>OV702284.1:188541184-189741184 GCA_916181665.1 Avena sativa | reverse complement strand
GCAACCATTCTCGGAATCAGACTGAAGATCTTGACAATCGAGGTTCAGGAACAAAGGAGTGATGTAGACTCTGCATCGGATCTGGCGTAGATGATGTCGTCGCGTCGGAAAACACCGGAAGGCACGAGAAGGAACAAAGAGAAGTCCACCAGACAAAGGATTCCTCGGATAGCATGAAGACCAGATGTAGCAACACCGTTACCAAAGGAGGAGGCCAAACCCTGAAGGTACGATGGAACCCAACCACGAGAAATCCTGGACTCGAAGAGAGAGAAGAGAGCGGATTCAAAACACGCAGAGGTGAGAGGAGAGCAGCAGAGGGGTAAGGAGTAAAATCAGACCTAATCAGAACTATCCAACCGATTTTGCAAAAATAGTTTTGACACTCTACTTCGGCCGTTAGCTAGGTTATCCTACAGGCTAGACTTGTGGGGTATCGCAACTGCTGAGCTCTGATACCACTATGTAACACCCTCAGAATCGGCCCTATGCAAGTTTCAGCGCTTCCCGCCAAACCCGCATAGAAACGATTCAAAGGTGCCCACCAGGCATTTGCGTGCGGGTGGAAAACGAAGTAATATCATTACACAATAGTCCTCGATGGAACCCACAAAACATATATATACAACAGCGACTCAAAGAGTCAAGAATACAGATATACAATACAAAGATCCAAATCACCTTGAAAACAATACAGCGTCCGAGTACGGACAAGATGCAAATTGAGCTAAGAGCCCTCAAGAATAACCAATGGCGTCCATAACCCTGCCCAGGCCAAGCCGGAAGGGTAACCCTGCTAACGACGTCGAAACCTGCTAAAACAAAAGGGGTGCCGACAAAGGGCAAAGGAAAAAGAGGAACGTCAGTACTGAGGCCGGTACACGGCGAGGCTAGAATTCGGCGGTCCTCGCCTACATAGGTATGGTGGACTGAAGCGACAGCGCAGCATGCACTAAACAACCTATAGAGACTCGAGATAACTGTCGGCTATTAGAGAGGGATAAGAAAGACCTATTCGGAACCATCCTGATACTACCACCAAACATACCCATCCTGGTATTTCCCCCTCGAGACCAGACGAGGAAGTCAACCGAGGAACTCACACCGTTGGAAGTTTTATTTATTCAGTTATCGTTGCAGCAATTACTAGTCAGGTATAGATAGTCATCCTGATATAATAAGCAGTGGGCAGTTTTAGTTAAACATTCTGTTGTAGTTGCAACTTACTAGTCAGATACAATAAGCATGAGATATCCCAAACCCAGCAGTAGTTGGCACTTTTATTTAGCCATACCGTTGTAGTGGAGCTGATTACTAGTCATATCGGATAAAAGTCAAATTATAACAGTAAACTTTAGTTATAGTTGTCTATGATCGAGAACTGTGCTCCAAGTCGTCCATAACCGCGGACACGGCTTCTCGAAAAGATTTAACCCTGTAGGGGTGCACCAAAGTTTCCACACGCACCTACACCCTTGTTGTCGGATCAGGTAGGTACAAGATCACAAAACATACACCCAACGGTATGTCGACGGGGTTTCGGACACGACGTTTCCCAGACCCAAAGGAAGCACGGGGGGCCACCCCACTAAGCTACCCGCAACGAAGTTGGCCGGCTCCGAAATGGACCCAGGGTTTGCGTCAGTGGCTGTAAACGACTGGGAACCCGAAAGTGTGACTGGGCTTGTCGATACCGCGTAAACACTCCGCTTCCCTAAACAGTACAGGTGCATTCCTCGCACAATTTTAAATTAAGCAGTAAAGCATGGCATAAGTACAGGATAGTAATAAAGCTCCAAACTACTTTGTGGCCCCCAGTACAGTACTTGGAATCAGGTACTAAATCGATGGGGGTGCCCATACACCCCACCTGTGGTTAGCGCGCTCGATCTCGGAACAGGTGTCAAGAACTCGGGGTCCTACGGGACACCAGTGAGCGGTTAAAATCCAAATATTGTCTATTACCCACCGGTGCCTCTGCATTTACCTACTTCAATTTTAGTTATTAAACAATAATTAAAGTCTTGATCATCTCCAACATTAAACATGCGGCAAAACTCCAACAACTGTGGTACTTGACGACACGCAACAGCACTTGAGCCAGCGACTACGACGCGCGAGTCCAACTACTACGAAACAACAGGTAATAGGATGTGTCCAAGGCAATATAAGGCTGCAAGGGATATCACGGGTACGGAAACTAGAGCATCGCAACACAGATAGCAATAGATCAACAGGGGGAATAAATACTATAAAAGTAAGATAGGTAGAAAGGGGGAGGTGCTCGCCTGAAAACATTGCCGAAGGTTCATCCGAAGATCGGGTCGACACTCGCATCAACTCAACGGCCTTATCCGCGAAGATCCAAAACACTAAAGGAAACACCGGATGCACTATTTAATACAACGGCAGAAGATCGGGCATGATGCAGGTATGATGCATGACATGGCAAAGGATGCGATGCAATTTGGCCATATTAAGCGGAACCGGGGTCCCGACATTTAATTAGGTGGTCTATGTTGTTTAGATACCCGCAATTTAAATGTTGTCTTAACAAGGCAAATTATATCACCGGTTCGATGCACAAATTTAAATGGAGCCAATATAAGACTAGAAAAGACCGCATATGGACTCCATATTTAATTATAAGGTGAATCGGCTTAATGCCCCCAAACCCACAACATTTATGCAAGCATGGCAATTTAATATGCGACAAGTGATAAATATCATATTATAAAAATAGGGTCTTAGAAAGGGATCACACATTGGACCGACGATCTTGGGTTCGATGTGGGTTGGGTTCGGCAGATCTTGGTTCCGGGGGTTCGGGGCCGGACTCAGGGTTCAACAGGGATCGAGGTTCAGATTCAAGATGGAGAACTTGGGTCCAAGCGGTCGATCTTGCCATCGCGAAGATCTTGTCGGGTCCGTGTATCGGGTCGGTCTTGGCGTTCGGGATGCAGAACTTGGCGTTCCGCGGCGAAGTGCTTGTCGTACCGGTGGCGATCTTGGCGGTCATCGGGTCCGGGAGCGGTTCTCGGCGAACTGGTCGGTTCCATGTCGGCGTACTTGGTGTTGCGTGAAGAGGATCTCCGAGTTCAGGGTCTCGGCCACCGGATCCTTGAAGGAGGTCATGGCGTCCGTGTAGATTACTTTCGGTCATCGAATCCGTGTAGGCGCACTCGGGGTCTCGGTGTCTAGGTTCCGTGAAGATCTTGGATAAACTTGTCAATGGTCCTGCTTGTGCTTCCAGTTTGTCGATCTTGTCGCATGGCCACTGTAGAGCAGAACCACGTCGACAACTTGTTGTCATCGACACGGGCAGCAGGGTCACAGAGGCGCGCGACGTAGAGGGGACCCGAGCGACGCTCGCGACAGCGCCATGGGGAGGTGCTGCCAGTGGCAGAGCTCGCAGGCGAGAGGAGCGACGACGGCGAGGTCGCAGACCAGGGGCCGGGCGGCGCTCGACGACCGGGCCCAGGGAGGACGCGACCAGGGAAGGCTCGGTGGAGAAGAACTCGCGGCGGTGGACGACGGAGGTGGTCTTGGCCGGCGGGGGTTGGTGGTGGAGTTCGGGCAGAGGGTGGCCGGCCGGCGACGGGGACGCGGCGGCGGTCAAGAGGGGCCCGCTGGCGGAGGTGGTTGAGGCCGACGGGGGCCAGCACGAAGCTCCGGACCGCGCGGGACAGAGGGGAGAGGTCGGGGACGCGGTCGCTGGTGGGGACGGACGGAGGAGCTCGCCGGTCGTCGGTGGCAGAGGCCAACGGCCGGGCCGAGCACGGGGGAGGGAGCGCGGCGAGGGAGGCGATCGGAGGGACGCAGACGGGGGGGGGGGGGGGGCCTGCATTGGGTCGGGAAGGGGCAGTCGGAGCAGGCGCCGACGCGGGGCGAGGAGAGGGTGGCGTCTGGGGCGGCGCCATGGCTTCCCGACGAGGAGGAGGCGAGGCAGGGGTGGTGAGCGGGGCCTCGCGAGGTAGGTGGCGACAGGATAGAGACGAGGAGGTGGGGATCGACGCGGGGCGGGGCAGGTGGTCTCGGGGTGGGCCAGGAGCGAGGTGGGAGGTGGGGCCGGAGTGGAAGGGATAGGGGTTGGGGAGTGGGTCGGCTGCTGGGGAGTGTGGGGTGGAGTGAGGTGGCAGGATAGGAGTGGATGGGGTGGAGGAAGTGGTGAGGTGGCGGTTGGTGATTGGCCGGGGTGATGTGGCTGGGGATGGGTAGATTAGGATTAGGTAGGAAAAGATTTGGGGTAGCTAGGATTTTATCTGGAGGTGGCCAGCCGGGCTTTCGGGCCTAGCGGGCTGCCTCCTAAAAATAATTTAAAATCTTTATTTATTTAAAACGGGGCTTTTGCAAACCGTGGGTAGACAAAACAAAATATTCCGGAGACCCGGGTTTTGATTTGAATTAAAGACGGGGTATTTAGAAAACCAAAACTGGACTTTTTAAAAATAGTTTTATGCAAACAAATGCAAGAAGACATGACGATGCTCAAATGCAAGGTGGCATGATGACATGAGCATGCGGTCATGATGATGCAATGTACAAAAACAACGCGATTTTCTAGTAGTGGTTTTTGCGGGATGCCACACTTGTCCACCTTCTGGTCAAGTCATTTCCTCGTATGGTGTCCTCCAAGGAGGGGCTGCCGCCTGCTAGGTCTGGTGGCAGCACCGCCGAAGAGGAAGATCTCGAGGAGGTGAACTCAGGAGACGTGGTCGGAGCGACTTGAGACCTTGCCCGTGTAACTCCCATGGGAAACTATAGGACCTTTTAATCTTATTCCTATCGAGACTTGTAAGGGCATCTTCCCTGTACTGGGCCCTTAACTGTCTGTTTGTTTTTCAACACCATTTCGTGGTCTTCTCGGGGAGCAGTTCGTCATGCCTGCACTTGAATCCGCCTCGTAAGCCCCCTGAAGGGTGACCGTAGGGCGTGTGCTTCCTCCGTGTGCCTCTTCGAAAGGGGATGACAACGGGCTCAACACGCCGCTTGAGGGGTAGTCTCAAGGGTCACTGAGCTAGCTTCTCTGGGAGAAGGTTGCTTAGGCTTGTACTTGTCTCGTAAGCCCCTCGAGAAGATTACCGTAGGCTCTGTACGCTCAATTCCATCCCAGAAGCCCCTCGTAGAGGAGACCGCATGACGCGTAATTTCCCTGTATAGTCCCTCGTAGAGGTAGCCGTAGGTTCCGCATGCCGCTTGAGGGGTAGTCTGAAGGGTCGCCGCACTCGCTTCTCGAGGAGAAGGTCTCTTAGGCTTGTACTTGTCCCATAAGCCCCTCGAGGAGGTGAATGTAGGCTTTGTACATTCAGATCCGTCCCAGAAGCCCCTCGTAGAGGTGACCGCAGGACGCGTACTTTCCCTATATAGTCCCTCATAGAGGTAATCGTAGGTTCTGTGTCAACACCCAGGTTTTTAATACCAGATGCCTGTTATGTCATATATCGCAATCCTAGGATTACCGAGACAGAATTGGTATCACAGTACATCATCCATTACAAACCATAATAGTCTTACAAATAGTTGATCTCATGATCAAGTCTGATTACAAATCAAAGCAGCGGAATAATAGTAGCGTAGTAGTGGCTCCATCTTCAGGGTCACAGGCAATGTTGACGATGGGAGATGATCCTAGTTATCGAAGGCATCCTGATGTCCATCTTCTTCGTACTCTCCTTCGTAGTCTGGCCATGGGAATAGATAGGGACAAAGCCATTAGTACTTTTAAGTACTCGCAAACTATTGCTAAAGCAGTAAGACCAATCTAGTAGGATCCCTAAGCTCTAGGTTTGTTTGCAACAAGCCAATTTTATTCCAGAGGTACATGGTAGTAAAGATCTAACTTTACTTGTCTAGATTACTTAAGTGGGAACCTAGTTTCATGTCCACATCCTTGTGGGGTCCAATCAAGGTCATACTTCAAGTCACAAGTCATTTTGAAAACATCTGACAACGGAACAGTATGACCATCCAACTGTCCATAACCGCGGACGTGGCTATTCGAATAGTTTGACACTTTGCAGAGGTGGTACACTTTCACCACAACAATCGATACATCCGTCAGGGATAACCCTGAATCATCATACTGGGTATGCGGATAATCAATCCTAACCTTTCAATTACACACCCTAGTATAGGCACCTCCCCTATGAGTTTGGCCTCCTAGCCATGACCACCTGTCATCCTGGGAACTGCATAGGTGGGCATTCTCATTCACAAGGCAGCGTCATATCACCTTGTTCCGCAAGGGAACCCATACTAAGACACATAAACTTCTAGTTAAGCCCCTACCCAAACTCGGGTATTGTGGTTGTACGGTAAAATTGGAATGGTATCACATCCGAACCTAACCATCGGTTTTTATCAAAGTCAGGGCTCATACTTCATTTAGTATAATCCTTAATTCATTTTGTCCATAACACATGTCAAAACATTTCAATAGAATGACTCATCATTCCAAGGTTTCCCATCTATAGTGATCAAGGTTGGTTTAGCACTAGCATCTATCAATGAGGGTATCACTATTGAGGGGTGATAATCAAGTGTAACTACCTACATCAAGGTCCTAGCTCTTGATGACATCCTTCCTAATTTTCCACTAATCACCAATTAATTAACTACTCGAGCAACTTTGATAAAAGGAAGAACAGATAAAGCTTGCAAGTAAAACTGGGAAATGGTTTACTCCATGGGGTATCACAAAGGTATGCATAGTGAGGCTTTCATGGTATAGCATGCTTAGTATAGCTTGCCTTGGTTGGTAAGGTGGTCGAAGTTCTCTTCGTCTTCATAGTATTCTTCCTCCTCGTAGCCCGGATGGATACTAGAGTCTACAAATAAATACGAGATACACAATCATCAAACGATGCTTAACTACCTCTATTTAACACACAAGGATCCACGCTAGATGATCTAGCATCATCTCTATCATTACAAGCAAAGAGTGACAAGATTTTATTTGTCTTATTTTAGAAAAGTAATTTCTACTCATTGAAAATTTACTCAATATTTAATATTCTCCAATTGCAATATGGGATCATATTGACACATGTCATCACCACATATTCCAATACTTGGGAATGTGATTTAAAGTGATTGGCCTAAATAGCAAAGTTTAACAAAACCATTTAATAATATTTATATATCTTTTAATTTTGGTCCAGGACTACTATATGCAAAATTATATATTTTTACATATTCAGATAGGACATGGACAATGTGATTTTTGAGAGTTGGAACCAACTCAAAATCATTTATGGTTGATTCTAGAAAAATGTTTGAAGTGATAAAATTTGTTGTCTTGTTATTTTTATTGTGGGTGATCTATCGTTTCAAACTGTTTGAATCCAACGGGAGTGATTAGGGATTTTCATCTACTTTCAAACAAAATTGGATTCATTCAATTTGGTTTAGTGAATCTTTCTGAATCGATATTCAAAGTTACCTACAGTATGGGATTTTCAAATAAAAGAAAAACCTAAGTTTGAATCTATGGGCTACGCGCAGGAATTCTAATGGGCTGGCCCAATTACGCAACACGCGTGTGGCGGGCTGCACTGGGTTGGTCCCACTCATCAGCGACTAACCAAACGCGAAGCGGTATCTTACAATCTAGGCTGCACGAGTAGAGCATGATCGACGGTTGTGCGTCGTCGTCTCAGTCGCACGGGGCGTGCGAGACAGAACCCTAGCACTACGGAGGGGGTCGTCGGGGGCTTACCAGGGCTCCAGCTAGGTCCGGCGAGGTGGGCAAACGAATGAGTCAGCAAAAGAGGTTTGGCTGGTGGTTGCGGCAGCTCTGGGGGCGGATCCTAGCATCGGCTCCTCTTCTCCACTTTAGCGGCGGACTCCGGTCAAATTCTGGCGAGGTGGTGCTCTCCTTGCTCCATGGACAGGTCAGAGAGGTTGTTGGGTGAGAGAGGAGTGGAATGGTGTGCGTTTTGAGGCTGGGGGAGGGATCTATTTATACTGCGGCGAAGGAGGCACGGTGGCATGGCTCGGGCTCGTCGGCGACGTAGTTACAGTGAGCTATCGGCATGTCCAAGGGTGTAGGTCGACGCGGTGCTTCAGGGCTATCGTCATGCGCACAGTGGCACGGAGAGGCGCGGTCTCCATCGTTCTAGAACATCCATGCTCTGCGGCGGTACCGTCGTGTAACACCCCAGTTTTACTTAAATGGTAATTAGGGTGTGTTTGTGCAATCATGAGCATCATGTCTTAAGTTATGCATTAAAGAAAATAAATCAAACCCTAAACCTTAGTTTTCTCCCCTCTCTTCGAAACACATTCAAATGGTTTGAATTTTGAAGATTACCAAAATGTATGGAACCCAAATTGTTATAAGGGTCTTTGCAATATTTTAACATTTGCAAATGTTCTGGTATTTTTGAAATGATCAAAAACAGATTTGAAATGGGTTTGCAAAGAAAGAAATAATAAAATTAAAAATAAAAAGGTTTTTCTAAAAAATAGAGCCAGCGAGCCAACAGGCTGCTGCCCAGCAATCTCCCTCTCTCCTATCCCCTCTGTTTGCCGCGCGCGCACCCGTAGTAGTCCCAGCAACGGCCACGCCAGCCTACCCTTGGCCCGTACCGGTTCGGCCTCCTTCCTCGTCGTCGTCTTCGTCGATGACAGCAAGCAGCTGTCTGTCGCCACCGGCGCCCTCGATCTCCACCGCCCACCCTGCGCCGTACATCGAGCTCTATATGAGGATAAGACCACCGCTCATGTTCCCCTCTCATCCCTATCCTCTCACTCTCCCCGCACCTGCTCTCTCTAGCTCTCTACGAGCTCCCCCAAACCCTAGCTGCTCGGGCTCCGACGATCCCCGCCGTTCTCGACCGCTCCAATCCGAGCCATGGCCACCATTGAGATCGTCGTGGTGGACTTGTTCTTCCTAGACAAGCCACGGAAGCGTGCGCGACCCCAATCGCTGGAATCGAGGTCATCTTTCCCGAGCCCGACAACCACCACCGTCGCCATTGTCATCTACCCTGACCCCCTCTCGCCTCGCCGACCCCTTCAACAGCATCGTGGTGAGATCCTAGTCCTTCCCGACCCCTCCTTGCTTCCCCTTCCTCTCTGGTTTAGTCCCATGCTTTGCGCCACCATCGACCGCCGTAGATGCTCGTTGAAGACCAAGCTCCGGCGACCAAAACATAGCGGCACCTCCACCAGAAGGTTTCCCTTGCTCGCTTCGTTTGAGTAGGCTAGGTATCGCCGCCCCGCGCTTGCTACTTTATCGCCCACGTGCATCAACTGGGAGGTGGGCGGCGACGTGATATCACGCATGCATCATGCTGGCATGGCCGCATGGGTCCGTCTGCCCTCTTTGACCTTTGACCGCCATTCTGGTGTCGAAGTGGCCTCAGCCCAACCCATCAGCCACTGCGGCTAGCATCTGCCGTGGTGAGAAGTGGTTTAATATTTTCATAAAATGATTTAAACTTGTAAAATCAATAACTTATTATTCACAAGTCAGAAAAATATAAATAATATATGAAAATGTTCAGAAAAATGAGAACTATCTATGAGATATATAATCATGCATTGGTAATCAACTTTCATAACAAGTATAATTATAAGAACATAGTAACCCCTCACAGGTGTTTCCGGAGTTTCTCCGAATTAGGGTTTATGCCCCTCGAAACCCCGATTAAATGGTCGAGCATATCTTAGGGTTACATTTCAGTACAATTCAACTTGTCATATCATCATCCTTGATTGAGCATTGCATCAATGCCATTGTTGATTGTTTCCCTCTCTTTCTGGTATTTGGTTCTTCCTGGTAGAATACGAGATCGAGATCAAGATCAAAGCCAAATATCAACACCGTCGAAGATCGAAGACAAATACTTGACCAACTGTAACAAAGTCAAGTAAAAGGCCTCCGAAGATCTGTTTATTGGTTATCAATAGGCAAAGGCAAGCAGAGCTCCACCATGATATAATCCTATGATTTTGAAAGCATTCCAATTATTTCGATTATGCATACGATTCTACTGTGGTCTTTTATCGATAGATAGAGTATCCTATCTATTGCATTACTTCCTTTGAGCTTATATTACCTGTTCCACTGCTCCTAGCATAACTAAGTTTGGCTTGTGTGCATTGATAGATCTTATATATGTGTCTTGCTTAGCCATGCTTAGATGTTAGAGTTGGTTCATCCAGATGATGTATCAGATGCAGACAATCTAGTATGACAGGAGATCGATGTATACTGATGAGGTGAGATCAGTGGTAAAGTTTAAACATGCTAAGGCTTGTATGGGAGGCCACGGTGGGATGTGCTTTTCGTAGTCCCATGCTCGCCAACACTAGGACCCGAGTTCTTGCCTCTTGAACCAAGACGAGCGTACAACCACACGGGGCCGGGAAAACCTCACAAGTAACTAACTTGCCTAGTAGATTCCATGAGTCACATAATTCGGGCGTTCCATTCAACATGCATTATGTATCTTCTCAAAGGCGGTCAAGGAGGTGCATTCATAACAGGTAGGTAAGTGTGGTCGGGGTTGCTTGGGGTCGATGGAGCCCCTGGTGAACCAACCTTGCCTCACATCTCTAAGGACCGGCTTCGGGATTTGACCCGTTATGTCGGAACCATCCTTAGGGCGTGACAAATGGTCTCCAAGAACGCAAGGTAATGGTTGTGTCTAACCACCCTCTACGGGCTTCCAAGGAAGAGGGCTAATCATTGTGGCATTAAGAGAAGGTTAGTACGTGTGGGTAAAGTTGTACACCCCTGCACGGAAATAATCTTTTCAAAAAGCCGTGTCCGCGGTTGTGGACGACTTGGGAATGGATGTGATGATCATAGAGAAGTTTAACCTAATCGTAAAACTTGGCAGATCAACGTGTGCTTAAGGATGCTTCCTCATGGGTACGAGGGGGTGATCCTAGATGGGGTTTGATGATGATTTGGTGGATATCAAAAGATGATGATCAATACTTTGGAGATGTCGCTCTCTTATCCCCTTTAAAAATGTTCTGACTAGACGAGCTTCTTCTCCCTGTTGTTTTAGAAACAAAGATGGCTTTATGCAAAACAACTCCACCAGCCATAAGTCTTGCGGAGTACACCATGTACTCACCCTTGCTTTATTGATACTTTTGGCAGAGTAAGTGTTCCCTGAAGATCAGTTTGGTACTACATCGACGAGTATCTTGGGGTTCCGGCCGGCAGCCTGGAATCTATGGGCTGGGACGTCATCATTATGCTTCAGGCCTCTTAGACCATTTGTTAAATTTTTCTATACTTAATACCATAATTTTCCTTCCGTTGTTTGATGTTTGTGGTCAGTGACCTCTTCTTGTAATAATGTGGTTCTTTGCTCAGTTATGAGCTTGCTGTAATAAATTTTGTGTCGTAAGGTCACTGCTGTGTTACCAATTCTTCACTGGATATACTCGAGCTCAAGGTTAAACTTATGTCAGACGGAGGTCTAGGATTTGTTTAGCCCTGATCCCGGGGTGCCACAAGTTTTGGTATCAGAGCAGTACCGAACGTAGGAAAACCTTGCTATTGGTGGATGTTGAGTCTAGTGCTTGTGAAAACTATTTTAAAGATGAAATGTATTTGTGAAAACTCTAGTATGCTTCTTTTACTCCTTATCCAGTTCCGCTCTAACTCTGGGTCATCTTATCTTGTTTTGGTTTTGGAAAAGTTTTGATATCTCTTCTAGTCTTTCAACTCTTAGGTGCCTTTTTGGCATGTCGTTTCTAAGATAGTTGACCTAGTGTTGAGTTCTCCAGAGTTGTGTGTGTTGTGAATTCCTTGTTCCCTTTGCTCTTGTTCACATGAGAGATTTGTAACATCCCAGCATTAGAGCTTAAAAATAAGCTGAACACTGATGTGTGCATTGCATTCATGCATAGAAAATCCGAATAATTTTCGCTCTTTTGATCAAAACTTGTCAAAGTGATTGAAGCTTCTCTCAACTTGATGGAATTGTAGTAGATAATCAAGTTGACTTCGATAAGTTTCAATATGACCTTTCCTTAAACCTTGTTTAGGGTAAACATGATTTGATCTAAGGGTGGATCAAATGTACTAGAACTAAACCACCAAGATATTACTTAATATTTGATGTTAATCTTTAAGAGATTATATACTAGTATTCATTACACCACCCATGGATACTAAGATAAGAATATAACTTAAGTAATAGGATGTAACAACTAAATCTTGACCTATCTTAATCTTATCTACTTATACCATGAGTATCATGGTAATACCTAACCTTAACTCTTTAGTGAGGTTGAGTAGGAAAGAAACGAAGACAAGATCATTCAGCATATATCTTTCTTTCCATATCAATTCTTATCATCTCTATTTAATTTTATCCTAATATTTGTTGTTCATCAATGTTGAGTAATCAACTATTGATTCACCAATTCTTAACCCATCTCTTGATCTATTAACCCATGTCCTTATCATAGCTTTCACTTAAGTACTTTACATAAAGAAGTAAGAAGAGGTAAGTAGTAATGCTAGTTTAAGTTATCATCTATAGGATGGGAGTGACGGAAGATAATCAAATCAATATGATAATTGATGGAGTTAACTCACTCCTGAATGGATATAAGAGTTATTTGAAATAAAGATATATGTGGTAACAAGGAGGATTATAAGGATGAATCCTGAAGATAGTTACCAGGAGTAATCCAATTGGATCAAAGTATAGGTAGTAAATGAATAAATCAGTCAAATAGAGATATCAAGGAGATAATTATAGTACAACCATGGTGTTGTATTTATAGAGCCTTGATAGCCAACAGGAAACTTGAGCAATGAATGACATAGTGATGACTGAGTTCATGTTCAAGACATTAAGAGGGAATGATGATATCTTGTATAAGTGTTATTAGAGATAGAATATAGTTAAACCCTAGTATAGGTATATTATCCTAGATTAGTTATATCAAGTCAAAGTGGTATAATGTAAAGGTAAAGTAGGATTTGAAATATAAATCTATTAAAGTAATAGTAGTGATGGATGATAAAGGAAGTATATAAATGGATTAGAAGTTATCTTTATTAGAGTAGTCTCATATAACCAAGTAAAGATATGAAAATATTATGAAAAGCTTCAATGAAAAGATCCTAAGATTTTAAGTGAGATTACAAAGTAATGTGGGAAGAAAGAGAGGATCATTCAAGTAGAATTAGATTCATAAGAAGCACTTTAGAGAGGAGAATGATCTCTATGGGTAGATCATGTTGAGCTTTAGTGTCAAGCTCATTGCATTCGCAAATGGATTTAGGAGGAGAAATTGTTGATAAGAATATTCTTGTGAAGTGAAGATCATCATGTTAACACATGATGATGGATATGAAGAAGTGGTATATCTAGGAAAGGAATTCCTTAATTAGAATTCAATACCTATGAAGTATGGAAGATAGGAATTCTTGGTAAACGCTCCACCTTAAATCTAGAATCAAACTTAATATCTATCTCATAGGTTTGGTTCATCATCGTATCTCCCAATGGCCTATAGGAATATTTTCCTATAGCAATTCACTCAAGCATATCTTTGCCACTTGAAAACATTAAAATATTATGTACATAGAAACTATAGTTAGTAATTCTTTCTCCTAAGTCATTCTAGAGAATAACTTTATTATGTTAAACGGGTGATATCATTTATGATCACAAATATAAGAGAAATATGTCTTCAAACATAATGTTCATTCACATTTATAAAACAATAATATAAACCCTGAAATGAACCATTCCTACCAAGAGTATGTCTTGATAAAAATCATAGAAATATATGATATCCATGAAGGATCCATATAAGTGCCTTAATTGTTTTCTCCAGAATAATGGTTAATTGTTTTCTATTACTAAAATGCCCATTCTTATGTGCTTGATTCCAAAATAAATTCAAATCCTAAATAGAAATTTTAAAACAGATTTAATAATAAATTCAAGGTATGTTATGAAAATAAAGATTCATCACAAAAGTACCTATGTAAAGAAAATAAAGAAATAATAACATTAAATTAAAAACTCATAAAAGGACCCTAAATACACTTTATTATTGCTGCAATTATCCATCAAATAAATTCTATAAATAAAATTCCAAATCAAATGTGCAAATTCAATCCTGAAAACAAAACAGGAAATAGATTAAAACAAAGAGAAAATAGTTTCTGGCTGAGGCCCAGTTCCTCTCTCTCCCTATCTGCTGCTCACGCGCAGGCTTCAGAAGCCCAGTAATGGCCCAACGAGGACAGCTCATGGCCTTTCTCTTTGGCTGACTGGTGGGACCAACGGGGGACCACGGGTTGAGAGTAAGATTGTGCCAGGGGATTTTCTGCAAAAGTGTATATCATCGTCTTCCTTTCGATGTCACAAGCTGCTGCCAGTCAGCATCACCGCCGTCTGCCGCCGTGCCGTGACGTCCATCGTCGTCCAGATTCGTGTAATCCTTATCCCTATTCTCTTCCCCTGAAGCCCTCTCTCTCAATTTTCCCCTGGAACCGAAACCCTAACTAACCTCGCCGACAAATCACCGCTGTTGAGCACCTCCCCTCTCCTTCCCAAGTAGCCCTGGAGAAGCACCATGCTCCGTAGGTCCTCTGGGTGGAGTTCAGCATCAAGGGGGGCACTGGGGAGGGCGAATTTTGTCGTTCCCTTCCGCTATAGTTTGTCGGAATCCTCGTTGGAGAGCTCGTCTCCGATCGCATCCGTCCTCACCAACACCACCGCTGCAACCAAGGTGAGTCACTGATGCTCAAGCATCTTTCCTCGACCCCTATCGCACTCTCCAGCCTGCTCGCGCCGTAGCGCCACCGTACGCCACCATCAGTCGTCGTCGTTACAGTAGTTCCGATGACCAATCGGGGGAGGCGTAACCACTATTAGAATCCATGTGTCCTACTCATTCGAATGTGTAGTCTCGTTTGGCCACGCACGCTCATGAACACCGACTTCGACGACCATCTGGGGATGGCCGACGAAGTGGGGCCGCGCTGACATCATCTTGACGCCATGATCATGTCACCCTTGACCAGTCCACGCCTAGGTGGCATACTGATGTGGCCCTGACCCCACTGGTCAGTGTCTAGGGTAGGATTAGTATTGGTATGAAAAGGTATTCTCTGTTTAGCAAATAGTTAAGGCAATATAAATTCAAAAATAAATATTCTAGAAATTAAATTAAATCATTAAATCTTGTTAAATCAATAACTTTTGTTTTATAATTCAAAAAAATATGTCTAATATATGAAAATGTTTAGAAAAATAAAAACTATAATTTAACTTTATTATCAAACATTATTATGTTAGTTATATAAATAATTATTATTTAATAAAGATTTTATAAGTAATAAAACTTTGAAAATTCATAATTCAATAATGGTAAAATGATAAAAATATTAATAATATACCAAAATTCCTATAAAAATAAGAACTATAACTTAATAGCATAATCATGTATTATTATTTCACTTAATTAATTAATTATTATTTATTAAATGTTTATAAAATATTAAATCTTATAAAAATCATATCTTATTATTTATAAATCACAAAAATAAATGTAATATACCAAAATGATCACAAAAATAATACCCACATGTTAAAAATATAATATTCCACCTTTAAAGTAAATAAAAACTTAATAACCTAATAACTTGAATTTAAATCTAAATTCCTTACTTAATAATTCATATAACTATGAATAAAGTTTGCCAATATTCCAAAAATAATTAGCCAAATGAGGTCTAATAAATAGTATCGATCTTAAATATTGATAATATGAAGTCAAAATGGTTCAACACATTTTAAATGCAACCTTATTGAATTATCATTCCACCATAAATGTAGAATATCTTAAAAGGAAGATCCCTATCAAATATAAAATCTTCAAGAATAATTCGTGGCTAAATAAAAACTTATTCCTTTAATTCAACCACAAGATTATAAACATACCAAAACACTATAGTGACTTCATATCTAGTCATTAATACTATTTACTTATTCACAAACCATAACCACACCTTTATAAGGAGATAAATGATACCATTCCAGTAAGAAATCACTACTCAAATAGAAGTACTACCACTCTTAATTAGATTTAAAAAACATTATGAGGAGAAAAAAGTACAAATATCATAGACATTATACATGAAGTCTATCTATGTTCTTAAAGTTAACTTTAAGTCTACAAGCCTTTAAATATAATGCTAAAGACTTTGTTATGTGTTTTATAGTTAACTTTGGTCTGTTATAATTAAGTCGTAAAGCATCTCAAGTCCAAACTATTCAAGCAAGCACAAACAACATCGACCACATTTGATTAACCACAAAGATTGTTTAGAGCTTAGAAAAGAAATATTTTCTTCAAATGTTATTCTTTTTGCCACTTCAAACAACAAATCTTAAGATAGTATCTCCAACACTTAACAACAGATGACAATTAATCATAATCACATTGTTTTAAACTTTACTTGTATACTTTGGATTGTTAACACCTAAGTTCCTTATAAATGTCATTATTGTAAAGTAAAATTTAAAGATAGAACAATTCTAATATGAGCAACTTTGCGTAACATTCCTCATTTGTATACCTTATTGGTTGTATGATATTTTAGTTACACATTGTTTCACACACCCTCACCAGCCTTAATAAGAAGCACATGTGCAAAACTCATATAAATGTATAACACATTCTAAATAAACCTTTCCATTTTCCAAACCCTAGATCAACGCTTATTTCGGGGATTCGAGTTTATCAAATTGTATTACATTACCTATGAATAATATCATCCTGGTTCTTTAAACATTAGTCCTTATCGGACCAATGTTGCTGATTTCAGATATTGGATCTTATATTGTCTCGAAGACCGTGAGTACATAATCTTGCAATCACAAAAGGCAAGTTCACGCTTGCTCATGTCCATTAATTATTTTCTGTAAAGTACTTTGCAAATCCAGTGTTGTCATCACCTACATTTGAAAAAGGTCTGAAAATACTATTTTCATAATAATATGATTATAGGTTATTTACCATGAGGTAATAACCTAATATGAAAGTTCCGGTGGTCAAGGAACATATTATCTAAGAACTGTAACTTGTTACTCCCTATTCCGGGAAGGAGCTACGAACGCGGTGGGAAAGGAACTCCATGAAAGTTCTGATAACTCATGAAGGCTGACGGACATAGCTTTTCAGAATAAAAGCAACCTTTGAAGAAATGTTTACGAAAACTTGCATTGCCTACGACCTATGGTCTGTGGCTGTAGACATAGTACATCAAACACTCCTTTTCTAATGAACTTGCTTAGTATGCTCATACTCAACGTATCTTCTTAACCCTTGCTAGATTCTAAAGCCATTAAGACGACGCCTACATCAAGTTATGCTCCAGGAATCACCATCAAAAGCTCAAATTCTTCAATGAAGTGAAGGAAGTCAACATATACATCAACTCAAGTGAAGACGAAGTTGCTAATTAGTTAGGAATATAATCTCTAACCCTAGAACCTACTTCTATAGAGTATTGCAATAGCAGCAATGCCAGACCAATATTAGATACTAGTCTTATTAGTATGATAATTTTTTAGTTGTTTATTTCTGATTCTTCTTTGAAAGAAGTTTCTTTCTCTCTCTTTAACCTAGTGTGTTCTCTGGATCTTATGTAAAGAGTCGAGTTGTAACCTTAGCCATGTCTTGGACCTACTATGTTTCTGTTGTACCACTCTGAGGGATGTAATACTAGTGAACGGTGTTTCATTGGTGTTATGTCAACGACTATGCTGGGCCACCGCAAGATTCCTTTCCATCATGATCTCTCTGTTTTATGGATCCTACAATATAATGTTCCACAGTATTCTGTTCTAGGCTTCGAGGTTTCCTTTCGCCTCGTGTGCCTCCTTTTATTTTGTCCAGGTACTTCAGAAGTTGTTTCTTCTTTCGGAAGCTACCTCGTGATTATTACCTTGTAGTGTACACTGTGTCACTAAGGTAGTAGTTACTCCTTTCTCGGGTTTTAACCCTTGGATTTGAACCGAAGATCCCTAATTGTGCTGGATACTGGTTGTGAATCTTGTACATGAAGCTGACCTTTAGCCCAAGAACCAGTCCTTTGTCCCCTGTTGTCAATGTTCACACATTACCTTAGGATGGCTGGTATTACAATTCTAGCCTTCAAGCTTGTGGTATCTGTTGCGATTGGACTGTGACAATTAAGGACTTTGCCTACCACATGCTTTGGCATGTTCTTTAATGGAACGAAATAGATCACGACAAGAGTACTCCTCGATAGTCTCGCATCTACACTTGTGACTCTACCACACCTTTAACTTTCCTTGCATTGGTTTTCGAAAGGTTGTTGACTTATGTATCCACATCTCGGGATTCCATCCTGAGTATGTTCCTTCCCTTGTTGTTTTTTGACCTTTGTCTACCAGTTGGTAGCCAAGTAGTAAATGTGCATTGGTGTCTTCTGATGCAAAATACTCTTGTCGTCCGTCATGACAAACCATTTTGGGATGTCAGGAGAAACAAACTCTAGTACCTCGTCATATCTAGGACCAGGTCAAAGTGTTGTAATCCACAGAGTAAGAGGCATTGAATAGCTTATTTTTGTTCTACCTTAAAGTGTCACACTCTTTTATACTAAGAGGTCGTGTTGAGTTTCATGACCCCTTAATGAAGTGATACTCTCACACATCTTTACCCACCCTTCCTCGAGCTTTCGCGCTCGTGAGTGATGTGAGTGCGTAATAATGTGGCCATCTGAGATTCTTAGAAATTATTATTGTTGTGAACTCTAAGGACATTTGTGTCATTCTTAGCATCATTAGTTAATCCTATCACTAAGCGAAGTTTGATTGTTCTACCAAGTCCATTATTCTTGTGCACTATCTTCGGTTAAGGAGTTAGGCTTGTGCCGAAGCTCTGAAACTATGTCTTCTTGTCTTACCAAGCAAGTTTCATCTCGAACTATGTGACATATCGGTAGTTCGTGATATTCTAGATGCCTACTAGAAGTATCGCCATGTTTCCACATGACCGTGTTGTCAAGTTCTTGAGAAAGCAAGTTCTCTGAACTACTCTTTTCTCAAAGGATCCATACTGGATACCCCTGAACTAGTTGACTGAGCTTACATAACAACTTGGAGAGTTGTAAGACAAAAGTTCTAACTGACTCTATTACTTCTTAAAGGGATATCTAGTTTTGTTCGTGTTGAATAAAGATAGTATTTCCTTTGTGGATATATTATTTTCCCCACATTTGATTTGATTTGGGTTATCATCAAATCCAACTCAGTTCCTAGGACTGTCTTGATGATGTTTCCTCTAGTGATGTTTCACTTGGGTACATCTTCATGTCTTTGGTCTGACCAATAGTTTGCCTTGTTCATACCACATATGAGTTCATCTTCTTGGAGTGTCTAGATAAGTTTGTTGTTGATCCCATCGATGACATCCGTACATTCTCCATGTTAGATTGGATTCATACGGAACAATTTGCATTAATGTTGGAAAATTTTGAGAACCATCCTTGAATCATCTCGAAGTTTGTGTTCTGGATGTTAGAAGTAACCTTCTCCGGTTCACGTGCAAATGTTGAAAGATGTCGCCGTGGATTCGAGTAGAGTTAACTCCATTCCTTACGGAAACATGTGTGTTTTATTATTGGTAATTTATATGTGTATATTTGTCTTTCGACAAGTTACTAAATACATGGGTCTAGCAATCTAGCTCAGTCTCTTGGAGCTTTACACTGTAGTTCATATCTTGAGAATCAAGTAACTTTACCTTCATGGTAAATTTTGCAAACTTTCTATTCGGACATGTCGAGTCTGAAGTATCATTCCACCTAACCAAAGCTGAATCTCAAGCAGCAATGATGGTTGGTGTTTCTCAAGGTTTAGACATAGGTCTCTTTGTGAATCTGGCAAGATTGATGTAATGGTTAACATACTTAGCCGGAAAGATCCCTTGTCATATTCTCTTGATTTAGCAATAACAACCACTCTTCATGAGGATTCTTCTATAGTTTAATATAGGAGTTGTGCTTATGGTTTCCTTTGTATCCGAAGTCCGACCTTTCACTTGATGTCTGTTTTTTCGAACATCAAGGAGAACATTTAAAGTAGTGTTGCTAAATGTCTCTCGGTCAATCCTCCAGACCATTTTATGTTGGCAATCATTTTGCTATGCCAAGTAATTAAAGTCTGAGAATGAAGTTTCCTTTTTCTCGTGTCATCAGGAATCTTCTTACCAATTCATCTTAGTGGTGTAAAGTGATATCACTATCTTTGGCAAAGATTTTGATATACCTGGATGAATAAAGAGTTTCCTTCATGTTCTAATTCATGTTTTAAGAGTGACTATGACTTTGGTAATCAACAATTTCCCTTGTTACATGTTCCTTGTGACTTTTATGAGTCCTCCCCACCAAAACACCTTTCTGTCTTAAGCCTTCTGTTGGATGAAAGAGTGATCCTTCTGTTTGAAAAGTAGTTCAACCGCTTGGTTTTGTTGATCCATATCTCTGCAACCTGAAATCTCTACTTAAGTCGATTAGTAGAGGTTCATTTTTTCTCGAAGTCTGTGGTCATGTTCTTTATGTTGAAGCCTTCCTTATTAGAATCTTAAACCTTCTGTAAGATCCATGGTCTCAATCCTTATGAAGACCATATATCTAACAATTTGAAAATTTTCTCCTTTTTTTCCTCTGTTACCTTGTCGTGTTCCATGTTCGTCAACTCAGATTTGTTTCCAAACACTCCATCCATGAGCTGACCATGAGATACTATGTGTGTTGTTTAGTGTCTTTCCCTCTTATCTTTAGAATGACCATGTTTGTTTCTCTCTCTATCTCTCCTCCTACCTTTGTAATCTGGGGTCGAGATTCTCGTAAGGGGGATAGAGCTGTAACACCCCAGTTTTACTTAAATAGTAATTAGGGTGTGTTTGTGCATTCATGAGCATCATGTCTTAAGTTGTGCATTAAATAAAATAAATCAAACCCTAAACCCTAGTTTTCTCCCCTCTCTTCGAAACACATTCAAATGGTTTGAATTTCAAAAAATACCAAAATGTATGGAACCCAAATTGTTATAAGGGTATTTGCAATATTTTAACATTTGCAAATGTTCTGGTATTTTTTAAATCATCAAAAACAGATTTGAAATGGGTTTTCAAAAGAAAGAAATAATAAAACTAAAAACAAAAAGGTTTTGCTAAAAAAAATAGAGCCAGTAAGCCGTGGTGGACTTGTTCTTCCTAGCTAAGCCATGGAAGCATGCGTGACCCCAATCGCTAGAATCGAGGTCATATTTCCCAAGCCCGACAACCACCATCGTCGTCATTGTCGTCTACCCTGACCTCCTCTTGCCTCGCCGACCACTTCAACAGCATCGTGGTGAGCTCCTGGTCCTTCCCGACCCCTCCTTTCTTCCCCTTCCTCTCTGGTTTGGTCCCGTGCTTTGCGCCGTCATCGAACGCCGTAGATGCTCGTCAAAGACCAAGCTCCGACGACCAAAACATTGCGGCGCCACCACTAGAAGGTTTCCCTTGCTCGCCTCGTTCGAGTAGGCTAGGTATCACCACCCCGCGTGTGCTCCTTCGCCGCCCCCGTGCATCACCTGGGAGGTGGCCGGCAACGTGACGTCACGCCTGTGTCATGCTGACGTAGCCGCGTGGGTCCATCTGCCCTCTTTGACCTTTGACCGCCATTGTGGCGTCGATGCGGCTCGGACCCACTCGTCAGCCACTTCGGCTAGCATCTGCCATGGTGAGAAAAGGATAAGGTTAGGGTTCAGTGACGTCAGACTGAGCTAATAAGTGGTTTAATATTTTCATAAAATGATTTAAACTTGTAAAATCAATAACTTATTATTTATAAGTCAGAAAAATATAAATAATATATGAAACGGTTCTGAAAAATGAGAACTATCTATTAGAGATATAATCATTCATTGGTAATCAACTTTCATAACAAGTTTAATTAGAAGAACATAGTAACCCCTCACAGGTGTTTCCGGAGTTTCTCCAAATTAGGGTTTATACCCTCGGAACCCCGATCAAATGGTTGAGCATAACTTAGGGTTACATTTCAGTACAATTCAACTTGTCATATCATCATCCTTGCTTGAGCATTGCATCGATGCCATTGTTGATTGTTTCCCTCTCTTTTCGGTATTTGGTTCTTCCCGATAGAATACGAGATCGAGATCGAGATCGAAGACAGATATCAACACCGTCGAAGCTCAAAGACAAATACTTGACCAACTGTAACCAACTTAAGTAAAAGGCCTCCAAAGATATGTTTAATGGTTATCAACGGGCAAAGGAAAGCATGGCCCCACCATGATATAATCCTATGATTTCTAAAGCATTTCAATTCTTGCCATTATGCATACGATTCTACTGTGGTCTTTTATCGATAGATAGAGTATCCTATCTGTTGCATTACTTCCTTTCAGCTTATATTACCTGATCCACTGCTCCTAGCATAACTAGGTTTGGCTTGTGTGCATTGCTAGAGCTTATATCTATGTCTTGCTAGGCATGCTTAGCTGTTAGAACTGGTTCATCCAGATGATGTATCAGATGCAGATAATCTAGTATCACAGGAAATCAATGTATACTGATGAGGTGAGATCAGTGATAAAGGTTAAACATGCTAAGGCTTGTATGGGAGGCCACGGGGATCAGTGATAATCTAGTATCACACGAGTTCTTGCCTCTTGAACCAAGACAAGCGTACAACCACACGGGGCATGGAAAACCTCATGAGTAACTAACTTGCCTAGTAGATTCCATGAGTCACATAGTTCGGGCGTTCCATTCGACATGCATTCTGGATCTTCTCGAAGGGGGAGAAGGAGATGCATTCATAACAGGTAGGTAAGCGTGGCCGGGGTTGCTTGGCGTCGATGGAGACCCTGGTGAACCAACCACGCCTCACATCTCTAGGGACCGACTTCGGGATTTGACCCGTTACGGCAGAACCATTCTTAAGGCGTGACTCATGGTATCGGCGAAAGCAAGGTAAAGGTCGTGTCTAACCACCCTCTGTCGGCCTTCCAAGGAAGAGGGCTAATCATTGTGGCATTAAGAGAAGGTTAGTACGTGTGGGTAAAGTTGTACACCCCTGCAGGGTAATAATCTTTTCGAAAATCCATGTCCGCGGTTATGGATGACTTGGGAATGGATGTGATGATCATAGAGAACTTTAACCTAATTGTAAAACTTGGCAGATCAACGTGTGCTTAAGGATGCTTCCTCATGGGTACGAGGGGTTGATCCTAGATGAGGTTTGATGATGATTTGGTGGATATGAATAGATGATGACCAATACTTTAGAGATGTCGCTCTCTTATCCCCTTTAAATATGTTCTGACTAGACGAGCTTATTATCCCTCTTGTTTTATAAACAAAGATGGCTTTATGCAAAACAACTCCAGCAGCCATAAGTCTTTCGGAGTACACCCTATACTCACCCTTTATTTATTGATACTTTTGGCAAAGTAAGTGTTCCCTGAAGATTAGTTTGGTACTACATCGACACCGATGAGTAGCTTGGGGTTCCCGGCCGGCAGCCTAGAATCTAAGGGCTGGGACGTCATCATTATGCTTCAGGCCTCTTAGGCCATTTGTTAAGTTTGCTATACTTAATAGCATAATTTGCCTTCCGTTGTTTGATTTTTATGGTCAGTGACCTCTACTTGTACTAATTTGGTTCTTTGCTTAGTTATGAGCTTGCTGTAATAAATTTTGTGTCGTAAGGTCACTGCTGTGTTACCGATTCTTCACTGGATATCCTCGAGCTCAAGGTTAATCTTATGTCATACGGAGGTCTGGGATTTGTTTAGCCCTGATCCCGAGGGTGTCACACATCATCATTAGTCACGGCATATGGTGGTCATGGCGAGCGTGGGGTCAAACGATCATGTCTGGGTGGTCGCTGGAGTCGCGGCGAACTTATTGGCGGAAGGCGAGAGCGAGGCACGGCATGTGCGCGCGGGTTTGCTCGGTGATCTTGTGCGGCGATCGCCATGGTCGAGTGTTAAATGGGCGCGGCTGCGCTGGCGTCTCCGCGGGAGGTCGTTAGTCGAGGCATGCTTAGGCAGGGGCGGTGAGGTCATGGCTACCTCCTAGACATCATGGGCGAGGGCAGCGCGGTCTGTGACGGCGTGTCCGCGTCGGAGTGGCATGGTGAGCTCGGGTACCATTTGCACTGGTCATTTGGTCGAGTGAGATGAGCTCCAAATCACGGGCTGGTACTAGGTGAGTTGAGGGCACGTCGTGGGATCTCGATGAGGTCACAAGGATGATAAAAGGATTGATCAAAATAGTAGATAGTTGTTGAGGTTGTATTGTGATCACCAAGTGTTTGATCAAATGGCCGCAAGAACTAAAATTTCATATTTTCGAGTGATTTTTGGTGTGTGTGTGTGTGTGTATGTGTTGGTACTAATCTTGGTAGTCTCTGGGTACAATGGTTTGCTAAGTGGTGAAGGTTTTAGTGGTTTTCCAAAAATGACAATGTTGATGCATAAGATAGATTCAATTTTGAATTGCCTCTCAAATGGGTTTGAAAATGTTTCTGCAAGATTGGAAAGCTCCATTGTGTTCAGTGTCACTAGGTCTATCAAGGGGAGAAAATAAATGGAATTGTTTCTGTTTGATATCACTAGCTAGAGATGCTCAAAGTGAGCTAGGTGTTAACTTTTGCAAAAATGACCATTAGGTCATATGCTTCATATTTTAATTTTATTTTGTTTTGATCTTGTTTGGATTTGACCTATATGATATGGCTTTTATCTTTAAACCATTTATCATCATTTACAACAATCAAACTTGGCATTCCAAACATTCACACACATGCTTTAAAATAGGGTTTAATTAATAAAATCTTTTGTTAACCCTAATTTTGGTTAATTAGAATTTGATCC
The DNA here is from genome assembly GCA_916181665.1 of Avena sativa. Classification (NCBI taxonomy): domain Eukaryota; kingdom Viridiplantae; phylum Streptophyta; class Magnoliopsida; order Poales; family Poaceae; genus Avena; species Avena sativa. Next base: position 189,716,258 of record OV702284.1, on the reverse strand, counting down.
TCATTAATATTTTTGAGATGTTACATTCCACACGGTGGCTGCTCTTTTCTCGTGTGCCATGTGAGGATCATCAAGCACCGGGAACCGTGGGTGAGGTGACTTATCGCTAGAGCGAAAGTTTAGATCTCGACACCTTTAGGCCCCGATGTTGACTGGGGGTGATGCCAGAGATAGACACCGTGCCTAGCCCCGCTCACGTGGTGCACGAGGGTAAAGAGCGTCACAGAAAAAACCGAAGATGCAAAGGAGAAACCATCAGCAAGAAGAGTAAGAAACGAGGAAATCGTTCTTGAGTCTCCATAATGTCCATGGGGGAGTTGTTTGTTATCGTTGTTGCCATGAGCGGAGATCGCGGGTAGAACTTGCGAAGATGCTAGATGTTCTAGGCATTGGGGATCGGCACCCCTTCTTCTGTCTCCAGCCGTACTTCCCCTGGCCTCGCGATGTGAAAAACTCAAAAGGGCCCTTCCCACATTGGGGATAGCTTGTGGAGACCCTCGCGAGAAAGAACGCGATGAAGGACGAGGTCCCCGACCTCCAGGGTGCGTGCCCAGATGTTGTGACAGTGGTATCAGCGTACTGCTCGTACATTGACCTTATGCCTAGATTCTTCGATGAAGATCACACCCTCATGGCGCAACTCTTCCTAGGCTGCCTCGTTGAAGGCAAGCACCCGCAGGGAGCCATGTTTGAGCTCTGCGGGGTTGATGGCCTCCGCATCGTAGACGAGGAAGAACAGGGTCTCCCCTGTGGGCTTGGTTGCAGTTGTGTGGATCGACCATAGCACACCGGAGAGGGATTCAACCCAACCGTGCCCACATTCCTAGAGCTTGCGGCAGAAACTTTTGTTCTTGATCCCCCTTAGGACCTTCGCGTTCGCATGCTCGGCCTGTCCATTGCTGTGAGGGTGGGAAACTGATGCATAGCAAATCTTGGTGTCAATGCCCTCGTAGTAGGTCTTGAACGCACCGCTTGTGAACTGGCTACCATTTTCGGTGATGATGCGGTTGGGAACACCGAAACGACACACCCAAGACAGATGAACTTTACCACCGATCGTACCGGGATGGATCTTACTGGTTCCACCTCTGCCCATTTTGTGAACTTGTCGATTGCGATATATAGGTACCGGTAGACCCCGGGCGCTCGCGGGAAAGGTCCCAAGATGTGCAGCCCCCAGACCACGAAGGGCCATGAGAGCGGGATAGTCTGGAGCTATTGCGCCAGCTGGTATATCTGCTTGGCATGGAACTGGCAAGCCTCGCAAGACTTTACTAGCTCCATGGCGTCTGTGAGTGCCGTGAGCTAGTAAAATCCACTGCGGAAAGCCTTCCCAGCAAGGTTGCGTTCCAAAGCATTGTGGCTGCACTCCTCGGCATGGATGTCCGCCAGTAGCTCGTGCCCTTTGTCGCCGGAGATACACCATAGCGCCACGCCATTGGGGCAGCGGCGGTAGAGGTCTCTGTCCACCATACAATACTTCTTTGCATGGTGGACGAGGCTTTCAGCCATGTCATCATTGTCGGGGAGGGTGCCATGCTAGAGGTAGCTCTTGATCTCGATGATCCAATCCGACTCCTAGGGGATTACCACCAGGACCAACCTGTCGCTGGAGGGCAGACCACAGTCTGAAGCACTTGACGAGGGTGGGGGAGGAATATCCTCAGGCCAGGTCTTTTCTTTCGATGGTGGCGTAGCCGAAGGCTCGAACAACCTTTCCTCAAAGACCCCTGGTCGCTGACGCTCCTGGCGAGACGCCCTCTTGGCGATTTCTTCTTCCTCGTGATTATCCCCCATGGGGATGTCGAGCAGGTCCATGCCCAGGAAGTACTTCTCGAGCCTCCGCACCTCCCCGAGGTACGCTGCCATGTGCTCGTCCTTGGGGCAATAAATCTTGTTGGAAAAGTTAACCAGGAGCAAGGAGTCTCCCTGGATCGTGATGCACTTGATGACGAGGGCGATGGCTGCCTTGAGGCCGGCAATCATCCCCTCGTCCTCGGCGATGTTATTGGAGCGCTTGACTTAATCCTTGAAGCATATCTGGATTGCGTAGTAGAGCTTGTCGCTGGTTGGGGATGTGAGCACAGCAGCTGCCCCCGCTCTGCCACTGTTGAAGGCCCCGTCGAAGCTCACACTCCAGCGCCCCGGGGCCAGCTTCCCGGGGAGTTGGGTTGCCTCCTCCCAAGGTTTGTTCCCACCTGGGTCAATCCATTCCGCTGTGAATTCCTCGCCAAGGCCCTCCCACAGGCGGTGGGCATGGTGTCGAATGTCAACTCAAAAGTTTGTAGTTCAATGGCCCACTCAACCACACGGCCTGTGGCGTTTGGGTTGTGGAGGATCATATCCAAAGGGAACTTGGTGACCACCTTGATGTGATGGCCCTGGGAGTAGTGGCACAGCTTGCGCGACGCCACGAGGAGAGCGTAGAGGAACTTCTGTTGTACGGAGTACCTTTCACAGCCGTCATGGAGTACTGTGCTGACAAAGTAGACCGGCCGATGCACAAGCTCCGTGGCTTTGGTCGGGACGGCGGTGGCCGCCCCCTTGCCAGCCTCGCCCTCCTGGCACTCATGTTCTGCCCAGACCCCGAGCCTCCCGAGGGGTTAGGTGTCTTTGGCCTCTTCGTTTTCTCGACCACCTTTTCATGCTCCGCCACCAACATGGTGCTCGACGTCTGTGGCTTGGCCGCCAGGTACAGTAGTAGAGTCTCATGGAATTTGGGCGCCACCATGATCGGGGGCTGGTGAGGTACCTCTTGGGGGCCTCGTCAGCCTCTGACATCCATCGAACTTCCCTGAATGCTTCATGATCTTGAAGAAGGGCAACGCTTTCTCGCCCAGTTTGGAGATGAACCTACCCAGCGCCGCCATGCACCCCGCTAGGCGCTGCATCTCCTTCAACCGCATGGGCAGACGCATTTCCTTGATGGCCCTAACCTTGTCAAGGTTGGCTTCAATTCCCCGGTGCGATACCAGGAAACCGAGGAGCTGGCCCAAAGGGACTCCAAACACGCACTTGGCGGGGTTGATCTTGATGTTCACCTAGCGCAAGTTGGCGAAAGTCTCCGTTAGGTCTACCACCAAGGTGTCCTTCTCACGAGTCTTGACAATGATGTCTTCAACATAAGCCCCTGTATTCCTTCCATCTTCTTGCCCAGCGCGATGCGCATGAGCCTCTGGAAGGTGGCCCCAGTGTTCTTGAGGCCAAACGCATGCACGTGTAGCATTACACGCCGCATGGGGTGATGAAGGCCATCTTTTCTTCGTCCTCCTTGGCCATCTTGATCTGGTGGTATCCGTAGAAGGCGTCCAGGATACACAGGAGGTCGCAGCCCGCCGTGGAGTCCAGGATCTGTTCTATCTGCGGGAGCGGGAAGGCTCTTCCAGGCTGGCCTTGTTGAGGTCTGTGAAGTCGATGCAGAGCTACCCGCCGCTGGTGGTCTTGGGGACCACGACCGGGTTGGGCAACTACTCGGAGTGTAAGACCTCCTTCACGAGCTCCGCCTTGACTAGCTTCTCCATCTTAGTAACAATGATTTGCTGCTTTTTCCCAGACATCTTACCGGCCTTCTGCATCATCGGGCGTTCCGTGGGGCATACCGCCAGGTGGTGCTCGATTACCTCACGAGGCACTCCCGTCATATCCAATGGGGTCCAGGAGAACATGTCCATGTTGGCCCTAAGGAAGGTGACGAGTGCCTCCTCTCTCTTGCGGGAGAGGTGTGCATCGATGGTGATAGTAGCCCCCGGGTCTGCCGGATCAAGAGGGATCTTCTTGGTTTCCACCCGCTTCTGGGAAAAGTAGGGCTTTTTCCTCCCCATGACGTTGGGGGTACACGCGACGTGCCCTGGTGGGAACACGGCCGGTTCCTAGCTGCCAGCCCCCGGGACCTCGCCAGCATGCAGTTGGATGCCGCAAGGGGATGTGCCCTCGTCCCGGGGGGCGCGGTTGGCTGCCGCAAGGGGATGTGCCCTCGTCTCGGGGGGGCGCGGTTGCCGCCACCTTGAAGGCATGTTCAAGGGACCACGCGGCTTCAACCTCATCGCCATGTACCGTGATATGGATCTTGGTGCTGCCCGGCACTTGACCATGTTGTAGGTGTTGTGGGTGACCGCCATGACTTGGCCAATGTCGGGTAGCCCAGGATGGCGTTGTAGGGCAGACAAATGAGGCGACATCAAAGTCGATGAAATCTGTGCGGTAGTTGTTGCTCATCCCGAAGGTGACGGGGAGCTGTACCCACCCGATAGGAACGGTAGTGCCTAGCGTTGCCCCGACAAACGGCAGCACGGAGTGGAGGCATGCCACGGGTACCCCCAGTTGCCTAAACGCCTTTTCTAAAAGGACGTTCAGGCCGACCACGCCATCAATGAGCGTCTTGGGTATGGCGACTCTGTTATGGGGTAACCCCTTGGGGTGGCCCGATCTTTCACGAATCTCCGCGGGAATCGAGGGTAAAGCGGTGGAAGGGGGAAAGGGGATGAAATCCACGAACACACGCACACGAAGAACCCGATGAACTCACGCACACAAAACACGATACACGCCGATAACTCACGCCTGTGGCAACCGGTCCAACATAATCTCTAGGATCGGTGTTGGGCGAAGCTCTCTCTCCACGCCAACAACGGGGGACGAGGTGCTTGGTGAGATCTTGACGACTTGGGGGCGAGAAACCGAGAACCCAAGGCCTTGTACAACTTGAACGCAATAGGCAAGATCCAAGAGGAGGGTGGATAATAGGGTGCTCCTTGGTAGGAGCATGAGACCAATAGATGTAAGTTCCTCAAAGGGTTTCCTTAATCTATTATTATCCAAGTCTAGGGTTTACAATGGAGGGTGGGGGCTATTTATAGGCCAACCACATAAACAGGGGTATTTTAGGAACAAATAGCGAAATATAGAGAGGGTTACAAGGCGCTGGGCCGACTTAACACGATCAGGTCCACACACGTCCGGTAGTACCGGTCCAGCACGACCGGTAGTACCGGTCAGCCGGTAGTACCGCTTCCTGGGCCGGTAGTACCGCTTGTCGTCCTGGGACTTCCGCTGGCGTCTTCTGTTGGTGGCGATAGCAGGGGGCGGTAGTTCCGTGGTCCGGTAGTACCGGGTCCAGGTCCGGTAGTACCGCCGGAGACAGAGAGTTTTTGGCTTCTGTTGGTGTCGTCTGTTGGTGGCGGTATCAGAGGGCGGTAGTGCCGCCGGGCGGTAGTACCGGTCGCCAGGTCCGGTAGTACCGCTGGCGACAGAGAGCATTTGGTCTCTTTCGCTGGTGCTTCTCCGTTCTGTGGGTCCTTCTCTTCGTACCTTAGCTTGAAGGAGTTTGGCTCGGGCGCAAGTCATGGGTCCACTTGGGGAGCTCGTGGGAGTAGATGTAGTAGCGGTCGTAGGACGGGCTGCATCATCTCCCCCCCTTGGGAAAGAGTCGTCCTCGACTCTTCAACATTATCAACTTCATCTTCTCCATGGTAGGGTGAGAGGTCCTTGACATTGAATGTCGAGCTCACAAGATACTTTGATGTTGGGATATCGATGATATAGGCGTTGTTGTTGATCCTCTTTAGCACCTTGAATGGTCCATCACCTCTTGGCTTGAGTTTGGAGTCGCGTTCCTTGGGAAAGCGGTCTTTGCTTAAGTGTATCCACACAAGGTCGCCCTCTTCAAAGATTCTCTCTTTCTTGTTCTTGTTTAGCCTTGATGCTTGGCGAAGGACTTGTTGCTCGATAGTAGCTCGTGTGTTGTCATGGAGTTTCTTCATTATTTGGGCACGCTTGACAACGTCTATATTGGCACGTTCATGAAGTGGTAGTGGGAGGATATCGAGCGCGGTGAGAGGCTCGAAGCCATAGACGATCATGAACGGGCTCCTCATGGTGGTGGAGTGCTTGGCACGGTTGTAGGCGAACTCGGCGTGTGGAATACATTCCTCCCAGTCTTTAAGGTTCTTCTTTATCAACACCCGGAGTACTGTTCCAAGGCTTCGATTGACGACCTCGGTTTGTCCATCGGTTTGAGGATGCGAGGCGGACGAGAAGAGGAGCTTGATGCCGAGCTTGGCCATGAGAGTCTTCCAGAAGTATCTCATGAATTTTACGTCGTGGTCGGAGACGATTGTTCTTGGTACACCGTGTAGCCGAATTATTTCCCTGAAAAACAAATTTGCTACATGTGAAGCATCATCGGTCTTATGGCACGGAATGAAATGTGCCATTTTTGAAAAGCGATCCACTACTACAAATATAGAATCATGTCCATGTTTAGATCTAGGCAATCCTAACACAAAGTCCATGCTAATGTCCGACCAAGGTGCATGAGGAATAGGTAATGGCATATAAAGACCAAAGGGGTTGGACTTAGACTTAGCTTGGATACATGTAGTGCATCGTTGGACGTGGCGCTCCACGCCGCGCTTCATCTTTGGCCAAAAGTAGTGAGTGGAGAGCATGTCATATGTCTTGTCACGGCCAAAGTGACCCATAAGGCCTCCACCATGGGACTCTTGAAGAAGTAAAAGTTGGAGAGACGATTTCGGAATGCAAAGCTTGTTTTGTTTGAAAAGAAAATCCTTATGCAAATAGAAATCATCAATCCCTTTGTCTATTGAACATTTTGCAAAAATTGGTCCAAAGAAAGGGTCGGACGTGTACAAAGATTTGATGTCATCAAGACCAAGACATTTACTTCGAGTCGTGTAAGAAGGCTTGTGTTTTTGCGAGACAAGGTGTCCGCTACCACATTTTCTTTGCCCTTCTTGTATTTGACAATTTAAGGAAAAGACTCCATGAACTCAACCTATTTTGCGTGCCTTTTACTCAAATTGGCTTGGCCCTTAAGATACTTCAACGACTCATGGTCGGAATGGATGATAAATTCTTTGGGCCAAAGATAGTGTTGCCACACTTGAAGAACTCGAACTAAGGCAAAAAGTTCTTTGTCATAAATGGGATAGTTTAGGTGTGCGGCATCAAGTTTCTCACTATGGTAAGCAATAGTATGCCCATTTTTCATAAGGACGCCACCAATGCCAATACCACTATCGTCACATTCAATCTCAAAGGTTTTTGTGAAATCCGGTAATGCAAGAAGTGGTGCTTCGGTGAGCCTCTTTTTGAGCTCATCAAAAGCCTTTTGTTGTGCTTTTCCCCCAAACGAACGTGACATTTTTCTTGGTCAATTCGTTGAGGGGGCAAACAATGGTAGAAAAGTCTTTCACAAAGCGACGGTAAAAGCCAGCCAACCCATGAAAACTACGAAGTTCACTAACATTTGTAGGGATGGGCCAATCTCGTATGTCCTTGAATTTTGAGACATCAACTTCAATGCCATTAGAAGACACAACAAAACCAAGGAAAATCAGCTTGTCTTTTGCAAAAGTGCACTTTGGGAGATTAGCATAAAGCTTTTCATGACGAAGGATTTGAAGGACCTCCTTAACATGAGTAACATGCTCCTCTACTGACTTGCTATAGACAAGGATGTCATCAAAGTAAACAACTACACTCTTCCCAATGAGAGATCTCAAAATATGGTTCATGAGGCGCATGAAGGTAGATGGGGCATTAGATAAGCCAAAAGGCATAACCAACCATTCATAGAGACCAAGCTTGGCCTTGAAGGCGGTTTTCCACTCATCACCTTCGGCCATGCGAATTTGATGGTAACCACTACGAAGATCAATTTTCGAAAATATAGTGGCTCCACATAACTCATCAAGAATGTCATCAAGACGCGGTATAGGATGTCGATAACGCACGGTGATAGCATTGATTGGACGGCAGTCCATGCATAACCGCAATGTATCATCCGTTTTTGGAACTAGAATCACGGGGACCGCGCTTGGGCTAGTGCTTACTTGGATCAAACCTTTGGAGACGAGTTGGTTGATTTGATGTTCTATCTCCTTCGTCTCTTCCGGTTTCGTGCGATACGCGACGCGGTTTGGGAGTGGGGCGCTGGGTATGAGGTCGATGCGGTGCTCGATTCCACGAAGAGGAGGAAGGCCATGAGGAAGCTCTTCGGGAAATACATCTTGGAATTCCTGCAAAATAGCCATCAAAGAAGGAGGAACATTTGTCAAGTCGTTAGTTCCTTGCGCTAGTCCCTTGCATACAAGGACATAGTGCAAGATGGATGGGTTGTTCCACACTTCTCTCATCTCACTTTTGGTGGCAAGAAGAACACTCTTAGTTTTTCCACTCGAGTTTGGCTTGTAGCTCTCACTCACTATGGTGTGGTTCTCTCGCTCACCACTCTTCTCACAAGGTGTTTTTGTGTATTGCGCCCTCGCTAAAGCCTTTGCATTGTCCGCAATTATTTGGCTAGGAGTCATTGGTTGCAACACACAAGTTTTATCAAGCCATTTGAAGGTATAAGTGTTGGAGTGACCATCATGCAAAGCACGCTTGTCATATTGCCACGGCCGTCCGAGCAACATATGGCAAACCTTCATTGGGACCACATCACATTCCACTGTGTCCTTCTAGGGCCCAATTGAGAACGTTACCGAGATGGTGTGCTTGATCTTGACGGATCCTTGGTCACTTAGCCATTGGATATGGTATGGGTGTTTATGTGGATGGAGGGTGAGGTTGAGTTTCTCACATCCGTGCTTGCAAGATTGTGGCAACTCCCTCCATCGATGACGACTTTGATGGACTTCCCATTGATGCCGGCACGAGTTTGGAAGATGTTCGAGCGTTGGTCTTCATTCTCATTGACTTGGGTAGTTAAGACCCTTGTGACCACAAGCGATGGACTTGCGTCATGCTCACACACAAGAAGTTCTTGGTCCTCTTCCAAATGTTGCCTTGCCATGGCTTCCTTGACCCTTGCATCAAACTCTTCTTCACTCAAGTATTCTTCATCGCCGTTGTCATGGATGAACAAAACTTTCTTGTTTCCACACGCGGCCGACTTGTGTCCTTTGCCTCCACACTTGTAGCATTCACCATTGAATGGTTGATCATCCCTTGTGTTTTTGCCACTTGGGGGTTGTTTTCCTTGAGGGAGAGTTGGCTTGAAGGGAAGCTTGGTGGTACTTGAAGAGCTTCCACTTGGTGTTGTTGGAGTAGTGGTTGGTGCTTGCTTGTAGGTGAAGTACGTCTTTGGCTTGTTGTACTCGATGTCCTCTTGCACTTGACGCTCGGCCTTTGATGCGATGTGCACAAGCTCAACCATGTTGTTGTACTTTTGGAACTCGGTGATGCACTTGATGGGATGGTTCAAGCCATTGAGGAAGTGTGCCATAGTTTGTTCATCTCGCTCTTCAATGTTGGCACGGATCATGTTGAGCTCCATTTGCTTGAAGTACTCTTCCACGGTCTTTGTCCCTTGACTAAGCGTTTGAAGCTTGTTGAAGAGGTCACGCGTGTAGTGTGAAGGAACAAAGCGGGATCTCATATGGGCCTTCATATCTTGCCAAGTTGAGATTGGAGGCTCTTATTTTGATTCTCGAGCGAGTTGGACTTGTTCCCACCAAAGATTGGCATATTCATCGAACTCGAGGGATGCCATGGCCATCATCTTCTCATTGCTATAGTTGTGCATGCGGAAGATCTTGTCAACCTTGAGTTCCCACGAGAGATATTCTTCGGGTTCATTGGAACCGGTGAACTTGGGCATGGTGAATTTGAGCTTGCCGAAAGTTTCTTCTCCATTGCGGTTCCGGTTGCGGCGGTTGCCATGCTTTTGGCGGTCATCATCATCTGAGCTCTCATGTCTTGGTTGGTGATGGTTGCGTTGCTCTTGCGGTTGTTGAGGTGCCGCGTTTGGTGGTGGAACTTGGTTTTTACGACGAGCTTGGGGAGCTTGCTCGTGTTGTTGGCACGGTTGAGGACGAGGAGGAGGTTAATGGTCCTCACGACGAGCTTGGGGAGCTTGCTCTTGTTCTTGTCGCGGTTGATGCCGAGGAGCATTGTCTTGCGCCCTGTTGCGAGGAGGACGTCGAGCCGCATGCTCAATGGGCTGCTCTTCTTCTTCTTGGTGTGGAGGTGGCTCGTCATGACTATCATGTTGCCGACGTTGACTATCATGTCGATGATGACGCCTTGGTGGATCTTCGAGTGCTTCACGTCGACGGTGATCTTGTTCGTCCTCTTCGGATGCTTCACTTGTTGTTGAAGGGACATGTCGACGGCGATGGGCTTGGTGGTCCATGTGAGGTTGCTCTTGTTGAATCACAAGTGCCCTTGGTTGTGGCCGGTTCGCTTCACGTCGTGGAGGTCTTGCGGAGAGGTCACCATCATAGCTTGACGTTGCGGCGTGTCGCGGAGATGGTACCGCTTGAGAAGAGCTCATGGATTGAAGAACGGGTCCATCCCGGTACCTTGAAGCGTGACGGCGAGGTGCACTTGATTCACTTGAGGAGTGCCTAGATGAGCTTGATTCGCGCGAGCGTGGCCTTGCTAGTCCATCAATGAGGCGTTGAAGCTTCTCATCCGTTGAGGCGAGTGCACGACCAAGAGCTTCATTTTGATGACCGAGGTTGTGTTGCATGGCATGCATTTGGCCACGGACTTCTTCGAAGCGGTTGTGGATGTTCTTGAATTCCACACGGGCCTCGCTAAATTGTTCATCTTGGCGCCGCTCAAGAGCTTCACAACGGTAGTTGAATTCTCCTCGGACCTTCCAATGGTCCCATCTTGTCATGAATTGTGTGTCATCCTCCGGAGGTTGTGGTGGTTGGGACGGCTCTCCATTCCTGTCCATGATGCAAAGCCAACAAGGGTTGTATATGGAGAATAAGGGTGCGTAGAGTTAGCCTTTTACCTCACCTTGGAGATTATATCAAACCAATTGCCACACAAATGAGCGAACAGTGTGCAAAGTGAAATGGGCAAGAAACTCACACACAAATATGCTACAACTGTCAAAAGCTTTTGGTGGAAGGTTAGGGTTGTGGAAAACCAAACGAAACGATCCAAGCAAAAGGTTATTGTTCTACGTGGTAAAGAACCAAAGATCAAAAGCAAAAGGATACGATCTACAAAAACATGGAAAACGCACACGTGGAGAAAAACGGGGTTAGCACGACTATGAAAATGAGCACAAAAGGTCCTAACGAAGACTACGCTCGGTTGTCGTGCCAACTCAAGGAGAGACCACAACTCGTTTGCCAAAAGAGGATAAGCAATAGATTTGTGCACTTGCCTTGGTGCGCTCTTTCTTCTCTCTTTCTTGGCGTACAAGCTTGGTATTCTCTTTGTATTGGGAGACTATGTATCTTTTTCTCTTTCTCTTTTTTTGATTCTTTTTCCTTTTTCTCCCTTTCTATGCTACTATGTTAACTTTTGTATTTGGCCTCACACTCTCACTTTCCGAAGGCAAGTGCACAATGCTTAGACAAACACAAAATGAGTTGCTCTCATAGGATAGATACACACCAAGGAAGATATGGGGCTGTCAAAGGGGCGCAAGTTATACCTTTGGTATTGTTGACGACTTGCAACCTTTGGTGGGGATGATGTTCGAGTGTCGCGGTGTCGATGAGCGCGGGTGATTTTGATGCGGAAGCTTGTGTTAAAATGGCGACAAAAACGCGAAACACGAACAAGCTAAAGGGGGAAAGTCAGCAAACGAAGTTGAGGCGTCAAGAGAAGAAGGAAAACCTTCTGTGGCGCGCGGTAATACCGCTTGGTACGGCCGGTAGTACCGCCTGAGCCACCGGTAGTACCGCAGGTCACAGAACAGGAATGAGATCCACTTGACACAAACCTCAAATTCGTGGGAAACTGACCGAAAGGCTGGGCTAGGAACAATCAGGGGCTATAGATCGACTCCAAAAGCAACAGATCTATGGACCAAAACCACGAAAAACTCACCAAATCCAAAGATCGATCCGAAGGCAAATTGGGGCTCTTTTTGGTGGGATTTTCGATTTTGAGGGGGATAAAGAAAAATTGGGGGGAAATTCGTGATCAACCTCGCTCTTGATACCAAGATGTTATGGGGTAACCCCTTGGGGTGGCCCGATCTTTCACGAATCTCCGCGGGAATCGAGGGTAAAGCGGTGGAAGGGGGAAAGGGGATGAAATCCATGAACACACGCACACGAAGAACCCAATGAACTCATGCACACAAAACACAATACACGCGGATAACTCACGCCGGTGGCAATCGGTCCAACATAATCTCTAGGATCGGTGTTGGGCGAAGCTCTCTCTCCACACCAACAACGGGGGACGAGGTGCTTGGTGAGATCTTGACGACTTGGGGGCGAGAAACCGAGAACCCAAGGCCTTGTACAACTTGAGCACACTAGGCAAGATCCAAGAGGAGGGTGGACAATAGGGTGCTCCTTGGTAGGAGCATGAGACCAATAGATGTAAGTTCCTCAAAGGGTTTCCTTAATCTATTATTATCCAAGTCTAGGGTTTACAACGGAGGGTGGGGGCTATTTATAGGCCAACCACATAAACATGGGTATTTTAGGAACAAATAGCGAAATATAGAGAGGGTTACAAGGCGCTGGGCCGACTTAACACGATCAGGTCCCACACGTCCGGTAGTACCGGTCCAGCACGACCGGTAGTACCGGTCAGCCGGTAGTACCGCTTCCTGGGCCGGTAGTACCGCTTGTCGTCCTGGGACTTCCGCTGGCGTCTTCTGTTGGTGGCGGTAGCAGGGGCGGTAGTGCCGTGGTCCGGTAGTACCGGGTCCAGGTCCGGTAGTACCGCCGGAGACAGAGAGTTTTTGGCTTCTGTTGGTGGCGGTAGCAGAGGGCGGTAGTGCCGCCGGGCGGTAGTACCGGTCGCCAGGTCTGGTAGTACCGCTGGCGACAGAGAGCATTTGGTCTCTTCCATTGGTGCTTCTCCGTTCTGTGGGTCCTTCTCTTCGTACCTTAGCTTGAAGGAGTTTGGTCGGGCGCGAGTCATGGGTCCACTTGGGGAGCTCGTGGGAGTAGATGTAGTAGCGGTCGTAGGACGGGCTGCATCAGACTCCTCCTACGACGGGGGTGCAGACCATCGGCATAGCTCCCACTAGGCGAGTGGAGCTCGGGTGGTCGGCGGTGCTGAAGGTGAGCGGCTGCTGGGACCACTCGAAGGGGACGACGGTGGTGTTGGGCCTCGCTGCGGCCAGCCCGCGGGCGAACGGCCTGACGTGGCGCCCGGAGGCGAGAGCCTAGGAGGCGCCCAGGATGCAGGCGACCACCCCATTCCAGACCCAGCGCGAGACGCCGGTCTCTGCGCGTGCGCTTGTTAGCATGGCGCCGACCGCGCGAAGGGTCTTGAAGGCGCGCCTCATCCCCCTACCTGGCACGCCAAATGTCAGAGATTTTCCCCGTGAAGGAACTAGGGTCCAACGATCCCTAGGTTTGAGAGGGGGATGAACACGCGCTCTCAAGGAGTCTTGATATGGTGGCGACAACGAAGCAAGGATCACGGTAGAGAGGTGACATGGTGTTTTTTACCCAGGTTCGGGACCCTCGTGAGGAGGTAAAGCCCCTACTCCTGCTTTGTTGTATTTCTCGCTTGGCTTCGCGAGGGTACAATGGAGATGAGATCTCTAGGGTTTAGATAGTAAGGATCGATCCCTTCTAAGGTAGGAGGAGGAGCCTTTATATAGGGCGGCGTCGGTCGTCTTCCCTAGCCTTTGGGCGGGAAGGGCGTCCATAGTGCCGCCCATGGAGGACTCGGTCTAGGAGGCTGCTTGTAACATCCCAAAAGTTACTAAACTTGGATCATCAAACTCTAATCACCAAATTTAGGGTTAACAAAAACTTTTCCAATTAAAATATGAAAGCATTCATATGAGTGTGCATTAAAATTTGGATTCTTTTGAATTGCCATGATTATGTGTTTCTTTGCTTGTAAAATGATTCTTAGGTGAAATAAACATCATCTAAACAATCCCCAAACTTTTCCCAAAGACAAACAAGTCAAAACAAACAAATTAAGTGAATGGTCACTTTGGCCAATTTAACTCCCATGCCTACTTTGGCTATCTCTAACTTTCAGAACTTAACAGAAACATGTATGGATCTTTGCACCCCTTGATAGTACTCATAACAAGGTACCAAGGCCCACTTTGTGATCATCCAAAAACATTCAAATGCATGGTTTAAATGACAGTTTAAAATTGAATCTATTTCATATGGGAAGATCCCACTTTTTCAAAAACCACTCAAGCCAACTCAATTTTCAAAACCCAAGCATCCACAGAATCCTCAACACATGCCTACCACACCCACCAAAAATCTTTTCAAAATTCAAAACTTGAGTTCATGCGGCCGTTTCATCAAACAGCTTGTAGGTGCAAATCAAACAAAATCAAAACACTATGTTGAGCAGTGTTTTGGGCCTAACTGGTTCCCTCTCTAGCTCACAGCACCGTTAGTAGATCATCTAGCAACCTTAACTAAGCTCTAGCCCCACTGTAAGCTTGCCAATATCATCAATGGTGAACAGGCCGAGAGCACCCGTGTCACCCCAGTGTGGACAACAAGCTACGAGCAGCACTAGCATCGCCAACCTTGTCTGGGAGCAAGCTAGCACTCCACCGCCACTCCCTGTCCCAGCCGCAAGCAATGCCAGCCACTGGACCACATGCCCAGGCCATGCCAAGCCTTTCTACGAGCATCTGAGAGCGCGCCCCATGCGCCACGCTCGACCAGCACCCATAGACCGCGTGCACGCGTGATCACCACCGTCCCAGCAACACCGCAGACACGCCTGTTCACCGCCGCGTGGACCATGCGCGCTGTGCGCCATAAAAACTTCCGTCGGGCATGCTTAGAGAACTGCAGCATTCCGACCGATCAGCACCACCCCACGACTCGCCACCAGGTCATTGAGCTTCGCCAGGGAGCACAGCACCGCCCCCTACCGTCGCCCACGCCAATAGCCCTCTGTACCGTCGAACACGACGAGCTCAGCTTGCGCCCGTCGGTCCCCTCTCGCCACTATAAATAGAGGCATCCCCCGCTCGAATTCTTCTCACCACCTCACTCCCCTCACCTCACTGATCGTTCCACCCCGTAGCCGGAGCAAGGCGAGCAGCGCATCGCCGGAATTGCGCCGGAGCAAGCCGCCTCCAGAGAAGAAGGGTGTCGTCGATTTCGTCCACCCAAGGAGCTGCCGCGACCACCCCTGAGTTCGCCGTCGTCGACTTCGTCGTTCGCCCACATCACCGACCTTCGCATGAGACCCGGTGAGCCCCCGACGACCCCCACTGAGCCGCTAGGGTTCGAGCTCGCCGTTGACTAGTTCATCGTCGACGACGACCCTCAGCCGTCGATCTTCATTCTAATCCAACGCACCACATCGCCCCGTACCGCTTCGCATTTAAAGAGTCACTGACCAGTAGACCCTCCCTGTCAGTTGCGCCCCGCGCCGCGGAGTGACACTGGGTCGGCCCGTTAACCTTTTGCCGTGCAGCCCACTCGTTTGAATTTTGATTTTTCTATTTAGATTCAAACTCAGTTCTGTACCTAGTTTCAAAAATCAACCCAGCTCGATTCAGTGAACCAAATTGAATGAAACCAATTTTGTTAGAAAGATATTGAAATGCTTAATCCAAGCCCGTTGGATTCAAATCATTTGAATCTATAGATCAACCTTGGTAAAAATAACAAGGCATAAGCTTTTCTGCATTCAAACATTTTTCAAATTTAAACTATAATAGCTTTTCAGTTGATTCCAACTCTCAAAAATCACATTTGGTCATGCCTTTTAGATTATATAAAACCATATGGGTTTACTGTCACATCCCAAGATTTACCAAATCTTGTAATGTGAAAAATAAATAAACAAAATAAATAATTGTTGAAATTTAGAGTGAAAAGAAACTTTTTGTTTCTAAATGGAAACTTAAAATACCATCTTGAACAAATTTTGGTTACTGTTTGAATCCAACTAAATTCAAATCAAGTGAAATGCATTCTTCATAAATGCATCTGGAAATTTAAACACTTGGAAAATAAACCCAAACCCTAAACCCTAATGGAATAAAATCATTTCCAAGATATCTCTAAGACTATGGATTTGATCCATATAAAAATTTGTCAACAAACACTTACAAATGATCAAGAATGACAAATAGAAATATTATAAAACCATAGAAATTGGTTTCACTTAATTTGGAACCATAGATAAAATCTTATGAATTTAATAAGATAAGGAAATTTGATTTCCAAAGCTAATAAAGCACCTATCTATAAATCCATACCAAATGGTGAGTAAATAATCCTAAAGAGTGTTAAAAGGATAAACAAATATTAAATAAGATTTTACAAATTGAAATCACCAAGTTTGGATCTTTAAATAAAAAGAAATGGATTTTATGAGAGAGAAAAAGAAATATTAAATAAGGAATATTTAAAGACCAAATTAAATCTTGGCTTAATCCATAAGCAAATGTAATAAATATAATCCAAATCCAAATAAAATAAAAGGATGAAGAATTTTCCAAATAAAATAAAATGACTTTGACCAAATCCTATTCATTTTGAATAAAGATAAAATCCCTATTAAGAAATGATTAATTAAATCATAAGAAAATAATATTTGGAATTTACCCAAGTGGATTAAAAATGGTTTAATTAACTTAAATAAGATTAAGGAAATCTTCCAAATAAAATTTAGGGAATTAAAACTATATTTAATTTCATTGGAATAAGGACAAATACCCAATTTTAAATGATTAATAAATCATATTAAAAACATTCCAACTAATTCAAAGTGAATTATTTGCCACCCTATTAAATAAATAAAACCTAATAAAAAAGTTTTGGAAGGATTTAGAATTCAAATGGATTTTAAAAAACATTATTAAATCTTGAATGAATTAATACAAGAGCCTATTTTAAATAATTAAAAGACACTAAAAGAATAAAATATTTATTCTAAAAATGACTTCAGAATATACTATTAATCAGTATTTTAATATACTCAAAGTTTGATTGAAGTTTGAAATTCAAAATTTGTTTGAATTAATTAATCAAAATTCAAAACAGAATAAAAGAAACAGAAAAAGGAAAATAAACAGAAGAAGGAAAAAATAAAAAGAACCAGCCAGCCCAACTAACCTGACCCAGGCCCATCGCCAGCCCACGCAGGAAAACCCCTCTCTGTTTCTTTTCTCACTCAAACCCGCACCCCTCGACCGCTGACAAAACGACCCCGCATACAAACCCGCACCTCACTGACTTGGCAGCCCCACCGCCAGCTCACATCGTTGTCTACCCCGCGACCCGTTCCCCCTCTTCCTCACAAACATTCTCTGACGTTAATTCCTCGCGTAAATTAGCGTTAATGGCCGCGTGATTTTCGCCCGTGACACTGCCCCTCTTAAACGCCTTCCTCTCCTCTCTCCTTACCCTCAATCCCCCACACCTCTTGGCCACCAGGCTGCTCCAATTTCCCGCAGCAACACCACTGCTCCGGTGAACCTTTCTTCTGATTCCGGCCAGACCTCGCCTCCCCTTGCTCCCTGGCCTCCATGAGGACACTCCCCATCTCCTTGCGAATCTTTCCGTAGCACCAGCTCGCCCGTGCATGCTCCACATCGTCGGAAACCTCAACGACAGCACGTCGCCACCGTCTGCCTCCGCTCCGACGAGCACTACTGATGAGACCAGACCTCCCCTTCCCCTCTCTTGGATGCTCACATGTTCGTGACTCTCATACGAACCTAAAGGTGCCCTCCATTTGTCTTAGCATGCCATAAATCGTCCCCCCGTCGATGAACAGACAAGCCTAAGGCGCAGCTCAACTCCGGCGAGGAATCCACGAAGCTCCATGCGCCCCTATCCCTGCAACGACCATCGCGAGCTTCAGCACGCCACAACAAGTTCGGTAATGACCTCCTTCCTCTCCCGCCCTTCCTAGTATCGCCGGAATGCTTCTGGCTGAGCGTCGCCGCCAAGCGCCACCGTCGAGCGCCTCCAGAGTATGGTCAAATCATTTCAGGTCGTTAGATGTTGATCTAATGGACACGTTAGATCCACTTAAGCGAATGCGTATGTTAGATCTAAACCGTGCGATCTCACTTAAATCCTACGGTCTGTATCGCTCGATCCAAATGAAACGGTACCAGCGAGTAAGATTCAGCCACGTGTCCAGTGATTTGTTTTAAAAATAGAAACTTGTCTATTAGATGTTCAAACTTGCAAAATTCATAACTTTTGATCCACACGTCCAAATTTTGCAAATTTTATATGAATGGAATCATCAAGACAAATCCTACCCAACCATGCACTTTGTTTAGTAAATTGCATCTGTTAAACTGATTTTTTTGCAGAAACTTGTGTAGGCATATTTTGAGTATAAAATTCTTTCTAAAATTATTTTGGGGATAAAATCTTTGGCAAATGGTTTGTTTTGAACCTACTGACCATAGAAATCAATTTGTGGTTTCAAAAACATATTTGGTGAAGCAAAAGAATAAAACTTTGAATTAAAGCATTTCTTGTCAAATAAAAATATTGTTTAATTGTTGAAGATACTTTTGGAGAAAAACCTTTGGGAAATGTTTTGATTTAAACTCTCTGACCCCAAACACCAAGTTTTATGATTTGAAAATGTATTTGGTGAACCTTATAAAGATTGTTGCTTTGCTAAAGGCATTTTCTAACCACATAAAATATTGATTTGGTTTAAAAATGGTTTATAAAGTAAAATCTTTTGCAAATAATTTTGCCACTTTTATAAAATGACCAATAGGTGTTTTATAATGTTTATAACCTATTAGAAACCAATTTTCGAAATAAAACAATCTTTAGCATGCTTGCATGCATTGTTTTGTTTCTATCATTTTATGTGATGTTTTGCTTGAATGGTAGATTGAAATATTGCTTGCTTGATTGAATTGTAGTGGAATTTGAAGAGTGTGATTGTTGCAAGATCAAGGAGTGAACTTATACTCTCTAGAAAAAAGGCAAGTGATGCTTCATACTTTTGTCCCATTATTTTCACTATGCATTAGTGATATTTCTAAGTAGGACTTGCATGCAAATTTTGCTAAGTGTAAACTATGCCATGGGAAATCCTAGTAGATGAAACCTTAGTAGAATTTTTCCTAAGTTAAGATTCCTACTACTATCATGCTTAGCTTAGCTAGTAGAAAAAAAGGGTGGATTATATTCATACTATGGAATATTTCCAAGTCAAGGACTTGTGTTTTGTTTAATAAAACAACTAAGTGAATGAATCACCTGGGTGGAATGGAAGGAATGGTTTATGTTGAGTGGTTATACAAGGCCCATTTCTATGGTTTACCTTGTGTATCTCACTTGTGGATAGCCACCCAGGAACAAAGAGATTTGAGATGTCAAATGTTGAGAAGCTTCAAGTGCAGCCACTTGGCATTATGGGCTCTGCATGGATCATATAGGTTGCAATAACTTAGCCAAATGGACAGTTGGTGGTAGGGGATGATAGGTTGGAACGCGTCCATTTGTTCTAAGGGAAGGCTTCTGAAAGGTCCTGTCTTGGTGAAAATCAAGTCTTGTGGGGAAAGTGCACAACCTCTGCAGATGGAAGAATCTAAGTACTTAGCCATGTCCCTGGAAAAGGACAATTTGAGCATCAAGACATGGAAGCTATCAAGAATCTCCTCATCCCAATTTCTAAGTTAAAAACTTGTGGTTGAACAAGGGTTAAAGGATCACCAATTTCTATTGGGAGATGCCTTGGGTGATTTTTGACAAACAAAAACTTAGTGTTTTCAAATGATCAGGAAAATCTATTTTGAGCAATGCAAGCCTAAGATCCACTTAGCCAAATGCATATAGATGATAGACTCCACAATACTACCATAGTATCACTTGCCAATACAATTCAAATGTATTGACCCTTGTGGCTATAAATTATTATGTTGCAGGTCTGTTTGCTGTTAGTGAAGTTTATTGATTAGGATTACAAGTCTACAACCAACATGACTGCCTGTGGCACTTTGAAGATGAAGGACCCCATGCTATTGTTATATTATGCTGCATTATAATGAGATAGCCAAATGAGCTATGTAAGATGTAATAAATTATTTTATTCCTGGTTATAAAGTTGTATTATGACCTTTGTTTCTTGATATTACATCTTAACTGTGGATGCTAGCTATTGATCCAGGGACTAGCATTGTAAACACAGGGATCTCTACCTTATTAAAGGTTGGGAACCTTACAGATGGTATCAGAGCCTTGTGTTGCCTATAGGATTTGTAAACCTAGGATTGGACAAAACCCCTTAGAAAATAGGAGTTGTATTTGTTCCAAAACTTATTTACAAACAATCTTGTAAACTCTTTCCTCAACCATTTTGGTTTTTAATTCTACATCTCTTCTATTTCAAACTTGATGGACAAAGTCTACCCCATGGCCAAAGACTTCAACATGAGCAAAGGACTTCGTCAACTCAAGTGATTTCAACCTTATTCTCAACAAGGACATCAACTTCGATATCACTAAGGACTACAAGTGAGACAAGAAATATTACTCAAGACTTGAAGACTAAGGAAACACAACTTAGAAGGGACCATCATCACCTTTGGAGTTTTGTGACCAAGACACAAGAATTTTCCCAAGGAAACCATCATCTCATTCAAGAAGAATCAACTAAGAAGGATGGAATGATCTCAAGTGAACCATATAGTTGGACCACCATATTAAGTATAGATCAAACACACCAACTTATGTGGTGTAACAAAAAAATATTTTATTGCCTAAAAATGTGCTTGAAACTTGTTGTTTGAGTGGAATGATTGTTTGTGATTGCTTGCACATTGCTTGTGTGAATTGTGATGTGTGTGATTAGAACTATTTCCTTAGAAATCTTTTGCCTATTCTAATCCCAATCCAACCCAAACAGATGACTACTCCAAGAGACTCCAACGTCAAGAATGGTGACAACAACAACCAAGAGATGCACATGAGAGAACAACTGCTAGTAAACCAAACCCATTTGAATCAGATGACAACTCAGTTTTTAGCCAACAACAAAGAGTTAGACCCAACCATACAAAAGTTTTTGGAAATTCAATCCCAATTGTTGCAAGGGATGACCACTCAAATGATCAACATGGGAGACAACCTTTCCCAAGGAGTTTGTGATAACAATGATGTCAAGGATGATATTCTAGAAGGAACCCAAGCTTGGAATGTTTGTGGAGACAAGGATCACACTTCCAAAGAACATGAGGATCAATGCCCTAATTGTGAAGAGAAACATCCAACAAATCAATGCCCCACATCTCAAGCTACTTGTTTCCTATGTGAAGGAAATAATCATGTCCCTATCCAATGCCCCATCTATTCCATAGTTCAACAAAGGAAACAAGGTGGAGTGCAACATCAGTTAGTAAACCCTCATGAAGGAATAACTCCTACCAAGAAGGATGAAGGCAAAGTCAAAACTATGCATCATAAGGCCAAATCCAAAGTGACCACAAAGTGTTGCTACTCTTGTGAACAAGAAGGTCATATCTCTAGTAATTGCCCCAAGAAGAGAGAAAGATTTTCCACCTTTGTGGTGAATTATGAAGAGCATGAACTAGAAGAACTCCTAGCTTTGGAGAGACCCAAAAACAATAAGAAGGACATAAGCCAATTGCAATGTTACAATTGCAAAGAAATGGGACACTATGCCAGTGATTGCCCAGAAAAGAAGAAGAACCAAGGAAATAAACAAGAGGAATTGATACCAAAGAAGAAGAAGGATAATAGCCAAGTGATGTGTTTCAAATGCAAAGAGCTAGGCCATTATGCAGACAAGTGTCCAGAAAAGTTTCAACAAGATTCCAAGCAAGCCAAGAAGTAATCTAGTTGGAAAAATTTTAAGGGTGGTAGTACCCTAGTTGCTTTGAGCCAACTTGTAACCCTAGCCCTCCCAAATCTCAGGACGAGATTTATTTTAAGGGTGGTAGCCTGTCACATCCCAAGATTTTCCAAATCTTGTAATGTGAAAAATAAATAAACAAAATAAATAATTGTTGAAATTTAGAGTGAAAAGAAACTTTTTGTATCTAAATGGAAACTTAAAATCCCATATTGAACAAATTTTGGCTAATGTTTGAATCCAACTAAATTCAAATCAAGTGAAACGCATTCTTCATAAATGCATCTGGAAATTTAAACACTTGGAAAATAAACCCAAACCCTAAACCATAATGGAATAAAATAATTTCCAAGATATCTCTAAGACAATGGATTTGATCCATATAAAAATTTGTCAACAAACACTTACAAATGATCAAGAATGACAAATAGAAATATTATAAAACCATAGAAATTGGTTTCACTTAATTTGGAACCATAGATAAAATCTTATGAATTTAATAAGATAAGGAAATTTGATTTCCAAAGCTAATAAAGCACCTATCTATAAATCCATACCAAATGGTGAGTAAATAATCCTAAAGAGAGTTAAAAGGATAAACAAATATTAAATAAGATTTTACAAATTGAAATCACCAAGTTTGGATCTTTAAATAAAAAGATATGGATTTTATGAGAGAGAGAAAGAAATATTAAATAAGGAATATTTAAAGACCAAATTAAATCTTGTCTTAATCCATAAGCAAATGGAATAAATATAATCCAAATCCAAATAAAATAAAAGGATGAAGAATTTTCCAAATAAAATAAAATGACTTTGACCAAATCCTATTCATTTTGAATAAAGATAAAATCCCTATTAAGAAATGATTAATTAAATCATGGGAAAATAATATTTGGAATTTACCAAGTGGTTTAAAAATTGTTTAATTAACTTAAATAAGATTAAGTAAATCTTCCAAATAAAATTTAAGGAATTAAAACTATATTTAATTTCATTGGAATAAGGACAAATACCCAATTTTAAATGATTAATAAATCATATTAAAAACATTCCAACTAATTCAAAGTGAATTATTTGCCACCCTATTAAATAAATAAAACCTACTAAAAAGTTTTGGAAGGATTTAGAATTCAAATGGATTTTAAAAAACATTATTAAATCTTGAATGAATTAATACAAGAGCCTATTTTAAATAATTAAAAGACACTAAAAGAATAAAATATTTATTCTAAAAATGACTTCAGAATATACTATTAATCAGTATTTGAATATACTCAAAGTTTGGTTGAAGTTTGAAATTCAAAATTTGTTTGAATTAATTAATCAAAATTCAAAACAGAATAAAAGAAACAGAAAAAGGAAAATAAACAGAAGAAGGAAAAAATAAAAAGAACCAGCCAGCCCAACTAACCTGACCCAGGCCCATCACCAGCCCACGCGGGAAAACCCCTCTCTGTTTTTTTTCTCACTCAAACCCGCACCCCTCGACTGCTGACAAAATGACCCCGCATACAAACCCGCACCTCACTGACTTGGCAGCCCCACCGCCAGCTCACATCGTCGTCTACCCCGCAACCCGTTCCCCCTCTTCCTCACAGACGTTCTCTGACGTTAATTCCTCGCGTAAATTAGCGTTAATGGCCTCGTGATTTTCGCCCGTGACATTGCCCCTCTTAAACGCCTGCCTCTCCTCTCTCCTTACCCTCAATCCCCCACACCTCTTGGCCACCAGGCTGCTCCAATTTCCCGCAGCAACACCACTGCTCCGGTGAACCTTTCTTCCGATTCCGGCCAGACCTCGCCTCCCCTTGCTCCCTGGCCTCCACGAGGACACTCCCCATCTCCTTGCGAATCTTTCCGTAGCACCAGCTCGCCCGTGCACGCTCCACATCGTCGGTAACCTCAACGACCGCACGTCTCCACCGTCTGCCTCCGCTCCGACGAGCACTACTGGTGAGACCAAACCTCCCCTTCCCCTCTCTTGGATGCTCACATGTTCGTGACTCTCATACGAACCTAACGGTGCCCTCCATTTGTCTTGGCATGCCATAAATCATCCCCCGTCGACGAACAGACGAGCCCGAGGCGCAGCTCAACTCCGGCGAGGAATCCACGAAGACTCCGTGCGCCCCTGTCCCTGCAATGACCATCGCGAGCTTCAGCACGCCACAGCAAGTTCGGTAACGACCTCCTTCCTCTCCCGCGCTTGCTAGTATCGCCGGAATGCTTCTGGCCGAGCGTCGCAGCCATGCGCCACCGTCGAGCGCCGCCAGAGTATGGTCAAATCATTTCAGGCCGTTAGATGTTGATCTAATGAACACGTTAGATCCACTTAAGCGAATGGGTATGTTAGATCTAAACCGTGCGATATCACTTAAATCCTATGGTCTGTATCACTCGATCCAAACGAAATGATACCAGCGAGTAAGATTCAGCCACGTGTCCAGTGATTTGTTTTAAAAACAGAAACTTGTCTATTAGATGTTCAAACTTGCAAAATTCATAACTTTTGATCCACACGTCCAAATTTTTCAAATTTTATATCAATGGAATTAGCAAGACAAATCCTACCCAACCATGCACTTTATTTAGTAAATTGCATCTGTTAAATTGACTTTTTGCAGAAACTTGTGTAGGCATATTTTGAGTATAAAATTCTTTCTAAAATTATTTTGGGGATAAAATCTTTGACAAATGGTTTGTTTTGAACCTACTGACCATAGAAATCAATTTGTGGTTTCAAAAAAATATTTGGTGAAGCAAAAGAATAAAACTTTGAATTAAAGCATTTCTAGTCAAATAAAAATATTGTTTAATTGTTGAAGATACTTTTGGAGAAAAACCTTTGGGAAATGTTTTGATTTAAACTCTCTGACCCCAAACACCAAGTTTTATGATTTGAAAATGTATTTGGTGAACCCTATAAATATTGTTGCTTTGCTAAAGGCATTTTCTAACCACATAAAATATTGATTTGGTTTAAAAATGGTTTATAAAGTAAAATCTTTTGCAAATAATTTTTCCACTTTTATAAAATGACCAATAGGTGTTTTAGAATGTTTATAACCTATTATAAACCACTTTTCCAAATAAAACAATCTTTAGCATGCTTGCATGCATTGTTTTGTTTCTATCATTTTATGTGATGTTTTGCTTGAATGGTAGATTGAAATATTGCTTGCTTGATTGAATTGTAGTGGAATTTGAAGAGTGTGATTGTTGGAAGATCAAGGAGTGAACTTATACTCTCTACCAAAAATTCAAGTTATGCTTCATACTTTTGACCCATTATTTTCACTATGCATTAGTGATATTTCTAAGTAGGACTTGCATGCAAATTTTTCTAAGTGTAAACTATGCCATGGGAAATCCTAGTAGATGAAACCTTAGTAGAATTTTTCCTAAGTTAAGATTCCTACTACTATCATGATTAGCTTAGCTAGTAGAAAACAAGGGTGGATTATATTCATACTATGGAATATTTCCAAGTCAAGGACTTGTGTTTTGTTTAATAAAACAACTAAGTGAATGAATCACCTGGGTGGAATGGAAGGAATGGTTTATGTTGAGTGGTTAAACAAGGCCCATTTCTATGGTTTACCTTGTGTATCTCACTTGTGGATGGCCACCCAGGAACAAAGAGATTTGAGATGTCAAATGTTGAGAAGCTTCAAGTGCAGCCACTTGGCATTATGGGCTCTGTCTGGATCATATGGGTTTCAATAACTTAGCCAAATGGACAGTTGGTGGTAGGGGATGATAGGTTGGAACACGTCCATTTGGTCTAAGGGAAGGCTTCTGAAAGGTCATGTCTTGGTGAAAATCAAGTCTTGTGGGGAAAGTGCACAACCTCTGCAGATGGAAGAATCTAAGTACTTAGCCATGTCCCTGGCAAAGGGCAATTTGAGAATCAAGACATGGAAGCTATCAAGAATCTCCTCATCCCAATTTCTAAGTTAAAAACTTGTGGTTGAACAAGGGTTAAAGGATCACCAATTTCTATTGGGAGATGCCTTGGGTGATTTTTGACAAACAAAAACTTAGTGTTTTCAAATGATAAGGAAAATCTATTTTGAGCAATGCAAGCCTAAGCTCCACTTAGCCAAATGCATATAGATGATAGACTCCACAATACTACCATAGTATCACTTGCCAATACAATTCAAATGTATTGACCCTTGTGGCTGTAACTTATTATGTTGCAGGTCTGTTTGCTGTTAGTGAAGTTTATTGATTAGGATTACAAGTCTACAACCAACATGACTGCCTGTGGCACTTTGAAGATGAAGGACCCCATGCTATTGTTATATTATGCTGCATTATAATGAGATAGCCAAATGAGCTATGTAAGATGTAATAAATTATTTTATTCCTGGTTATAAAGTTGTATTATGACCTTTGTTTCTTGATATTACATCTTAACTGTGGATGCTAGCTATTGATCCAGGGACTAGCATTGTAAACACAGGGATCTCTACCTTATTAAAGGTTGGGAACCTTACATTTACTTACAAAAATAATGTTCAAGTAATAAAAGAATGCCACATAGACATTTCTAGTCACTTTATTTAATTGAAATAAAAGGTTAAACCTTATTAAATTGTGACACCACTTTAAATCACATTCCCATGTACTGAAATATGTGGTGATGACATGTGTCAACATGATCCCATGTTTGGTTTGGAGAATATTAAATCTTGAGTAGTTTTTCAATGAGTAGAAATTACTTTTCTAAAAATAAAAAAATAATGCAAATGCTATAAATATTGAATGTTAGTGATGATGCTAGATCATCTATATAACCCTTGTGTGTGATGATTGAAAGTAGTTAAGTATTGTTTGGTGATTGTGTACCTTGTATTTATTCATAGACACTAGTACCGACCAAGGATACGAGGAGGAAGGAGGATACTACGAAGAAGAAGCCGAGGAGAACTTCAACCACTGCTCTGCACAAGGCAAGCCTTATTAATCAAGTTGACCTATGCAAGCTAACACTTGCAAGATACTCTACTTATGCAAGCTAATATTGCTTGTTACCATGCCAACTATATGCCTTAAGCATATGTGATCATACCCACTTGATAACCCAATCATAGTTTTACTCTACTTTATTTTTTTATCAAAGCTCTTACTTAGAGTTTACTTGAGTAAATTGTAGATACTAGAAAGATAATTGAAGGTTGCATAAAGAGCATTAAATTTGTCCTAAGCTAGATAATCTTGATTTCATCCTAAGGCATGAGATCGTACTTGGTTACACTCCACTAGTTTACCACCCCTCATTAGTATTCACTCCCATTTGTAGATGCTAGTGCTAAGCATAAAACTTGATCAACTTTAGATGGGAATACTTGGTGGAAAAATGGTTATGAAAACCTTGGAATGATGGATCATTCTATTGAGATGTTTTGACATGTGTTTCCGAACCCCAGATGATTTTGGTGATGAAAATGTTGAGGCATGAGCCTTAGCCCTTTTTAAAACTGATGGTTGTCTAGATGCGATACCATTCCAATTTTACCGTACAACCACAATACCCGAGAATTGGGTAGGGCTTGACTGGAAAGTTATATACCTTAGTATTGGTTCTCTCACGGCCAAGGTCTGAGCTGAGGCTACCTTGTGAAGATTGTCCACCTGTGCAGTACCCAAGATGACAGTTGGTCATGGTTGGGAGGCCAAACTCACAGGAGAGGTGCTTATACTAGGGCGTGTAATTTAAAGGTTAGGATTGATTATCCGCATACTGAGTATGGTGAATTCGGGATTTGTTCCTGACGGATGTATCGAATGTTGTGGTGAAAGTGTACAATCTCTGCAGAGTGTCAAACTATTCGAATAGCCGAGTCCGCGGTTATGGACAGTTGGAGTGGCCATATTGTTCCCCCGTCAGATGTTTCTAAAATGACTTGTGAAATGGATTGAGATTTTGACTTGACCACAACAGAGTTGTGATATGAAATACAAGTTCCCACTTAGGTGTTATAAAATTTCAACTAGCTTTTCTTGCTTCTGAACTTAGTAGAGGTAAATCTGGATTTTTTCAAAACAACCATAGAGCTTAGTGTCCTATTACAAAAACCCCCCTTCACTTGTTAGTATTAGTTTGCGAGTACTTAAAGAGTACTCATGGCTTTGTCTCTGGCTATTCCTGTGTCCAGACTATGAAGAGGAGTACCAGGAGGATGGACCCCAGGAAGGTTACGACAACTAGGATCATCTCCCATCGTCAGCATTGCCTGTGACCCCGAAGATGGAGCTTCGCCTACGCTACCATTATTATTACATATTTCCCCTGCCTGAGTTGTATTAAGAACTGGATCATGAGATCCTTTTTTGTGTAAGACCTTATGTATGGTTTGTAATGGATGATGTACTGTGGTATCCAATTCTGCTATGTATCGCAAAAATGGTAATCCTAGGATTGAGATGTATGGCATAACAGGCATCTGGGATTAAAAATCCGGGTGTTGACAAGTTGGTATCAGAACCATCCTGACCATAGGAGACCCTAGTTAGACTGGACGTTTGAATCAAAAACTTAGTTTCAAAACCAAAGGAAGCAAATATTTACAAAAACTTATTCCCATTCTTATCACCTTGATTCTTTCATAAAAATTCATGTTCCTCAAAAACTCTTGCAAAATACATAAAATTTGACACACTTGATCACTCTACTAACTTACTCATCCTATATTCTTATAGATGGACGTGAAGTACAGCAAGTTTTATCAGTTGGGGAATGGAGGAGACCTTATCTTTGAGCGGGATTTGGACCAGCTTTCGGAACTTCTGGAGCATCCGCACCTCGAGTTCTTCGGAGCTCAGCTCAATGATCAAGGAGGAGAAGATCTGCAGTGGCTAATTGTTGCAAGTCTCCGAGGAAAGATTGAACCTCCCACTGCCGAGGGAATTCAGTTCACCTTAAGAGAGAACAACTGGCTCGATGGACTTGCCAGGGCCATGCAGGAAGATCTTGCCCGTCTGTGTGGGCAGAGTATCAACCAGATCAAGGGTACCTGCTTTGAGTTTTGTCCAAGGCGTGATGCTAATGGACAGCCACTGGAAGCCCCATACCACCACGAGCTGAAGACCCAATTGGACCACCTTATCTTCATGATGTACGATTGTCAGCAGGAATTGGACAATTGCCGTGACTACTCAAACCACAAGTCCGCCATCATCAAGACGAAGGATTAGACCATCGCCATGCTAGCAAAGGATCGCAAGTCTCTCCGCCGTCAGCTCGATAAGAAGGAGCGCATCATTGCCCATCTTCGCCACCGTATCTCGGATTTGGAGGAGACCATCCACGAGAGAGACATGTAGTTGGAGGAAAGGGAGAATGCCGGTGAGGATCTTCGTAGAGACCCCTACTCCTATCTCAGCGATGATGATGATTTTCTGGAGGATCAGGCTATGGACTTCTTCACCGATGAGGATGATTACGCCTTCATCGATGACGATGAGGATGATGAGGATGACGACTACACCGACTCCAAGGAGTAGTAGCACTTGAGCACTAGCGTAGTGAGTTGTATTCGGTCCCACTGTATTGTAGTTTCCAGAATGGTTCTTAAAACCATCTGTTTACCTTTGTTGTGGTGTGTGTTTGTATCGTGTGCTATGAATGAATGAATTGTAGCATCCCAATTGTCTAACAATTGTAATGCTACTTGGTCTAGTAATATAATGGCTACTTCATATATATAATTGTTGCATCATCATTATATCATGCTCATGTCATCATGCCACCTTGCATTTGGGCATCATATAAAACCCTTTTTGTTTTGGTTCTTCTCTCATATGCATTGTAAATTGTATTTGCCTCTTGATATTGTATTTGGTTCTTGATATATTGTTTAATGCCCAAGTTGAGTTGGGGGCATATCTTTTATTGGACTCCACCACCTTTCTTGTCATCACCCCATCATTCCACCATTCCACCATATATGAGCATTGCAACTTATTTGGTTTTACCTCTAGCTCATGTGGGTTGGGATGGATCCAATTCTATCTCCACTTGCTCTCATATATGCACCATATTGTTTCCACGTTATTGGTTTATGAGAGCCACATGGCCACCTTTGCATGCCTTGTGAGTGGAACCCTTTTCCTAGCTTCCATATGGATTATTATGGATTTATGCTCATGTTGGGATATTTTTGGAACTATTAAACATCCAGTGGAACATACACACTAGCAAGTCCCAATTATAATCAAATGTGATCATGTCCATCTACTCCATCTGGAACTTTCCTTTAAATTCTTTTGCTTGGCTTATTCCATATTTTTGGAATGCATATGTATAAATGCCATGGATATTTATTTTGTTTTCACAAGGTTAAAACATGGCATTTAATGTTTTGCATGGGCCATGCAAAGCACCACCCTTCTTTCTCCTTTGGTTTTTCTTTAGTTTTTGAGTGGATCTTTTCTTTTGAGAGCTTCCCTTTCTCTCTTATTCAAAACCCCATCGTCTTGATCTTGTGTTTGGATCATGTTAAAACCCTCACACCACCTCATCCACCTATTCTTGTTTGATCTAGCTTGGTGCATGCAAGTAGCCAAACCCTAAGCACCCTCCCCCTCTCTCTCGGCTCCCCCCCTCTCTCATCTCTCCTCTCTATACCATGCTGGTCCCATCTAGCCTCCTTACCCCCTCTCTCCAAAACCCTAACCCAAGACTACCC
This sequence comes from Avena sativa, assembly GCA_916181665.1. Taxonomy (NCBI): domain Eukaryota; kingdom Viridiplantae; phylum Streptophyta; class Magnoliopsida; order Poales; family Poaceae; genus Avena; species Avena sativa. Next base: position 189,685,794 of record OV702284.1, on the reverse strand, counting down.
TCTACCTAACCCGAGGCCACCATCTAACCTAACCCGAGCTAGTCCCTTCCTCTCTTCTCTCCCTCTGCCTCAGCAGGCCCCACCAGCCCGAGCCTGCCCTCCAACCCACGAGCTCCCCTCCTCCCTGGTCCCTCTCTTCCCTCTCTAAGCTACAGGACAAGAAGGAGGCAAGAGAGAAGACCTAGCCCGAGCTACCCTCCTCACCTTTATGCAAAGCCACAACCACCCATGTGCTCCCCCTTTCCTCCCTGATCTTTATCTGCTAACCAAGCACCACCCATCCCCTTCCATCTCCAGATCGAGATCTGAAGCTAGCCTCCCTCTCTCTTCCTCATCAAGGAGGCCATGGCCATCTCCATGCCCAAAACCCAAACCTTAGCCCGTCTACACCATGTCCTTGTCAATCGGGTGAGTGCAGCATGCCGAGGATGTCCAGCATCTTCCTATGCCTCCTATGCTTTGCCTAGTACCAGTACACGTCGCCGGATCTCGCCGGAACCTCACCAGCGCCGCCATGGACCCGAGAAGCAGGAGATACCAGGACCTCTGCCTCTGCCCCGATCTGCTCCACCTCTAGCTCCATCAACGTCACCGACGCACTCCTGGTGAGCCCCTCCACTCACTAGACATGCTCTCCTCCTCCCTGTCTTTCTGCATCGCCGCCGCTGCTCATCGAGCGCCCTGCGTGCGTTCCGCAGTTCGCCACCATCAACGCAGCAGCAGCAGTGCTTGCGTGCAGCGACAGCAGCCGCAACCTTTTGTTCCGCACGTTGCCCCGTCGTCCCTGATGATGTTTTGCGAAAGCCTTCTGAACGAAAGTTGTAGAGCAGGGATCCTTCTTCGTTTTTCGTTTTTACTTCAACTTCATTTTCGCTTTGTATCCATCGCCACAGTCCTCGCGAGTTCAGGAAAATCCCTGGTAATCTGACGACGTAGTTTAGACCTTTTGCACTCGGCCGTCCTCTGTTCTCCATTGATTCCCGACGCATAGAGTCCTCCGATGGAGATAACCTAAACACGAAAGTCGTAGGACTATGTCCCTTCTACAACTTTGGTTTTTACGGCGTCAAGGAATTCCTAGTGGTTTGCTCGCCATCGTCATTCCAATCCTCGTTTCAGCTAGCCTAATTCGCGAACCGATCTTCAGTTTCGTCAGGTTCCAAACCAACCCAGCGAGAAGTTTTTGCAGAATAGACCCTGAGCTTTCCTTTTTCCTAACCCGCGGTCCTACCCCACCCAGTCCTCTATGCCAAGTCAGCATCGTGGCCCACCTGTCATCCACTGTGGCTAGGTGAGACCGCGGTGAGGAAACCCTTTCTGCGCGCTGTGTCGCCAGTCAGCAACGGTCCCACCCGTCTGTGTCTGTGGCTAGGTCTGAGCGAGTACAAAATGTTTTCTGCGTGCTGTTTAATTAAAACCTTTTCAAATTTGTCTTAAATTCAAATTCAAATCAGTATTTAAATAACTTTTAAAATATGAATTCAAATAATACAAATAATATATGTTTTCAAATCATAAAAATATGAGGAATTCAAATATGCTATCCAAAATATATTTTGAACACTTTAAATTTCAAGTTGTTTAAAATTACAACAAAATGCCCTTTTCCTTATTTATTTAATAACTTTTGTTTTATAACTCCAAATTTAACAAATAATATGTCTAAAATGATTAGCTCGACGAGACCTTTCTGTTTATGCATTCCTTGTTCTGCTTTGCAGCATGCATCATATAAATATAATGTAATCAGCAACTAATATGAGGATATGTGACCCAAACTCAATAAAATGCTTGTTTCTTGTATTCTACACCTCACCCTTGCCATGCTACTTTATTGCCATGAAAATTGTGCATCATTCATCATGGCATGATTGTTTGCTTGTCGCATTTTATTCCTATGCTTGTGCACTTTATTTATGTTGGCCCTTGTTTGTTTGGTTCTTCTTCGAATAGACGCTGAGCAGGGGATATATCAAGAAACCCAGGAGCACTACCCAGATCCTTCTCTCGCTTCAACTGAGCTGCCAGGCAAGCACTACCACATGCTTGCATACATATAGTACCTATTGCCTCTATCTTATTCTTGCATCATTGAGTCGCGATTGCATTAAATTGAATCCCAAGTATTGCATAGCCTTTACTTTTAAACCCCACCGAAGCTTGTTCCTCCATCCCATGAGCCATTACTACAGGAGTTGTTTGAGCCATGCGAGTCGTAGAACAGCATGTGTAGGGTATGTGAGTGTCTGATGGATAACGAGGTACCTAAGCAACTTAACCTGAGTAGTATGGGATAACTAATGAAAGTGGCACCGGTGAGCAATATCTGCTATTTGGTTTTTCATGCTCACTTGTGTCCCGTAGGACCCCGAGTACTTGATTCCTGTTCCTTGAATATTCGCGCTATCCACATCCGGGAGGATTATGGGACCCCCCTGAGCCAGAGCTTGATTCATTCTTATTTCTTGGGGCCACAAACTAGTTTGAGGTTTTATTTACTATCATGTACTTATGCCATGCTTTACTGCTTTATTTAAATTGTGCGATGTACTGCATCTGTACTGTTTAGGATCGGGACACGTTTTCTCGGTATCGACAAGCCCAGTCACACTTTCGGGTTCCCAGTCGTTTACAGCCGTCCACCCAAACCTTGAGTCCATCTCGGAGTCAGCTAACTTCGTTGCGGGTAGCTTAATGGGGTGGCCCCTGAAATATTTTTGAATCTGGTGATTGCTTTGTCGTGAATGCCTCGTTGGGTTTTGATTTGGTTTTTCCGAGGTTGATCGAGTGTGTGTTGCTATTTGTGCACCCCTGCAGGGTAAAACTTTCTGAAAGCCGTGTCCGCGGTTATGGACGACTTGGAGCACAGTTTCTCGATCATAGACAAGCATAACTAAAGTACCGCTTTAATTTGACTAAGTAACTGACTAGTAAATAGTGCAACACTCATGGAATGGTTAATAAAACTGCCAACGGATGGGGGGTGTTCGTCCGCTTCCTCGTTGGTAAGCGAGGAGGAGGATGGATCTGTTGATATTACTATTATAACTGTTGTCATTAATTCACGGACATCCGTCTATCTTTGGTTAGGCGGATGGTTAGCGAGTATCTATAGAATTGCTAGGTATTATCTTTTGCTGCAATTGCATCACCCCAGGTTCTGTCCCCTTTAGAGGCATAAAGACTTGCTGAGTACCCCTAGGGTCTCACACGATAAATTATTTGATTCAGATGAACAGGTACACTCACAAGATGGATACTGGGTGGAGGAGACGGACGATGTGGGCAACGATCATTCGGTGTAGAGATTCCGGGAACGGGGATCCGTGAGATCTGTGGGCGGGATGTGCTTATTTACGGGGCATCTTATGCCGATTTGCTTCTTATCCGTACTCGGATCTTGTTTGCCGCTTCCGCCTGATACTGTGATGTTTGATGTATGAGGAGATATCCTAAACTATTATATCTATCTAGGATATTTGGATCTTGCCGTATGGCGTTGCAATATTTCTATTTCTTTTAGATGGAATGGCTCTGATGTACTGTTGTATGGTGGCTTGCATACATACTCATTTGTGTATGTAGTTGATCCCTTCGCCTGCCGATTACGCCGCCCGTTCTTGTCCTGATGTTTGGAAATGGTTGGGACGGCCGAAAGGTCTACCTGTGAGTGGCATTTGGGCCCCACCATACTATTTCAACCATTTCCGCTCATCCAGGCTTGTAACTAGGAGCGTAATTCACCGAGGTAGTTACAATTGGTATCAGAGCCATCCCGCCCTTCAGGGTCTCAGCCAAATGGTCGTTGTCTGTCTAGCAAATATTTTTGGTAGCTATGTATACTAGGGAAAAACAAAACGCGAGAGTAGGACTGCTTCCACTTTTCTTCTTACCCACCCACCCACCCTTTTCTGGTAAGGAAGTGTAACGTTTTCAATCCTTTTCTTAACAGTTCAAACTAGGATTCACGTGTTCTGGGTTTTCCGGAGTACCATAGGTTGTGTGTGTGTGTGTAATTCCTTGTCTATCTGTTGTATCCAACATGTTATCTTTATCTGCCTTTGGTTATCAACTGTTGGTACATTCCATACTGACAGGCTTTTGAAAACCGGCGCGAGCTATCTGACTCCTTGTTAACCGGTGCCATCTTCTTAAGGGTGTCCTTCCTTCTAGCAACTCCACATTCTGTGAAACCATCAGTTGCTAATCGCTACCTGATAAGTGTTTTTGCGCATCTATTGGTATTTTAATGCCGAAAAATGCGGAAAAAATTTCTTTGATACATCTGTGCTTCCACACTCCTTTTCAGTCGTGTGTGAAACGTTATCTATCTCCCTTTTATCAGCATGTCCATGCTAACTCATTTTTTTTGTCACCGGCGCTTAATCCTAGAGTTTCATTTCATCTCCAATTCTCTTGGGCTAATTACATAACATGTGTCGATCCGATGCTGGTGATTGTAATTTGGTTCTCGGCATAGCTATATGACACTTATCTTGAGTGGAATATGGAAAATGCTATCAACTCTGTCCTCCAAATGGTGACGGTTATCTCCTGTGATTTTGAGTACACCGCGATCATATCTATGCATATTCAAGCATCTTTGGCAATCCAGAGTTTCTCCAAGCACTACGGCGGTCTATCATCTGTCCATCATGTTGCACATCCTTTTGAACCCCATATCTGCACAATTCTCCTGGATACGAGGGAATTGCATCTTTTCGTCTCTGATAGCTTTGCTTGAGGTATGAGCTATCATTGGTTCTTATCCAAGATCTCTTTATCTTTGTAACCGGCGCTCCGATCGACAATGTGAACCAGGTGACATCTCTTTTTCTTCCGAAGGACCAGTTAACCTATTCTGTCAGCGCATCTTCTTCAACAGGAATCCTTACTCGTAACGTTGATCTTTCAAAGAGCGTTGAGCTCAGAAAGTGTTTCGAGCATTTGTTCGTTCTCCCGCCTCTTGAACTTGGTATTCTGGGAATATCTTGTTAATCCACGGTGGTATATGTTGATAATATGCTTGCCTATTCGATATCAATGGAAGGACATGGAAGATCATCTGTGTCTCTTTCTCTCAAGCTTCGTGAGCACTGCCTGTGTGCAAAGTCTCAAAGTGAGAATTCTGACTTTTTGAAGTCACATATCTCGACCACGTCCTTCTACTAAATACATTACTTCAACTCTGGAATCAGCAAGTCCATTTTTAATTCCATCCTCCATCTTCAACCACCCCGGAGTTTTCCTTGTTGGCAAGTTATCATCTTCGTTCCGCTGAAGATTTCCTCAAGGCTGCTAAATCTCTCTCAATCATTTCAAGAAGAACATGGAGTTCTTTCACCTCAATCTCGTTAAGCAATCTTTTGAAACCCTCTCGCTCTATCGTCTATGCTCAATCCACCGGAGGCCATGAAGACCTTCCAGATCTTGTATTCCTTTCGTTCAAGTGGTGCTATCTTTTTCTATATCTGTGAAATTTTGCAGTTGTCTCCGTGATCTTCCTTTATATCTTTCCGGTGGCTTGGTACTTCCGACATGACGACAACATCATCATCTTTATCTATCTATGAATTCGGCGAATCATTTGCATCTATCCTTGTTTTCTAACGGAGTTCTATGAGTTTTTGCCAACACCTTCAGTCTGTTTCGGTAGTTGGGTTGCATGATTTTCTTATTCATGTGCGGAGTAATGCTTTGAGTGCGGGATGGAGTAGCTACCATACCACTACTCTTATCATTCGCTCTTGTACATTGAATTGGTGAATTAATGTGATTTCACTCATTCCACGGAAGTTAGAAGTGGCCTCATCCCTTGATACTTTTACTTCTGTCCTTGTTTTTCCGGAGTGCTCTTTCGAAGAAAGTAATCAATAATCTCTTGTTGGTGATCTCACCCTTTCTACACGGAGCAAAATCCTCAATTATCTGGTGGAAACAAACGCAAATCTTTTTCTATCCTCGTCTTTCTACCGATGCTCGATATCCCCAAACAAGATTAAAGGAAACTATCTCTCTCTTTGTTTCATCAATTCTTTTTCTGTGGTAAAGCCAATTATGGTTGATGCCATCAACCGCAAATCTATTGCGTTAGCATCAAGACTAAAGAAAGCAATAAGTATCTCTACAACAAACTCCAGATCCTCCATATTCTTTGCTTCTCGGGATTCCACCATGAACTGGCTTCACATCCATCTCTGGAAGTTATATCTGCGCACCTAAATTGCGTGATCCTTGGTTCTTACCGGCGCAACAAGAATCTAATCCGACGATATCTAACTAAATCTTTCTGTTGTTATCAAGGGACTCTATTGTTTGAAGGCAATATTGTTTCCGTACTTCATTTCTCAAATCCGAGAGAAGATACGATGCTATTGTAATAGTGGTTCAAAACCTCTCCAATCTAGCTCCTTTCTTCTGGCGAGACAAAGATTCATCCTCTCTCGAATCGGTAAATCCTTAATCTTAATGGTGTGTCTTTCCTTATCCATGATACATCATCTTCTCCTTTTCTTTCACAAGTGGTTATATTCTTTTATCATGATTCTTGGGAAAACCGGAGCTATGCCCATCCTATCCTTCTTATCTCACGACAATCCTTCAACTCTTCTAACCCGTTGTTTCTCAAGCAAAACGCAAGACTCGCAACAAGTCTAGCAAGTTTTGCAAGGTGTAGTGGTCGCACCATTCCGTTGTTCATCAACTTGGGAACGTGAGGGTCACCTTCGTTCGGACACCCGCCTCTTCTTGTGTTGTTCTCTTTTTCCTAGGAATCTCGGGGCGAGATTCCTGTTTAGTGGGGGAGAGTTGTAGCATCCCAATTGTCTAACAATTGTAATGCTACTTGGTCTAGTAATATAATGGCTACTTCATATATATAATTGTTGCATCATCATTATATCATGCTCATGTCATCATGCCACCTTGCATTTGGGCATCATATAAAACCCTTTTTGTTTTGGTTCTTCTCTCATATGCATTGTAAATTGTATTTGCCTCTTGATATTGTATTTGGTTCTTGATATATTGTTTAATGCCCAAGTTGAGTTGGGGGCATATCTTTTATTGGACTCCACCACCTTTCTTGTCATCACCCCATCATTCCACCATTCCACCATATATGAGCATTGCAACTTATTTGGTTTTACCTCTAGCTCATGTGGGTTGGGATGGATCCAATTCTATCTCCACTTGCTCTCATATATGCACCATATTGTTTCCACGTTATTGGTTTATGAGAGCCACATGGCCACCTTTGCATGCCTTGTGAGTGGAACCCTTTTCCTAGCTTCCATATGGATTATTATGGATTTATGCTCATGTTGGGATATTTTTGGAACTATTAAACATCCAGTGGAACATACACACTAGCAAGTCCCAATTATAATCAAATGTGATCATGTCCATCTACTCCATCTGGAACTTTCCTTTAAATTCTTTTGCTTGGCTTATTCCATATTTTTGGAATGCATATGTATAAATGCCATGGATATTTATTTTGTTTTCACAAGGTTAAAACATGGCATTTAATGTTTTGCATGGGCCATGCAAAGCACCACCCTTCTTTCTCCTTTGGTTTTTCTTTAGTTTTTGAGTGGATCTTTTCTTTTGAGAGCTTCCCTTTCTCTCTTATTCAAAACCCCATCGTCTTGATCTTGTGTTTGGATCATGTTAAAACCCTCACACCACCTCATCCACCTATTCTTGTTTGATCTAGCTTGGTGCATGCAAGTAGCCAAACCCTAAGCACCCTCCCCCTCTCTCTCGGCTCCCCCCCTCTCTCATCTCTCCTCTCTATACCATGTTGGTCCCATCTAGCCTCCTTACCCCCTCTCTCCAAAACCCTAACCCAAGACTACCCTCTACCTAACCCGAGGCCACCATCTAACCTAACCCGAGCTAGTCCCTCCCTCTCTTCTCTCCCTCTGCCTCAGCAGGCCCCACCAGCCCGAGCCTGCCCTCCAACCCACGAGCTCCCCTCCTCCCTGGTCCCTCTCTTCCCTCTCTAAGCTACAGGACAAGAAGGAGGCAAGAGAGAAGACCTAGCCCGATCTACCCTCCTCACCTTTATGCAAAGCCACAACCACCCATGTGCTCCCCCTTTCCTCCCTGATCTTTATCTGCTAACCAAGCACCACCCATCCCCTTCCATCTCCAGATCGAGATCTGAAGCTAGCCTCCCTCTCTCTTCCTCATCAAGGAGGCCATGGCCATCTCCATGCCCAAAACCCAAACCTTAGCCCGTCTACACCATGTCCTTGTCAATCGGGTGAGTGCAGCATGCCGAGGACGTCCAGCATCTTCCTCTGCCTCCTATGCTTTGCCTAGTACCAGTACACGTCGCCGGATCTCGCCGGAACCTCACCAGCGCCGCCATGGACCCGAGAAGCAGGAGATACCAGGACCTCTGCCTCTGCCCCGATCTGCTCCACCTCTAGCTCCATCAACGTCACCGACGCACTCCTGGTGAGCCCCTCCACTCACTAGATATGCTCTCCTCCTCCCTGTCTTTCTGCATCGCCGCCGCTGCTCATCGAGCGCCCTGCGTGCGTTCCGCAGTTCGCCATCGTCACCGCAGCAGCAGCAGTGCTTGCGTGCAGCGACAGCAGCCGCAACCTTTTGTTCCGCACGTTGCCCCGTCGTCCCTGATGATGTTTTGCGAAAGCCTTCTGAACGAAAGTTGTAGAGCAGGGATCCTTCTTCGTTTTTCGTTTTTACTTCAACTTCATTTTCGCTTTGTATCCATCGCCACAGTCCTCGCGAGTTCAGGAAAATCCCTGGTAATCTGACGACGTAGTTCAGACCTTTTGCACTCGGCCATCCTCTGTTCTCCATTGATTCCCGATGCATAGAGTCCTCCGATGGAGAGAACCTAAACACGAAAGTCGTAGGACTATGTCCCTTCTACAACTTTGGTTTTTCCGGCGTCAAGGAATTCCTAGTGGTTTGCTCGCCATCGTCATTCCAATCCTCGTTTCAGCTAGCCTAATTCGCGAACCGATCTTCAGTTTCGTCAGGTTCCAAACCAACCCAGCGAGAAGTTTTTGCAGAATAGACCCTGAGCTTTCCTTTTTCCTAACCCGCGGTCCTACCCCACCCAGTCCTCTATGCCAAGTCAGCATCGTGGCCCACCTGTCATCCACTGTGGCTAGGTGAGACCGCGGTGAGGAAACCCTTTCTGCGCGCTGTGTCGCCCAGTCAGCAACGGTCCCACCCGTCTGTGTCTGTGGCTAGGTCTGAGCGAGTACAAAATGTTTTCTACGTGCTGTTTAATTAAAACCTTTTCAAATTTGTCTTAAATTCAAATTCAAATCAGTATTTAAATAAGTTTTAAAATATGAATTCAAATAATACAAATAATATATGTTTTCAAATCAGAAAAATATGAGGAATTCAAATATGCTATCCAAAATATATTTTGAACACTTTAAATTTCAAGTTGTTTAAAATTACAACAAAATGCCCTTTTCCTTATTTATTTAATAACTTTTGTTTTATAACTCCAAATTTAACAAATAATATGTCTAAAATGATTAGCTAGACGAGACCTTTCTGTTTATGCATTCCTTGTTCTGTTTTGCAGCATGCATCATATAAATATAATGTAATCAGCAACTAATATGAGGATAAAATGTGACCCAAACTCAATAAAATGCTTGTTTCTTGTATTCTACACCTCACCCTTGCCATGCTACTTTATTGCCATGCAAATTGTGCATCATTCATCATGGCATGATTGTTTGCTTGTCGCATTTTATTCCTATGCTTGTGCACTTTATTTATGTTGGCCCTTGTTTGTTTGGTTCTTCTTCGAATAGACGCTGAGCAGGGGATATATCAAGAAACCCAGGAGCACTACCCAGATCCTTCTCTCGCTTCAACTGAGCTGCCAGGCAAGCACTACCACATGCTTGCATACATATAGTACCTATTGCCTCTATCTTATTCTTGCATCATTGAGTCGCGATTGCATTAAATTGAATCCCAAGTATTGCATAGCCTTTACTTTTAAACCCCACCGAAGCTTGTTCCTCCATCCCATGAGCCATTACTAAAGGAGTTGTTTGAGCCATGCGAGTCGTAGAACAGCATGTGTAGGGTATGTGAGTGTCTGATGGATAACGAGGTACCTAAGCAACTTAACCTGAGTAGTATGGGATAACTAATGAAAGTGGCATCGGTGAGCAATATCTGCTATTTGGTTTTTCATGCTCACTTGTGTCCCGTAGGACCCCGAGTACTTGATTCCTGTTCCTTGAATATTCGCGCTATCCACATCCGAGAGGATTATGGGACCCCCCTGAGCCAGATCTTGATTCATTCTTATTTCTTGGGGCCACAAACTAGTTTGAGGTTTTATTTACTATCCTGTACTTATGCCATGCTTTACTGCTTTATTTAAATTGTGTGATGTACTGCACTTGTACTGTTTAGGATCGGGACACGTTTTCGTGGTATCGACAAGCCTAGTCACACTTTCGGGTTCCCAGTCGTTTACAGCCGTCCACCCAAACCTTGAGTCCATCTTGGAGTCAGCTAACTTCGTTGCGGGTAGCTTAATGTGGTGGCCCCCTGAAATATTTCTGAATCTGGTGATTGCTTTGTCGTGAATGCCTCGTTGGGTTTTGATTTGGTTTTTCCGAGGTTGATCGAGTGTGTGTTGCTATTTGTGCACCCCTGCAGGGTAAAACTTTCTGAAAGCCGTGTCCGCGGTTATGGACGACTTGGAGCACAGTTTCTCGATCATAGACAAGCATAACTAAAGTACCGCTTTAATTTGACTAAGTAACTGACTAGTAAATAGTGCAACACTCATGGAATGGTTAATAAAACTGCCAACGGATGGGGGGTGTTCGTCCGCTTCCTCGTTGGTAAGCGAGGAGGAGGATGGATCTGTTGATATTACTGTTATAACTGTTGTCATTAATTCATGGACATCCGTCTATCTTTGGTTAGGCGGATGGTTAGCGAGTATCTATAGAATTGCTAGGTATTATCTTTTGCTGCAATTGCGTCACCCCAGGTTGTGTCCCCTTTAGAGGCATAAAGACTTGCTGAGTACCCCTAGGGTCTCACACGATAAATTATTTGATTCAGATGAACAGGTACACTCACAAGATGGATACTGGGTGGAGGAGACGGACGATGTGGGCAACGATCATTCGGTGTAGAGATTCCGGGAACGGGGATCCGTGAGATCTGTGGGCGGGATGTGCTTATTTACGGGGCATCTTATGCCTATTTGTTTCTTATCCGTACTCGGATCTTGTTTGCCGCTTCCGCCTGATACTCTGATGTTTGATGTATGAGGAGATATCCTAAACTATTATATCTATCTAGGATATTTGGATCTTGCTGTATGGCGTTGCAATATTTCTATTTCTTTTAGATGGAATGGCTCTGATGTACTGTTGTATGGTGGCTTGCATACATACTCATTTGTGTATGTAGTTGATCCCTTCGCCTGCCGATTATGCCGCCCGTTCTTGTCCCGATGTTTGGAAATGGTTGGGACGGCCGAAAGGTCTACCTGTGAGTGGCATTTGGGCCCCACCGTACTATTTCAACCATTTCCGCTCATCCAGGCTTGTAACTAGGAGCGTAATTCACCGAGGTAGTTACATGAATGAAAACCAAGTTGCAAAAAAATCTGAGTCAAACTTTAAGAACTTTTCAAAGTCCCGGAACCTTAGAAATTTCCCTCTTTTCTCATGATCTATCTCAATCTTCAGATGCCACGCGGAGGAAGTGGTTCATCCCCGGACCCGATGTTGCAGATCCTGCAAATGTTGGTTTCTGACCACGAAGCTGAAAGAGACGAACGTCAAGCCAACCTAGCCACCCTTCAATAGATAGCTCAGCTAGCCCACAACAATCAAGGCCACGGAAATCAGGACAACCATGGATCTAAGCTCAAGAATTTCCAGAACACCAACCCACCTGTTTTCACTAAGCCCGAAGAGCCCCTAGATGCCGATGATTGGCTGCAAACCATGGAAAATAACCTGGAAGTCGCCGGAGTGGAAGCTAATGAGAAAGTTCTGTTCGCCACCCACTATCTGGCCGGAGATGCAAGAGCATGGTGGAACAGCGTTCGTGCAATGACCGGAGGACAGATGATGACCTGGGAGGAATTCAAGATCAAGTTCAGCAGAACCCATGTGCCACCGGGTTTGATCAAGAGAATGAGATATTAGTTCAGAGAACTGAAGCAAGGAAGGATGACCGTAGTGGAATACCGTGACAAATTCTTGTCATTATCTCGGTATGCCCCGGATGAGATCGACACCGAAGCCAAGAAGAAGGAGAGATTCTTGAATGGTCTGCACGATGAGATGCAGACGGTGTTAGTCAATATCCCTTTTGCTGATATTGAAGCCCTTGTCGACTCTGCCATCCAGATGGAAGGAAAGATCAACCAAGCCAATGAGAACCGCAAGCGTCGCATGATGCATCAACCAGGAACCCATCAGACCCCAAAGTATCACCCTAACCCATCTCCAGGATTTGCCCCGAGAACCAACAGACCCCCGATGAAACGTTCGACCTATCCCAACCGTGGCACCCCAAGGCCCGGAGGAAATCACAACAACCCCAGAAACTCTAACAGTTTCAACCGTGCACCACCCAAGTTCAACAACAACAATGCTACCGCGAACACCAACACTGCCCCGAGTACTGGAAGCAATGTTGTGCCTGTTGCAGCAAAGGACAAGTCGCAAGTGACTTGTTATGACTGTGGAAATAAGGGTCACTACTCCAACGAGTGCCCCAACAAGAAGAATGTCGCAGCCCCCAATGCAAATGCCCCAGCTCAGCAGCAGCATCGTGTTCGGCCTGGAAGAAGGTTTGCCCCAGGGAATTCACTCGACCGCAATGGCCGTCTTTTTCTCATGCATGCTGAAGAACCTCAGGAAGCGCCAGACGTCGTGCTGGGTATGTTTTCTGTTAATTCAGTACTTGCTAGAGTGTTGTTCGATTCGGGTGCATCGCATTCATTTGTCACCAAAGAATTTGCCTGCACTAGTAAGATTCAACCAACAAAACTGAAGCATGTTATGATTGTTCAAATTCCCGGTTCAACCACCAAAGCTAGGCAAATTTGCAAAGCCGTCCCTATCCGAATCCATGGCATAGATTTTTATGCTAATCTGATAGTACTCGGAACTAAAGGTTTGGAAGTAGTACTAGGAATGGATTGGATGTCCAAACATAAAGGATTGATTGACTATGCCAAGAAAGCCATAACCATGACTAGTACAGCCGGAATATCAGTCGAGCATATATCTAAAACCTTACCTCGTCAATTCAAGTGCAACAAGAGTATAGCCCAACCTACCATTGACCAAGTCCGGATAGTCTGTGAATACCCCGATGTATTTCCAGATGTTTTGCCCGGTATGCCCCTAGATCGGGATATCGAGTTTATCATTGAACTAATCCCTAGAACAGGACCCATAGCCCAGATACCATATAGTATGAACCCGTCTGAACTATCAGAACTGAAGAAGCAACTGGATTCCATGTTGGAAATTGTATTGATTCAACCAAGTGCGTCACCATGGAGATCACCTGTCTTATTTGTGGACAAGAAGGATGAAGGTAACCGTTTGTGTATGGATTACCGAAAGTTGAATGGCGTCACTTTCAAGAACAAGTACCCATTGCCCAAGATAGAAGATTTGTTTGATCAGTTGACCGGTGCCAAAGTGTTTTCTAAGATTGATCTTAGAACAGGCTATCATCAACCAAGATTCGCGCAGAGGATATTCCAAAGACTGCCTTTACCACCAGATATGGATTATACGAGTATACTGTCATGTCTTTTGGATTAACCAATGCCCCCGCTTACTTCATGAATCTCATGAATAAGATTTTTATGGACTTCCTGGATAAGTTTGTCGTTGTTTTCATCGATGACATACTGATTTATTCCAAATCAGAAGAAGAACATGAGCTACACCTAAGGACCATTCTTGGAACCCTTAGGGAGCATCAGTTATATGCCAAGTTTAGCAAATGTGAATTCTGGTTACAGGAGGTAGGATTCCTCGGCCACATTGTATCAGCCGGAGGAATTGTCTTTGACCCTGCAAAGGTGAAAGATGTCAAAGATTGGCAAGCCCCAACCACTCAAACCCAAGTTCGTGCATTTCTCGGATTGGCGGGATATTACCGCAAGTTCATAGAAGGATTCTCGAGTGTCGCCAGACCCATGACCCAATTGCTGAAGAAGGACAAGAAGTTTGAATGGACCGGCAAATGTGAAGCGAGTTTTCAAGAACTCAAGAGGAGATTGATTTCAGCCCAAATCTTGATCATGCCGGATATCACAAAGCCCTTTGACGTGTATTGTGATGCATCCAAGATCGGTCTCGGATGTGTGCTAATGCAAGAAGGAAAAGTTATATCCTATCTATCTCAACAACTAAAACAACATGAGCAGAATTACCCAACCCATGACCTCGAACTCGCAGCCGTAGTTCTAGCCCTGAAGACATGGAGGCATTACCTGATGGGAAATCATTGTGAGATTTATTCAGATCATAAGAGCCTAAAGTATATATTCACTCAGAAGGAGCTGAATATGAGACAGAGAAGATGGATTGAGCTAATCAAGGATTACGATCTGGACATTCACTATCACCCCGGTAAAGCCAACATGGTAGCAGATGCCCTTAGCAGATTGTCGTGCCGCTTGAACTCCATGTTTTTGAAGGAGCAACCAAGTTTGCACAAAGAGATGGAAGATTTTCGAATGGAATTAGTGAGTGAAGGATTTTTGGCTAGCATAGAACTTCAACCCACTTTGATCAGCCAGATCAAAGAGGCGCAGAAAGGAAATTCTAGTATCGACGGAATCAAGTGTCGTATCGGTACAGGCAAAGTACCCGGATTCACCGAAGACGAAGGAGTTCTGTGGTACAAAGGACGCCTTTGTGTACCAGCAGATTCTGAGTTGAAAGAAGTTATTTTGAAGGAAGCTCATGATACTCTTTATTCTATCCACCCCGGAGGAACAAAGATGTATCAAGATTTGAAAGAGCAATTTTGGTGGCATAAGATGAAGAGAGAAATCGGAAGCTATATCGCCAAGTGTGATATATGGCAGGGAGTCAAGGTGGGACATCAAAGACCTGCAGGATTGTTGCAACCATTGCAGATTCCGGAAAGGAAATGGGATTCCATTGGAATGGACTTTATCACCGGATTGCCTACTTCTAGTAGGGGAAATGACTCTATCTGGGTCATAGTGGACAGATTGTCCAAAGTCGCCCATTTCTTACCCGTCAAGACCACATATCAGAGTTCGAAGCTAGCGGAGTTATACATCGCTAGAATCGTCAGTCTGCATGGAGTCACCAAGAACATCATATCGGATCGAGGAACTCAGTTTACCTCGAGATTCTGGAAGAAAGTCCAAGAAGGTTTAGGAACCCGCCTAGATTTCAGCACAGCTTATCACCCTCAGACCGATGGACAAACGGAGCGAGTAAATCAAATACTTGAAGATATGCTGAGAGCCTGTGTGTTAGAATATGGATCTAAGTGGGAAGACTGTCTGCCGTTTGCAGAATTTTCATACAACAATAGTTATCAAGCTATTTTGCAAATGGCCCCATTTGAATTCATGTACGGAAAAAAGTGTCGCACCCCTTTGAATTGGTCAGAATTAGGAGAGAGTCAGATTTTTGGACCTGATATCCTACGAGAAGCAGAAGAGAAGGTTCACAAGATTCGTGAGCACCTCAAGACAGCCCAGTCCCGACAGAAGAGTTACGCCGACAAGAGACGTCGAGACCTCTCCTTCAACATAGGAGATTTTGTGTATCTGAAAGTGTCGTCATTGAAACAAATGCAGCGTTTCCAACTCAAAGGAAACTTAGCTCCCAGATATATCGGCCCCTTCAAGATTCTGAACCGTCGAGGAGAAGTGTCGTATCAATTGGTACTACCCGAAGAGATGTCAGCTGTGCACAATGTGTTCCATATCTCATTACTTCGCAAGTGCCTCGAAGTTCCGGAGAAGACCGAAGTGTTCAAGAATATTGATCACCAGACCATAGAGATCAACGATGACCTGACCTATCCCGAAGTACCCATCCGTATTTTGGAAGAAGCTTTCAGAACTACCAGAACCCGAAGCATCAAGTTTCTCAAGATTCAGTGGAGCAACCACACAGAAGAGGAAGCTACCTGGGAGCGCGAAGATCACATCAGGACGGAGTTTCCCGATCTCTTCAAATCCTAGGTAATCTTTTTCGTCCTTTTTCAAATCTCGGGACGAGATTTTATTTAAGGGGGGGAAGGTTTGTAACATCCCAAAAATTACTAAACTTGGATCATCAAACTCTAATCACCAAATTTAGGGTTAACAAAAACTTTTCCAATTAAAATATGAAAGCATTCATATGAGTGTGCATTAAAATTTGGATTCTTTTGAATTGCCATGATTATGTGTTTCTTTTCTTGTAAAATGATTCCTAGGTGAAATAAACATCATCTAAACAATCCCCAAACTTTTCCCAAAGACAAACAAGTCAAAACAAACAAATTAAGTGAATGGTCACTTTGGCCAATTTAACTCCCATGCCTACTTTGGCTATCTCTAACTTTCAGAACTTAACAGAAACATGTATGGATCTTTGCACCCCTTGATAGTACTCATAACAAGGTACCAAGGCCCACTTTGTGATCATCCAAAAACATTCAAATGCATGGTTTAAATGACAGTTTAAAATTGAATCTATTTCATATGGGAAGATCCCACTTTTTCAAAAACCACTCAAACCAACTCAATTTTCAAAACCCAAGCATCCATAGAATCCTCAACGCATGCCTAGAACACCCACCAAAAATCTTTTCAAAATTCAAAACTTGAGTTCATGCGGCCATTTCATCAAACAGCTTGCAGGTGCAAATCAAACAAAATCAAAAACACTATGTTGAGTAGTGTTTTGGGCCTAACTTGTTCCCTCTCTAGCTCACAGCACCCTTAGTAGATCATCTATCAACCTTAACTAAGCTCTAGCCCCATTGTAAGCTTTCCAATATCATCAATGGTGAACAGGCCGAGAGCACCCATGTCACCCCAGTGTGGACAGCAAGCTACGAGCAGCACTAGCCTTGCCAACCTTGTCTGGGAGCAAGCTAGCACTCCACCGCCACTCCCTGTCCTAGCCGCAAGCAATGCCAGCCACTGGACCACATGCCCAGGCCATGCCAAGCCTCTCTGCGAGCATGCCGAGAGCACGCCCCGTGCGCAATGCTCGACCAGCACCCACAGATCGCGCGCCACCCTTGCCGCGTGCACGCGTGATAACCACCTTCCCAGCAACCCCGCAGACATGCCCGTTCGCCGCCGCGCGGACCACGCACGCTGTGCGCCATAAAAACTTCTGTCGGGCACGCTCAGAGCACCGCAGCGTTCCGACCGATCAGCACCGCCCCACGCCTCTCCACCACGTCGTTGAGCTTCGCCAGGGAGCACAGCACCGCCCCCTACCGTCGCCCACGCCGGTAGCCCTCTGTGCCGTTGACCACGACGAGCTCAGCTTGCACCCATCGGTCCCCTCTCGTGCGGCGCCCCGCAAAACCACTACTAGAAAATCGCGTTGTTTTCGTGCATTGCATCATCATGATATCTGTATGCATGTTTTAACTAAAACTATTTTCGAAAAGCCCTTCTTTGTTTTCTAGATTTTTCCCCATCTTCATTTCAAACGTAAAACCTCGGTCTTTTCTAGATCTAGTATTTATCTAAAACTATGTTTTAAAATGTCTTATTTTACAAAGATAATAAAAATATTTTTGTCGGGGAGACCGCCAGCCTGCCAGGCCAAAAGCCCGACAAGCCAGCAGTCTACAACCCGGCCCAACTAAACTCTAAAATATCTAAACCTTTTCCTACCCAATCCTAGTCTACCCAAACCCCTCCACCTCACCCCAACCTATCCTATCTCGCCACATCACCCCTGGCCAAACCCCACCCAATCACCCGCTGCCACCTCATCTACCCCCACCTCTCTCACCCCACTCCCCACTCCCCCAGCCGCCGCCACCACTCACCCGGTCAACACCACCCCACTGAGCTGGCCCCACCCGTTCGCTTCCACCCCTGGCGCCCCTGGCCCCACCATGCAGGCCCGCTCTCCTTCCTCCTCCCTCTGCCCATGCCTCGCGGCCCCCTGTGACCTCTCTTCCCCTCCCTGCAATCAGCGCCACCTGACCCCTCCGCCATCCTCCTCGCCTCCACCCTGGCCGAGCTCGCCGGCATGCTCCTCCTCGCCTCACGCTCGCCCACCTCTCCCGCAACCTCTCCCCCAACGCTTTTCCCCTCGACCCCGACCCTGCTCCTCTCTCCGCCGCCTCGCTCCTTCCGCCTCGCAGCGCTCGCCCGCTGCTGCGGTGCTCGCCCCCCTCGACCGCCGCATCCGCCGCCTCCTCCCAGAGCCCTGCCACCCGGAGCTCCACCACCGCCCCCACCGCGTCATCGCGGGCCCCCACCTCGCCGCGGCTCGACCTCCCCGTCGTCCTCGACTCGGCCTCCCCGTCCCCGTCGAGCGCCGCCCACATCTGCATCCGCTGCGCCGCCGTCGACCATCGCCTTCCGCAGCTCGCCTCCAGGCGCCGCCGTGCTCTACATCTCCGGCATGCTGCGAGCGTCCTACCTCCAAGCTCTGGCCGCCGTCGGCCGACCTCACCCTGACGCCGCCCTGCGCCTCGTCGGCGCCTCTCGCCACCTTTCCCTCTGCCGGCCACCTCCCCGCCTCTCTCCAGCACCGCCCGGAGGCCGCAACCCTCCTCCCCGCCTCCATCAGCAGGCCCCGCCGGCGCCTGCCTCCCCGCGGCCTCTCCTTCCCCTCCGGCCGGCAGCAGCTCGGCGAGCCTGCACCGTCGCCGCTCCCTGACGGTCCTCCGGCCGCCGCCCGCGTCCATACGCGCGTGAAGCCACCGCCGTTCTCCTCACGGTCGTCGGTCACCGTCCTCCCTGCGTTCCTCCTCTCTGTCGCGCGTGGGCCCTTCGCCTTGGCCTTTGTTCCTGAACATGGTCGTTAAGCCCTGGTTCGTGTGGTAGTGGTATGTTGCAAGATTGCGTGGCAGATGGTACGCGGTGGAGTGAACCTGTTGAGGCGAAGTGGTGTGTCCAACCCCGAAGACCGATCGCGGACCCTGAACCAAGATCGACTCCCGAACGCCATGACCATCTACACGGATTCGAAGACCGAACCCGATAACCGCCAAGGCCGCCAACACGGATACACCGAGTTCTCCATCTAGGACACCTCGACCGTCGACATGGAACCGAAGGACGTCAAGTTCTTCATCCCGGCACGTCAAGTTCTTCCTCTCGGATCCGAAGACACCGAGACCCGGGACACCAAGATCTCCGCCGTGAAACGACAAGACCGACGACCCAACAAGTCCTTCGTGACGACAAGATCGGCACCGACCAGGACGGATCCGATGTGCCCCCGACGCCACACCAAGTCCTTCTTCTCGGATGCGACAAGATCGACTTCTGTTGTCCGAGACCGATCGCGTCGAGCCATTCTCCCGTCGATCCCTGAGACCCGACCCCAAACCCCTCGGAGCCCAAGTTCGTCGACCCCTATGTGTGACCCCTATCCGAGACCCCTATATTTTAATATATGACATATACATTGTTGCATATGAAATTGTTCATGATTGCATTCATACCATGTGGTTTGGGGGCTTTTGCCGATTCACCTCATAATTAAATATGGGGTCCATATGCGTGCTTTTCTAGTCGTATATTGGTCCCATTTAAATTTGTGTAGCGAACCGGTGCTATCTTTTGCCATGTTAAGACAACATTTAATTTGCGGGGTAGATAAACAACATGAACCTAGTAAATAATTATCGAGACCCCGGTTCCGCTTAATATGACCTAATTGCATCGCATCTTTGCCATGTCATACATTATACATGCATCATGCCCGATCTTCTGCCGTAGTATTAAATATTGCATCCGGTGTTTCTGCTAGTGCTTTGCTTCTTCACGGATTAGGCCGATGAGTTGATGCGAGTGTCGACCCGATCTTCGGTTGAAACTTCGGCAATGTTTTCAGGCGAGCACCTCCCCCTTTCTACCTATCTTACTTTTATAGTATTTATTCCCTCCTGTTGATCTATTGCTATCTGTGTTGCGATGCTCTAGCTTTCGTACCCGTGATATTCCTTGCAGCCTTATATTGCCTTGGACACCTCCTATTACCTGTTGTTTGGTAGATAGTTGGACCTGCGCGTCGTAGTCGCTTGCTCAAGTGCTGTTGCGTGTCGTCAAGTACCACAGTTGTTGGAGTATTGTCGTGTGTTTATTGTTGGAGATGATCAAGACTTTAATTACTGTTTAACAACTAAAATTGAAGTAGGTAAATGCAGAGGCACAGGTGGGCAATAGATGTTATTTGGTTGTTAACCGTCCACTTGTGTCCCGTAGGACCCCGAGTACTTGATACCTGTTCCTTGATTATTCGCGCTATCCACATCCGGGAGGCTTATGGGACCCCCCTGAGCCAGAGCTTGATTCATTCTTATTTCTTGGGGCCACAAACTAGTTTGAGGTTTTATTTACTATCCTGTACTTATGCCATGCTTTACTGCTTTATTTACGATTGTGCGAGGAGCACCTGTACTGTTTAGGATCGTGACCCGTTTTCGCGGTATCGACAAGCCCAGTCACACTTTCGGGTTCCCAGTCGTTTACAGCCGGCCCCACAAACCTTGAGTCCGTCTCGAAGTCAGCTAACTTCGTTGCGGGTATACTTAATGGGGTGGCCCCCTGAAATATTTCTGAATCTGGTGATTGCTTTGTCGTGAATGCCTTGTTGGGTTTTGTTTTGGTTTTTCCGAGGTTGATCGAGTGTGTGTTGCTATTTGTGCACCCCTGCAGGGTAAAACTTTCTGAAAGCCGTGTCCGCGGTTATGGACGACTTGGAGCACAGTATCTCGATCATAGACAACTATAACTAAAGTAGTGCTATAAATTTGACTTTATAATGACTAGTAATCAGCTTCACTATAATGGAATGGCTAAATAAAATTGCCAACAATTGCTTGTTTGGGTTGTCGCTTGCTACCATTGTACCTGACTAGTAAATATTGCAACTATAACGGAATGGCTAAATAAAAGTACCAACAACTGCTGGGTTTTGGGGATATCTCATGCTAATTGTATTTGACTAGTAAGTGTCGCCACTACAACGGAATGGTTAACTAAATTTGCCCACTGCTTATTATATCAGGATGAATATCTATACCTGACTAGTAATTGCTGCAACGATAACTGAATAAATAAAACTGCCAACGGTGTGAGTTCCTCGGTTGACTTCCTCGTTTGGTCTCGAGGGGGAAACACCGGGATGGGTATGTTTGGTGGTAGTATCAGGTTGGTTCCGGATAGGTCTTTCTTACCCCTCTCTGATAGCCGTCAGTTATATCGAGTCTCTATAGGTTGTTTAGTGCATGCTGCGCTGCCGCTTCAGTCCACCATACCTATGTAGGCGAGGACCGCCGAATTCTAGCCTCGCCGTGTACTGGCCTCAGTACTGACCGCTCTCTCTTTTTCCTTTGCCCTTTGTCGGCACCCCTTTTGTTTAAGCAGGTTTTGAGATCGACGTCGTTAGCAGGGTTACCCTTCCGGCTTGGCCTGGGCAGGGTTATGGACGCCATTGGTTATTCTTCAGGGCTCTTAGCCCCATTTGCATCTTGTCCGTAGCTGGGCGCTCTATCGTTTTCAAGGTGATTTGGATCTTTGTCCTGTATATCTGTATTCTTGACTCATGGAGTCGTGTTGTATATATATTTGTTCTGTGGGTCCCATCGAGGACTGTTGTGTAATGTTATTACTTCGCTTTCCACCCGCACGCAAGTGCCTAGTGGGCACCTTTGAATCATTTCTATGCGGGTTTGGCGGGAAGCGCTGAAACTTGCATAGGGCCGATTCTGAGGGTGTTACAGAGTGGTATCAGAGCTCAGCAGTTGCGATACCCCACAAGTCCAGCCTGTAGGATAACCTAGCTAACGGCCGAAGTAGAGTGTCAAAACTATTTTTGCAAAATCGGTTGGATAGTTCTGATTAGGTCTGATTTTACTCCTTACCCCTCTGCTGCTCTCCTCTCACCTCTGCGTGTTTTGAATCCGCTCTCTTCTCTCTCTTCGAGTCCAGGATTTCTCGTGGTTGGGTTCCATCGTACCTTCAGGGTTTCGCTTCCTCCTTGGTAACGGTGTTGCTACATCTGGTCTTCATGCTATCCGAGGAATCCTTCGTCTGGTGGATTTCTCTTTGTTCCTTCTCGTGCCTCCCGGTGTTTTCCGACGCGACGACATCATCTATGCCAGATCCCATGCAGAGTCTGCATCACTCCTTTGTTTCTGAACCTCGATTGTCGAGATCTTCAGTCTGATTCCGAGAATGGTTGCACGCTTTTCTACTGATTGTGCAGAGTAATAGTTTGGGTGCGTGATGGACTGGCCCCCATGCCGACTACTCACTCTATTCGCTTGTGTACATTGAAGTGGATGAGAATGCATCGGTTCTCTCTTTCTATCGGAGTTAGAGGTGGCTTCATTTGTTGACACCTCTACCTTCGACCTTTTGTTTCCGGAATGTTCTGTGGCATCCCGCAAAACCACTACTAGAAAATCGCGTTGTTTTTGTGCATTGCATCGTCATGACCGCATGCTCATGTCATCATGCCACATTGCATTTGAGCATCGTCCTATTTTCGAAAAACATATTTTGTTTTCTAAATACTCCCGTCTTTATTCAAATTAAAACCCGGTTCTTCGGATTATTTTGTTTCGTCTGCCAACGGATTTCAAATGCCCCGTTTTAATTAATAAAATATTTAATTATTTTTAGGGGGCAGCCGAACCGGGCCGATCCGACCCAGTCGGCCACCCCCAGTTCAAACCAGACTACCTAAACTTTTCCTACCTAGTCCTATTCTACCCACCTTTCAGCCACATCACCCCGGCCAACCCCGTCTCGCCACCTCGCCTCTCATCCCTCCTTCCACCAATCACTCCTTGCCACCTCCCCACCAACCCCCACACCACTCACATCCACCCTACCTAATCCCCACTGCCGCTGCCCCCTGGATACCCCCTGGAACCCGATCCCCGCCTCCCCATTCCACCGACACCCCTGGCCCACCTGCCCTGCGGGTCCCTCTCTCTCTCCCCTTCACCCCGCATCCCCCGCTCCTCTCGCACCCCGTGCCCCTCCTCTACGCCTCTGTGCCGCCGCCCACCAGGATCCACCGCCGCCGCAGACGCCTCCCCGTCGGCCTCCTGGCCGCTCCTCACACACGAGCTCGCCCCGTTCCTTGCCCCACCACTCTATCGCAGCCGCCCCTGCTCTCTCGCCCGCAAACCCCCAATCCCCGTTTCTCTCGCCCCATCCTCGCTCTCCGCCGCCAGGGCCCGAGCCTCCCGCATGGCGCCGCCGCCACTCCGGCCGCCTGCGCCCCCTCTTCTCCGTGCCCCACCGCCGCCACCCTCTGCAAGCTCCTCGCCGCCGAGCTCCCCGCCGCCGGCGCGCCCTCCCTCAAGCCCGGTCGTCAGCTCGCCGCCTGGCCTCAACCGCCTCCGGCGCCCTGCGCGCGTCCTCCGGCCGAGCCCGGCCTCGCTCGCCTCCGCGCCCCACATCCTCGAGCACCCCACCGCAACCCCGGTCCCCGCGCAAGTCGCTGCCGTCGCTCCATGCCGCCACTCGCCACTCGCCATCCCGCGCGTGTGTCATCGTCGGTCGTCTTCCTCCGCCCCGAGCTGGCTGACACCGCCTCTGCCGCATCCAGCGCTGCCGCGTCGGCCTCTCCTCCCCCTCTGCAGTTAGCCAGCGCCTCCGGCCACCGCCTCCTGTTTCCTCGACGACGGCCACCCTCCCGCGCGCTTGCCTGATGCCTCAACCATCCTCGAGCCATACCTCTGTTTAAGCCACGCGGGATACCCCCGTTTCTCTGTAGCACGCAATGGTTCTCTGCCTTGTTTTGTTCTGGTCAGCAGAAGATGATTGTAGATGGAATATGGTAGTTGGAGACTACATAATCAAGTTCTACACCGACATTAAAGCCAAAGCAAGGTCTCTGTTACCTATCCGACGACGATGCACTGAGATGTACCGCAACCCCCACAAGGATATCGCGCCGCCGCCAAGGCCTTCTTCCTGGAATCGTCAAGACCGACGACATGGCCCGACGACCGCGGATGCGACAAGATCGTCTCTCGGACGCCAAGTTCTTCGACCCCGGGGACCGATCCATCGGAACGCCAAGCCTTCTTCCGAACCCGAGTTCTTCGTCACAGGCGTCAAGATCTTCTTCCCGGACTCGAAGACCCCGGTACCCGATCCACTCAAGTTCGCCATCGACGACCAGATCGACCCTGACCAGGGCGAATCCGATGCGCCCCGACGCCGAACCAAGTCCTTCTTCGCGGAACGCCAAGATCTACTCTGTTATCCGAGAACGCTTCCACCAAGACCGAACCCCAGATCCGGACCCTAAGAACCGACCCCGGAACCCCTCCGAACCCCCAAGACCTTCGACCCCAGATGTGTGACCCTGATCCGAGCCCCCTATTTTATAAATGCCATCTATATAAATTGTTGCATATTAAATTGTCATACTCGCATGCATATTGTCATGTGGTTTGGGGGCCTTATGCCGATTCACCTAAACTAAATATGGGGCCATATGCGGGCAAATCCAGTCTTATATTGGTCCCATTTAGATTTGTGCATCGAACCGGTGATATATCTTGCCATGCTAAGACAACATTTAAATTGTGGGGTATCTAAACAACATGAACCACCTAAATATTTGTCGGGACCCCGGTTCCCCTTAATATGATCTAATTGCATTGCACCTTTGCCATGCCATACATCATACATGCATCATGCCCGATCTTTTGCCGTAGTATTAAATATTGCATCCGGTGTTTATTCTAGTGTCTTGGTTCTTCGCGGATAAGGCCGTTGAGTTGATACGAGTGTCGACCCGATCGTCGGTTGAACCTTCGGCAATGTTTTCAGGCGAGCACCTCCCCCTTTCTACCTATCTTACTTTTATAGTATTTATTCCCCCCTGTTGATATATTGCTAACTGTGTTGCGATGCTCTAGTTTTCGTACCCGTGATATCCCTTGCAGCCTCATATTGCCTTGGACACATCCTATTACCTGTTGTTTGGAAGATAGTTGGACTTACGCGTCGTAGTAGCTTGCTCAAGTGCTGTTGCGTGTCGTCAAGTACCACAGTTGTTGGAGTAATGCCGCATGTTTAATGTTGGAGATGATCATGGCTTTAATTATCGTTTAATAACTAAAATTGAAGTAGGTAAATGCAGAGGCACCGGTGGGTAATAGACAATATTTGGTTTTTAACCGCTCACTGGTGTCCCGTAGGACCCCGAGTTCTTGATACCTATTCCGAGATCGAGCGCGCTAACCACAGGTGGGGTGTGTGGGCACCCCCATCGATTTAGTACCTGATTCCAAGTACTGTACTGGGGGCCACAAGTAGTTTGGGGCTTTATTACTATTCTGTACTTATCCCATGCTTTACTGCTTTATTTACGATTGTGCGAGGAGCACCTGTACTGTTTAGGATCGTGACCCGTTTTCGCTGTATCGACAAGCCCGAGAGTTTCGGGTTCCCAGTCGTTTACAGCCGGCTCCACAAACCCTGAGTCCGTCTCGGAGCCCGGCTGACTTTGTTGCGGGTGTACTTAGTGGGGTGGCCCCCCGTGCTTGCTTTGGGTCTGGGAAACGTCGTGTCCGAAACCCCGTCGACATACCGTTGGGTGTATGTTTTGTGATCTTGTACCTACCTGATCCGACAACAAGGGTGTAGGTGCGTGTGGAAACTTTGGTGCACCCCTGCAGGGTTAAATCTTTTCGAGAAGCCGTGTCCGCAGTTGTGGACGACTTGGAGCACAGTTCTCGACCATAGACAACTATAACTAAAGTTTATTGTTATAATTTGACTTGTATCCGATATGACTAGTAATCAGCTCCACTACAACGGAATGGCTAAATAAAAGTGCCAACAACTGCTGGGTTTTGGGATATCTCATGCTAATTGTATCTGACTAGTAAGTGTGCAACTACAATGGAATGGTTAACTAAAAGTGCCCACTGCTTATTATATCAGGATGACTATCTATACCTGACTAGTAATTGCTGCAACGATAACTGAATAAATAAAACTGCCAACTGTGTGAGTTCCTCGGTTGACTTCCTCGTTTGGTCTCGAGGGGGACATACCAGGATGGGTATGATTGGTG
The DNA here is from genome assembly GCA_916181665.1 of Avena sativa. Classification (NCBI taxonomy): domain Eukaryota; kingdom Viridiplantae; phylum Streptophyta; class Magnoliopsida; order Poales; family Poaceae; genus Avena; species Avena sativa. Next base: position 189,659,482 of record OV702284.1, on the reverse strand, counting down.
GTAGAATCATGATGGTTTCGAATAGGTCTTTATTATCTCTCTCTGATAGCCGACAGTTGTATCGAGTCTCTATAGGTTGTTTAGTGCATGCTGCCGCTGCGCTTCAGTCCACCATACCTATGTAGGCGAGGACCGCCGAATTCTAGTCTCGCCGTGTACTGGCCTCAGTACTGACCGCTCTCTTTTTCCTTTGCCCTTTGTCGGCACCCCTTTTTGTTTAAGCAGGTTTTGAGCTCGACGTCGTTAGCAGGGTTACCCTTCCGGCTTGGCCTAGGCAGGGTTATGGACGCCATTGGTTATTCTTCAGGGCTCTTAGCTCAATTTGCATCTTGTCCGTACTCGGACGCTATATCGTTTTAAAGGTGATTTGGATCTTTGTATTGTATATCTGTATTCTTGACTCTTTGAGTCGCTGTTGTATATATATATCTGTTCTGTGGGTCTCATCGAGGACTGTTGTGTAATGTTATTACTTCGTTTTCCACCCGCACGCAAGTGCCTGGTGGGCACCTTTGAATCGTTTCTATGCGGGTTTGGCGGGAAGCGCTGAAACTTGCATAGGGCCGATTCTGAGGGTGTTACATGTTCCCTTGACGATCACGGACAACGACCTCTTGTTAGTGGTGTCGTGAGGATCTACACGATGCGATAAGATTCAGACCGTCAGCCTTCTTCCCCCCCTACCATGAGGCGGATCTCGAGGGCGAGATCCATTGTTAGTGGTGTCGAATTGTGGCGCCCCGCAAAACCACTACTAGAAAATCGCGTTGTTTTCGTGCATTGCATCATCATGATATCTGTATGCATGTTTTAACTAAAACTATTTTCGAAAAGCCCTTCTTTGTTTTCTAGATTTTTCCCCATCTTCATTTCAAACGTAAAACCTCGGTCTTTTCTAGATCTAGTATTTATCTAAAACTATGTTTTAAAATGTCTTATTTTACAAAGATAATAAAAATATTTTTGTCGGGGAGACCGCCAGCCTGCCAGGCCAAAAGCCCGACAAGCCAGCAGTCTACGACCCGGCCCAACTAAACTCTAAAATATCTAAACCTTTTCCTACCCAATCCTAGTCTACCCAAACCCCTCCACCTCACCCCAACCTATCCTATCTCGCCACATCACCCCTGGCCAAACCCCACCCAATCACCCGCTGCCACCTCATCTACCCCCACCTCTCTCACCCCACTCCCCACTCCCCCAGCCGCCGCCACCACTCACCCGGTCAACACCACCCCACCGAGCTGGCCCCACCCGTTCGCTTCCACCCCTGGCGCCCCTGGCCCCACCATGCAGGCCCGCTCTCCTTCCTCCTCCCTCTGCACATGCCTCGCGGGCCCCCTGTGACCTCTCTTCCCCTCCCTGCAATCAGCGCCACCGGACCCCTCCGCCATCCTCCTCGCCTCCACCCTGGCCGAGCTCGCCGGCATGCTCCTCCTCGCCTCACGCTCGCCCACCTCTCCCGCAACCTCTCCCCCGACGCTTTTCCCCTCGACCCCGACCCTGCTCCTCTCTCCGCCGCCTCACTCCTTCCGCCTCGCAGCGCTCGCCCGCTGCTGCGGTGCTCGCCCCCCTCGACCGCCGCATCCGCCGCCTCCTCCCAGAGCCCTGCCACTCGGAGCTCCACCACCACCCCCACCGCGTCATCGCGGGCCCCCACCTCGCCGTGGCTCGACCTCCCCGTCGTCCTCGACTCGGCCTCCCCGTCCCCGTCGAGCGCCGCCCACATCTGCATCCGCTGCGCCGCCGTCGACCATCGCCTTCCGCAGCTCTCCTCCAGGCGCCTCCGTGCTCTGCATCTCCGGCACGCTGCGAGCGCCCTACCTCCAAGCTCTGGCCGCCGTCGGCCGACCTCACCCTGACGCCGCCCTGCGCCTCGTCGGCGCCTCTCGCCACCTTTCCCTCTGCCGGCCACCTCCCCGCCTCTCTCCAGCACCGCCCGAAGGCCGCAACCCTCCTCCCCGCCTCTGTCAGCAGGCCCCGCTGGCGCCTGCCTCCCCGCGGCCTCTCCTTCCCCTCCGGCCGGCAGCAGCTCGGCGAGCCAGCACCGTCGCCGCTCCCTGACGGTCCTCCGGCCGCCGCCCGCGTCCATACGCGCGTGAAGCCACCGCCGTTCTCCTCACGGTCATCGGTCACCGTCCTCCCTGCGTTCCTCCTCTCTGTCGCGCGTGGGCCCTTCGCCTTGTCCTTTGTTCCTGAACATGGTTGTTAAGCCCTGGTTCGTGTGGTAGTGGTATGTTGCAAGATTGCGTGGCAGATGGTACGCGGTGGAGTGAACCTGTTGAGGCGAAGTGGTGTGTCCAACCCCGAAGACCGATCGCGGACCCTGAACCAAGATCGACTCCCGAACGCCATGACCATCTACACGGATTCGAAGACCGAACCCGATAACCGCCAAGGCCGCCAACACGGATACACCGAGTTCTCCATCTAGGACACCTCGACCGTCGACATGGAACCGAAGGACGTCAAGTTCTTCATCCCGGCACGTCAAGTTCTTCCTCTCGGATCCGAAGACGCCGAGACCCGGGACACCAAGATCTCCGCCGTGAAACGACAAGACCGACGACCCGACAAGACCTTCCTGACGACAAGATCGGCACCGACCAGGGCGGATCCGATGTGCCCCCGACGCCACACCAAGTCCTTCTTCTCGGATGCGACAAGATCGACTTCCGTTGTCCGAGACCGATCGCGTCGAGCCATTCTCCCGTCGAACCCTGAGACCCGACCCCAAACCCCTCGGAGCCCAAGTTCGTCGACCCCTATGTGTGACCCCTATCCGAGACCCCTATATTTTAATATATGACATATACATTGTTGCATATGAAATTGTTCATGATTGCATTCATACCATGTGGTTTGGGGGCTTTTGCCGATTCACCTCATAATTAAATATGGGGTCCATATGCGTGCTTTTCTAGTCGTATATTGGTCCCATTTAAATTTGTGTAGCGAACCGGTGCTATCTTTTGCCATGTTAAGACAACATTTAATTTGCGGGGTAGATAAACAACATGAACCTAGTAAATAATTATCGAGACCCCGGTTCCGCTTAATATGACCTAATTGCATCGCAGCTTTGCCATGTCATACATTATACATGCATCATGCCCGATCTTCTGCCGTAGTATTAAATATTGCATCCGGTGTTTCTGCTAGTGCTTTGCTTCTTCACGGATTAGGCCGATGAGTTGATGCGAGTGTCGACCCGATCTTCGGTTGAAACTTCGGCAATGTTTTTAGGCGAGCACCTCCCCCTTTCTACCTATCTTACTTTTATAGTATTTATTCCCTCCTGTTGATCTATTGCTATCTGTGTTGCGATGCTCTAGCTTTCGTACCCGTGATATTCCTTGCAGCCTTATATTGCCTTGGACACCTCCTATTACCTGTTGTTTGGTAGATAGTTGGACCTGCGCGTCGTAGTCGCTTGCTCAAGTGCTGTTGCGTGTCGTCAAGTACCACAGTTGTTGGAGTATTGTCGTGTGTTTATTGTTGGAGATGATCAAGACTTTAATTACTGTTTAACAACTAAAATTGAAGTAGGTAAATGCAGATGCACAGGTGGGCAATAGATGTTATTTGGTTGTTAACCGTCCACTTGTGTCCCGTAGGACCCCGAGTACTTGATACCTGTTCCTTGATTATTCGCGCTATCCACATCCGGGAGGCTTATGGGACCCCCCTGAGCCAGAGCTTGATTCATTCTTATTTCTTGGGGCCACAAACTAGTTTGAGGTTTTATTTACTATCCTGTACTTATGCCATGCTTTACTGCTTTATTTACGATTGTGCGAGGAGCACCTGTACTGTTTAGGATCGTGACCCGTTTTCGCGGTATCGACAAGCCCAGTCACACTTTCGGGTTCCCAGTCGTTTACAGCCGGCCCCACAAACCTTGAGTCCGTCTCGAAGTCAGCTAACTTCGTTGCGGGTATACTTAATGGGGTGGCCCCCTGAAATATTTCTGAATCTGGTGATTGCTTTGTCGTGAATGCCTCGTTGGGTTTTGTTTTGGTTTTTCCGAGGTTGATCGAGTGTGTGTTGCTATTTGTGCACCCCTGCAGGGTAAAACTTTCTGAAAGCCGTGTCCGCGGTTATGGACGACTTGGAGCACAGTATCTCGATCATAGACAACTATAACTAAAGTAGTGCTATAAATTTGACTTTATAATGACTAGTAATCAGCTTCACTATAATGGAATGGCTAAATAAAATTGCCAACAATTGCTTGTTTGGGTTGTCGCTTGCTACCATTGTACCTGACTAGTAAATATTGCAACTATAACGGAATGGCTAAATAAAAGTACCAACAACTGCTGGGTTTTGGGGATATCTCATGCTAATTGTATTTGACTAGTAAGTGTCGCCACTACAACGGAATGGTTAACTAAATTTGCCCACTGCTTATTATATCAGGATGAATATCTATACCTGACTAGTAATTGCTGCAACGATAACTGAATAAATAAAACTGCCAACGGTGTGAGTTCCTCGGTTGACTTCCTCGTTTGGTCTCGAGGGGGAAACACCAGGATGGGTATGTTTGGTGGTAGTATCAGGTTGGTTCCAGATAGGTCTTTCTTACCCCTCTCTGATAGCCGTCAGTTATATCGAGTCTCTATAGGTTGTTTAGTGCATGCTGCGCTGCCGCTTCAGTCCACCATACCTATGTAGGCGAGGACCGCCGAATTCTAGCCTCGCCGTGTACTGGCCTCAGTACTGACCGCTCTCTCTTTTTCCTTTGCCCTTTGTCGGCACCTCTTTTGTTTAAGCAGGTTTTGAGATCGACGTCGTTAGCAGGGTTACCCTTCCGGCTTGGCCTGGGCAGGGTTATGGACGCCATTGGTTATTCTTCAGGGCTCTTAGCCCCATTTGCATCTTGTCCGTAGCTGGGCGCTCTATCGTTTTCAAGGTGATTTGGATCTTTGTCCTGTATATCTGTTGGAATTATGCCCTAGAGGCAATAATAAAGATGTTATTATTATAATTCTTGTTCATGATAATGTTTATATTCCATGCTAGAATTGTATTAAGCGGAAACTTTAATACTTGTGTGGTTTGTGAACAACACCGTGTCCCTAGTACGCCTCTATGGACTAGCTCATTGATCAATGATGGTTAAGGCTTCCTAACCATAGACATGAGTTGTCAATTGATAATGAGATCATATCATTGGGTGAATGATATGGTGGACAGACCCAAACTAAGCGAAGCAATTAGATCGTATCATCGTGTTCATCTTTGCGAAGCTTTTCCTATGTCAAATATTGTATTCCTTAGACCATGAGATAATACAACTCCCTGGTATCGGAAGAAAGCTTTGAGGTCATCAAACGTCATCCTATGAGAGGGTGATCATAAAGGTGTCTCTCAGGTGATCGGAAAGTATCTGTTGGGTTGTATGTATCGAGATGGAATTTTTCCCTCCCAAGTCGGAGAGATATACTTCGGGCCCACTCGGTAATCGATATCAACACCGCTTGCAAGCATGTGGTTAAGGAGTTAATCAAAAAGTGATATCGGATTACGGAACGAGTAAAGTACTTGCTGTGAACGAGATTAAACTAGGTATGACGGTACCGACGATCGAATCTCGGGCAAGTAAAATATCGCGAGACGAAGGGAATATATATATGGGATTGTTTGAATCCTGACATCGTGGTTCATCCGATATGATCATCGATGAATGTGTGGGAGTCAATATGGGTGCCCAGACCCCGCTGTTGATTATTGATAGAAGATCATGTCTGCATATTCTCGAACCCGCAGGGTCACACACTTAACGTGTCTCGACGCTAGGATAGATTGGATAATTGGTTTATGAATTTTTTGTTCGGAGTCTCGGATGGGATCCGGGATATCACGAGAGGTTCCGGAATGGTCCGGAGAATAAGATTCATATAAGGCAATGCAGTTTTTGGAGTTCGGAATTGTTCCGGGTTAATCGGTATTGTACCGGAAGCTTCTAGAACCTTCCGGAAGGGGACCAACGTGGCCCCACCTTCCGGGAGGGGGCATGGGCCTATGAGGGAGTGTCCTGGCCGCATTGGTCCAGGGGCACAAGTCCCCATAGGGCCCAGCCAATCCTATAGGGTTTAAATCGTTTAAACTAGAGATAGGGTTTCTAGAAGAGGGGAGAGTCCATGCCCCCCACTCCTTATCCTTTGGGCTTGGGGGAGGGGCTAGGGCTGCGCCCCCCCCCCCCTCTATATAAAGAGGGGTGGGGGCACACCAACCCCCCACACCTCTCCTCCAAACCCTAGCCGCCTTGCTAGCTTTCCTCTCTCCCTCCCGACTGTTTGTAGGCGAAGCCCTGCTGCAGAAATTCTCCACCATATACACCACGCCGTCGTGTTGTAGATCCAATCTATCTCTCCACCATACTTGCTGGTCCGAGGAAGGAGGAGACGTCGAGGTGCTGCACGTGTGCATCTCACGGAGGCACCGCCACTTGTGGTGCTAGATCGGATCGGATCGCGAGGAGGAGAAGCGAGTACGACTACATCACCCACGTTCCGACGAACGTTCCGCTGTGCGAATCTTCAAGGGTATGAAGATCTAATCCAATCTCTCTCGTTGTTTGCATCTCCTAGATTAGATCTTGGCTTTCCCTCTGTTCGCTCCGTAGAAAATTTTGATTTACTATGCCGCGAAACCCTTCAATATCTGTATTCTTGACTCATGGAGTCGTGTTGTATATATATCTGTTCTGTAGGTCCCATCAAGGACTGTTGTGTAATGTTATTACTTCGTTTTCCACCCGCACGCAAGTGCCTGGTGGACACCTTTGAATCGTTTCTATGCGGGTTTGGCGGGAAGCGCTGAAACTTGCATAGGGCCGATTCTGAGGGTGTTACATCTCGCCACTATAAATAGAGGCATCCCCCGCTCGAATTCTTCACACCACCTCACTCCCCTCACCTCACTGATCGTTCCACCCTGTAGCCGGAGCAAGGCGAGCAGCGCATCGCCAGAATTGCGCCGGAGCAGGCCGCCTCTAGAGAAGAATGGCGCCGTCGATTTCGTCTACCCCAGGAGCTGTCGCGACCACCCCTGAGTTTGCCGTCGTCGACTTCGTCGTTCGCCGGCATCACCGACCTTCGCCTGAGCCCCGGTGAGCCCCCGACGACCCCCACTGAGCCGCTAGGGTTCGATCTCGCCGGTGACTAGCTCATCGTCGACGACGACCCTCAGCCGTCGATCTTCATTCTAATCCAACGCACCACCGTACCGCTTCGCGTTTAAAGAGTCACTGACCAGTAAACCCGCCATTTCAGTTGCGCCCCGCGCCGCGGAGTGAAACGGGGCCGGCTCGTTAACCTTTCCCGCGCAGCCCACTCGTTTGAATTTAGATTTTTCTATTTAGATTCAAACTTAGTTCTGTACCTAGTTTCAAAAATCAACCCAGCTCGATTTAGTGAACCAAATTGAATGAAACCAATTTTGTTAGAAAGATATTGAAATGCTTAATCCAAGCCCGTTGGATTCAAATCATTTGAATCTATAGATCAACCTTGGTAAAAATAACAAGGCAGAAGCTTTTCTGCATTCAAACATTTTTCAAATTTAAACTATAATAGCTTTTGAGTTGATTCCAACTCTCAAAAATCACATTTGATCATACCTTTCAGAATATATAAAAACATATGGGTTTACTTACAAAAATGTTCAAGTAATAAAAGAATGCCACATAGACATTTCTAGTCACTTTATTTAATTGAAATAAAAGGTTAAACCTTATTAAATTGTGACACCACTTTAAATCACATTCCCATGTACTAAAATATGTGGTGATGACATGTGTCAACATGATCCCATGTTTGGTTTGGAGAATATTAAATCTTGAGTAGTTTTTCAATGAGTAGAAATTACTTTTCTAAAAATAAATAAATAATGCAAATGCTTTAAATCTTGAATGTTAGTGATGATGCTAGATCATCTATAGAACCCTTGTGTGTGATGATTGAAAGTAGTTAAGTATTATTTGGTGATTGTGTGCCTCGTATTTATTCATAGACGCTAGTACCGACCAAGGATACGAGGAGGAAGGAGGATACTACGAAGAAGAAGCCGAGGAGAACTTCAACCACTGCTCTGCACAAGTCAAGCCTTATTAATCAAGTTGACCTACGCAATCTAACACTTGCAAGATACTCGACTTATGCAAGCTAATACTGCTTGTTACCATGCCAACTATATGCCTTAAGCATATGTGATCATACCCACTTGATAACCCAATCCTAGTTTTACTTGCAAGCTTCTACTTTATTTCTTTATCAAAGCTCTTACTTAGAGTTTACTTGAGTAAATTGTAGATACTAGAAAGATAATTGAAGGTTGCATAAAGAGCATTAAATTTGGCCTAAGCTAGATAATCTTGATGTCATCCTAAGGCATGAGATCGTACTTGGTTACACTCCACTAGTTTACCACCCCTCATTAGTATTCACTCCCATTTGTAGATGCTAGTGCTAAGCATAAAACTTGATCAACTTTAGAAGGGAATACTTGGTGGAAAAATGGTTATGAAAATCTTGGAATGATGGATCATTCTATTGAGATGTTTTGACATGTGTTTCCGAACCCCAGATGATTTTGGTGATGAAAATGTTGAGGCATGAGCCTTAGCCCTTTATAAAACTGATGGTTGTCTGGATGCGATACCATTCCAATTTTACCGTACAACCACAATACCCGAGAATTGGGTAGGGCTTGACTGGAAACTTATATACCTTAGTATTGGTTCCCTCACGGCCAAGGTCTGAGCTGAGGCTACCTTGTGAAGATTGTCCACCTGTGCAGTACCCAAGATGACAGTTGGTCATGGTTGGGAGGCCAAACTCACAGGAGCGGTGCTTATACTAGGGCGTGTAATTGAAAGGTTAGGATTGATTATCCGCATACTGAGTATGGTGAATTCAGGATTTGTTCCTGACGGATGTATCAAATGTTGTGGTGAAAGTGTACAATCTCTGCAGAGTGTCAAACTATTCGAATAGCCGCGTCCGCGGTTATGGATAGTTGGAGTGGCCATACTGTTCCCCCGTCATATGTTTTCAAAATGACTTGTGAAATGGATTGAGATTTTGACTTGACCACAACAGAGTTGTGATATGAAATACAAGTTCCCACTTAGGTGTTATAAAATTTCAACTAGCTTTTCTTGCTTCTGAACTTAGTAGAGGTAAATCTGGATTTTTGCAAAACAACCATAGAGCTTAGTGTCCTATTACAAAAACCCCCTTCACTTGTTAGTATTAGTTTGCGAGTACTTAAAGAGTACTCATGTCTTTGTCCCTGGCTATTCCCGTGGCCAGACTATGAAGAGGAGTACGAGGAGGATGGACCCTAGGAAGGTTACGACAACTAGAATCATCTCCCATCGTCAGCATTGCATGTGACCCCGAAGATGGAGCTTCGCCTACGCTACCTTTATTATTACGTATTTCCACTGCCTGAGTTGTATTAAGAACTGGATCATGAGATCCTTATTTGTGTAAGACCTTATGTATGGTTTGTAATGGATGATGTACTGTGGTATCCAATTTTGTTATGTCTCGCAAAAATGGTAATCCTGGGATTGCGATGTATGGCATAACAGGCATCTGGGATTAAAAATCCGGGTGTTGACACTGCTTTACATGGACTGAGTCTACACCATCTTGAGGGCACCTTTACAGCTTCTTCTCCGGTCATCTCTCGCACCCGAGTGTACCTCCTTTTGTCCTGGTGCGCTAAAGTGGGGAGAGGGGTCATCCTCCCAGTATGGCCCCTCTTGTTACGTCCTTGACTTGGTCCTTCCTTGGGGATGACCGAAGAAGGGGTGGTATCCAACCTAGCCTTGTCCTTATCGTACTCTCTCGGAGGACTACTGGTGGCCTCCATAGGGACCCTTTCTCCATGCCCTCCGGGGGTACGCCCTTGGATGGAGGCCCTCGTGAGGGTGGCCTCCTTCCTCCTCTCACGAGGCTTGCCTGACCGCTGGATGTGGGCCAGTAGTGGATGGATCGTGGTACCCCCTAATCCAGGTATCCGACACTCATGGCTTCGTTGTGGTCATTTCTCCTCCTCATCATCATCATCATTGTTTCGGTGTTGAAGTCCTTGGTGATGATTGTTTCTTGGAGGTTCTTCTAAATTTTTGCATCCACGATGTTCATGATCTTCCAAATTGGACTCGTCACTTTTAGTCGAGTGAATATCTTGTGGTTGATGATTTTCTTAATGTAGAGCTCATGGTTCTGCTTGCGGTTCTTCATGGGGGTGGTCATATCGAATGACAAGTGACCTTGCACGGCGATGTGGTTCACCATGTCTTGAGTTGGACCTTAATGAAGACGAGCCACCATCATAACTTGAGGTTGCTGCATGTCTTGGAGACAGTAGATGTTGAGGAGAGCTTTCTTGTCCTTCAAGTGTAATGTCATGTTGCATTGAAGCACTTGTATGTTGTTCTTAGCGACGCGGAGTGTGGTGTCTTGAATAACTTGAAGCACTTGAGTGGTGCCGAGATCACTAAGCATTGTTGGCAATAGGTTCTTGGGTGGCTACCTATTAGTGTCCAAATTATGATTGATAGCATTCATATGTTGCCCCAAGTCATCCATGAGGTGATCCATGTTCGTGTACTTGGTTCGAACTTCTTCAAATTGTTTGTCGAGGCACATCGCAATGCACTCGAAGCGTTGCTTGAAAGCATGTTTCGCTATGAAATTACTATTTCAAGTCAGCCATCTCCTTCCACATGAGCTTCACCATTTGCTCTATTCCTATCCATCACTATCCAACTCAAGTGATGTATATGGAAATGTAATATGGAGGAAGGGTTAGTCCTTTCACATTACCATGAAGAGATAGTATTGTACAAGTGGCCACACTTGTGAGAAGAAGACTCGAAAAGTAAAGTGAGAAGGAAAACCTCACCCTAAAATATACAAACACTCAAACAAGGCTTATAGTGGATGAGTTTGAAAAAAAGAAAACCAACGAAAAGATCAAAAGATAAGGTTATTATAACAAGTGGAAAAATCCAAAGATCAAATGACAAAAGGTAACGATCCAAAAATACACGGAAACCTAAACTACATGGGCACGTGGAGATAAATGGGGTTGGCACGACTACGAAAAATGAGCGGCAAAATTTCCTAACAAAGACTAAGTTGTGTGTCGTGCCAACACAAGGAGAGACCGTAGCTCGTTTGTCAAGGGTAAAATCACCGGATTTCTGCACTTGACTTGGTGGCTCTTTTCTCTTGCTTACCTGCTTTGAGACTTTACTTTGTATTGGGACTTTCTATTTCTTTCTATGTTTTTCTTTTTCTTTTCTCTTTTTTATTTGAAGTTTGCTCTCCCTTTATGCTACCAAGTCAACTTTTTCTATTTCTTACACACTATCACTATCCAAAAAAAGTACACAGTGCTTGGGCCAACATAAAATGAGCTACTCTAGATAGGATAGGTAACACACACACACACAAAATGGGGTTAACAAGGGTGGTGCAAGTTATACTTTGGTATGTGTTGATGAAGAACTTATAATGTTGGTGGAGGGTAATGTTCAAGTTTTGTGGTGTCAAAGAGCACAGGTGATGACGCGAAAGCTTTTGGTTAGTGCCAAGACACGCACATGAAACACAAACAACAAAGGAAAAATGATCAAAATTGGCAAATGAGATTTCAGCGCTGAAAAGACAGACCGGAGCCGGTGTCGGTCCGTTTGGCAGGTGAACCAGCATGCCAGTTGTGTCGCCTGTTTGGTTCAGCTGGTGAACCGGCTGGCCGGATTGAAACCGATATGATTTTGTGACAAACACCAAGAACTTTGATCTATTGATTCAATAGGAAATTGACCAAATTGAGGCAAGGCAATGAAAAGGAACATAGATCGGATCCTAGTACATGAGATCCATGGACCAAACCCACTCAAAACTCACCAAATCACGAGATTGAGCCGGGGTCAAAATTGGGGCTATTTTTGGGGAAATTTTCAATTTATGGTGGAAATACCAAATCAAAGAGAAATCTATGAGAAATTTTAGGCTCGGATGCCAACATGTTGTGGGTTAAACCCAAGGGTGGACCGATATTTCATAGTTTCTCGAGGGGAATCGTGGGAATCATGGGGGAATTAGGAAGGAAGTGGAGATGAACACATGCCACACGAAGAACACGATAAACACACGCAAGAACACAACGCAAATACAAGCCAATTACTCACTCGAACGACCACGGGCCCAATACAATCCTCAAGGGGGATCAGTATCGGACGAAGTGTTACTTTGATCCCATACAGAGAGTAAGAACACTTCGATGAGAACCTTGCAAACTTCAACTCATGACAACACAAGTGAAGGCCTTGTACAACTTGGACGCCATCTAGGTAAAATCCAAAGAGGTTTGTGATGATAGGGCTCTCTTGGAAAATGAGACGAGATACAACTAGAAATATGTAATCTTAGGGTTCCTAGTCTATTATCTATGTCTAAGCCTTAGAGAGGGTCTAACGTGGGTATTTATAGTACTTGGGATGAAGTAGTAGGTAAATGGAATATGTTGGACATCAAAAACCCAAAGTTGTGCGCAGACAGGTGGAATCTGGCGGTGAAACCAGCAGAGCCGAAGCTGGCTCTAGTTTGTTCGGCGTACAGACAGGCGCGTCGGTTGTGGCACCGGTTTGGTCCTGTTTAGCGGTTCGGTTCGTATCGGACAAGGAACCGGTCTAGGACGTTTTGGTTCGGCGATGAGACCGGCTCGCCAGTTGGTCTGACGGTAGGATCGGCAGCGCCGAGGTCTGAGCCGGTTTGACCAGCGGAGGATAGAGCTGGCGCCAATTCATCTAGTTTTTTGCCTTGATGTGTGTACTCGTTCCATCTTGTCTTGATGATCCGAGTTGGGGTATCTCTTGTGGTTCATAGCCGAGGATACACAAAACATTGGTACGAAGTAGCAATCCATCTGGGAGTGACCAGAGCAGGCTGCCGGAGGATTTTCACGGCGGCGGCGGAGGTGCTGGGGATCATTGGATTAGCCTTGATCTGCCATGGCAACGTGGGCGGCGTGATCGTCGTGGCGGCGCCGGTGGTGGGGCCACCACTACGGGGGCAGAGGACACGCGTCGCACACGGTGTTGGCACCGAGGGATTAGATGCTTCCGGAGATGGACAGCCACGGTCCTCTCGTTCAAACAAAAGGTAGTGGAGCACTTGCGGACAAGGAAGGTGCAGCTTTGGATGTCCCTCGGTCAAAAGGTGGGTCTGATCCTGCGCAGAGGACGCATGTCGAGCTGTGTGCACAAAGGACAGGGAAACTGAGTGATACGTCGGAAACGTATCTATAATTTTTGATGCTCCATGCTTGTTTAGTATCTACTTTGCTTTGCTTTGTCTACACTTTGAGGTGTTTTTATATCTTTTCCGGAACTAACCTATTAACAAGTTGCCACAGTGTCAGTTGCCTGTTTTCTTCTGTTTTTGGTTCCAGAAAGGCAGAAAATCAATATTCTCGGAATTGGACGGGACAAAAGCCAAAGTCAATATTTTACCGTGGGCGTCACGAAGTCCAGAGGGGAGACGGAGAGGCGAGCCAGGGCCACCACACACCCCCTAGGCACGGGTGGGCCCTACCCTGCGCCTGGGTAGGGTGTGGGCCCTCCGGACGCCTCCTAGCCTCGCCTCCTAGGCCTATAAGAAGCCCCCGGGGAGAAAACCCTAAAGAATCCATCATACTTCCAGAAAAAGTTCCGCAGCGCCCCCGCCACCGAAGGGGGGATTCGGGGACAGGAAGTCTCTGTTCCGGCACCCTGCCGGGACAGGGAAGTGCCCCCGGAGCCATCTCCATCGATCTCCACCACCATCTCCATCGTCGTTGCTGATTCCCATGATGAGGAGGGAATAGTTCTTCCTCGAGGCTAAGGGCGCTACCGGTAGCTATGTGTTCATCTCTCTCTCTCTATGCATGATCTTGTTGTGGTCATGTGCTTTGTAATCAAGTAGATCTACCTTGTTACTCAAGTGCTTCAATAGATCTCTGCTCTCCCCATGTGTGTGAAAGTGACAGCGTGCACGCCATGGTGGCACTTAGGCTAGAGTCTACATAAATATTCATCGTTCTTTAATAGATCTATGCTTTTCCCCACGTGTGTGAAAGTGACAGCGTGCACACCGTGTGTGGCACTTAGGCTAGATTACATATATATTTCATGAGTATATTTGCAGTTGGATGTCTTTATGAAATTGTGGTGTTTGTTGGAACCATCTAGCACTCAAGGTGACAGTGTGGGGTTATCTAGATTGGGGAAGGCGGACTTTGAGGAGTGTTGTTATATCCCTACCGATGATTAGAGTGTCCAACCAGAGAGTAGTTAAGAGTAGTATCATGAAGAGAGGATATTTATATGAGAGAGTGTTCACTAGTGAAAGTATGATCCCTAGGCCTTGTTTCTTAACATTGAAACACCGTTCACATCTATATCTATTGCATGTTTGCTTGCTTTAGTCTTTACCTCACTCACACACGTTACCCCACATCAACAACAAGTCAGAAGCTATTTTCTGGCACTGTTACCGCTTGTATTTCACTGCCTCTTCGCCAAACTAGTGCACCTATACACCTGACAAGTGTATTAGGTGTGGTGGGGACACAAGAGACTTCTTGTATCTTGATTGCAGGGTTGCTTGAGAGGGATACCTTTGACCACTTCTTCCCTGAGTTCGATAAACCTTGGGTAATACACTTAAGGGAAACTTGCTGCTGTTCTACAAACCTCTGCACTTGGAGGCCCAACAATTGTCTACAAGAATAGAAGTGCGTAGACATCAAGCTCTTTTCTGGCGCCGTTGCCGGGGAGGTAAGGTAAAAGGTACTCACATCCTCCGGTGTGAGTGCTTGAATTTATTTCCTTTAGATTCTGCATTTTGTATTTTTGTTTCTTGTTTTCACTAGTTAGGCTTAATGGAAAACAACAACAAGGATAAGATTGGATTCCTCACGGAGCTAGCGGAGCGGAGATCCCTCTATCCGGGGCCATGGCTGGTCATCAGAGATTTTAACATGATCATTAACGCGGCGGACAAAAATAACAGCAATCTGGATAGAAGTATGATGGCGAGATTTAGGAGTTTTGTCCAGCAGTTTGAACTAAAGGATATGTATTTGCATGGGAGGTTGTACACTTGGAGTAATGGATGGGCCGAGCCGACGCAGACTCGAATCGATCGTGCCTTGGTGTCAGTCGATTGGGACATCATGAACTCCGATGCGGTTCTACAGGCACTGTCGTCGTCTATATCTGACCATGCTCCACTACATCTGGCGCTCAACGTTGCATTCGAGCCCAAGCAGAGGTTCAAGTTTGAAGCTTTCTGGCTGAAATTGGATGGGTTCGAGGAGGCAGTTAAGGAGGCGTGGGTTTGTGACCTAGCGATTGTGGACCTGTTCCAGAGATTGGACGCTCTTTTCCAGAATGTTGCGCGGCACCTTCAGGCGTGGGGACAGAAGAAAGTGGCAAACGTGAAGTTGCAGATCGCGATTGCTAATACACTCATCTTTCGGTTGGATGTGGCCTAGGAAGGGAGGAGTCTGTCCACGGGAGAGTTGTGGCTGCGGAGAACACTGAAGCTTGTTGTGCTTGGCTTGGCGTCGCTAGAGAGGATTGCGAGACAGAGGTCACACTTGAGGTGGTTAAGAGAGGGAGACGCAAACACTAAGCTATTCCATGCAGTCGCAAGCGGTATGAAAACAAAGAACTTCATCCCTTCGGTTAGGGTTGGGAAGGAGATCATCACGAACCAATATGGTAAGGTACGTGCATTCACAGAGGCATACCAAACGCTGTTTGGGAAGATTCAGAACAGGGAGGTCACCCTGGATATTGATGCGCTGGGACTGCCGACCCATGAGCTACAGGATCTAGAAGGGATTTTCACAGAGGAGGAGGTTTGGGGAGTCATTAAAGAGCTCCCTAGGGACCGTGCGCCAGGCCCCGATGGTTTCACATGAGCTTTTTACCAACGGGCGTGGCAGATCATCAAGGGGGATATTATGGCCGGCTTGCTCAAGCTAGCTATGGGAGATGGCCGAGGTTTCGGCAGACTGAATAAGGCCCTAATCACGTTGATACCTAAAAAGTTGGACGCCACGGAGGTCGGTGACTATCGGCCTATAAGCCTGGTGCATAGCTTCACTAAGCTATTTTCCAAGATCCTAGCTAATAGACTGAGGCCGAGGCTTGGGGATCTCATAAGCACAAACCAGTTAGCTTTTGTTCGAGGGAGAAGTCTGCACGACAATTTCATGCTTGTGCGCCAAGTGGCAAGGAGGATCAACCAGAGAAGGAAGGTAGCCATGCTACTAAAGCTGGACATTTCCAGGGCGTTCGACTCGACCTCCTGGGGGTTTTTGTTTGAGGTGCTGAGACACATGGGGTTCGGAGTGCTATTTTTGCAGTGGATCTCGCTGCTCCTGCGCACTGCGACCATGAGGGTCACAGTGAATGGAGTACCATGGGAACAGATTCAATTCGTGAGAGGATTGCGTCAGGGAGATCCTACCTCTTCGATGCTTTCTGTACTAGGCATGGAGGTGTTGACCAGGGCGGTGCTTGCGGCGGCTCGGGAGAATCTATTCCAAAACCTGGCCGACATCTCACTTGCGCAAAGGATCTCGGTGTATGCGGACGATGTGGTACTCTTAGCCAGTATTGAGGACCAAGAGCTCGTGGCAATCAGGGAGATCTTAGGATGTTTGGAGAGGCTTCTGGTCTGCGGGTCAATTACAACAAGACGACGGCTACTGTGATCAGAGGTACCGCGGAGGACGAGGAGCGGGTTCATGTGGCTTTGGGCTGCAGGATGGCCAAGTTCCCAATTAAGTACTTGGGCTTACAGCTTGTGCTGAGACCGCTGACGAGGGCTGGGTTGCAGCCCATGTTGGACATGGTGACCCACTCCATGCCAAGATGGCAACGTGGGCTGATAGCTAGAGCAGGGACGCTAGTGTTGATTAAGGTTGTGGTTTTGGCGAGGCCTATCCACCACCTGCTAGTGTGCTGGACGCCCTTGTGTGGGTACTAGAGGAGATTGTGAAATGGATGAGGGCCTTTTTCTGGGCTGGCAAGGAGGAGGCACATGGTGGCCAATGCTTAGTCGCATGGGATCAGGTTTGCAAGCCGGTAGAGATTGTCAGCCTGGGAGTCAAAGATCTGAGGCTCCTAGGGTTGGCGCTGCGAGTATGTTGGGAGTGGCTTCTGAGGACCGACTCCTCTAGGCCATGGCAGGGGCTCAAACTGGTTCACGACACGGAGGCATTAAAGGTTTTCAGAAGCCTCACCAGGATTAGTGTGGGAAATGGGAGTGAGATCCTATTTTAGAGGGACCACTGGTTAAATAGTAGAACATTAGAGGAAGTCGCTCCAGCGGTGATTGAGATGGTTCCTACTAGGCGTAAGAATATCAGGAGGGTGGCCCAGGCGATGGTCAACAATGCCTGGTTAAGGGATCTAGAGGGAGTTCTTTCTGCTAGAGCCGGTGAGGAGTGCATCAGACTTTGGGTGATGCTGAGCATTATCACTCGAGATGACCAGGCCAGGACAAGTTCACTTGGATTGGATCGCTATCAGGGGAGTATACAGCTAAGGACACTTACAGGCTGTTGTGTCAGGGGAATGAGCGATTCAGTCTAGCTGCGGCGATTTGGGAATCCCTCGCACCCCTGAAGTGCAAGATCTTCTGCTGGCTTGCGGTGAACTACAGGTTGTGGACTTCGGACAAAAGAGCACATCATGGGCTCCAGGAGGCGGACAACCCTTGTTTCTTCTGTCTGCAGGAGGACAATGTGGACCATATCCTCATGCATTGCGTGTTCACCAATCAAGTTTGGCTTGGGGCGTTACAAAAGGCCGACCTGCGCGTGGAGGAGCCACATGGTAATAGGAGGCTGGAGGACTTGTGGCTAGAGAGCAGGGCCAGATTCAAGGATGGGCAACGAAGACGCTTTGACTCCTTGGTGATCGCAACCACTTGGCTATTGTGGAAGCAGTGCAATGCATGTGTGTTTGGCAACAGGAGGGGTCAGTGTGATATGCTCAGACTTATCGATAGAGCGCATGATGAGCTCCTACTCTGGGAGCGAGCACGGCTCCCCGAAGGCACGGGTGTCGGAGCCGGATGGGTCTCAGGAGGGAGTCATCATCCGACAGGAGAGTAGGTTTGTGAGATGTGGGTGTGAGTTGGGAGTGTGTGCAGGGTCAAACCAATTGTTTGCAGTTGGTTTTGACTCTTCTTGTAAACTTTGTTGCTCCCCTTCTATAAAAAATATGGCATGCTTTTTATGTGCTTGCGAAAAAAAAGTAGCAACCCATCGGATAGAATCAAAGTCACACATCGATAGGAGCGAATTCACCTTAACGCGAAGGAGCTTGACTCGGGTGCGGGTCATGGGTCAGGTGTATCACCTTGGGTTCGTGAAAAATGTTGATATCATCTGGGCATCCGATTTTGGTTGTAAATGGTTGATGATCTCCCATATGAACTGCTTGTTGAATTCTGACACGATTTTTTTTATTTGGAGTTTCATTTGCCGGTTCTTATATGCCCACGCGATTTTTAACCCGATATGCAGGTTGTGGAAAACCTCATCCACGTTTGTATCTGCTAGATATGCTCTTACTCTAGGCTAGGTCAGGTCGATCACGAACATGGGATGCAACTGTTACGTTCAAGCAACGACTTCGGAGGACAAGGGAAATGCACGGTTCCCACTCCAGTTCCCCAGTCTGTCAAACCCACAATATGACAATAATTCGATCAGCACTCGACCGTCTTCAGTACCCAGGAGAGGACCGAGGCGCGGTACATCTTTGAGAAAAAAAAGCTGCTCCTCATCTTCTACATGGCAGCTTTCCTGCTAACATGATTTTCTTACCAGAAAAGCCTGCTTCGTTGGTCAACCAAAGAAAGTTCTGCCAGCGAGGGGCTAACTGAACAGCTTTATTTTTATTCTTACAAGAAGGGGAAAAGGAAATATTTACAATCTGAAGCTGCATTGTATACATTTCTTGTTTGTAGACTTACAGCAATCAACAAGGGAAGGATAAATATGTAAATGAGAATGAAACGAATTTGTATTGAAGTAAAAAAAAAAAGTGTAAATCCATTCCAATTTGACAACACATCTTGTTACTATCACGCCTGATATCTACCATCTTATAAATCATGCATCATACACCCTATTTTTTATTATCTTTTCAGCCTCAACAGCTGTCAGGTGCCTAACACCATGCTCCCTCAGCCAACTTTTATCTATAATCAGTCTATCTCCTAGTTGCTTCTCATCGACCTTTAGCAATTTCAATCCATCGGACAGTCTTGGGAAGAAGCCTGCAGGCCTCAGACACCAAGCTTGAAAAACAGCAAACAGAACACTCAGATCAGCATCAAGCCTTTCCACCCCACCATTACTAAACTTTGGGCTTCCGGTGAAAATTCCTGTGAAAAGCAGCTGGTCTACTCCACTCGCCACAACTCTCCATACTGTTACAAAATCTAGCACATTTAGATCATCTTCCAGCTTAGACAGTCTCTCTTGCATGTAGCCTGAAGATTCTATGATGGCCCTAGATATTGCTGGTTCTTCCAAATGCTCCTGCCACTGCCTCTTGTTTTTCAGATAATCCCGGGAGCAAGCATCAAATGCCCTAAGAATAACAGTAGAAATCTTATCAACCCATTCTGATATGAACTCTTTCAGTTGATTTATCTCTTGCTGGAATAAACTCCCACTTTTGCCAACTACAGGTAGACTTTCCATTTCGAGAAAGAACACATCCTCGCACCATTGTGTCAATGTGGATTCAACGTACCGAGCTGCATTAATGGACTGTGCTACTTTGATCAAAGCACTGTCATCTGCCAGAGCAGTTAGTCCTTCTGCTTCTTGGCACCTCCGAAACATGCAACCAATGAATTCTGATATTATGGGTGAAGCAGAAATCCTAATGAATTCTGACCTAAGTGCAATGTTTGGAATAGGTCTAGCACGGTCAATTAGTGAAGACAAGCCCTGCTGAACAGCACCGGTTATTGCTGGAGATTTGTAGTCATCTGATCCGTACTCAAGCATTGCTCCTTCAATCCTCTTGATCCAATTTTTCTCATTCTCCATTGCTGATTTCATGTTATCAAAAATCTCTTGTCTCTCAATCTCTGCCCATACTTCTAGCCAGTCTGGCCAATCGCAGAAGACAGAGAGCACTGAGATCCTCTGCCAATTGTCATCATCCTTTACTGAAAGTAGCAGTCCTGTACTTGAGATCAAATCTTGAGTTCGCCTGTCAAAAGATATCATCAGATCCACAAGGTTAAGAAATGCAATTCTTGCCTGAGATGGCGTGCTGCCATCGCTTGAGCCACTTTCTTGAATAAGTTCAATCTGCTTAGGAAATATCTCTTTCACCAAGTATGTAGACAACGCAATAACTATTCCTGAAATCCACTCCTCTCTGCAACTATACCCTACAAGATTGGCCTTATCGACAAGGGGCTGTAGCATCTCATCCATGGAATCAACAAAATCTGCTGTTATCTTAAAAGCAAGAGCAAAGACAAATTCAGGATTCTCAACCCATTTGGAAAAATGGTGCTGTGCTGCGGCAGATAATGGGTTTACTAACTCCTCTATTACCCATATTGGTTGACGTTGTTGGTTGCCCACATTATACCCTTCTAATTGCCTAGCTTTCCTGCACTTCTGTAATTCCTGTAGATTGCATAGCGAAAGAAAACTTTCAGAATACTGCCTTGTCAGGTCACCCTTCATTGAAAATAATGGGTTCACAGTCTCTGCTGATTTGCCAGAATTACTATCTGAAATTTTTGCAGCAAGGGAAGGAGGCCAGCCAAGGGATGACAGGAGACCTCGATGATCAACAATAGCTTGTGGTCTTAGTAAAGCTAAAGACCTGTCCACTCTGTGATCCACTGCAGATATGAGGCGAGTCCATTGTGGTCTGGTCCTTGTAACTGAAGCCAAAAGATCTTCTATCTTTTTAAGATATTCAATAGCAACATGGTGGGTTTTCTGGAGTAAAAAAGATGATGGCAAAATCAACACTTGACAATTTAATTGTCCCCCAACCACAGAATCTCATGAATCATACCTCTCGAATTTGTCCACGGGATTTAAGTTTTGCAGTCACAGAAGAGGAAACGGCGTCTTCTACATCACCGATCAAACTGTCAAGCTTTAGAGCCGTTTCTGTATATGACAACCTACCGTTAACAAACCATCAATTGCAAAGTCAAATATAAACAAGCACTCAGGCAACATACATAGAAAACAAAAGAAACCGTGGGGAGCACCTAAAGCCATCTAATCTACAAAGAGTTGGGGTTTCCATCAGAGTTGAGTCTATTAGCTTTCATCCAATTCATCCCCCTAATGCCCATGATGAACCACTTATTCAGGTTGCAAGTGGGGCGGGATGCGGTTGTCCACTACAGGAATAAGCGGGAGGCTGCCACACTCGCGGGCGCTTGCGGCTGGCCACCAGAGACCGCTCGAATTAATGCGGGACGGTGCGGCTGCCCGCGTCTGCCTGCATAAACCCGCTGGTCAAGCAAGTTGCTACTGCTATCCTAGTAATGCTGCTGCTACTGCTGACAAGCGAGCGAGCTGCTGATGCTATGCTACTGCTAGAAGCAGGCGAGCTGCTACTTCTCAGCTCACACTCTGCTCCGGTGCATCTCCTCGAGCTCACAGCCACCCAGCTCGGCAGCTCCTCACTCCCGTACCCAATGGCGGACAGGGTCCACCCCGCCCCTATGCTTCCACTATCCACACCACCGGCCCCTCCGCCGGACAACAGCCACGACGCGTCCGCGGAGACCACGCCACTGCGGCACCAACGACGACAGCTGTGGCGCCGCCGCCGGGCGCGTCGTACATCGTTCACGTGCCCAAGGACCAGGTGCTCCATGTCCCGCCCCCAGACCGTGCATGCGGGTACAGGAAGCCCAGCGCGGCAACGCCTCCTCCGCCGCGCGTGCTGCGTGTTCTTCCTCATGCTCGTCCTCGGCGCGGCAGTGTCGGCACGGTGTACCTCGTCTTCCACGACAGGTGTTCCTCGACTGGTGGGGAGAATGTGTGTGTGTGGGGGGGGGGGGGGGAGGGGAGGGAGGGAGCGAGAGAGAAGTCTGGCGATGGCGGGCGCCATGCCGCTGACGGTAGAGGCACGGGTGCCGGTGCAGGTGAGGCTCGGTAAGGTGCTGCAGACGTGGACCGTGGATGTGTGGCCACGCTGCGAGGTGACGCTGGACATGCTGGCTGGCCAGGCGGCGGCGGCCAACAAGGGGTGCACAGTCAAGGTGAAGCCGCTCCGGTGGAGCAGCGGCCGGGACAGGGGCCGCGGCCATGACAAGGGCATGGGCGAGGGACGTAGGTGGGCCAATGAAGAATATTGACGGTGAGCAAAGCGACGGAGGTACTCCAGCATCAGGGGCATGGGCGAGGGGCGGACGTAGAGATGGCGGCACCACCGCTGTCGACCCATCAGCACGCGCTCTGCTTTTCCCTCGCTGTCAGGAAGAGAGTTTATGCGGGTTGTGCGGGACGCTCGTGGACTATGCGGGGTGACCGCTTCGTGCCACAAAAATTACACGGTCAGCCTGACAGCGTTTCAGGGACTTTGCGGGGTGGCGTAGCGATATAGCAGGATATCCCGCCCTGTCTACAACCTTACCACTTATGTAAACTTGCTGTCATCTATAGTATTCTTTGATTAGTACATGTCTTGGGTTCAACCATCTTTTTATTCCATACTAAGTAGATTGCATGCCATGTAGGTACCCCTCGTTTCTAGGTCTCTAGCATAAAGCAAAGAACTCTTGGTTAGAATAGAAAAAAAGAATGACAAAGAAAGTAAGAAGAGTCCAGAATTTTGAATGTTGTGTTTGGGTTTAAAGCCCCACAATACGAAGATAATGAAATACATTCAAATAACATGAGAAATCTCAAATATATAACAATATTGAAAAATGAGAAGATAAACTGCAGTGCCCACGGCAAAAAAGAACATGAAATTTTCATCCTAAAAATAGCCCCAATAAATCCCAGGCATAACTACAAGTTGTTAAGCGGTGGTTAGGGGTGGAAAAGCACGGAAGTCATGAGCCGACTCAGTCACTCAGCTTGAATTTGTGCAATAGTGAGCTGAGCTGAGTCAAGCTAGCAAGTAGCATGTTATGCTTGCTTCATCCAGAAAAGCAGCCCACTGTTTGTGTTCACCGCATGGCCCAAGGCCCAAGCCTTGCTCTCAGCACACTAACCCAATCTCGTTACCCCTCGTTTCTAGGTCACTAGCATAAAGCAAAGAACTCTTGGGTAGAGTAGAAAAAAGAATGACAAAGAAAGTAAGAAGAGTCCAGAATTTTGAATTTGAGTTTGGGTTTAAAGCCCCACAATAAGAAGATAATGAAATACATTCAAATTACTTGAGAAATCTCAAATATAAAGTACAATTGAAAATGAGAAGATAAACTGCAGTACCGACAGCAAAAAAGAACATGGCAATTTGAACCTAAAAATAGACACAATAAATCCCAGGCATAACTACAAGTTGTTAAGGGGTGGTTAGAGGTAGAAAAGCTCGGAAGTCATGAGCTGACTCGGTCCGTTAATGGCTCAGCTTGAACTTGTGCAATAGTGAGCTGAGCTGAGTCAAGCTAGCAAGTAGCATGTTATGCTTGCTTCGTCCAAAAAACCAGCCAGCTGTTTGGTGATCACCGCATGGCCCAAGGCCGAAGCCTTACTCTCAGCACACTAACCCAACCTCATTTCTGTGACTTGATAATCCCAGATTGTTTTAACTTTTGATTATTCGAGGAGTATTACTTGATGATCCCAACAATCTGAGTATAAGATTTTATAACCACTCCTAGCTCGGTACATTATCTGCCAAAAAAGGCACATGCTACACATATTATTACTCTGACATTGTTAAGCAACAAATATAATTAATATGCCAAATTCAACGCACACAAACAGACTGTAGCAAATATTTGAGAATGGTAGGCAAACAAAATAACAAAAATTGCACTCAGGATAACAAACAAATTTAAGGAGCGGATTATGGTATTCCTCTTTCCCCTGGCAGTAGTTTAGTTATGGTACCAATCCTGTAAAACAGTGACTGTCTGACTGCCTCGTATAAGGAAATTAGTAGCGATAACTAGCAACCATCTGGACAACAAGTGGGGATTATAAAATCCTTTACACAATTATCACAAAGTACTGTCTATGCATAAAACATAAAGAATACTCATCAAAGTGTGTATGAAGTTTGCCTGGTGTGGAGAAAACTGCTAAATTTTAAGAAATTATCAAATTAAAGAACCATCTGAACTGAATTAGAGGTTTCGTTAGTGCTTCCCTGCTATACATAGTTTCACTCGTTATTTTGACATTTCAAATCCAACACGCTTATTTTTTGGCCTCTTCATTTTCCAAGAAGTGAGAAACTGAGAACTTAGTGTAATCTCCATTGTGTTATGTATTTATTCACATGTTTCTCAAGTGTACCCATTTCAAAATGTAAAATTTCAGTCCAAACTCCTGCACCCAAAACACTCCACTTCCTAAGAAAAATGAACTTAAAAGAATTGTCTAGACTAAGGATGGGGACAATAGGAAAAAAATAGGTATTCTGGTTTCCTCCTCGAAACAGGCTTTCGCCCCGCTATATTAAAATAGCAACCATCCGGGAACAAGCTTGCTAGGCCGCAGCACACTCAAGCCCAAAAGAAGAAAAGAGAAACAAATGCCGACAATGGCAGATCGACAAAAGCGAGGATGACTCACAGCCATTGTGCCCTCCGGAGAATTCCCACCATGAACCTAGCACTTCGAAATGTCGTGTATCAAGCAACACCTTCAAGAAGGACTACAACGACGACGACGCTACTGCCCGGACTAGTCCTAGGGTTTCCCCCGATACACGGAGGGGTGGGGTGTAGGGAAGGAGTACTCCCGGCGCCCTTCAGGAAGGGATAGTGGCACCCGCAGGCGTCACCGCATCGGTGTCGGGCCAGCCAACATGGATTTCTCCTAGCCCCTAAAAAGCACAACCCTCGACACTCCGAAGCGCTCCACCGAGCTTGCCGCCCACCAGCACACGCCACCACGGTCTTGAGATCATGCTCGTCGTCTCACTATGGCAAAGGAAGTGAGGCCGACAGGACCGAGAAGACACAACAGGAGATGGGCGGCAGAATAGCAGTCGCGCGGGAGGGAGCGACCTCCACCGCCTACCAGATGTAGCAGCAGGGGCAAACCAGGCCCACCGAGGGGCGGCAGAACAGCAGCCACACGGGAGGGACCAACCTCCACCGCCGACGGCAGGGTGCAGCAGCAGGGCAAACAAGGCGCACAACCCGGCCGGGCCAACAAAGGTCCCATGAAGCCCCGCCGCCGCATTGTAGCAGGCGCTCCGCCGTCACCGCTACCCCTGGTATCTGGCCCGGCCAGGCCAAAGCCCCGCCGCCGCACGGCAGCGGGCACACCACCTTGACCTGCTCCGGACCTCGAGACTGCCAGAGAAGCCGCAGAGCCCGAGCCAGCCCGCCCAACTCCCAGATCGGGCCCACAAGGCCCAGATCTAGGCCTGCAGGGCGCTGCCCCGCCGCCAAGGAGCTACGCCACCACCACCCCACCGGACCACCGCCTGCCGAAGAGCACCGCCACCGGACGTCACCTCCCGAGCCGAAACACCAAGCACGGGGAGTGGAGCACCGACACCGTCGGCACCACACGGGCAACGGCCGGTGGCCCTCCAACGGCGGCGGCGGAGTGGAGGGAGACGTTGTAGGGAGGAGGGGGAGGAAGCTCGCCCGCTCCTCCTCTGTTTCTTTTTTGGAAACTAGACCGTATTCTGGTTTCAACACTCATATAAGTGGAAGATCATCATAGACAACTCATAGATCCATATGATCAAAATGATGCTCCCTTCCGAGAGCTTCCAGATCCATGTCAACTAAGCCAGAACAAAAATCATCATCCATCCTAATTGTATTGAACTAGATTTGTACCAACCAAACCTAACCAGTCTTCTCCTACACACACACTAAGCAACCCATTTCCCATCACATCAAGCACATACATTGCTTAAAAGAAAATCAATCTTCACGCTGGAATTGACATCATATAGACATAAAGCTTATAAATCATAATATTTTCTGGGTTCAATTCAATACGTTGACGATACAATTCTTTTTATGGAACATGACATCGAAAAAGCAAGAAATCTGAAATTAATCCTTTCAGCTTTCGAACAGTTTTCAGGTCTGAAAATTCACTTCCGTAAGAGTGAATTGTTCTGTTTTGGCAAGGCTCAAGAAGAGGCCAACCTGTATGCTGATTTATTCGGTTGCGGTCAACGTCAGTTTCCTATTAGGTATTTGAGTATTCCGATACATTATCAGAGACTTACAAATGCCGAATGGAAGCTTCTTGAGGAAAAACTACAATCACGGTTGAGCAGTTGGAAAGTTAAATTGTTGTCCTTAGGAGGAAGAGGAAGGCTGGTTCTAATCAATTCAGTCCTAAGCAATATGGTACTATATATGATTTCCTTCTTCCAACTACGAAAGGGAGTCTTAAAAAGATTGGACTATTTCCGATCAAGATTCTTATGGCAGGGCGACAGTGAGAAAAAGAAATAGAGTGTGTTTGGTTTGTGCCCAAGATCACCCCACCAAATATTTGGCTAGCCAAAATTTTGGTTGAGCCTTTTGCTTGCCCACAAGTTGGCCAACATTGGCTAAAAATTTGAACTAGAGTTGTTAGTGGAGCATTGGCATGCAAAAAAAGTTGGCAACAATCCAAACAAGAGTCAACCTTTTGGTCATGACCAAAATATTGGTAGGGTACACTTTGGCCACAATCCAAACACACTCGTATATACTGGTTAAATGGAGTGTGGTTTACCGCCCTAAAGACCAGGGTGGGCTTGGTATTCATGACCTCGAGGTCAAAAATATAGCCGTTCTTGGTAAATAGATCTTCAAGTTGCTAACTGAGGATGGGGTTTGGGAAAACCTTCTTAAACGAAAATATGTTGGCTCGAAAGCTTTATCCGAGGTTCTTTGGAAACCCAGGGATTCGCATTTCTAGGCTGGTCTGATGGCGACAAAAAATAATTTCTTTCGCTTTGGATGTTTTTTGATTAAGGATGGATCCGAGATTCGTTTCTAGGAGGATAAGTGGCTAAGAAACGTAGCACTCCGGAACAGTATCCTGCTTTGTATGGCATTGTACCTCACAAGGGTGATACAATCGCCACAATTTTGGATCCTCGCCACCGAAAGTGACGTTCAGGAGAAATTTATTTGGTCCTAAACTTGTTTCTTGGCATGCCTTGCTTCAGCGCATGGCTTCTGTCCAACTAATACCTGGGCATGATAAATTTCGATGGGATCTCCTTGAGAATGGTGATTTCTCGGTTGCTTCTACGTACAATGCATTGATCCAGACAGACTTACCAGTTGATAATAATAAGAAAATCTGGAAGATGAAGATACCTCTAAAGAATAAAATCTTTGCTTGGTATCTTCGTCGGGGGATTATTCTTACTAAAGATAATCTTGAAAAGCGGAATTGGCACGGGAGTAAAACATGTGTTTTTTGTCAACATGATGAGACAATCAAACACATGTTTTTCCAATGCAATTTTTCTCGTTCTATATGGTCAGTCATCCAAGCAACTTCAGGCTTGTATCCACCGAGTAGTGTTGGCGATACTTTTGGGAATTGACTACATGGTATAGATCACCAGTACGGAGTTCTTCTTAGGGTGGGAGCTATTGCATTAATTTGGTCGCTATAGGTATGTAGAAATGATAAAGTGTTTAACGATGTACAAGAATTCATCTCTTTTGCAGGTTATCTACCGGTGTACAGGAACGCTACTCATATGGTCCTCACTACATTGTGCGGAGTTTCATGACCTCTTTACGGAGGTGTGTACACGACTGGAGGATACGGCGAGGGACTTTTACCTGCATGGATGGCATCATAATCTCCGGATAGGCCCTCCATCATCTTAGGCATTTTACAATTTCTCATTCTGATATGTAATTCATCTTTTTTATCTCTTTTTGTTACGGATTCTGGATTGGATCGGCTGTGTACATCTTTGTTATGCAGAGGCCGGGTGTAATGCTTAAAACTCTTTAAGTAACAAAATATCCTTTATCGAAAAAATCTGCCTGGTTCAAAACCAAACAGGAGTCATACTTCTCACATCCCTAACAGACTAGTCCAATCTATAATTGCACTCTTTAGGGAGCAGCTTCTGATCTCAACTTAAGAATTAGGACACATTATGCCTAAGCAAACATAACCACCATAAGTGGAAAATGGGCAGCATAACAAATTGTCCGAAATTTGGGCACGGAGCGGAGCAAGAAACCAGATATAGCATGTTCACATACTCACCAGCGTAATCCCTGACCATGTCCACTCTCGCCACGTCGGTGGCCAGGGGAGTGAGTTGCTCAAACAGCATCTTCTCGTTCCCAGCCTCCACATCTTCTTTTGCCCCTAGAGAAGCGCAGTAATAAGAATTGAAGCTTTGCAGCAGAAACATCAAATTGAGAATCCCAAAATTCTGGTAATTCCATGAGCAATTGCTTAAGATACCTGTCTTGGCGGAGGAGGCTTCCAGGACGGCGAGGCCACCACGGACGACGCGTAGGGCGGAGCCAGCGGCATCGAGGGAAGAGGAGTAGGACGCACATGCATCCGCGAGGCGGGCAGATATCTCGGCGACAGAGGACTCAAGCTCCCCGCAGCGCCCGCGGATCTCGGCCTCGACGTCAGCGGCCGCGGCGAGGTCGGCCAGTGAGCGGAAGCGGATGTCGAGGAAGCGCCGGAGCCCGGGGGTGATGTCCGGGGGTCTAAGAAGCAGTGGCGACGGGGCCACCGCTTCCATGGCGTGAACAGATCCCCACGGCTTAGGGTTTGGATCGGGGAGAGGAGTGGAGATGGGATGGGGGAAGCAGCGAGGAAGACGACCGTCGAAGGCAAAAGAGTGGTACTTTAAAGTTTCGGGCCGTCGAATTGTAAGTTGTATATTGGGCGTTGATTTGAGCGGGTAACGGTTGATGTAGCGGCGATACGAGTTTTGACGGGTTCGGCCGTTGATAGAGCTAATATGGGCTGGGCCGTCGTAACCCGAAAGGTATCCCCATGCCTAACTTTATTAACTGCAGGAGGCTTTAGAGTAAGTTGCCTCATTTAGAAAATGGGCTTCATATGGCGAGGCCAGTCAACTGGGGGTAATTCGTAACTGCAGGAGGCTTTAGAGTAAGTTGCCTCATTTAGAAAATGAGCTATGGTAACATCTCGATAGCGAGCGTTAAATCATTTTCCTCTATCCTCTTTTTTCCTTAGCTTGTAATAACAGACAATAAACTTGGTTATTTCTGTTTATATAAATGGAAGTTGGAAAACTGGGGGTAATTCGTATATGCCCACGGGAGGCGATATATGCCGCTCTCAGCGGCACGTTTGACACCTGCCGACTGAGGTGAGTCGACATGGGCCAGTCCATTGTAAGTTTCGATCGCTGTTTTGTCTCGTGGTTAGATCGTTTGATTTCACGTACTTACGAGCTCGATGGTTGGCTCACACGAGCTACCTAGGACGAGCCGTTTCCAAACTTCAAATCAACCTTGATTCTTTTCAAATATTCATGAAGATCTTTTGAAAATAAAAATATATATAAAGCTTGATCTTTTTTGAAAGCTCGTGAACATTTTTCGAACATCATGAACCAAATTTCAGAATTCATGAATAATTTCAGAAAAACATAAACCAAAATTCAAACTTCATTAACTTTTTAAAAAATATCATGAACCAAATTTCCAAAACTGATGAACAATTTTTAAAAACTCCTGGACATTTTTCGAAAATTAAGAACCAATTTTTTGAAATTCATGAACTAAATTTCAAACTCATGAACCGAATTTATAAATTCATGAATCAGATATCGAGAATCATGAACAATTTTTTAAGAATCATGGACCAATTTTCAAAAATTATGAACCAAATTCAAAAACCATAAACCAATTTTTGAAAACATGAACTTTTTTCCAAAAAAACAGTGAACGTTTTAGAAAAAATAAACAGAAAAAAAAAACTAAAAAAAAAGGAAAGGTAAAAAAAGAAATAGGCTAAATGGGCCGGCCCAACGTGACGTAGGGTGTGCGGCACGAGTCTCCCACGCCGCATTCAGCGGCATTTAGCTATGTCAACCAGAACATACGTACCATCTGTTCCACACCCAACGCACGGTATTGGCCAACCTAGTTGGCCGTTCTCCTTATTTTTTTTCATTTTCCTTTTATGGTTACCTTTTAAGATTTTCTTTTCTTATCTTTTACTTTTATTTTTTAAAAATGTTCAAATTTGAAAATGACTAAATTTTAAAATTCATTCAAAATTAAAAATTGTTCCAAAAAGAAATTTTTTGAAACTAAAAAGACAAAAACTATTCAAATGTAAAAAATATTTAGATTTGAAAAAAAATAGATTTGAACTTTTTCCAAATTTAAAAATTATTTGAAATTGATAAACTAGAAAATGAAATGTATACTTGTAGAATTGCAACAGAAAAAAATCAAAACAAAGCGATCAATTAGTAACTCGACGAACGAGAAAACGACACTAATTAATTAACATGGGCCAGCCCATATCTGTTTCTCGGTTGTGCGGTGCCTCCACGATACAACACTTATAGCGTTGTATAGAAGCATCGAATTCATTGGAAAAGCTGACATTTGCAACTTGATTATCGTGTCGTCTCTACCAAAACCAGGGCCGCCACGGAGAAGACTAAGAGTGTGGACCGCTCTAGGTCGCACCCAAGGAGTACAGCGTTAGGTCAGGAATACCACCGAGCGCTTCGCCCACGATCAAGCCAGGAAACCTCAGACCCCTCCCGGTCGGTGGGGGCCACCAAGAAAAGGTGCTCCTCATCCTAGGAGGAGTAGGAGGCGCCACATGTCAAGATGCCCTCGCCCTGCACATTCCTGACTTGGGCCCGGGACCGAACAGGCGAAACAAGAACAAATGAGCTTGATGGATTGATGCTTGTGCACCGACCTGACTCTCGTTGTTGAAGGAAATATGCCCTAGACACAAATAATAATATAGATTATTATCATATTTTATAAGGTTTATAATTAAGTTTTATGTCATGTTATAACTGTATTGATTGAAAACGTCAATACACGTGTGATATACAAACATCCAGAAGTTCCCGGTGAAATCTCTAGTCGCTGGTTCACTGGTCAACGTGTGATCAAGATTTCTTGATCATGTTGGTGCCTCGACGTTAATTGACAATGAAGTCATCTCATTGAAGAATTAGATGGTGAATATACCATATCTAAGCATCGTAACACGATCATATCACAAAGTTTAAGCTATAATGATTAGGAAACATATCTAATCAGTATCTCTTAGAGACCGTGAGACCATATCTAATTAGTATCTCTCGAGAATACTTTAATGGCATATAACGTCACTAGGTGGAACGGTGATCATAAGGGTGTCTTTGGGTTGTCAACACCCGGATTTTTAATCCCAGATGCCTATTATGCCATACATCGCAATCCCAGGATTACCATTTTTGCGAGACATAACAGAATTGAATACCATAGTACATCATCCATTACAAACCATACATAAGTTCTTACACAAATAAGGATCTCATGATCCAGTTCTTAATACAATTCAAGCAGCGGAAATACGTAATAATAAAGGTAGCATAGGCGAAGCTCCATCTTTAGGGTCACAGGCAATGCTGATGATGGGAGATGATCCTAGTTGTCGTAACCTTCCTGGGGTCCATTATCCTGGTACTCCTCTTCATAGTCTGCCCACGGGAATAGCCAGGGACAAAGCCATGAATACTCTTTAAGTACTCGCAAACTACAACTAGCAAGTGAAGGGGGTTTTGTAATAGGACACTAAGCTCTATGGTTGTTTTGCAAAAGCCAGATTTACCTCTACTAAGTTCAGAAGCAAGAAAATATAGTTGAAATTTTATAACACCTAAGTGGGAACTTGTATTGTCATATCACAACTCTGTTGTGGTCAAGTCAAATTCTCAATTTATTTCACAAGTCATTTTGAAAACATCTGACGGAGGAACAGTATGGCCACTCCAACTGTCCATAACCGCGGACGCGGCTATTTGAATAGTTTGACACTCTGCAGAGATTGTACACTTTCACCACAACATTCGATACATCCGTCAGGAACAAATCCTGAATTCACCATACTCAGTATGCGGATAATCAATCCTGACCTTTCGATTACACGCCTAGTATAGGCACCTCTCCTGTGAGTTTGGCCTCCCAACCATGACCAACTGTCATCTTGGGTACTGCACAGGTGGACAATCTTCACAAGGTAGCCTCAGCTCAGACCTTGGCCATGAGGGAACCCATACTAAGGTATATAAGTTTCCAGTCAAGCCCTACCCAATTCTCGGGTATTGTGGTTGTACGGTAAAATTGGAATGGTATCGCATCCAGACAACCATCAGTTTTATAAAGGGCTAAGGCTCATGCCTCAACATTTTCATCACTAAAATCCTCTGGTGTTCGAAAACATATTTCAAAACATCTCAGTAGAATGATCCATCATTCCAAGGTTTTCATAACCATTTTCCACCAAGTATTCCCATCTAAAGTTTATCAAGTTTTATGCTTAGCACTAGCATCTATAAGTGGGGGTGAGTACTAATGAGGGGTGGTAAAAAAGTGGAGTTTAACTAAGTACAATCTCATGCCTTAGGATGACATCAAGATTATCTAGTTTAGGCCAAATTTAATGCTCTTTATGCAACCTTCAATTATCCTCCTAGAATCTACAAATCACTTAAGTAGACTCTAAGTGATAGCTTTGATAAAGAAATAAAGTAGAAGCTTACAAGTAAAGCTAGGAGGGGGTATCAAGTGGATATGATCACATATGCTTAAGGCATCTAGTGGTCATGGTAGCAAGCAAGTATTTGCTTGCATCAGTATAAGTATAGGCTTGCATAAGTAGAGTATCTTGCAAGTGTTAGCTTGCAAGGTTAATAGTTTGCCTTGAGCAGAGCAGTGGTTGAAGTTCCCCTCAGCTTCTTCTTCGTAGTATCTCCTTCCTCCTTGTATCCTTGGTCGGTACTAGCGTCTATGAATACATACGAGGTACACAATCACCAAACAATACTTAACTACTTTCAATCATCACACAAAAGGGTTCTATAGAAGATCTAGCATCATCACTAACATACAAGATTAAAGCCCTTGCATTATTTATTTATTTTTAGAAATTTAATTTCTACTCATTGAAAAACTACTTAAGATTTAATATTCTCCAAACCAAACATGGGATCATGTTGACACATGTCATCACCACATATTTCAGTACATGGGAATATGATTTAAAGTGGTGTCACAATTTAATAAGGTTTAAACTTTTATTTCAATTAAATAAAGTGACTAGAAATGCCTATGTGGCATTCTTTTATTACTTGAACATTATTTCTGTAAGTAAACCCATATGTTTTTATATATTCTGAAAGGTATGATCAAATGTGATTTTTGAAAGTTGGAATCAACTCAAAAGCTATTATGGTTTAAATTTGAAAAATGTTTGAATGCAGAAAAGCTTCTGCCTTGTTATTTTTACCAAGGTTGATCTATAGATTCAAATGATTTGAATCCAACGGGCTTGGATTAAGCATTTCAATATCTTTCTAACAAAATTGGTTTCATTCAATTTGGTTCACTGAATCGAGCTGGGTTGATTTTTGAAACTAGGTACAGAACTAAGTTTGAATATAAATAGAAAAAGCTAAATTCAAACGAGTGGGCTACGCGGGAAAGGTTAACGGGCCGACCTAGTGTCACTCCGCAGCACGGGGCACAACTGACAGGGGGGGTCTACTGGTCAGTGGCTCTTAACACGCGAAGCGGTACGAGGCGATGTGGTGCGTTGGATTAGAAGGGCGATCAACGGTTGAGGGTCGTCGTCGACGATGAACAAGTCACCGGCGAGCTCGAACCCTAGCGGCTCAGTGGGGGTCGTGGGAGGCTCACCGGGGCTCAGGCGAGGGTTGGCAATGCGGGCGAACGACGAAGTCGACGACGACGATCCTCCTGGTACCGGCAGCTCCTCCTGGGGCGACTCCAATCGATGGCTTCCTTCTTCTCTAGCAGCGGCGGACTCCGGTGAAATTCCGGCGATGCGCTGCTCGCCTTGCTCCGGGAATTAGGTGGGGTGGTTCTGGGTGAGAGGGGAGTAGAATGGTGTGAAGAATTCGAGCGGGGGATGCCTCTATTTATAGTGGCGAGAGGGGGACCGACGGGCGCAAGCTGAGCTCGTTGTGGTCGACGGCACAGAGGGCTATCGACGTGGGCGACAGTAGGGGCGGTGCTATGCTCCCTGGCGAAGCTCAACGGCGTGGTGGCGAGGCGTGGGGCGGTGCTGATCGGTCGGAATGCTGCGGTGCTCTGCGCTAGTCCGACAGAAGTTTTGATGGCGCACAACGCGCGTGGTCCGCGCGGCGGCGAACAGGCGTGTCTGCGGGGTTGCTGGGGTGTTTGTGATCACGCGTGCACGCGGTGAGGGCGGCACGCGGTCTGGGGGTGCTGGTCGAGCGTGGCACACGGGGCGCGCTCTCGGCATGGTTGCAGAGAAGGTTGGCATGGCCTGGGCGTGTGGTCCAGTGGCTGGCATTGCTCGCGGCTGGGACAGGGAGTGGCGGTGGGGTGCTAGCTTGCTCCCAGACAAGGTTGGCGAGGCTAGTATTGCTCGTAGCTTGCTGTCGACCATGGGGTGGCAATGGTGCTCTCGGCCTGCTCACCATTGATGGTGATGGCCAGCTTACAGTGGTGCTAGTGATTAGTTAGGGTTGTTAGATGATCTACTAAGGCTAGTGGTGTCTAGAGAGGGAACAAGTTAGGCCCAAAACACTGCTCAACATAGTGTTTTGATTTTTTTTGATTTGCATCTGCAACCTGTTTGATGAAATGGCCGCATGAACTTAAGTTTTGAATTTTGAAAAGATTTTTGGTGGGTGTGCTAGGCATGTGCTGGTGATACTGTGGATGCTTGGGTTTTGAAAATTGAGTTGGTTTGAGTGGTTTTTGAAATAGTGGGATCTTCCCATATGAAATAGATTCAATTTTAAACTGTCATTTAAACTAAGCATTTGAATGTTTCTGGATGATCACAAAGTGGGCCTTGGTACCTTATTATGAGTACTATAAAGGGGTGCAAAGATCCATACATGTTTCTGTTAAGTTCTGGAAGTTAGAGATAGCCAAAGTAGACATGGGAGTTAAATTGGCCAAAGTGACCATTCACTTAATTTGTTTGTCTTTGGGAAAAGTTTGGGTATTGTTTAGATGATGTTTATTTCACCTAAGAATCATTTTACAAGCAAAGAAACATAGAACCATGGAAATTCAAAAGAATCCAAATTTTAATACATACACATATGAATGCTTTCATATTTTTAATTGGAAAAGTTTTTGTTAACCCTAAATTTGAATATTAGACTTTGATGATTTGAGTTTAATATTTTTGGGATGTTACATGGGTATTCAGAGGAGAAGGTAGAGACGTATGCGTCAAGAGCAAAATTTGTCCATCCGTGTGATGAAAGATACTCCGGGGCCACTTAGATGAGTTATATCCATAAGCCGTGCCGCGTGTGACTAGGTCACGGGGATATCACTTATCGGATTGAGTAAAGTAGCTGTTGTTGGTAACGAGGTTGAACCCGACATGGTGATGTCGTTGATCAAGACTCAGACAATACAAGTATCACAAAGACAAAAGGAATAAGACACAACATTGATGGTTCAATGACAAGTTTCATGGAATGCACAGGTGGTCATCATGGGCATACAGGTCCCGCTATTGATCATTGGTTAGAGAGGGGTCTTGACCATGTCTACAGTATTCCCGAACCATTGGGTAGCACGCTTAAGGGTTTGATAAAGCTCGGAGACCGTTTTGGGATCATCGGAATTATCGGAGTATTGACAAGAGAGAGACGAAAAAAGTTCCATGAAGGTCCGAAAGGTGTTCGGAGGGTTCCAGAAGAGTTTCAGAGTGAAAGGGAATTAAGTAATATGTAATTAATATTATTTAATTGAATTAATATTAAATATACGGTTTTTTAATTAATAAAAGGCATCCCACCTTGTTGGGCCCCTCCCGGAGGGAAGCCCGACTAGGCCTAGGCGCCCCCCTTATTGGATAAGGGTGTGGGAGCCCTAGGGTTTGGTGGGTGGGCCGAATTGGGCCCACAGGGTTTGGTCGGCTAGGAAAACCCTAGCCGCCAACCCTAGGACCGCCTTGGCCGCCTCCCCTTGCCCCCTCTTGGCCGCCCTAGGGTTGCCTTGGTAGGGGTAAGGGTTCCCCCTTTCCCTTATATAAATCCCCCCTTTGGAGGAGGAGAGACACACAAAAGGGCCACGAGTTGGGAGCTCTCCTCCCTCATATATGCGCATCTCTCCTCTCTCTCCACCTCTCCTTTCCGTGTGGCTTCCCGAGGGCTGCGTAGGAGTGAAGGACAAACTCCACCGCTGCACTTTTCGTCGTGCTGCAAGAATTCCAGATCTGATACAAACCGATCTACTTTCAAAATCTCGGCTGGATCCGAGAGAAAAGGGAGTCATTTTCAAACATCGTACGTGTGTGACTCCCTCGGGCGGCACCGTGCTTTCGGCTCTATGATTTGTCGGAGTCGTTGGACTTCATGACCTTGAGGTCAACATCGGTACGACTTCATCAACCACGTTCCCCGTGGTACGTTAACCGTGTTCGGTCTTCAAAGGTATGAATACCATATCCTCTCCCATTACTGCATTACTAATAGATAGATCCTGGCATTAGGATTTCGATCGTAGGAAGAATTTTGTTTTCTGCCCTCGAACCCCAACAGTGGTATCAGAGCTAGGTATATGCGTAGTAGTGCTAGTACGGGTAGAACACATGAGTTGTAACATGTGGGCGTTAATTCTATAATTGTTACCCTCCCAAGTGTACTTGTTTATATCACAA
The DNA here is from genome assembly GCA_916181665.1 of Avena sativa. Classification (NCBI taxonomy): domain Eukaryota; kingdom Viridiplantae; phylum Streptophyta; class Magnoliopsida; order Poales; family Poaceae; genus Avena; species Avena sativa. Next base: position 189,622,354 of record OV702284.1, on the reverse strand, counting down.
TATTGATTGATGAAGCGGCCCAGATCGATCTTACGCGTAATCTTACGCAAGACTGGTTCCACTCTCGACATACAGCTTGCTCTGTATAAGTGGCTAGTACGTGTTTGTCTCTCTTTAAATAGTTGATATAGCATTTACAAAGGAGGGCCCCGAGAGGGGTGTAGCAGAAATAATTATCTAATCAGCGTTGTGGTTGAAGTTCGTAGGTAAGAAACTGTTCTAGCGCAAAAGACCCTACAACCACATAAAACATGCAAAGATAAAGTAGAGGCATCTAACTTTGTTTTGCAGGGGCGTCGTGGTGTGATATGGTAATAGTCAAGGTAAAGTAGTTTAATTTCTGTTGCTAAGTTATAGTAACAGTCATCATGATGGTGGACTACACACCGGAGGCGTCAGTACCCTGGATCCGGATGGAGATCACAACGCGAAGTACCATATCGCATCACACCTACATTTGATGTATATTGTTGTGTGCTAGTATTAGATACTCGATAGTAGCATTAATAAGATGATCCCTAAAACTTAATTCCAATGATAGTGTTCCCCTAGTGTGTACATCACTAAGAAAGTTCTCCATTATGAGGCACGTCGTGACAACAGGTGTCAGACATATCTATGTTCGCATACGGTAGGTTAAGCCATGTTGCACTTCAATGCACACGAGTTAGAGTTGGTGAGCCTATCATGTGCAAACATGGCCTCGGAACACGATATAATCGAAATATCGAGCACGAGTCACATGATTTATGTGATCGACATTTCGACGTCCACCTTTGCAACTATGTCGCCGGCCGTGATGATCGGGGTGATGTACTGAATTGGGATCATGTAATCACTGTAACACCCCGTCCACTTGGCCCCAGGGGTGTCAATCCTGGTAGCTTAATAGGATATCTAGACTAGCCTCACATACCAACACTAGTCTTTTCTACGCACTTTGTCCTCACTCATGCATACATGGTACCCACTTCACGGTCGGTCACCCATTCTATAATTGCTCTAGGCCAAGCCGCTTAACCTTAGAGTTCTTTTTGAATGAGCTTCTGGAAAATAAGTTGCAACTTGTTGGTATGAGTATCCTATCAATCCTATTAAGTCATGTGCTTGGATCTCACATACATCCACCCTTTAGAATAGCGATTCCCTCATCGATCAAGCACACCCTAGGAATGTTCCCTCTTGGCATGTGTCTGTGCGTCTAGTGTCGGCACATGTGTCATGTCATGTCCACTCCGGGCCACATGCGCCATGCTCCACATGTCCCATCACTAACCCGCACACACCCAGCACGCGTGTGTGCGTCCAGTGCCGGCACATGTGCCATGCCGTGTCCACTCCGGGCCACACGTGTCATGCTCCACATGTCCCGCCATTGACCCGCACACACCCGTTTAATCGCGAGAATCGGCTCTGATACACTTGTAACACCCCGTCCACTTGGCCTCGGGGGTGTCACTCCTGGTATCTTAATAGGATATCTAGACTGGCCCCACAGACCAACACTAGTCTTTTATGCACACTTTGTCCTCACTCATGCGCACCCGGTGCCCACTTTCCGGCCGGTCATCCATCTCTAGAATTTCTCTAGGCCAAGCATGCTTAACCTTAGAGTTCTTTTTGAATGAGCTTCCGGAAAAGAAGTTGCAACTTGTTGGTATAAGTATCCTATCAATCATATTAAGTCATGTTCTTGGATCTCACAATCACTAAAACCTTTTTGGGGATAGTAGTTTAAATGGAGTTATTTGAACTCACATAATTATAGACTTAGTTTAATACCCTTTGCAATTGTAAAAGTATAACATGGTTCGTCCTGAAGCTTCTTTTGAAATTGCTGATTGGGTAGCTGCTGAGAAACTAAAATTAGATTCATCCAACTTCCCTGATTGGCTAGTACGTCTAAATTACCTCCTTAGTAAGAACAAATTGGATGGTTACATTCGCTACATGATGGATTAGGATGAGCCAGAAGATTATGAGTCCCCACGTTTGCGGGAAGACCACTATTTTCGTCAAGAGAGGTCTGCCTTCATTCAAATTATGATGTGTAATGGGATCATGGACGAACTACATCCTCTCATGGATGATCTTGAACCATATGCAATGGTGGTTCAATTGAGAGAAGAGTTCGTAACCCTTGTGTGCATGTGGAAGTATGAGTTGCTTGGATATTTCCTTTCCATAAAGATGGAGGAAAACACTTGTCTGGAGAGTCACTTGGAGCGCATGCTTGATGCACACATGAGAATGATTCATTTCGTGAACCACTGGATGACCGAGTCCTTTGCCATAGGCGTGTTACTTCGTTCGCTGCCTCCCAGCTACCAAGGACACGTCCGGACCTACATCATGAGAGGTGATGCAAAAACACTAGATTTCTATGAGTTCATATCATGTTTCAGAAACATGAAGGTTGAACCCTTGCTGGAGAGGTCATCGATGGTGAAGATATATATGATATACAAGTTTATAAATATCATAATCTTGTCACACTTGTTACAACATTGAAGTATCTGATACTTGTTTTGTTTTATGAAAACAGGTCATACTACATGAGAGTTGATTGCGGGAAAGGAGGTGACATTGTGTTCTGATGGCGAGCATGATGATGATGACCGACGACACTCTCCCTCGATATTTATCACTTAGTTTACTATTTTAGATAATTATTATAATCGATGGAATGTGAACTTTATTAGTGTGTCTTGCACTCCACAATACGTTTATTCATATGAGTTGTAACAAATCAGTTATTCTACTTTTATGAATGATTTCTATTCATGTTCATATGTTAGTTTTTGATTATGTGTGAATTATTCGAGTTGTGTAACTAATAGATAATTAATAAAAATTCATAAAACATTAAAATGCCTTGAAATACCCAACTAAATGATATGGTCATTATGAATGAAACCAATGTTTAAAATTCATAAGTTGTCATGAAAGTATGTGAATATGGTGGATATTTGATCTCCTGTCACATCAGGCCAAAGTTCGGCGTGATAAATGAAACATTGTGAACTACAAAATACAAAGTGTTTTTTGAATAGTCGAAAGGAAATACATATTTGATGTACCGTATTTCAACAAAATTTGGTGATTATCATTTAGGTGATTGTTGATTTAAGTAAAAGAGTTTACCAAATGAAACATGAGTTTGAAATTATTTGATGCGATCAAAGATTTCAACATCAAAGGGTATTGAAAATAAAAAAGGAATCAATTACTACGATTTGATAAATAGTAATAAAATTTGACGTTATTGGCCTTAGGATTTGGGAAATATGTTTCACAAGATAATATTTGATATTAAGTGGGCTGTAGGTGGCACCAAAATCATGATAGATTAATGTTAAGACCATTAGAAATAGGGAACACTCGTTCAGAATAAAGTAAATCATCTAGAATTCGTGAAAGGTTTTGGGTTTATTTGATAAAACCAAAACAATAGCGAACAAGTCCTTGGAAACTTTGTAATATAAATTCCATGATTGGAACCAAAGGAAGGCAAAACTAGTATTGCTAAAAGTTTGGTGCATTCTCGAGAAAGTGTGTTTCTCGATAATGTTGTTAACGGAATAAAGTAAGAGCATGATGAAGGTCTACGACCCTGTATCATAGTGTTGAGAAGCGCAATAGAATATGTTCTAGAATGTGACTCTTCATGTTAAATAAAAAGATCAATGATTGTGATCATTGTGTTTTTCAATTATTCTTTTACATAAATAAGTAAGATTTAGAAATACGCCCTACACCTAGTGTGGAGATATGTGTGAATTACTTGTCATGTTATTAGAACAAGGCATACCTATGAACTACAAGGAAATTGGTGGTAGACTAAAGCTACAAGAAATGAAATCCTGAAATTAAAACTTGACTTGAGATTAGAAAGTAAAATTGTTACTGAATCTCATCAAGTAAAGGAGTTGCTTGATATTTTTGAAGGACTACAAGGTCATAGGAAATATGTGAGAGTCTTAAGAGACAAAGCGCGATTCGCCAAAATGATGTCTTGGATAAATACAAATGAATTTGATTCAAAAGCACTAAAATCTAACAGAGATTTAGTTCTAGGAAAGTACTAGAGTCTTGTAAAATAAGTTCTCAATTTGATAGATGATCAAGATAAGTTGTCGAAATATTGAGAAGATATGCAATTTGCATAAAATTGAGTAGGAGGTAGAGAGTCTTCCCTAAATTAATGTGTGGATGACATATTTTCTGAATGGGAGCAATGTGAAGTTTGGACTCATATATGTAGGTGATATATTTTGAGTGGGAGCTTAACATAATTCATATGTGTAAATGACACATTAAGAATAAGGACCAAAGAGCCAATAAATATTGATTTGTGAGGGTAAAGTTGAAAGTATATTGGACATTTAAATCTTAGAGATTAATAGATGTCATATAGCATTATGTTGGAATGTATTCCTAAAGGAGATTCTGAAGAGTTCAGAATAGGAATTTATTAAGGAGCCGTCCTAAATCATTAAAGTTAGTAAAAACATTAAGTATTGCATCGATGGTTAAAAGAAAGAATAGGATGTACAACATCCACTATGTTATGACATAGGATCTATCTTAAATACCATGATAAATACTCAACATAATTTGATCCAGGTTCTTAATAAGAAGAACAAGATAAAAAATGATTAAGGGTAAATCATTGAATAAGGAGTTAAGTTTGCCCACAGTATCTAGTGAGATATGTAGACATGTTTCCGGATTTGTAAAGGATAACATGCTTGAAGTATAAAGCGTCATGCTGCAAGGATGCATGTTGACCTTAAAAGATTAGAAATCTCCACATTAAAGGATTGCCCTTAAAACAGCTAAGCGTGGTGGCAAATATTCAAAGTAGCACATGGTGCATTTTGACTTTGAAATCCACATTTAAAATATAAGTGTATGGACACTAATTGGTGGTATGCATAATGTTAAGGCTTAGGGAAAAATTTCCCACAGAGTGTGTTTCAGTACTTAATAAGGATAAAGTATGAAACATTTGAAAAAGCTCAAAGACTTTCAAGATGAAGTGCAAAATCATTGTAACAAGAATATAAATACTTTATGATGAGATCATAAAGGAAGATATTTGAGTTACAAGTTTAGCATAAAACACCTAAGATTTAAGGAATTGTTCCGTGGATTTGCATTTCTCAAAACACCATAAGAGTATGGAGCATTCGAGATATGTAATTAAACCTTGTTTGACATGGAAAGATCAAAGGTGTAATTCATAAAATTGCCATTATATTTTAAAGATCAAAAGCTTTAGAGACTACCTTTTTTTCCACTGAAAAGAGCTCCATCATAATCCGTTGAATTGACCCCATATAAAGTTATGGTTTGGGATTGAACCCAAGTTGTCCTTTCTTAAACATTGGTATGCTATGCATAAGGAATATGTTTGCAACCAAAATCGGATGAACATATCTTTATATGTTATAATCGTTGAGTATTCCTCCATAACACCAAAGACAAAAATGTTTGTCACCTAGAACGTCAAGTTTCTTTGAGAAAGAAATTTTTCGTGAAAAGTTAACTAGGAGGACAATAGAACTTTGATAAGGTTAAAAGAACCTTAGCTATATGTGCAAAGTTGCGCAGCGCCGAAAAGTGTTCCGGAGGCAGCAACAATGCTCATGGCTCACGTGCTTCAAAGGTTGTGGTCACAGAGATCTAAGTTCCTATTGAAACAGTAGGTCGGGTAAACAATCAAATACCAAGATTTGAGAGTTAAATCATTATTTGACAATAATGATCCGACTACATGCAAAGAAGCAATGATGGGCCCTGACTCCGTCAAATGGCTTGAAGCCATAAAATCCATGATAGTTCCATATACAAGAAATCAAGCTTTGAGCTTGAAAGACCCTCTGGAAAGGTACAAGACCTTACAGTAGTATTTGGATCTATAAAGAAATAGACATGGATGTTTCACATCTATTAAATTATCAACATGTCGGGAAAGATTTCACGACAATGTTAAAAGAATTGACTATGACAAGATCTGATCTTTCATTAAGCGATATTTAGTCTAGACGGATTAATATAGCAACCATGACATATAATTTTGTTATGAATAAACAAAACAAGTTCTTCTAATAGAATGGTTACCTAGGACGTGTGCATGACACAGTCCAAAGGGTTTTGTTAATTCAAAGGATGCTAAAAGCATATGCAAACTTTAATAGTTGAATTAAGCATCGCGGAGTTGGAATCTTCACTATGATGAAACTGTTAAAATAGTTTAATTTCATCAGAGACGGTGAAGATGCTTGCATTTGCAAGAAATTAAGTGGGAGCGCTAAGACATGTTTCTAATAAATTATGTAGAAGACATATTGTTGATTGAAAATGATGTATCTTTTTATTAACACAGGATAAGGATTTCATCTCGATGAAAGGCTTATGCAGAACCCGAAAATTTGGCATCAATGTCTATATGGATAAATTGTGACGCCAATATGGTTGTGCCAGAAGTACATAGATGAGATATTGAATGAGTTCAATATATAAACTACAAGAAAGGTTCTTGTTGCACAGGAAGGATTGAATAAAGATTTAAGTATTTTTGATACTTGATAGATACAATCACAAAGAGTATTTTATCAATCATGCTGTGATGTGTACAAATCTAGATATGTCCTATGCTCTAAATGTTATGAGCATATACCAGAATAATTCATAAGATGATTATTGGATGATAGTAAAGATATTCTTATGATCTTGTAAAAGAACTAAGAATATATTATTTTGTAGAAGTGATAAATAGATGGTTAGTTCATTGTAAATGAATTACATTGATACTAGTTTTGTCACAAAGTACAAATTAAGTTTATCTCAATCTAAACTAAGGGTGGCATAATATGATGGAATGTGAGTTCCATAATGAATTTGGATGAGTTCCAAAGTTAAGATATTGTGACAGATACTACAACAAAAGGCTAAGTATATAACTGCTATTATAGCAGCAAAAGAGGGCATTTGTGTCAAGTAGTTTGTTATCAAACTAGGTGTAGTTCACAGCAGGGATAATGCTATGAAGATATATTGTACGACAATATTATCAACATGTTTTAACCCCAAAGAACTAAAGGTCACACCAAAGGACCAAATTTGTACAAAGCCATCTCATTAGAGAATGAGTGATGCGTAGAGACGCAAAGACATGCAATTACACATGGACCTGGAAGTGTCAGATCCGGAGATCAGTTGACCACTAGCAATCGTGTACATACGACACCAGAAATCCATAGGTGTTGAATACACAAAGGTTTGAAACTAGATTATTGACTCTAGTGCAAGTGGGAGACTGTTGGAGATATGCCCAAGAGGCAATAATAAAGTGGTTATTATCATATCTTCATACTTATGATAAATGTTTACATACCATGCTAGAATTGTATTAACCGGAAACAATAATACTTGTGTGATTTGTAAACATAAAAGAGTCCCTAGTAAAGCCTCTTGTTAAACTAGCTTGTTGGTTAATATATGATCATGGTTTCCTGATCATGAACATAGAGATGTTATTAACAACAGGGTCATATCATTAGGAGAATGATGTGATGGACATACTCCTATAGTTAAGCGTAGCATAAAGATCAAGTCATTTAATATAGTTCATTTTCTATAAGCTTTCTGATACATAGTAACCTAATTCCTTCGACCATGAGATCATGTTAATCACCATCATCGGAAGGATGCTTTGATGACATCAAACACCACACCGTAACTGGGTGGCTATAAAGGTGGCATTGAGTGTTTGGAAAGTATGGGTTGAGGCACATGGATCAAGAGTGGGATTTGTCCATCCATATGACGGATAGATATACTCTGGGCCCTCTCAGTGGAATGTCATCCAATTAGCTTGCAAGCATGTGACTGGCTCACAAGGGATCACATATCACGGGAACGAGAAAAGAGTACTTATCGGTAACGAGGTTGAACTAGGTATGCGGAGATACCGACGATCAAAACCTCGGATAAGTAAACTATCATGAGACAAAGGGAAATTGGTATCGTATGTAAGTGGTTCATTCGATCGCAAAGTAATCGTAGAAATATGTGGGAGCCATATGAATTTCCAGATTCCTCTATTGGTTATTGATCGGAGAAGTGTCTCGATCATGTCCGCATAATTCACGAACCGTAGGGAGACACACTTAAGGATTCGATGTTGTTGAGTAGTTATGGAATGGTGAGTAAGAGACCGAATGTTGTTCGGAGTCTTGGATGGGATCCGGGATATCACGAGGAGATCCGGAATGGTCCGGAGAATAATATTCACATAAGGAAAGTCCTGTTTCGGAGTTCGGGAATGATTCCGGTGTTTTCACCAGGAATGTTCTAGAAGGGTCCGGAAGGTCCGGCACTCCGAAGGGGAAGGGTACATGAATGTGTCATGACAATGTGGAATGGTTGCATCATGTACTAGGTCACTTGGCTGGGCAAAATAAAGAGAGAAATCAAATCGAAGTTTGAAAGTCAAACGCCAATTTGAAAAGTCAAATCTCAAGTTTGCTTGGTGGAAGGAGAGTAGGAAACCTACTTGGGGAGGAAGTCCCCTCCCTCCACCCGCCGGCCAAGGAGGAGGAGTTGTAGGAGGACTCCCTCCTCCCAAGCCGCACCCTCCCACCTATATAAGGAGGGGTAGGGCTGCCCCTCTCCCACACACCTCAAACCCTAGCCCTAGGCGCCACCACCTGCTGCTGCCGCCGCCTAGGGCCTCCTCCCAAGTCGTCGACTAGGGTTTCCCCAAACCCTAGCCGTCGGCTGCACCTCTCCCCTTGGTGCTTCTAAACCCTAGATCGCCAAGGAACCTCTCTTGCTCCACCATACTCGCTCCGGCTTAAGGTAAAGCCCTGCGAGATCTCCCCTCTACTTTCGACACCATGCCGTCGTGCTGCCGGAATCACGAGGAGAGTGCTACAACCTCCGCTGCCTCCTGGAACAAGGGAGAGGAAGGTCTTCATCGAGTACCGAACGTGTGACCGACTGCGGGAGCGCTGCCGGAACGCAGCGCCGGAAGGATCGTCTACGCGATCTTGAGATCGGCAAGTGTACGACTACATCACCCACGATAATCTGCTCTCCTTAACCGCTCGGGATCTTCGAGGGTTAGTGTTCTATTGACTCATTGCTACAATCTAGTAGATAGATCTTGGCTTGATCATAGATTAGATCTTGATTGTGTGTTCATGCGGTAGAAATTTTTTGTTTTCCATGCTACGAACCCCTACAGTTTGGACCCCCGTTCTCACTGTGTTGTTTCTAATAAGTTGCTTGGTGTTGGAAAGGAGTAGAAAGTTCTTGCTTGAAAGTGCAAGAGGAGCTTGCATTGACTGTGACTTAGACTTTAGCATGACATTCTAGGTGCTGTTTTGACCTTATGCTTAGTGATTATTGTTGTAGCATGTCTTGTTCCAAACAATTGGGATTGCTGAGTGTGCCTTGAAAGAATCATGCGTTGTTTTAGCATACAAAAGCATAGTGTTGTGGTATTCTCCTTTGATGCTTTGTTTGGGTTGACTTGGCACATGATCACACCATGTTATGACTATGAACAAGTCACCATAGCCTCTATGATCATTTAGTCCTTGACTGGTAGTACCACTCTATGTTTTGATTAGTAATGTTTTGTTGCTCTGCATTATTATGGCCATTATTGCTCTCTTAGTTGGTTTCTCCCAGTCTTTTGCTAGCCTCCGCTTGTATGAGTAAGTTCTACTCATGCTTCCAACTCCCAAGAAACTAAGTTATTCCAAAGTGTCCACTATAAATTCCTATGCATGCTGCGTTACACCATTCCAAGTATATTCTTGTTTTTCAGCTATCTTCCAATTAAAAAGTATTTTGTCATGTGAATACTTAGTGATTAAAGCCCTCACAAACTTGATGGCACACTTTATATTCTTTGCCCCTAATAAACTTGAACCATTGTGTCATCTATATTGTATATGCTTGCACTTATACATTGGAATTAGCAGAACCATGTTGTCATGGGGAACGTTTTCAACATTGCACTTGTACTTTGTACCCAGTTGATATCATGCTCTTTTGTTTATGGATGTCACCGGTGTGAAATAAAGAGGGAGCTTGTAAGTCCATGGAGTTATGTATTTTGTGTTAGAGAAACGCCTGGGCCGCTAGCCTAAGCCATGCCTTATCATGGTGGAAACTTGCAGCATCACCATAATGAGCAATCTGTGAAGCATCCTCAATAAAAAGCTATGCACATAGTAAATAAAAAGATCACTGAGATGATCATTGTCTTCTTGCCTTGTCATTTTGGTTATGTGATAGCTCCTGTACCATGTGCAAGTGGTACCCCGTTGGCGGTTCTCTATGATACGCATATACTTACTATGACAAGAACTTACAGGTGACTGAAGTTGAGTAGCATGAGGTGTGACCCTCATATTTAAGGGACTTGAGATTGCCAACTTATACTTTGTCAAGCATATACTCCATAGTTTGTTCACTTTAACCTTAATCACTTCAAGATGCTTATGATAGGGGCAATGAGGGCTGAAAGCTAACAAGTACCATAATTTTTAGAAGCTCTTTTTGAAACTTGAAATCCCTGCTTCCCTTTATGAAGGGCCTTTCTTCCACCATTATATTGAGTCCCCACCTTCTACCTTTAGGCACCATTAAGAGAGCATAGTTGTCATTCTTAGTTCTATGTGCAGTGTCCCAAAACTTATTGATTGATGCATATTGCTGATATTACTTGTTCTTGTGCTATTTGTATCTAGTCACTCTTATGAACTTTGAAGGCGTCTTATGCATCTATTTTCTACTCCATGAGGGACAAGCTAAATGACACTATGCCATGTTTTCTGTATGTGAAACAAGCAAACATTTTTCAATGCATGTTATTCATGATCTTTGTTTGTAGCCTTTCGTGTTGCATGCATAGTTACTTTTTCTTATTGTTAGAACTCCATATTTCATTCACATGTTTAGAGTTCTTTGATCCCAGATTTCAATGCTTGCAAATGGTTTGATCTTGGTTTTAATGGTGCATGCCACCTAAAAAAATATTCTTTTATCACTTACCTACTCGAGGACGAGCAGGAGTTAAGCTTGGGGATGCTTGATACGTCGAAAACGTATCTATAATTTTTGATGCTCCATGCTTGTTTAGTATCTACTTTGTTTTGCTTTGTCTACACTTTGAGGTGTTTTATATCTTTTCTGGAACTAACCTATTAACAAGTTGCCATAGTGCCAGTTGTCTGATTTCTTCTGTTTTTGGTTCCACAAAGGAAGAAAATCAATATTCTCGGAATTGGACAGGACAAAAGCCAAAGTCAGTATTTTACCGTGGGCACACGAAGCCAGAAGACGAGATGGTGAAGGCTCACCAGGGGGACACCCCCTGGCCGCGCAGGTGGGCCCACCCCATGCCTAGGGGGGTGCAGCCGTCCTGGTGGCCCCCCTGGCTCGCCCCTTCGCCTATAAGAAGCCCCCGATAAAGAAACCCTAGGCACCCAATCAAAACTCCATGAAACCTTCTATAGCCGCCGCCACCATCGTCCCTAGATCGGGGGGATCTAAAGCTCTTCCCGGCACCCTGCCGGAGGGTAGAACATCCTGGAGGCCTTCTTCTTCATCATGCCAACCTCCGGTATGAAGCATGAGTAGTTCCACCTTGGACTACGGGTCCATGTAGTAGCTAGATGGCTGTATCTCCTCCTTGTGCTTTCGTGTATAAATCTTGTGAGCTCCGTTCATGATCTAATCTATTTGTAATCATGCATGTTGTGTTTGCGGGGATCCGATGGATATTGAGATTACTATGTCAGATTAATTAGTGGTTCTGTCTTATTGATTCTATCATGGCTGTGTTGTTTGTGATCTTGCATGCTCTCCGTTGTTAGTAGCTATCTTGGCCAAGTAGTTTCTAGTGACTCCAAGAGGGGGTATTTTATGATCGATAGTGGGTTCATGCCTCTAGTTTCCAAGGGAAGTGACATAAATCTCTTTGGTTGTAGATGTGATGTTGCCACTAGGGAGAAAACAACGGTCTCTTGTTCATGGAACAAGTGGATTGTTTACCTTACACACTTTGCTTAAAGCAGTTGTCTGTTGCTTGCAGCTTAATACTGGAGGGGGTTCAGATGATAACCTGAAGGTGGAATTCTAGTCATAGATCCAGTTGGATGGCGGTGTATGTATATTGTTGTATTGCCCAATCAAATCTCATAGGATCTTTTTGTCTAGTATTGCATTGTTATTCCTTGCTCAGTTCCTATCAATTGCCCTGCTGTAATTTGTTTACCCTTCATACCATGTTGTTTATCTAAGGAGAACACCTCTAGTGAACTATGGACCCCGGTCCAATCTTTACCATTGATACATATTCCACTATTTACTTGCTGCAAACCACCATCACCTTCCAAACCATACAGTTAATCCTTTGTTACAGCAAACCGGTGAGCTTGACAACCTCACTGTTCGTTGGGGCAAAGCCTTGAGTTTGTGTTGTGCAGGTTTCCACGTTGCTTGCAACATCTTTGAGACGTTTCCTTCCTCCTACTGGTTCGATAACCTCAGTTTCTTACTGAGGGAAGACTTGCTGCTGTGCTCTTCACACCTTGCTCTTGGGGTTTCCAACGAAGCGCTCCCACATCAATACCGGGCGCCATCAAGTTTTTCTGGCGCCGTTGCCGGGGAGGCTAAGGACATCTTCACAAGGGGAGTCCTCCTCAACCTTTATCTTTACTTTGTTTTTAGTTTGCTTAGTTTCTTTTGATTGGTTTTGTTTGCCTCTTTTTATCAAAAACTCCAAAAAAAATAGTTTAGTTTGATTTGCTTTGTCTTATCAAAAACACAAAAAATTAGTTCCTGCTCTAGTTGCTGGTCTGTCTTTGTCTTGCTTGGTCATGCTTTATATCAATGGATGGTTTCTTTGAACAAAATGATTATTATAAGGAACACCGTTTGTCACAAAAAGGGAAACACTTATGGGAACAAATTGATAAGTTGAATACTACTGTTAGAGACGTGTGCTCTACTTATAATTTTACTTATTGCTTTGATAAATCTTGTTGCTATAGGAGGTATAAACACCTTCCTTTTCAATGTGAGTATAATGATAATGTTACCATATCCTCTTATTGTAAAGTAAATTATGATTTTATGATGTGGAACAAATTGAAGAATTTATTGCCTTCAGGGGTGCATTTGAACTTGCCAGTTTGCTTGAAAATACTGATGATGCACCTTATGAATATGAGGTTTATGAGATACTTAAATTTTGCTTTGATAATTACAAGGAAGAAAATGGCTATATTATTGAATATTTTAATAGATGCTTTCCACAAATGGAAGAGTCTAATGCCTTGCAGGAGACTATGGAAGAAGAAATTGTTGAAATTGGGAGCTCATTAGATGAAAAAGAGGAGGATAGTGATGATCAAAAGGAGGAAGAATGGATTGTCTACACATGCCTACCTTCTAATGAGAGTAACTCGTTATCCCTTACCTTATTTGATTGTCCCCCATGCTTACCAAAGGAGGATGAATGTTATGTTCCTGTGGATCCTTTTGAAATATCTACTTTGGGTAAAACCTATGACGGTTTTAATCCCACTATTTTTGAGCTTGATAGAAATTATTTGTTTGTAGATCATGAAAAGCATGCTTTATGTGATATCTATTGTTGAGTTTGTGTTGTGCAGGTTTCCATGTTGCTTGCAACAACTTTGAGACGTTTCCTTCCTCCTACTGGTTCAATAACCTCGGTTTCTTACTAAGGGAAGACTTGTTGCTGTGCTCTTCACACCTTTCTCTTAGGGTTTCCAACGAAGCACTCCCACATTAGTACCGGGCGCCATCAGTTCTGAGGAGTTGTGGGGTGCATATGTGGGGGCAGTAGTGGGGTTGGTAGCCTCTATCCCTTTAAAGGAAGAGTTTGGGGCTCATGGTGGACATGGCCTATGGAGTGAGCTTGGGGAGGGGTGGTGCTCAGGGATAGGGCGTCAGGGGCGATGGAGAGAGGGGTGTGGGCCCGTGTACGACTGGAGAGGGGCAGGGGAGTGGCTGCTGGTGCTGGTGTCTTTATTTCCCAAGATATTTGTCATGGATGTCCCTCTCCCTCTCTTACAAACACATGTGACAAAAAGAGGGGATGCTACAGGGGTAGTGCTGCAACACTAGTTTGACTAGGGGGTGTATAGGGTGCCGTGGAAGTTTGCATAGCAAGATTGGCTGGATTTTGAGTTGGTTTGAAGCAAGTTGTGGATGACTTTGCAAACTTGATCAATGTGGTGCTTGTGAAGGAATTTGAAAAATCTCCACTCGACAAGGTGAGGGGAAGGTACTGGTGGGTGTATAGGGTCATAGCATAGCCCTAAGAATTGTTTGAGATTTTTCAGAAGATTATTAGTCCACTTTATATCATTTATTCAAAAAGGGCGGAAGTAGATTCTAGAGTCTCATGTGATATTTTACGTTGGAAAATCTTGGTTTTTGATGTGATATGGTCCAAAATACCATATTACACATTGGAGGATTTATGGAATTTATTGAGATGGAAAAGTATTTTTAAGAAATTATTTCTTGTTTCTACCATTTAAGAAAAAGGGCAAAAAGAAATAATAAAGAATCTCAAAAATATTTATTTTTGAGATGGGAAGATAGGGTATGAGGTAGAGAACTCAAATGTGCATTGGGTTGACAGAGTGATTTGGAGAAAAACAAACTTGCCTTTATATGAGAGATTTTGAGAATTTTGCAAGATAATGAATTTAAATAACTTAATAATCCAGATAATTATGGAAATTATTTGGGGGATGGTTATATCCAAGGTGGATGTTTTCCACATGAAGTATCCATCATAACCAACCTTGGGTTTTGGAAACTCACTTAAGAAATGGAAGGAAAGTAGATGTGGATGATCTAGGGGTTTGATATTTTCATACCACCTAAACAAGGTTGGATTAGGGAGCTTAGAGCTCACCTTGATACAAGGGATAGATGTATAGCTATACCAAGTTATATATATGATCATGGAAGCAATAGTTGGGCTTGGTGGGATTTGAGGTGGTGTAGAAGTGATGGCAAACTTTGATGAAAATAAGGCTGCCATAGCAGGATTGTCATGATGCCATATAAACCAGGTGGGTTTAAGATGCACAGGGTTCCAAACGAAACAAGTGAAGTAGGGTTTTATAAGCCATGGTTAGTAGATCATAACCATGCAAAGGGTTGGTCAAGGGGAGGTAGCATATAGATGTGAGCTTTTGCCAAAGTAGGCAAGATGATAAGATTTGCAGAAAGGATTATTATCTTGACTACAAAACCATCATGGATGAGTGGGAACCAGGATGGCTTAGCCAAGGGCAAGGGCGGGATTTGGTAGTACTAAAGATGTACTACAATATTCTTCAAGTACATTCTCAATAATTCACATAGGCTGGAAAATATAGAGCTCCAAAGTTTGAATCTAGATAAGAAATCCAGACTTAGCCATTTTGGCAGATTTAGGGTTTTAGACTAGGGTACAAGTGTAGATGATTTTGAGGGAAACCTAGGATCCTGCGGTGACCCAGCATACCACTGCATGATGTAGTATACTATAGCCGTAGACATAACACCAATGAAACATCATTCACTAGTATTACATCCCTCAGAATGGCACAACAGAAACACAGCGGGTCCAATACATGGCTAGAGGTTACAACTCACTCTTTACACAAGATCCAAAGAACACTCTAGGTTAAAGGGAGAGAAAGAACTTCTTACAGAGAAGAATCAAAGATAAACAATGCAAGAATTATTATACTATTAAAAATAGTATTTTAACTAAGGGATTGGCATTGCTGCTATTGCAACGCACTACAGAAATAGGTTCTTTGGCTAGAGATTAGATTCCTACCTAATCAGTAACTTCGTTTTCATTTGAGTTGAGGTATATGTTGACTTCCTTGTCTTCATTGAAGAGCTTTAGCTGGTCTTGATAAGTCCTGGAGCATATCTTGATGTGGTTGTTGTCTATCCCAGCTTCAGAATCTAGCAAGGGTTAAGAAGATACTTTGAGTACGTGCGTACTCAGCAAATTCACTAGAAAAGGAGTGTTTGATGCACTATAACTACAGCCACAGACCATAGGTCGTAGGCAATGCAAGTTTTCGTAAACACTTCTTTAAAGGTTGCTTTTATTCTGAAAATCTATGTCCGTCAGCCTTCACGGGTTTACCAGAACTTTCATGGAGTTCCTTACCCGCCGCGTTCGCAGCTCCTTCCCGAAACAGGGAGTATCACTTTACCCATGAGAGACCTTAGGCTTTGTTGCACGGCCGGGATTATGTTCCCATTCAAACTTCCTTGGTTTGAGGCCCAACCTAAGATCCAAGCCAATCACTGACTTCTCCGCGACCCCGCATGTCTCCTTGGTGTATGCCATGCCCACCTATTGAATTATGGCAATAGGCAATACATACCGTTCAGATGCCGGAACTATCGTGGGACGTTGAGGGCTCCCACCCATATGCTGCATATCCTCTACGGATACCAATTAATATGCACGCTGCGAGTGATAACAGCCACGACCCGCACATCCGTCTCCATGTGAGAGGGAAAATATACAACTGACTTCTCCGTCCCATTCCAAATCTCATGGTCAACGCGTAATATACGGCGCAAGAATCACTGGCGACATTGGTTATTAAATCCTAGGTGATATAGTCCTGAACAGTGGTATTCCAACTGCCAGATTTCATAGATTAGCTGATTACCCTGGATCAGTAACCAATAGTTCACTTTATTATCAAAATAGTGTTTTTTGACCTTTTTCAAATGCAGGTGATGTCAACATTTGATTTGCAAAATACTTTACAGAAAATAATCAAAAGGACATGAGCAAGTGTGAACTTGCCTTTTGTGATTGCAAGATTATGCACTCACGGTCTTCGAGTCATTATAAGATCCAAAATCTAAAATCAGCATCATTGGTCCGGTAAGGACTAATGTTTAAAGAATCAATATGCTTTTATGCATAAGTAATGTGATGCACGTTCTAAGCGCAAATCCCGGGGATATCGTTGTCCTAGGGTTTGGATTCCGAAAATGGTTATTTTGGAATGTGTGGTTCTTTTAGGTAGGTTTCACATTTGTGCTCCTATTAGAGTTTATGAGTAGTTGTGAGCAACACATATGTAGTAGTAAAATATATATACTTGGGAAATTCTGGTCAGGATTGATTATACAAAGGTTCTTGTTTGAAGTGGCAAAAAGGATAACCTTCGAAGAAAAGGTTTCTCTTCTAAGGTCTAAACAAGCTTTGTGGTTAGTTAGTGGTAGTTGATGTTATTGGTTTGCTCAAATAGTTTGGCTTGAGTTGCTTTATAATTTAACTACTTTAGACCAAAGTTAACTATAAAACATAAGGTAATGTTTATTGTATTATATTTAGATTCTTGGAGACTAAAGTTAACTTTTAAAATATAGATAGTTTTGAAAGTATAATACTTATAACATTTGTATCTTGTGTATCTGGAATGTTTCCTTTAGGTTACTTAAGAATGGTTATTATTTTACTTGCGATAATGGTTTCTTGATTCTATAATGGAGTAATATTATTTATCTTTTATAGATGAGTGGTTATAGTTTATAAACCAAGATGTATTGTCACTTAATTACTTTTGAACCTTCTATAGTGTTGTGGTAGTTTTTGTAATTTGGTGGGTGAAGTACATATAAAAGGTTTGGTGTATTCATAAGTTGTTCTTTAAGGTTTTTATGATAAATTAAAATACTTTGAGAATATAATCTTCATTTAGGGTTGATGATAATTTAAATAAAAGATATTTATAATGTTTTAAACCATTTAAGCTTCATTTTATTAATATTTAAGACTAATACTTTTTATTAAACTTAATTTACTCATTTTAGGAATATTAATAAATTTCATTTATCCTTATATGAATTATTAATGAAGTAAATAAGTTTAAATTTGAGTTATTAAAATATTTAATTTTTATTTAACTCAAAAGTAGAATATTAGATTTTTAAGATGTAGATATTATTTTTGTGATCATTTTGGTATATCACATTTATTTTTATGATTTGTAAATAATAAAATATAATTTTTATATTTCTTATTACTTTATAATTACTTAATAAATAATAAATATTTAATTAAGTGAACTAATAATACATGATTATAGTTTTAAATTAGAATTCTTATTTTTCTAAGATTTTTTGTATTTTATTTATATTATTAACATTTATCATTATAAGAATATGAATTATTAAAGTTTTATTACTTATAAAACCTTTATTAAATAACATTTATTTAAATAATTTTCATAATAATATTTGATAATATTTTTAAGTTATAGATTTATTTTTCTGAAAATTTTCATATATTATACATATTTTTCTGAATTATAAATCAAAAGTTATTAATTAAACAAGATTTAATTATTTATTAGTTTTCTGGAATATTATTAATTGAATTATAACATTTTATTTATTTCCAAACAGAAAATACTTTTTACACCGTATCAAGAGCTAGCCCCAGTCACTGACCTGTGGGCCATTGTCCACCTCATCTCCCAGGTGAAAGAAATGCATTTGTTACTGACCCAGTCTTTACCCCCCAGTCAATGACATATGGGCCCTAGGCCATGTCACCCGCTACTTGGGCAAAGACCAGTCAAACTAGCTAACATGGTTCAACCATGAGGTGAGCATGACGCAATGATGGCGTCAGCACCACCACCGCCATCGGTGAGTGATCACCGGCGACGATCTATGACGCCCTAGCTAACAAAATGGACCTAGTTCGATTCAGCGCAACCTACTAAACCTAAAAGTGGCGTCATCGCTCGGAAATGGTCATCGGAGCTTCGGCTCCGACGAGCTCCGACAATGGCCGACGGTGGCATATGGTGAAACAATAATTTACAACGAGATCAGATGATTCAAGGATGCTGGAAGGTTCAGGAACTCACCCTGATGATGATAGAGCGGTCGACGAGGACAGGCGAGGTCGGAAACGATCTCCCCGACGAGGATTCCGACGAACTGCTGCGGAGAGGAACGACAAAATTCACCTGCGGAGAGGAATTGGAGATAGGGATTGAGGCAGGACATCGTGGTGGCCTTCTTATCCTTCTCTGGAACGACGGCAAGCATCTTGGAGATAGGGATTGAGGCACGGCTGACGACGACGACATCAAGCGGCGGCAAGCTCCGCTAGTGAGCTGCCTATGTGCGTGACGATGACGACGATGACTGTTTTACGGATAACCCCCTGGTGATTTCTTCAGCTCAACCCGCGGTCCTCTCCTGACCCCACTTGTCAGTCATAGATAGAAAAGAACTGAGCTGGTTATTGGGCTGTTGTGGGCTGCACAGGGGCGTTAGTGTCACATCCCAAGATTTTCCAAATCTTGTAATGTGAAAAATAAATGAATAAAATAAAACTTTGTTGACTTTCAGGGCCAGAAGAAACTTTTGAATCCAATTGGAAATCTTCAAACCTATTTTGAACAAAGAAATCCTAAAGGGATTAAAAAGATAAATATTTAGTAAAGAAAAAATAAAAATATTTTACTACTACTTTGAAATCTTTTTATAAAGGCTTTGGTTTTCAAAGGGAAAAGAAATATTTAAATAAAGATTATTTTATAGAGCCAAATTAAACCTTGGCCAAGCTTTTGAAATAAAACATTTTGTTTTGATAAAAATAGTAAAGGTTTATTTGAATTAAATTAATAAGGATTTAATATCCAAGTTTTATTAATAAAGGTTTTACTATTTACAAAACATCAAAACTTATTTAATTATTTAAAATAAGTTTTCCAAGTATTTTATATTTTCAAATAAAACCTACTGAAGTGTTTTGGTTTTATTTTAGATTTCAAAATAAATATTTAAATAAAACAAATCCTATTTGATTTAATAACTAAGGCCCATTTTATTTTAATGGACCATAAAATAAAAATGTTATTTTGTTTTAAACAAGTTTTCCAAATATCTTATATTTCCAAATAAAACCTACTGATTTGGTTTTGAAAGTATTTGGTTTTCAAATGGAGATTTTATTAAATAAATCAAAACCTATTTGAATTAATAATTAAGGGCTATTTTATTTAATTATTAAATAGATCCTAAAAAAATGAATAAGAATATTATTTTATTTTGGGAATTGGTTTATGTTGTTAAACAGAACCAAAAACTCATTACAAGTTTGGAAGTGTTTGAATTGTTTGAATGTTTGTTTTGTTGTTTGATTTGAGAATTGATTTTCAAAACAGGAAATAGATTTGGAAAAAGAAAAAGGTTCAGACATAAAAAAATAGTGCAAAGGACCAAGCCCAACAAGGCCCAGCAAACAGCCCAGCTTCCCCTCCCCGAAAGAAAACGGTTCGCACCAACTTGTTAACCCGCAGTGACACTGACTGGTGGACCTCGTTTTCTTTTCTTCTCTCTCGCTGCCAGTGGACCCCACAGCCACATGGTCGTCTTCTTCACCGCGACTTCTTCCTCCCCCCAAACCACGTCGCAGTTACTGCCGTTGAAAGCTCCATCAATCCCCGTTAATTGCCACGTTAATTCGTCCAGCCAGCACGCAAGGTAAAAGCACCCCTCTCCCCTCTCTGGTTCCCCTCCGTCGCCAGACCTCCCTTGCCCCCAGGCTGCCAAATTTCGCCAGACCTCACCCACTGCCCGACGATGCTCCAGCGAAGATTCTGGCCAGCACACGCCACCTCTTGCCTCCTCGAGCACGCAGCTGCGATCAGCATCCCCCAGCGGACCTTTCTGCAGCCGCAGCTCGCTCGCGCGCGTCCCTGAGCGTCGGCAACGTCTTCCCCGAGCCAGCGCCGCCGTCTGCTCCAACTGCGGCGACGTCTCTCTGGTAAACCAGACTACCCCGACCCCTCTCGTTCACGCACACACCTTCGCCGTGTCTTGGCGCATCTGACCGTGCATTTCGTTTGCCTCTGAGTGATCCCTAGCGCCGTCCTTGACGACGACTGAGCAAGGCCGAGGCGCAGCTCCACTCCGGCGAGCAATCAAGCTCACTCCAGTGCGCCCCTCGACAAGACGGCACCACCTCGAGCTTCCCCAGCCTCCTGCGATCACGGTGAGCACCCTCCCCTCTCTTCTAGCTTCCTGTATCACCGGCACCGCCACCACCTGACCGTCGCCGCCGCTAGCCACCGTCGGCGCCGCTCACATTTGGTCAATGCGATAATAGCCGTAGGATCTTTATCTGACGCTCACGATAGAATCACTTAACCGCGAAAGGGTACGCTCTATGGACCACACGATCTAATTAGATCCAACGCACCGCAGATCCGATCCGGCCGAACCGGTATCGACCAGTGAAATAGCGACGCGTGGCCAGATTGGTTTAAAATAGAAATTTGAAATCAGATTAGATTGTGATTTTCAAACCTTTGTAACTTTTGATCCACACGTCCAAAAATTGCAAATTTGGTATCGTTGGAATCAGTAGAACAAACCCTATCCAACCATGCCCTTGGTTTAGCAAATAGTATCTGTTAGAGTGTTTGTTTTTGCAGAAACATTTGTATGCTTGTTAAGGATGTGAAAATTGTTTAAAAATGATTTTGGGGTTAAAATCTTTTGCAATTGGATTGATTTGAACCTACTGACCATAGGAAACACTTTGTGGACTCAAAAATGTATTTGGTGAAATAAATAATGATTCTTTGATTTAAAACCATTTCTAGTCAAATAGAAATGTGGTTTATTTATTAAAAATGGTTTTGGAAGAAAACCTTTGGAAAATGTTTTGTTTTAAACTCTCTGACCCCAAACACCAAGTTTTATGGTTTGAAAACTTATTTGGTGAACCCTATAGATTAATGCCTTAGTAAAATCATTTCTCCACCACATAAAATGATACTTTGTTTTGAAAATGGTTTTTAAAGTGAAACCTTTTGCAAATGACTTTGCCACTTTACAAAATGACCATTAGGTGCTTTCAAATGCTTATGACCCATTAGGAACCTTTTTTCAAACAAAACAAAGCTTGGCATGCTTGCATGCATTATCTTAGTTCTATGATTTTATGTGTGTTGTTTTGCTTGATTGGTAGATTGAGTTTGTGCCTTGTTTGATTGGAATGTAGTGACTTGAAGAGTGTGATTGTTGCAAGGACAAGGAGTGAACCCATACTCTACCAAAAAGGCAAGTGATTCTTCATACTTTTTGTCCCATTACTTTCACTATGCATTAGTGATTTTCTCTAAGTAAACTTGCATGGAATTTTTGCTAAGTACAAACCTTGCTATAGAAAAACCTAGTAGATGAAACCTTAGTAGAAATTTCTAAGTCAAGATACCTACTACTATCAAGCTTAGCCTAGCTAATAGAAAACATGGGTGGAATATATATTCACACTATGGAAAAATTTCTAAGTCTGAGGACTTGTGTTTTGTTTAATAAAACAACTAAGTTAATGAATCACCTGGGTGGAATGGGACTTGCTTGGTGGTTTTTGGTTGAGTGGTTACACAAGGCCAGGGGACTGGTGAACCTTGTGTATCACACTTGTGGATGGCCACCCAGGAACAAAGAGATTTGAGATGTCAAATGTTGAGAAGCTTCAAGTGCAACCACTTGGCAATATGGGCTCTGCCATGATCATATAGGTTGCAAGAACTTAGCCATATGGACAGTGGGTGGTAGTGTTTGATAGGTTGGAGCGTGTCCATTTTGGTCTAAGG
The DNA here is from genome assembly GCA_916181665.1 of Avena sativa. Lineage (NCBI taxonomy): Eukaryota > Viridiplantae > Streptophyta > Magnoliopsida > Poales > Poaceae > Avena > Avena sativa. Next base: position 189,599,624 of record OV702284.1, on the reverse strand, counting down.
GAAGGCTTCTGAAAGATCTTGTCTTGGGAAACCAAGTCTTGTGGGGAAAGTGCACCACCTCTGCAGAGTGTAAAATCTAAGTACTTAGCCATGTCCCTGGTAAAGGACAATTTGAGCATCAAGACATGGAAGCAATCAAGAATCTCATCATTCAAATTTCTAAGTTAAAATCTTGTGGTTTGAACAAGGGTTAATTGAAATCTTCAATCTTTGATTGAGAGAAGCTTTGGAAAAGATTTTGTCAAAACAAAAACTTAGTATTTTCAAATGATAAGGAAAAATATATTTTGAGCAATGCAAGCCTCAACTCCACTTAGCCAAATGCATATAGATGTTAGACTCCACTATACTACCATAGTATCACTTGCCAATACAATTCAAATGTATTGACCCTTGTGGCTGTAACTTGTAATGTTGCAGGTTTGATTGATTTTAGTGAAGATTGATTGATTAGGATTACAAAGTCTACAACCAACATCTGCCTGTGGCACTTTGAAGATGAAGGACCCCATGACTATAGTTATTCCGCTGCAATGTAATGTAATAGCCATATGAGCTATGAAAGATGTAATAAAATTTTTGTTATTCCTGGTTATAAAGTTATATTATGACCTTTGTTTCTTGATATTACATCTTAACTGTGGATGCTAGCTATTGATCCAGGGACTAGCATTGTAAACACAGTGGACTCCACCTTATATTGTTGTAAGGTTGGAACACTCCCTCTACAGATGGTATCAGAGCATTGTGTTGCCTGTAGGATTTGTAAACCTAGGATTGGACAAAAACCCTTAGAAAACTAGGAGTTGTATTTTGTTCCAAAAACTTATTTACAAAAACACTTGTAAACTCTTTCCTCAACCATTTTGGTTTCAACTCTATATCTCTTCTACTTCAACTTGATGGAGAAACCAACCCCATGGCCAAAGACTACACCATGTGCAAAGGACTACTTCAACTCTAATGACTTCAACTTCTTCAACTCTAATGACTTCAACTTATTCAACTCTAATGACTTCAACATCTTCAGCATATTCACCAAGGACTTCCAACTTGGATACTACTAAGGACTACAAGTGAAACAAGGAAATCTTGCTCAAGGATTTAGAGACTGAGGGAATGCAAAAGTTAGAAAGAGCCTACATCATTTGAAGTTTTGTGACCAAGGAGTTTTTCCTAAGGAAACCATGACCTCATGCAAGAATAATCATGAAGGAAGGAAAGATCACAAGTGAACCATATAGATGGACCACCATATTTTAGTTAAGTCTAACACACCAACTTAGGTGGTGTAACAAAAATATTTTTGTTGACTAAGTATGTGCTTGAACTTTGTTGCTTGAGTGAAATGTTTGACTTGTGATTGCATGCACATTGTTTGTGTGAATTGTGATGTGTGTGATTAGAAATATTTCCTTAGAAATATCTTGCCTATTCTAATCTCCCTTCAACCCAAACAGATGACTACTCCAAGAGACTCCAAGGTTGATGACAACAACACCAACCAAGAAGACAGCATGAAAGAGCTCATAGCAACCCAAAACCAGTTGAACCAAGAGACATCTCAGCTTTTAGCCAACAACAATGGACTAGACCCAGCCATACAAAGGATTTTGAAACTTCAATCCCAATTGTTGCAAGGATTGGTTACTCAAATGATCAACATGGGAGAAAACTTTTTCCAAAGAGCCAATGACAACAAGGATGACAAAGATGCTATTCTAGAAGGAACCCAAGCTAGCAATACTTGTGGAGACAAGGAGCATACATCCAAGGAACATGAAGATCAATGCCCCAAGAAGAGAGAAAGATCTCCCACCTATGAAGAACATGAACTAGAAGAACTCCTAGCTTTGGAGAGACCCAAAAAGAAGAAGAAGAAATGCCCCAACCCTAACAAGAAGGATATTACTCAAGTGCAATGTTACAATTGCAAAGAGATGGGACACTATGCCAATGAGTGCCCAGAAAAGAAGAAGAACCAAGGAAACAAACAAGAAAAATTGTTACCCAAGGAAAAGAAAGATATCAGCCAAGTGATGTGTTTCAAATGCAAGGAACTAGGCCACTATGTAAACAATTGTCCAGAAAAGATGAAGAACAAGTTAAACAAGTCTATGAAGGATCTCAACCTTGGCCCATGAGTCAAGTATGGAAACAAAGGACACAATGCAAATGTTGCCCCAGAGAAGTTTCCCCAGGATTCCAAGAAGACCAATATGTAATTCAGTTTGAGAATTTTAAGGGTGGTAGTACCCTAGTTGTTTTGAGTCAACTTGTAACCCCAGCCTTCCCAAATCTTGGGGCGAGATTTATTTTAAGGGTGGTAGCCTGTCACATCCCAAGATTTTCCAAATCTTGTAATGTGAAAAATAAATGAATAAAATAAAACTTTGTTGACTTTCAGGGCCAGAAGAAACTTTTGAATCCAATTGGAAATCTTCAAACCTATTTTGAACAAAGAAATCCTAAAGGGATTAAAAAGATAAATATTTAGTAAAGAAAAAATAAAAATATTTTACTACTACTTTGAAATCTTTTTATAAAGGCTTTGGTTTTCAAAGGGAAAAGAAATATTTAAATAAAGATTATTTTATAGAGCCAAATTAAACCTTGGCCAAGCTTTTGAAATAAAACATTTTGTTTTGATAAAAATAGTAAAGGTTTATTTGAATTAAATTAATAAGGATTTAATATCCAAGTTTTATTAATAAAGGTTTTACTATTTACAAAACATCAAAACTTATTTAATTATTTAAAATAAGTTTTCCAAGTATTTTATATTTTCAAATAAAACCTACTGAAGTGTTTTGGTTTTATTTTAGATTTCAAAATAAATATTTAAATAAAACAAATCCTATTTGATTTAATAACTAAGGCCCATTTTATTTTAATGGACCATAAAATAAAAATGTTATTTTGTTTTAAACAAGTTTTCCAAATATCTTATATTTCCAAATAAAACCTACTGATTTGGTTTTGAAAGTATTTGGTTTTCAAATGGAGATTTTATTAAATAAATCAAAACCTATTTGAATTAATAATTAAGGGCTATTTTATTTAATTATTAAATAGATCCTAAAAAAATGAATAAGAATATTATTTTATTTTGGGAATTGGTTTATGTTGTTAAACAGAACCAAAAACTCATTACAAGTTTGGAAGTGTTTGAATTGTTTGAATGTTTGTTTTGTTGTTTGATTTGAGAATTGATTTTCAAAACAGGAAATAGATTTGGAAAAAGAAAAAGGTTCAGACATAAAAAAATAGTGCAAAGGACCAAGCCCAACAAGGCCCAGCAAACAGCCCAGCTTCCCCTCCCCGAAAGAAAACGGTTCGCACCAACTTGTTAACCCGCAGTGACACTGACTGGTGGACCTCGTTTTCTTTTCTTCTCTCTCGCTGCCAGTGGACCCCACAGCCACATGGTCGTCTTCTTCACCGCGACTTCTTCCTCCCCCCAAACCACGTCGCAGTTACTGCCGTTGAAAGCTCCATCAATCCCCGTTAATTGCCACGTTAATTCGTCCAGCCAGCACGCAAGGTAAAAGCACCCCTCTCCCCTCTCTGGTTCCCCTCCGTCGCCAGACCTCCCTTGCCCCCAGGCTGCCAAATTTCGCCAGACCTCACCCACTGCCCGACGATGCTCCAGCGAAGATTCTGGCCAGCACACGCCACCTCTTGCCTCCTCGAGCACGCAGCTGCGATCAGCATCCCCCAGCGGACCTTTCTGCAGCCGCAGCTCGCTCGCGCGCGTCCCTGAGCGTCGGCAACGTCTTCCCCGAGCCAGCGCCGCCGTCTGCTCCAACTGCGGTGACGTCTCTCTGGTAAACCAGACTACCCCGACCCCTCTCGTTCACGCACACACCTTCGCCGTGTCTTGGCGCATCTGACCGTGCATTTCGTTTGCCTCTGAGTGATCCCTAGCGCCGTCCTTGACGACGACTGAGCAAGGCCGAGGCGCAGCTCCACTCCGGCGAGCAATCAAGCTCACTCCAGTGCGCCCCTCGACAAGACGGCACCACCTCGAGCTTCCCCAGCCTCCTGCGATAACGGTGAGCACCCTCCCCTCTCTTCTAGCTTCCTGTATCACCGGCACCGCCACCACCTGACCATCGGCGCCGCTCACATTTGGTCAATGCGATAATATCCGTAGGATCTTTATCTGACGCTCACGATAGAATCACTTAACCGCGAAAGGGTACGCTCTCTGGACCACACGATCTAATTAGATCCAACGCACCGCAGAGCCGATCCGGCCGAACCGGTATCGACCAGTGAAATAGCGACGCGTGGCCAGATTGGTTTAAAATAGAAATTTGAAATCAGATTAGATTGTGATTTTCAAACCTTTGTAACTTTTGATCCACACGTCCAAAAATTGCAAATTTGGTATCGTTGGAATCAGTAGAACAAACCCTATCCAACCATGCCCTTGGTTTAGCAAATAGTATCTGTTAGAGTGTTTGTTTTTGCAGAAACATTTGTATGCTTGTTAAGGATGTGAAAATTGTTTTAAATGATTTTGGGGTTAAAATCTTTTGCAATTGGATTGCTTTGAACCTACTGACCATAGGAAACACTTTGTGGACTCAAAAATGTATTTGGTGAAATAAATAATGATTCTTTGATTTAAAACCATTTCTAGTCAAATAGAAATGTAGTTTATTTATTAAAAATGGTTTTGGAAGAAAACCTTTGGAAAATGTTTTGTTTTAAACTCTCTGACCCCAAAAACCAAGTTTTATGGTTTGAAAACTTATTTGGTGAACCCTATAGATTAATGCCTTAGTAAAAACATTTCTCCACCACATAAAATGATACTTTGTTTTGAAAATGGTTTTTAAAGTGAAACCTTTTGAAAATTATTTTGCCACTTTACAAAATGACCATTAGGTGCTTTCAAATGCTTATGACCCATTAGGAACCTCTTTTTCAAACAAAACAAAACTTGGCATGCTTGCATGCATTATCTTAGTTCTATGATTTTATGTGTGTTGTTTTGCTTGATTGGTAGATTGAGTTTGTGCCTTGTTTGATTGGAGTGTAGTGACTTGAAGAGTGTGATTGTTGCAAGGACAAGGAGTGAACCCATACTCTACCAAAAAGGCAAGTGATGCTTCATACTTTTTGTCCCATTACTTTCACTATGCATTAGTGATTTTCTCTAAGTAAACTTGCATGGAATTTTTGCTAAGTACAAACCTTGCTATAGAAAAACCTAGTAGATGAAACCTTAGTAGAAATTTCTAAGTCAAGATACCTACTACTATCAAGCTTAGCCTAGCTAATAGAAAACATGGGTGGAATATATATTCACACTATGGAAAAATTTCTAAGTCTGAGGACTTGTGTTTTGTTTAATAAAACAACTAAGTTAATGAATCACCTGGGTGGAATGGGACTTGCTTGGTGGTTTTTGGTTGAGTGGTTACACAAGGCCAGGGGACTGGTGAACCTTGTGTATCACACTTGTGGATGGCCACCCAGGAACAAAGAGATTTGAGATGTCAAATGTTGAGAAGCTTCAAGTGCAACCACTTGGCAATATGGGCTCTGCCATGATCATATAGGTTGCAAGAACTTAGCCATATGGACAGTGGGTGGTAGTGTTTGATAGGTTGGAGCGTGTCCATTTTGGTCTAAGGGAAGGCTTCTGAAAGATCTTGTCTTGGGAAACCAAGTCTTGTGGGGAAAGTGCACCACCTCTGCAGAGTGTAAAATCTAAGTACTTAGCCATGTCCCTGGTAAAGGACAATTTGAGCATCAAGACATGGAAGCAATCAAGAATCTCATCATTCAAATTTCTAAGTTAAAATCTTGTGGTTTGAACAAGGGTTAATTGAAATCTTCAATCTTTGATTGAGAGAAGCTTTGGAAAAGATTTTGTCAAAACAAAAACTTAGTATTTTCAAATGATAAGGAAAAATATATTTTGAGCAATGCAAGCCTCAACTCCACTTAGCCAAATGCATATAGATGTTAGACTCCACTATACTACCATAGTATCACTTGCCAATACAATTCAAATGTATTGACCCTTGTGGCTGTAACTTGTAATGTTGCAGGTTTGATTGATTTTAGTGAAGATTGATTGATTAGGATTACAAAGTCTACAACCAACATCTGCCTGTGGCACTTTGAAGATGAAGGACCCCATGACTATAGTTATTCCTCTGCAATGTAATGTAATAGCCATATGAGCTATGAAAGATGTAATAAAATTTTGTTATTCCTGGTTATAAAGTTATATTATGACCTTTGTTTCTTGATATTACATCTTAACTGTGGATGCTAGCTATTGATCCAGGGACTAGCATTGTAAACACAGTGGACTCCACCTTATATTGTTGTAAGGTTGGGACACTCCCTCTACAGTTAGATAGGTGTAGGGGTGTTGGGCCACGACCAGGTAGTGTTTTTATTTGTTTTATCCTTTTCCCATTTTTTGTTTTCTTATTCAGATTTGAATTTGATTTATATTTTGAACCTTTCTTTGGAGGATTTATTTGCTGGATAATTGCAGTAATACTAAAATATATTTAACATCATTTGTGAACTTTTATTATATAATCTTTTTGGTATTTCTTTTATTTACTCGTTATGAACCCATTTTAAGAATCTATAGAAGCCTTTCTCATTATTTTACTTTCCTCCTTTAATTATGGATTTCCAAATGATATATTCTTATTTGTTTATAAACTTAACTCTAGTTGGCTTATAGTTTGAATAGAAACTTTTATATGTATATAGATCCTATACCATTATTTGATGCATGAAATATAAAAGACATTGATATAGTTATTACTACTCCCATTGATTTGGAAAGTGACAATGTATAGATTCTATTGTAATAAATAAAGAGGTTTAGGGTTTTGAATCATGAACCTTACCTTGGCTTTAGGGTTTTGCATATACTTAGATTCCTTTATGGATATGGTTCAGGATTTAATGACTAATCACATTGTCTTATATTTATGATATTTGTTGGAATCTCCCTTTATAACAGAAAGTTGCAATTAGGATGTTTTATAGATAGGAATGGATAAGAATGCTCCTAAGCACATATAATTATGATAGTTGGAATTGACAAAGATGTGCTTATGTGATGTGCTATAGGAGAATATTCCTATAAAGTGATAGAGACATAAGATGATGGATCAATCACATGAAATGGATATTATGTTTGGCTTAAGATTTAAAGTTGGTTATTTACCAATAATTACTATCTTCCATAATTCATAATTCTAGACTTCTTATTAAAGAATTCCTTTCCTAAATATACTACCCTTTTATATCTATCATCATGGTTAACATGATGAACTATTACTTCACATGAATATTCGGATTCACCTATTATACTTCTAAAATTGTTGATAAATCCATTGAATTGATACTAGAGTATTCATAACTTCCTCATATCATGGCTTGGTTGTATTTACTACTCTACTGTTGATAGCCTTCCATTCAACAAATAGTTCCTTCAATTCTACTCATACTCTTCTTAATCATTCATTACTAATGTATCTTTATTAGTTGTATGCTTCCAACTACTTTCTCTAAAGTTGACAATCCTTTAATATGAATAACACCACTTCTATAACTCTATGCTATACTAGCTTTAATTGCATAATACCATCTATATGCACTTTACTCCAACCCTAATTATGTTTATGTGGCTTGCAATGACTACTCTGAGATAATTTATCTTTACTAAGGTTCTAATCATGTTCTACCCACCAGTATTACTTATATAAGTATTCAATATTGGTGGCTAAAGCATTACCATTATAATACTTAAATCATTTATTGCTTAAGTTCTTAGTTGACTAAGCAAGGATTTATCAATCCTACTTTTCCATTGTCTTGAAATTATCTTCTTAATATCTCATATTGGATTAAGGTTATTAATGGACTATGCCCTCTTTAAAAGATTTAAGTAGTTATTAGGATAAGATCAAGAAATAGTAGATCAAGGATTGGTAGTTAAAGAATTTGTGAATCAATGGGGAATTACCCAACATTGATGAACAACAGATATTAGGATAAGTTCCATAAAGATTACTATAGAAAGAAAGATATATATAGTGGATAATCTTGACTTAATCTCTTTCCAACTCAAACCCATTAAAAGAGTTTTTAAGGTTAGGTGTTACTATGATACTCAGGATGTATGCAGGTGAGATTAAGATATAGTGGTTACATTCTTATTATTTGTGTTATATCCTTTCCTTGGTACTTATGAGTGATTATTATGAATACTATAATATGATCACCTAATGATCAAATATAATTCACATTGTATTAAGGTTTAACTTATAGTACATTTGATCTACCCTTAGATCAAATCTTGTTTAACCTAATAAGGTTTTAGAAATGGTCATATTGAAACTTATCACAGTTAACTTGATGATCTACTTCAATTCCATCAAGCTAAGAGAAGCTTCATTCAATTTAACAAGTTCTGTTTTAAAAGCGCAAAAATTATTCGGATTTTCTATGCATGAATGCAATGCACACATCTGGGTTTGGATTATTTCTAGACTCTAATACTGGGATGTTACAGATCCAAACTCATGACCAAGGTGATGATGATGAAGTGTTATCTAAGTATATAGGATCCATGCTTACATTGGGTCTTCACTGAGTGGGAAACTATCAAAGGGGATTATCCCTGGATTGATCAGATTAGGAGATGAGATGACCACTCTGGTGGCTTAGGATAGATCCAGGGTTGGGATGCTGGGTCTAAGATTGATGATTACAAACATAGATTGGGTCCTAAGGGATGATCTAATAGATTAGCTCACTCTAGTTCCTAGCAAACAAGGCAATCAGCAGATCAAGGCAATTCATCTTATCACTTATCCAACTATTACTAGGGTTACCATCAAGCCTAGCTTGAGGTAAGGATGGGTATTTTGAATTGGTTATGCTTTGAAGTAAGGTAAGGTCCATCTTGGTATTTCTACCAAGATTGGATGAGAAGGTTTTTGGAAAGGTTTTGGAAAAACCTAGAGGTAAGGGTAGTTGCGAGTTCTATCTTGGAAACATAAGGAGATTATATATAGGTCTCCATAGTTTTGTTAATAGAACTAGTAAAGAATTTTATTGTGTCAAGGTCACCTTGGCTCAGGTTTTGAAATGCCAGAACATTTTGAGAATATAAGGATGAGCCAAGACCTCTCTTTTGTAAAATAGCTTTTTGTAAACTAGTGTTGATATGAGAGGTATATCACCTAATACACAATCAGTTGCATGAACACAAGCAAACAAGTAAGCAATCATTGCAACACTTAGGAAGAAAAAGTTTTTGTTCCCCCTAATTTTTGCCTTCTAGACATCAAATCAGGGTTGCTGAAATTGGGATGTTACAACCCTCCTAGGTGTACTTGTTTCTATCACGGTATTGATTGATGAAGCGTCCTGGATCGACCTTATGCATACTCTTACACAAGACTGGTTGCACGCTCTACATACGGCTTTCTCCGCATAAGTGGCTAGTGGGTGTTCGTCTCTCTTTCAGTAGTTGATATAGCATTTACAAAGAAGGGCTCCGAGAGGGGTGTAGTAGAAACAATTATCTAATCAGCATTGTGGTTGAAGTTCGTAGGTAAGAAACGGTTCTTGTGTGAAATCCCCAACAACCACGTAAAACATGCAAAGATAAAGTAGAGGCGTCTAACTTTGTTTTGCATGGGGGTGTTGTGGTGTGATATGGTAATAGTTAAGGTAAAGTAGTTTACTTTCTATTAATAAGTCATAGTAATTGCCATTATGATGGTGGACTACACACCGGAGGCATCAGATGGAGATCATAGCGCAAAGGACCATATTGCATCACACTTACATTTGATGTATATTGTGTGCATCTTATTATGTGCTAGTATTAGATACTCGACGGTAGCATTAATAAGATGATCCCTAAAACTTAATTCCAATGATAGTGTTCCCCTCGTGTTTACACCGCTAAGAAAGTTCTCCATTATGAGGCACGCCGTGACGATCGGGTGTAAGCCATGTTGCACTATAATACACTCGAGTTAGAGTTGGCGAGCCTAGCATGAGCAGACATGGCCTCGGAAAATGAGATGATCAAAATATTGAGCACGACTCACATGAATGATGTGATTGATGTTTCGACGCCCACCTTTGCAACTATGTCGCCGGCCATGACGATCGGGGGTGATGTAGTGAATTGGGATCATGTAATCACCAAAATCTCTTTGGGAATAATAGTTTTAGTGGAGTTATTTGAACTCACATAATTATAAACTTAGTCTAAAACCCTTTGCAATTGTAATTGTAGAGCATGGTTCGCCACAAAGCTTCTTTTAACATTTCTAATTGGGTAGATGCTGAGAAACTTAAATTAGATGGTTCCAACTTCCCTGATTGGCTAGTACATCTAAATGACCTCCTTAGTAAGAAAAAAGTGGATGGTTACATTTGCTACATGATGGATTTGGATGAGCCATAAGATTATGAGTCCCCACATCTGCGGGAAGACTGCTATTTCGTCAAGAGAGGTCCTCCTTCATTCAAGGGATGATGCGTAACGGGATGATGGATGAACTACATCCTCTCATGGATGATCTTGAACCATATGCAATGGTGGATTAATTGGGAGCAGAGTTCGTTACCCATGTGCACATGTGGAAGCATGAGTTTCTTGGATATTTACTTTCCATAAATATGGAGGAAAACACTTGCCTGGAGAGTCACTTGGAGTGCATGCTTGATGCACACATGAGACTGATTCACTTTGTGAACCACTGGATGACCGAGTCCTTTTCCATAGGCGTGTTACTTCGGTCGCTGCCTCCCAGCTACCAAGGGCACATCCGGGCCTGCATCATGAGAGGTGATGCAGAAACACTGAATTTATATGAGTTCATATCACGTTTCGGAAACATGAAGGTTGAACCCTTGCCAGAGAGGTCATCGATGGCGAAGGTATATATGATATTCAAGTTTATAAATGTTATAATCTTGCAAACACTTGTTGCAACATTGAAGTATCTAATACTTGTTTAGTTTTATGAAAACAGGTCATACTACATGAGAGTTGATTGCAGGATAGGAGGTGACGTTGCTTGCTGATGGTGAGCATGATGATGATGGTCGAAGATACTCTCCCTCGACATTTATCACTTAGTTTACTATTTTGTATAATTATTATAATCGATGGAATATGAACTTTATTTGTGTGTCTTGCACTTCACAAGGCGGTTATTCATATGAGTGTGTAACAAATCAGTTGTTCTACTTTAATGAATTATTTCTATTCATATTCATATGTTAGTTTTCGATTATGTGTGAATTATTCGAGTTGACTAACTAATTCGAGTTGTTCTAATTTAGTTATTCATATGAGTGTGTAACATATTCGATGCACCGTATTTCAACAAAATTTGGTGATTATCATTTAGGTGATTGTTGATTTAAGTAAAAGAGTTTACCAAATGAAACATGACTTTGAAATTATTTGACGTGATCAAAGATTTCAACATCAAAGGGTATTGAAAATTAAAAAAAGGAATCAATTACTATGATTTGATCAATAGTAATGAAAATTGACGTTATTGGCATTAGGGTTTGTGAAATATGTTTCACAAGATAATATTTGATATTAAGTGGGCTATTGGTGGCACCAAATAAATCGTGATAGTTTAATGTAAAGACCATTAGAAACATGGATCACTCATTCAGAATAAAGTAAACCATCTAGAATTTGTGAAAGGTTTTGGATTTAATTGACAAAACCAAAACAACACCAAACAAGTCCTTGGAAACTTTGTAATACAAATTCCATGACTGGAACCAAAGGAAGGCAAAACTTGTATTGATAAAATTTTGATGCATAGTTTCTCGATATTGTTGTTAATGGAATAAAGTAAGAGCGATATGAAAGTGTTGAGAAGCGCAACAGAACATGTTCTAGAACATGACTCTTCACGTTAAATTGACAATGAAATCATCTTATTGGATAATGAGATGGTGAACATACCCTATATAAGCATCATAACACGATCATGTCATAAAGTTCAAGTTGTGATGATTAGGAAACGTAGTGACTTGTCCCTTAGACCATGAGAACATATCTAAACGCTGTCTCCCGAGAATACTTTAATGGCATCTAGGACGGTGATCATAAGGGTGTCCTTGGGTATTCAGAGGAGAAGGTAGAGGCGTATGCATCAAGAGGGGGATTTGTCCATCCGGTTGACAGAAGATACTCTGGGCCCACTCGGATGAGTTATATCCATACGTTGCGCACCGTGTGACTAGGCCATGGGGATATCACTTATCGGATCGAGTAAAGTATCTATTGTTGGTAACGAGGTTGAACCCGACATGGTTATATGTCATTGATCAAGCCTCATACAATACAAGTATCATAGAGACAAAAATAAGACACAACATTGATGGTTCAATGACAAGTTTCGTGGAATGCACAGGTGGTCATCATGGGCATCCAGGTCCCGCTGTTGATCATTGGTCAGACAGGGGTCTCGACCATATTTGGAGTGTTCCCGAACCGTTGGGTAGAACGCTTAAGAGTTTGACGAACCTCAGAGATTGTTTCGGGATCATCGGAATTATCGGAGTATTGACAAGAGAGAGACGGAAAAGTTCCACGAAGGTCCGAAAGGTGTTTTGAGGGTTTCTGAAGAGTTTGAGAGTGAAAGGGAATTAAGTAATATGAAATTAATATTAATTAATTGAAATAATATTAAATATATGATTTATTTAATTAATAAAAGGAGGCCCACCATGTTGGGCTCACCTTATTGGATTAGGGTCACTACTAGAGAAAAGCCTATCCGAGGCGCACCAAAAAGCCTATCCGAGGCGCATATCACATGTGCCTCTAGCTTCAAGCCTCGGGTATTTCTTATGCGAGGCGCATCTGATATGCGCCTCCTATACTTCACATATGCGAGGCGCATATCGATATGCGCCTCGCATAATAATATGCGAGGCGCATATCGATATGCGCCTCGCATATGTGAAGTATAGGAGGCGCATATCAGATGCGCCTCGCATATGTTTCAGAATGCGCCTCGGGTATTTATAGTATATGCGCCTCGCATATGTTTCAGAATGCGCCTCGGGTATTTATAGTATATGCGCCTCACATATGTTTCAGAATGCGCCTCAGGTATTTATAGTATATGCGCCTCCAATAGTATCCTATATGCGCCTCCGGTAATATTTTCGAAATTCAAGTTTTACAGACCACTATATATAAATAATATACAGATATTCAAATATACAATATAGTCCACAGAATTTTTCAGAAACTTGCATTTTGCCAAAGCATAATAGAACCAACATGAATACACATCAATCATGACATACAAGTTCATACATCAAGTGTTTGTGCCACAAGTTCACACCTCCGATCGGTACAAGTTCACAATCACATTACACCTTCGAGTACAAGTTCACAATTCACATTACAACTCCAACGACGTAGCTCTACCTAGATGAAGTAGAACACAACCTACAATGAAGAGCAACAAGGTGGTGATCACGAGGAAGTTCCTCCATTTCTTCCTTCCATGCCTCCTCCACTTCTCTTCCGCCACCTCTCTACTCTCATAGCCTTGGTAGCTATTGCCCGAGAAGTTGTTCACTTGCTTCTGGCAGTCTTTCCACTCCTCGTACACACCTGGAACCCGACCGACGTACACGACATAACACCTCGACATCTCCTACACATTTTAAAGATGATATTACTTATGTCAGTGGAAAGCAATAGCTAGCAGTTCACAAAGATAGAATCATCGGCATTTCGAAGAAAGACCAAAAAAAAGCAAACCAAGAATGACTTGGATTAGTGCCTCATACTTAGATTGGGCACGGAAATAACAATGCTCGCTGTTCGATCTCATGCGGCAAGTAGAGTATATGCCCAAATTACTAGTCTACTTGGCACACAAGATCGAACAGCGGCATAGTCATACACGTGACACCACAACACGTTCTAATCATCGGCATTTCGAAGAAAGACCAAAAGAAAGCAAACCAAGAATGACATGGATTAGTGCCTCATACTTAGATTGGGCACGGAAATAACAATGCTCGCTGTTTGATCTTGTGCGGCAAGTAGAGTATATGCCCAAATTACTAGTCTACTTGGCACACAAGATCAAACAGCGGCATAGTCATACACGTGACACCACAACACGTTCTAATCATCGGCATTTCGAAGAAAGACAAAGAAAGCAAACCACAAGAAAGTAGGGAAGCAATGACAAATGAAAAGCAACAAGCACTTAAAATAGTTCGTAACACAAATAACTAGCTAGTGTCTCTCACAATCAAGTTCAACGGTTGACGAAACATATTCTAGAGGTTTTGCTAGGCAAGTTTAACACAGTGATAAGAGGTTACAACACGAGTTCGGAACTAACAGCTAGGTACCCAGGCAATGCAATCATGAAGTCTTCTTCGGCTCTTGAGTCGGCTTTGGGGGGGCATTGATGAAGCCTGACCGAGTTTTCGCCATTTGCATGAACATCCTGCCGTCACCCTGCTGCGCTAAGCGTTCGTCTATCTCCCTGTTGGATGGTGTATAGCCGCCGTGGAAGGTGCCTCCGGCTTTTATGACTCCCTGGTACACGATTGTCGCGATCTCCTCCTGGATGTTGAAGAAGTGTTGCCTGAGGTTGCGAGCCTGTATGCATGCAAGCTTTTCATCCCACTTCACGAGGTCAGATGGCAGCGTTTTGGTCTCCATGTCATTGAAGAACGCCTTCATGTGGTAAATGGCGTAGAAGGCATCCTTCCCACTGCCAGGCGGCTGCTTGACGCAGGCAAACTTCGTCGTGTGGCGGAACACGTGCGCGCCGAACTTTACATGTGGCCTTGCCGGTTTGACGCCTCCCGCTGCGACGTAGCCGGTGAGAGCGCCATCAAGAATTTTCTTGATATTGGTGTAGTTTTTTTGGATCGCACTGTTTGAGTCGAGGTACAAGGCTGTTGAGTGTTTCAAATTCAAGCTTATGAGCACACAACCTGTCCGATCATCCTCCGTGATGGGATGGTAGGGAAGGAGAATCACATCCTTGTCCGAGTATGTTTGCAGGAAGTTTGAGAGGTAGTCGGTCGCCAGATCTATGGCCTCAACATCTTTCAGTACGGCGTCACGCATGAAGTAGGGATCCACTATCTGGATGCCCGGGATCTTGTCTCTGGTGATCTCCATGGCCATATTGAGGGAGAACAGCCGGACCAGGGTATTGTGCAGTCGAAACCCGTTCAACATGTCAAATAGGTCGGTATGCCGCACGTAGAAGATATCCCCGGGGGGTACAGTGACGAAGCACGGCATGTGAGAAGGCACCTTAGCCTTGAAAACGAGGTACGACTGATCGTTGTCGCGAATGCGGCACTGCTCAATTGTGAGACATCCATAATGAATACTACGCATATGCGAGCCTGCGACCTCGAGCATCGATTTACACATCATCGGTACACCTTCCACGTGCTGCTGATTCCTGGCTTGCCCCACAGCACCGTCCCGGAAAAGAGGATTTGGATCCTTGCCCCGATCACCCTTAGGCTTCCTTTTGCGACCCTTCTTGCTCTTTACGGCTTCGGCCACTGCGTTCACCTCACCGACCGTCTTATGGAGGGTGTCGGGGATGATCAAAGGAACTACTGGCCTTGGAGGCTCGGTGAAGGGGACAGGTGGCGGCGTCTCCTGACTAGTTGGGAAGAGACGCACCTTGCAAGGGGGTTTCGCTGGTGCTGGTTGGGTCTCGGCAACTTGATGTGTGCTTGATGGTCCCGGCTCATACAAATCAAAAAACCTTGTGTTAACAAACTGGTCACCGTAGTTCGGGTCAATTTCTTCATCATCATCGGGATTCTGTGCCATGTTGTCCAAGTCTCCCATCTCGAAGTCTTCATCATGTGCTGGTTGTGCTGCCTCTAGGGTGATGTTGAGCTGGTCCTCTGTCCCCAAACGGATCTGGCTCTTCGGCCATAGGTACAAGTAGTCGAAGCCGGTATTGAGGACCGCTGCCGTGTCCTCATCATCCCATCCTTGAGGTTGAGAGGGAGGTTCCACTTGCTCGTAGCCCGGAAGCACCATACTGTATTTGACCCTCATCATGTCAGGTGGCATTGTGACATTGTGCATTTTGCGGTTCTCTGGTTGAACAATAGTACCCTTGGCAACATCCATCAACTGGCCGCCCACCCAATGCATTAGAGTGCAAGGAGTGTCTCCCTGCGAAAGATCGACATGTAGGCCGAGCGTTAGAAAAACATAGATCAAGTCATCGGTGTGGTTGAGCCTCCCAACTCTCGCTTTAATTAGTTAGTTACCTTGAGGGCGTCAAATTCGGCCAATGTCGAGGCACCGACGCCGACAGGCTTGAGCACGCAAGTGGCAGAGTGGCTGCCTGATGGCACGGTGGTGCGGGCCGGCGCCTTCGCCGCAGTGGGCAAGTTAAGCTCCGGAGCTAGAGGAGTCTCCACCACCACCGGCCCTGCTGGAGGAGTCACCAACGCCTCCGGCCGCGCCACATTGTCCGATTGGGCGCTGTTGAGGTTGGGAACCGGTGGCGGCCCCCGTTTACCACCCTTCTGCCACTTGTTGTACTTTTCCATGTAGACGGGAAGGATGGTGTTGAGCTTCTCGTTCACTTGTGAATGGACTTGTGACTGGACTTGTGACTGGACTTGTTCTTGGAACTTTGTCTCGGCAGCTGACACAGCCTTGTTCACGGCATCTTGGACTATATTTGGAAAGGCTTCCACCTGTTCCCTTAGGAGTTTTACCTCGGCGCTTTCGGCCTTCTTTCCCTTCCGCTCCGGGGTGCCATAGTACTCGGACCATGATATGCCGCCAAAGCCGACCACACGACCAGCCGACGGGGCCGCCAGGGGATCGACACTCTTGGTCCGGTTCAGCGCCCTATTGAAAGTGGTGTCCCACTTGGCGACAGGCGGTGGCGCTGACCCCTGGGATGAGGAGCTCCTACACTCCTCGTCCTGCGCACAAGGAACACGAAGCATTTGATCAGAAAACTGGACTTCATTGATTAATCATGAATGCAATTAATCGACTTGCATGCAAACTACTTACATATTTTTGCATGAAGTCCGTCACCCTCGGAGCAAAGGGGCCGGCGGGCTCCGAAGAATAATCAGAACCCCCTTTCTTCGGCGGGGCAAACCGGGCTCTGACGAAGTTCTTTGCCTGCTCCTCCTTTATGTCGTCAAAGGGACGTGTCAACCCCTTTGCACGAGCGTCGGCGTCCTCCTTATCCCATTTTGGCCTCGCGGCTCTATAACCGCCAGAGCCGAGATGGTGGGTACCAATGTTTCGGGATCTCATATTCTTGCCCTTCTCAGTCCTGGCCTTGCCCAAGGCGGAGTTACATCTGGCCTTGAAAACATTGTAGTCTTCTTCCTTGACCAGAGGCTCCTTCTTGACGAGCTCTGGATAACTTAGCTTCTCCTCGAAAATCAGATTCTTCACCCGAGCCTTCCAATTTGACAAGGCCTTGGTCATCCTCCCGAGGGCATACTTGTTCACCGGATTCCCTTTGAGATTGTCATTATTATACTTGTTTTCCTCATCACCCGGGAACGCGTATCTTGCGTGCAGCTTCCGGAAAAGCTGGATGAGGAAACCCCTGTTCTCTTCGGCCTTCAGGTTCTCCATGTTGATCGTGACGGTGTTCCGGAGGATTGCCGCGAGCTGGTTAGAGTAACCCCCAACAAATTCTTCTGGCTCCAAAGGCGCACCTTTAGGGCTCACGCTTGTGATGATGGACCTTTTGAGGTCGACCACGATCGGGGTCCGATCCTTCCGAGACTTCTTCAATGCGCTACCACCGTCTGTAGTAGCTTCACCGCCGCCATCAGTGGTAGTGGCGTCGCCATCGGCGTCCCCCATCTCCTCATTGCCCGACGAGGTATCCTCGTCCTCCTCCATCTCGTCGTCCCGCGGAACAAATTCCGGGGCCTCTAGGGATTCCATCTCCTCCTGCTGCTCCCAAAAGGGCTTCTGGCTAGAAGGGCCAGGATCCGACATTTCTAAACACACAAATAAATGAAACTAATAAGCACAAAAATTCACAGAAAATTTTGGCATGAACTTTGCTAATTTTCTATGTCTAGGAGTGCCAGAAATTCGCCGGAACGGAAATGAATCAACATTCCGGTGAAACATTGGCAACTTAAAAAGAAAAACCTGCACAAAAAGGATCAAACACAGCCATCATCACAGCCATTTTCTGCCAGCATACAGAAAACACATTTTTAAACATACAGAATAATCAACTTCCAGTTTTCCCATCAGATAACCAACTTTACAATCAGGTAAAGTTATTTTTTCTCTTGAACTTTTTAATTAATTAGGTGAAGTTGATTGAACCTACTACAGTGCTTGTCATCAGAAAACTGCATCTTGATCTTTCCGCGTCGTTAATTAGCTGAGCCTGACTGAACACACAGTGCTCGACAGCAGGTTAATGTTATAGCCCAACATGAGTGGGAAACAGGTGAGCAAGCACATCGTATATATGCTGCCAGCACAACTAGTCCAGTAAATCGCGGTGAACTTTCGGAACAAATTTCCACCCCGGTTTCTAACTAGAACACGCCAAAGGTTAAGCAATTCGCTCAATAACTTTGCTACAGAGGATTAAAATGTAGACGAAAGAGCACGGAGAATGAACGGAATTCATAACAGAGAATGCACGGTCGGGTTTCCGGCAGCGGAAATATACTATACTAATAATGGAGAAGAAGACGGATTTACCTGCTGCACTGCTGGCAGAAGCGCTGCTGCTGGCCGTTGACGGCGACGACGGGCGTCTTGGCGTGCGCCTCGCAGACCTTGTGGCGGCGGTGGTAGTCGCGGACCCGGGACAGGTCGGCCGTGCAGCCCTGGACGGAGCACGCCGGGACGGCCTGCTGCACGCCCTGCCCCGACCGGGCCCGCTTCGCCGGCGCGGAAGCCGGCTGCTGCTGCTGCTGCACCGGTGCTGCCGCCTGGACCGGCCTCCAGCTCGTGGGCGCGCCGAGCTTCAGGTCCAGCGCCGAGCTTCAGGTGGGCGGGTAGGCGGAGTCGACGCCGGCGTGGCGCTGCGGCTGGTGCACGACGGCGGGCTGCTCCGGGCGGACGGCGGACGGCGGCTGCTCCGGGCGCGGACGGCGGGCTGCGGCGGTGCGGCGGCTTCGCGATCTGAGATGTGAGACGCGTGCGTGAGATGTGAAGAAAGATGTGAGACTCGGGCGTGAGACGCGGCTTTGATCTATACCGGATTATTACGCGAGGCGCATCTGGGCTAAATGCGCCTCGTATAATATTATGCGAGGCGCATTTAGCCCAGATGCGCCTCGCGTAATATGCAATCCTAGACAAATAGGGAAGTGCGCATGTTTCTATCAACTATCACACAGCAGCCTAGTGGTAACATGCCTTATCCTTCACTGCTGGCCACCCAAGTTCGAATCCTAAGGGGGCCAATTTTTTGGAATTTTTTTTAAAGGCAAATTTTCATGTAAAAGCATACAAATATGAACTATAAAATATACTACAAATATTTTAAATATTCAAATATTGCTAAAACAACAAAAGTGAGTATTCTCAATGAATGTGTCTTGTCGATACATAATATTCTCAATGCAATATTATTATAACACACACATAATAAAAATTAAGAATGTTTTGATACATAATAGTAGGCCACACACACGACGGTTCTTGACAATGGTCGGAGCGCGCTAGCGTTTCTTGACAATGGTCGTCTTCTTGCCCTTCTTTGTTGCGGTTGCATAGGTTAGGTCCGGGACGTCTTCACTACTTCTCTTGAACGGAAGTCCTTTCTTATGTAGGGTTGTGGTGTACGGTGTTTGGTTGCCATACCCGTCTTCTATCTTCGGGTCGCCGTTCTGGTCAAAGTCTTGCTCGTTGGCGACTCCGTCCATTCCGATAATGTTCCTTTTGCCTCTCCTGACGACAATCCGGCTAGGCTTTGACGGGTCTTTGATGTACCAGCATTGGTCGACTTTGCTAGCCAAAACCCAAGGCTCATTTCTTGCGGGTGCGTTCGCGCTGGTGGTCTTTGAGGGTATAACCATCGTGGTGAAATACCGGTCTTCTTTCTCGACGCTCTTGGCCCACCTGACACGAAACATCGGCACCTTCTCCGTAACATAGTCGAGCTCCCAAATCTCCTCGATCCTTCCGTAGTATCTTTCCGGGATGTCGCCGGTGTAGAATATCCCTGTTACCCCTGAGTTCTGGTAATCGCAGTTATTGTCTTTTTCCTCTGTGTAGAACGTGTATCCGTTGATATCGTAAGCCTGATAGGTCATGAGGTTGTGCGAGGCGCCCTGTGACAATGAGAATATGAGTTTATCTTCCTCCGAGTACTCGCCCTGCGGTGGATTAGCTATGACCTTCTCCCTAAACCACCGCGTGAAACCGGAGTTGTGCTCCTTGTAACATCTTCCTCCCTCGGGACCTGGCGCCCCTGATCAGCGTAATTCTTCTTGATAAACTCTTTGTGCTCATGTATGTATGGATCAACCACCTGCAGGTGTTGCAGCGCGACCAGGTTTGCTCTTTCAAAGTCCTTGGTTCGGCCCTCCATGTCGACATGCTTTGCACGTCGACCCTCGCGGTGACCCCATCCAGCGAGCCTCCCGAGGTGCTTGTTGAATGGCATACCAAGAGGGGTCTCGGTTTGTAGAAAGTTCGAGCAGAAAGAGATGCACTCTTCGGCCAGGAAGCCGTTTGCTATGCTTCCATCTGGACGGGACTTGTTCTTAACGTATCCCTTAATGTGTCCATTGAGCCTTTCGAACGGCATCATGCTTCGCAGAAATGCAGGACCGAGCTGGACGATATCCTCCACGACATGGAGAAGCAGATGAAGCATGATGTCGAAGAAAGCGGGGGGGGGGGGGGGGGGGGAAATAGATCTCGAGCTCGCACATTATCACCACGATCTCGTCCTGTAGCCTCGTGAGCTGCTTAATGCCTATCGACTTCCGAGAGATGACGTCAAAAAAGTTGCAGAGGCCAAACAGTGTTTCACGGATGTGCTTGTCCATTATACCTCGGATCGCGACCGGGAGTACCTGCGTCATTAGCACGGCGACGTCGTGAGACTTCATCCCGCTGAAGCGCTGCTTCGCCTCGTCTAGCCATCTGCTTATCTTCCCCGCGTAGCCGTTCGGAAATTTGACTCCGAGGAGGCACTTCATAAACTGTATGGCCTCCTTCTTACTCAGAGTGAAGCATGAGGCCTTGAGCTTGACCTCTCCCTTCTTAACCTTTTTCCCCTTGCGACGACGGCTATTCTGTGTTTCTGTCTCCTCCACCTCGTCCTCCTCCTCATCATCGCTAGGTGGTGGTTGAAGTTCATCCCTGATGCCCATATGCTTCAAGTCGTTCCTTGCCTTCGGCCCATCTTTGGTCTTGTCGGTGTTAAGGAGGGTGGCAAGCAGACTCTCGCCCACGTTCTTCATGATATGCATGAGATCAAGGCTATGAGGCACGCGGAGGATCTTCCAGTATGGCAAGTCCCAGAAAACAGACCTCGCCTTCCATACCTTCAGCAACGGCTCTGGCTTCTTCTGGGTCTTTCCTGGCGCAGGGCACTCCTTCCAGTTATTCAACAGCTTGTAGATTTCCGCGCCACTCTTCTGGTGTGGGATTCCTCGGAGCTCGATCGTCCCATCGAACAGATGTCCTAGCTTTCTCCAGGCGTGATTCTTGGGAAGCCACCTCCGAGCCCCAAGGAACACGGTTTTCCCGGACCCGGGATCTTTCTGTAGCTGGCGGTACGTTGTATTATCCTTGCACCTAACGCACCCATAGAATCCTTGGACCACCTGCCCCGAGAAGTATCCGTAACTAGGATAGTCTTGCACCGTCGTGATCACCGCCGCTCTCATGTCAAAGTACTCTTGTCTCGAGGCGTCCCATGTACGGGCTCCTTCTTCCCATAACGTGGCCAACTCCTCTTTCAACAACGTGAGATACAGATTGATGTCTGTACCAGGTTGTTTTGGCCCTTGAACGAGCATACTCATGGTTACGTACTTATTCTTCATGCACAACCAGGGAGGGAGGTTGTAGATCCATACAAACACGGGCCAGGTGCTGTGTGTGCTGCTCTGGCTTCCAAACGGATTGAGTCCGTCAGTGCTCACGCCCAGCCTGAGGTTCCTTGACTCTTTCCCAAAATGTTGGTAATATTGTAGGTCCAACGCCTTCCACTGGCAAGCATCCGAAGGGTGCCTCAACATTTCCTCCTTCTCCGGATCATCGTCTTCCGGCCTCTTTCTTTCCGCGTGCCAGCGCATGAGCTGTGCTTCCTTAGGGTCTGCGAAATACCGCTGCAAACGAGGAGTTAGAGGAAAGTACCACACCACCTTCCTAGGAGCTTTCTTGGTCCCTCTCTTGTATCGAGAGGTCTTGCACACCGGACACGTGGTCTTCTCCGCGTCCTCGCCCCGGTAGATGATGCAATCATTTATGCAGACGTGGTATTTCACGTGCGGTAGATTGAGAGGACACACAACTTTCTTCGCCTCAGCGATACTAGTCGGACATGTGTTCCCCTTCTTGGGAAGAATATCGTGCCAGAATACAATGTTGTCGTCGAAACATTCGTCGGTCATTTTGTGTTTCGCCTTCATCTCCAGAGCCCTAAGCGTTACATTTAGACGGGTATCCCCGTCGTTGCATCCGTCAAACAATGGAGTGACCGCGTCTTTCTCCATTTGCTCCAGTTTAGCCTTCTCTCTACCGGCGGCTCTGGCGTTACTCGTCTCCTTGAGAAGCAGATCTTGGACATGAGGGTCTCGCAACCAGCTCGAATCATGGTCGGCACCACCTTGATCATCTTCGTGTCCATGCCCGACGCCACCTTGATCATCTTCGTGTCCATGTCCAGTGCCACCACCCTGATCTTCGTGATCGTGATTGGCGTCTTGATCTTCGTGATCATCACTGGCATCTTGATCTTCGTGATCATCACGTATCCATCGAGTGTAGCCATCCATGAAACTACGTCGAAGCAGGTGCGACTCCAGCATTCCGGAGTCATGCCTTATCAGATACATCAGCTTGCAGTCCCGACATGGACATCTTATCTCTGTCTTGTTTGCACGTTCCATGTCGGCCCTCGCGCATGTCATCCACCTATCCACGCGGGCTTTGTTGATCAGTGGTCGGACCATGGCCGCCTGCATGGTACAAAGAGCAAGAGAATAATTAGAGCATATATGGACGTGGATCGCCGGAAAAATTCGGCATGACCTCCCCTAAAAAGAGGACATCCGCGAGTGCCAGAAATTCGCCGGAAAAGAAATAAATCGACATTCCGGCGAAACATTGGCATCTCAAATGAAATCCCTGCAAAAAAAGTAGCACCACAACACAATCATATAGTCGGTGTCTCCGACAACGCGCATACATGCAAGCAACGCCTTCACGCTTCCTCCAACAACGACTTGCGCAAGAGAGCCGGAGGAGCAGTAAATGGACATGTTGTAGATCTAGAGGAGCAAGAGACTTCACTTACATATGGGTGTCAACCAATGGATGTTGAGCAAGATTCGAAGGTGAATCAATGGGGGAAATGAGGTGGGGAGGAGGAGGGGGGCGACCAGATTTGTTTGGTGGAGGAGGAAGAAGTGACACAAGTGAGTGGGGTGCTAGTTGCCTCCATGT
The DNA here is from genome assembly GCA_916181665.1 of Avena sativa. Taxonomy (NCBI): domain Eukaryota; kingdom Viridiplantae; phylum Streptophyta; class Magnoliopsida; order Poales; family Poaceae; genus Avena; species Avena sativa. The sequence continues at coordinate 189,575,902 of OV702284.1, read as the reverse complement.
GCAAAAAGCTGGAAAAAAAGTGGTGCAGCTTATGCGAGGCGCATATTGCACAATATGCGCCTCCTATAATTCAAACTATAGGAGGCGCATATTGTGCAATATGCGCCTCGCATATGCGGCCACCTACCAGCGCCGGGCCCGCATGAGTTACTTGAGGCGCATATGGCCATATGCGCCTCGCATATTGTCCAATATGCGAGGCGCATATAGCCATATGCGCCTCGCATATTCGTGCACCTACCAATACGCGGGCCCACACAGAATATGCGAGGCGCATTCTGACCATATGCGCCTCGCATATTGTCCAATATAGGAGGCGCATATAGCCATATGCGCCTCGCATATTCGTGCACCTACCAACACGCGGGCCCACACAAAATATGCGAGGCGCATTCTGTCTATATGCGTCTCGCCTATCTGATATATAGGAGGCGCATATGACTAGAATGCGCCTCGCATAATATCGGGCTGCTAGATTCTGTCCGTACAGGGATTATAGGAGGCGCATTCTTATCATATGCGCCTCGCCTATTTTTATACTAGAGGCGCATATCGCAATGTGCGCCTCGCCTATTTTTATAGGAGGCGCATATGCTAAATGTGCCTCGCATAAGCATGTCTCCTATAGCCTTTTCTCTAGTAGTGGGTGTGGGAGCCCTAGGGTTTGGTGGGTGGGCCGAATTGGGCCCATATCTTGTGGCCGGTTAGGGAAACCCTAGCCGCCATCCCTAGGACCCCCTTGGTCGCTACCCCTTGCCCCCTCTTGGCTGCCCTATGGTTACCTTGGTGGGAAGGGTAAGGGTGCCCCCCTTTCCCCTATATAAAGCCCCCCCTTGGAGGAGAGACACACAAAAGGGCCACGATTTGGGAGATCTCCTCCCTCCTATACGCGCCTCTCTCTCCTCTCTCTCTCTACCTCTCCTTCCTGTGTGGCTCCCCGAAGGTCTGCGTAGGAGTGAAGGTGAAACTCCACCGCTACACGCCATCGTACACGCCATCCAAAATGATCTGCTTCCGCAATCTCGGCTAGATCGGATAGAAGAGGGAGTCATTGTCAAACATTTTATGTGTTTTAGGTGCTAGGAGTTGTCAGAGCCGTTGGACTTCGTGGCCTCGAGGTCGGCGTCGGTACGACTTCATCAACCAAGTTCCCCGTGGTATGTTAACCGCGTTCGGTCTTCAAATGGTTTGAATACCGTATCCCCTCCTGTTACTGCATTACTAATAGATAGATCCTGACATTAGGGTTTCGATCGTGGGAAAAAATTTGTTTTCTGCCCTCGAACCCCAACAGTTGTGACCATGCACTTAGCACCATGATGTGTGGTTCTCGTACTTACGAATGGACCCTCGCCATTATAAGAGGAGGCCAGAGCCGATCAAAGAGAGGAGGATATCAACTCGGAGAAGAACTAGTTAGCTTAGAAAGGAAGGATTCATCAAATTCTTCTTTTGGGGATATGATAAATGGGTATCACCATTGCATGTCTCTAATCCGGCTAACCCGGGTGGTCCACAGTTGGTATCAAAGCCCATGGCCTGCTGGGAGTCCTAGTTAGACGGATCCAGAAGGTAAGCCCATGCCAGATAAAGGAAGGCTATGACGCAGTCATGAACCAACCTAGAGCCTTGGAGTGCATGGCACGAAGACTAGCTATTATTAGTGTAGGACTTTGTAACCTATCTGGCTAGGACTCTTCCCTGTAACCCTAGGTTATGGCGCCTTTATAAGACGTACCTCTGGGAGCCTTTAGGGCATAACTCATATCACCTGGCACAAAGAACCAATCCTTCTAGCTCGGCGTATTGCCATTATAATGATTTATAGCAGGAGTAGGATTTTTCCACCGTCATGAGATCTAAACCTGGGTAAGCTGTGTTACCTCATACCCGCCAACTCACCGCCTTCCCCCACCTCTCTAAACACGCTATGTGAAGACCCCTCCATGGCATACTCATCGGCAATACCATGACACCTTCCTCGGGTGACATGGGTATGGCCTATCGGGTCCCTATGATTAGTTACCCTAGGTGCAGAAAAGCTTATGGCCCACAAAGGCCCAACAGAGTCCAAGAGGCACCCAACGAATACATACTTACCTTACCGATTATGGAATAATCATGAACCGACATAGAGTTTGCATTGTAATCATAAACTTGTAACCTTTCTGGCTATGGATCCAGAACCCAGCCTCTCATATAAAGGCAGGGAGGACCCAACGGAGAGGGCACCTTAGTTTTCCAGCAATCCTCTGTGAGCTAGATCGCAACTAGAGAATTGATGACCTTGTAACCGAGCTTTCTCTATAATCAGACTACATTGACTTCCTTGTTTGTTTGATCAGCCAACGAAATCCCCAACGCTCTCATTTTCACGAAACCTTGAGTCCATAACAATGGACATTTCCGAGGTTACCCCTCATTAATTGGCGACGTCTGTGGGAAATTTGAGCATTGGAGTCGCGGATTTGACGGCTTCCCCTTCACCAAGCAGCAACCCGATGATCCAGGTTGGCGAGATCCATTACGACCTCGCTGATCCGCGCCCGCCCACCCCTTTGTCAGCTCTCGTCGATTTTGACCAGGAGACCGATATCATGATCGGGAGTTTCTAGTTTCGCGTGGAAGAACCCGAGAATCGCTGCCTCTTGGCTCGGATCTACTTGGATCCATTAGCCACACCTACATCACTTACGGCGACACCGACATCATCCATTGGCTCAACTAGACAGGCCGCATCTAATCCAACAAACATTGAAGAAACTCGTGGAAACTCTACATATCTGTAAGATTTGATTGATATATATATATAAATGACGGTCTCTCTTTTGGCTAAAAATCGTAGTCTACACTATAACACAACTCAAGCTCATCAAGCATAGTTCCCGAAGAAGCCGAGGAAATCATTGACTCCGGAATCAAGAAGGGGGGGGGGTCATATCCAAAACAAGATCCCTAGGAATCCACTGGTTCACAAATCAATGTCTCTTATGGGTATAGTAGTGACGATAACCAAACGTGCCTTACGCACCACCAAGTGTGTGCGATCCAAGGAGAAGGAGGAACCTCAGCACCCGTGGACTCCAATGGTAACCCAATCATTGACCCTTATGATATTTTGTCGGATGATGCCGCAGGACGTTGCAAAGACCCACCAGAAGGGGAACATCGTGTCGTACAAAGAGACGGAGAACACAATGGTGAGAGTATAACACTATGTGTACCCCCTACAACTTGGCAGAAGGCCCGGGATGCCGTATCGGGTGCGGTGCCAATGACAGTAGATGCCACGAGGGAAGAAATAATGGCTTACCAATACCTGCTACACCATAAGAGAAGGAATCTGCTTCGACTGCAGCGGTCTTTGGGTGAGAGGAAGAAGTTAGCCGACAAATCCAGCCTCCACCGGGCACAACTCGGTTCCACCTGAAATTCTGGTAGCATCACTAGAGGACCACAGCCCAGGAGGAGCACTTCGCGGCTACAATGCATCCTAGAAGCCAAAAGGTGTGAGCTGGCTAGAGATTTCGATTTGTCATTTATGTCAATAGATTCTGCGGGCAACATCAAAGCAAAAAACAACACATGCCACCCTCATCGCCGCCCAAACCTATGTCCTGACAACCCAACCAGCAGCCAATGATCCGCGGGCATCCATTCATCACTCCGCCCTCATAGGATTGGGTATGGTAGGAGAAACTCTTGTGCAAGGAGAACATGGAGTCATGCAACAAGCCGACAAATCACCATGCCGGCACAGCATACCTCGTCATACGGGAACACCCAACGATCCAATTCCCCTCACCACGTGTGATTCATGCATTCTTTGTGTGGGGACAATGCTAGAAACGACATCACACAGAGAAGGGTTGATAGATCCAGGGAGGAACACAGTAGTCGAAGATATTCTGACGAGGAAAGTGACGAAGAGTGCAAACCTTGCGGCACTAGCTACTTTACCTATCGGGTTCGCAAGACTCCGGTACCCAAGGTGACGAGGGTTCGACTCGTTAATGCCCATTGTTATGGGCTTGGGTTTTGAAGAAGTAGGGGACGCTAGAAATTGTGGAACGGCTAACAGATTCGCAACACAGGGACACAAGATTTACCCAGGTTCAGGACCCAGAGAGAAAACCGTACTCCTTCTTGTCTATTATCGATTGATGGCAGAACTGAAGGTTATAGGGGTGCGCAGATTGGATCTGGCGTGGTGTATGCTAGGGTTGTGTACTATCGTGATATGTAGATCTATTGTGGGAGAGGTTAGGTTGTAGATCCGTCTATTGGGGGGTTTATGGCGTGCCCTCCTCGTTGGACCCTCCTAGCCTTTATATATGGGGGAGGCTAGGTCTCGGGTGCCAATACGAGTTGGTTACAAGTTAGATTCGAACTCTAGTCTTGAGTTTCCTTGTCTTGTATGTTGGAGTCCATGTCCATATATGCGTCATACCAGCCGAACTGTCATATGATTCATGGGCCTTGGTAGGTCATCGAGTGGGCCTTTCATTGGACCGCACCGGGTAGGCTGTATTCGGGTGCCTGTTGGGCATATCTATGTCAGTAGCCCCCCGAGTGTCCATACAAATAGTAGATTTGGGTGGAGACTTAGTTGTCTTGAGCCTTGCATTTGGTAGTCGAAGTCGACAGTTGTGTCGAGTGCGAAGCACTTCACCCGGAAGTTCATCGGGTTAGTCAAATTTGTAACCGTTCATAGGGATGATGGTAAACGTGCCTGGTGCGCTCGATGGATCGGGACCAGTTAATTGTTCTAGGGCAAAAACAATGTTACCTACTCAAACTCGAGTCCCCGAACTCGAATTCGGAAATTTCTGGCGGAATTCGACTCATGCTGTAGAGGCCTTACTGAGCCGAACTCCAATTGATAAGTATGTACCCAACTCGTCCGTCGGGATTTTCTTCATGTCGTAGACACGGTATTAAACTGGTAGAGCACAACGTATGCGGTTGTCATGCCATCATATTATATCTATAGGTCTTATCTTTACGTCATAGACGCAACATCCGAATGTTTGTCACCGCGGAGGCGATTCGGGTGGCCAAGGAGACATTGTCTCTGAACTTGACACTACAATGTGAGTGGGCGGAGTCCCCAATGTGTTCGATTGCTGTAAGGAGTCGATGATACGTCCAAAACGTATCTACTTTCCCGAACACTTTGCTATTGTTTCTCCTCTAAACTTATGTGATTTGGATACAACTAACACAGACTGACACAGTTTTCAGTAGAATTACCTTGGTGTCTAGTTTTTGTGCATAAAATCAACTATCAGGAAAAATCCCGGAAAATATGCCAAAAATCCTATTTCACCAGAAGATCCACGGAGCCAGAATACGAGACGGAGGGGAGCCTTAGGTGGCCCACACCCCTGCCACGCGGGTGGGCCCACCCCGTGCCTGGGAGGGGTGTGGCCAACCCAGGGACCCTCTCGGCCTCTCTCTTCGCCTATAAGAAGCCTCTTGACCTAAAAACTGAGGGGGGTCGACGTTTTTCCAGAAAGAGTTCCGCTGCGCCGCCACCACCAGAAACCGTGATTCGGATACAGAAACTCCGTTCTGGCACCCTGCCAGGACGGGGAATTTGGGGAGGATCATCGCCATTGTCATCACCAACGCCTCTCCATCAACCATCAATGTTTCCCTCATCCATGAGTGAGTAATCCCCCGCTGTAGGCTATGGGGATGGTAGGGATTGAATGAGTTCTATCATGTAATCGAATAAAATTGTTAGGGCATGGTGCTTAGTATCTCTATTAGTGCTATTTGAATTTGTTGCAACTTGTTGTGCTTAATGGTTGTCACTAGGGCCCGAGTGCCACAGATCTGAACTTATTATTGAATCATTATGATAGTATTGTTTGTGATCTTATCTGCAAGTTGTGTACACATATCATTGTTCGGATACAAAGGCCCCGAAGTGACAGAAATTGGGACAACCGGAGGGGATGGCTGTGATGTGAGGATCACATGTGTTCAAGGATTATTAATGCTTTGCTCCGGTGCTCTATTAAAAGGAGCACCTTAATTGCCAGTAGTTCCCTTGAGGCCCCGCTGCCACGGGCTGGTAGGACAAAATATGTTGTGCAAGTTCTCATTGTGAGCACGCACGACGCACTTTGATGCTTATTATTATTTATCTGCAATTTCCCTAGATCTTGAAGTTACATGTTTAGACTCGTCCATGCAACGCCCGTCCATCCATCACTATGCCTACCGTGCTCATATCCTACTATTTTCTACTACTGTTACCATTGCTCCTGTTTTACTGCTGCTGTTGCTTCACTGTTGCTACTACAAACTGTTGCTACTAATAAACTTCTGTGAGCAAGAACTATTTTCAGGTGCAGCTGAATTGACAACTCAGTTGTTAAGGCTTGCAAGTATTCTTTGGCTCCCCTTGTATCGAATCAATAAATTGGGTAATACTATCCTCGAAGACTGTTGCAATCTCCTATACTTGTGGGTCATTAGTCGACACCGTGGACGCAATAGACATGATAGACTATAGGGTACGCGACCAGCGCTCCCTATGGGAGTAGCCCTCAAGTGTATGTTCGAGTCGTAGACTCGAGCAAAGACTTGTATTCGCCGGTTACATAGACACATCAATCCATAAATTCTTCGAATGATCTTGTGAATGTCGTCAATGCCGGTGCTTTTTTGAAGGCACAACCAATGCTCCCGTTGGGAGTAGCCCTCGAGTCCTCATTCGAGTCGTAGATTCGAACAAGGAATCAGAGCGTGCCACTCGAAGATCTTGTATGCGTGCGACCAACGCTCCAGTTTGGAGTAGCCCCCGAGTACCTGGCGGACTCGTAGACTCAGACAAAGACTCGAGTCTTGTATTGTGAAGTTGTAGTCGACAATATCATGGGCGTATCGCCGACCCAGAAGTAAATCGGGTGCACGACCAGCGCTCCTGATAGGAGTATCCCCCGAGTGTCTAGTCGAGTCGTAGACTTGAGTGGAGAATCATGCGAGGAGAAACCACTAACCCGGAAGTGCATCGAGTCAGCGTCTCATTCGTACGGAGCCATGAATCGATGATGCAATCGGAGTCGACGTAGCGGAGTCATGTGTCGTTTTAACCGGGTGATTCAACGGTAAATATGGAGTCGATGTGGTCGCTTCTATCGGGTGCGCGGCCAATGTCGCGTCTATCAACAACTGACATGGTCATCCGAGGAAAGTATCGAGTCAGGTCTTGGCGTCCATGTACACGACTGGCGCTGTCCGACTCCGTTGGAGGACCCAATATAATAACTCAATGCAGTCGATGCTCTTGTAAGCTGCAGAAAACATAAAGAATTGTGAAGTACTTGTATCTTGTAAAGAATATTGCATGTCGGCTTGTAGAGTAAAATTTTGGTGCCATTAGAGTCAACACTTTTGCTAGGACTTTTCGTTAGCCGGATTACCCTTAGTATCAGTACCTTGCCAAGGTACTTGGAGTTCAAGGATTCGATGGTCAGGAAGAATCAGCTACTCGGGCTGTCGCGTATGAGGTGCTCGAGTGCGTGGAGCCGATGGCACATTAGGTTACTCGAAGATGGCGCAACCCCAAGTGTTTCGAGTGTGAGTTAAAATAAAAATCAGCTCTAAGTAGATGGAAACTTAGCTTTATTGGTAGTTATTATGGACGATGTGAAAGGGGCACGGGAACCAATGTGATCGGCGGATCGCGGGAGCCGATACAACTGGCGGGTTGCCACGGTCAAAGACCGCAGCGGGCACCGCAACCGAAGATTTAGCGGATTGCCGAAGCCGATGGTGGCAGCGGGTTGACGCAACCGAAGATTCAGCGGGTCACCTGAGCCAAGGGAGACCTCGAGTTGCCGAGGCCGAACATTGTAGCGGTTCGCTAGAGCCGAAGATTGTAGTGGATCACCGCAGCGGGTCACGGCAGATGAAGGATCCCCCAAGTCACCGAAGCCAAAGATCGCACTGGGTCGCCGGAGCCGAAGGCCATAGAGGGTTACCGCAGTCAAAGACTATGCGGGTCTCTGCAGTCAAAGAAGCCCTTGAGTCGCCAGAGCCGAAGACCACAGCGGGCCGCACGATAAAGTCGGCTCAGCCTCAAGCGTTGATTCAATGTAGTCGAGGCAATGTTCGTGAGCCGACGCGGAAAACCAAAGTCGACGCGGCAACGGGTCACCGAAACCGATGGCGGCGGCAGTTTGCCACAATCGAAGATCGCAGAAGGTCGCCGTAGTCGAAGAGTGCAACAGGTCGTTGGGGTCGAAGACCGCAACGGGTTACACATTGAAGTTGGCATAGCGGACGTGTCGACGTAGCCCCCAAGCATAGTCGATGGGGCGCACGGAGTCAATGCAGTGGCAGGTTGCCATGACAGACGGAAGTCAATACCGTAACAAGTCGACATGATGGAGTCAAAACAACGGGTGGCAGTGTGGCCGGCCTGTTTGCGTGTCAACTCGATCGGTCTAGCCAAGAAATCCATGCACTAGAGTAGGCCATGACAGGGTGGTGCGTAGCCATCTTTCTTCTATTGTAATTCCTCTTTATCTTCTTGGGAAGGTGATGATGAGGACGTCCATGTTTGTCGTCCCACGAAATTTAAGGTGGAACTCATATTTTTTTTCTTCCATTGCTCATCGCCATTGACTTTTCATTGACAGACCTTGTACCACATCCAATAATTACTCCCAGTCCATACTAGTCCGTACATGATCAATTTTGTTGATGTTTGAAACTGAAATATCGATGCCACTTCTCGAGATCTGGTTCATGTGTATCTACCAATAATAATAACCGAGGAGTGCTAGTCCCAACAATTAATAAGCCTCACGTGATGTTGGAGTAGATGGTTTTGCCTTTTTCCTCTAGAGACTCCAATCAGAATGATCGATCGGGTGGTTGGTACTCGCGTACTTGGACATATCAATTTAGCTTAGCAGAACGGATCAGCTGCGCTCGATTGCGGAGATGATCTTGAAAGTGACGAAAGCTTAGCATAAATTTCTTCTCATCTTGCGCGAGACTGAAGTAGATGTTGATCTACTTATATCGGCAAATCGTAGATTGCCGAGGTTGATGGGGCCGTCACAATCGCAACATCAGCATCCCTAGTTCCCACAGACGTCACCAATTAATGAGGGTTCGACTCGTCAATGCCCATTGTTATGGACTTGGGTTTGGGAGAAGGAGGGGACGCTGGACATCGCGAAACGACTAACAGATTTGCAACATGGGGACACGAGGTTTACCCATATTTAGGCCCCTGGAGGGAAAATCCTACTCCAGCTTGTCTGTTCTTGATTGATGGCGGAACCGACGGTGGCATATGGTGAAACAGCGATTTACAACGAGATCAGATGATTCAAGGATGCTGGAAGGTTCAGGAACTCACCCTGATGATGATAGAGTGGTAGACGAGGACAGGCGAGGTCGGAAACGATCTCCCCGACGAGGATTCCGACGAACTGCTGCGGAGAGGAACGGCAAAATTCACCTGCTCTAGTGCTCCCCTTGATGCAAGATTTTATCCAGAGCATCTACGGAGGAAGGCGCTTCTCCATGGCTGCTCAGAATGGTGTGGGGAGATGTGATTCTACGGTGAGGGGTGGCTCCGGTGAGCTAGGGTTTCGGTCCCGTTCGCATCTGAGAGGATAAGGAGGAATTGGAGATAGGGATTGAGGCAGGGCATCGCGGTGGCCTTCTTATCCTTCTCTGGAACGACGGCGAGCATCTTGGCGCACGGCTGACGACGACGACATCAAGCGGCGGCAAGCTTCGCCAGCGAGCTGTCTGTGTGCATGATGATGACGACGATGACTGTTTTGCGGATAACCCCCTGGCGATTTCTTCAGCTCAACCCGCGGTCCTCTCCTGACCCCACTTGTCAGTCACAAATAGAAAAGAACTGAGCTGGTTATTAGGCTATTGTGGGCTGCACAGGGGCGTTAGATAGGTGTAGGGGTGTTGGGCCACGACCAGGTAGTGTTTTTATTTGTTTTATCCTTTTCCCATTTTCTGTTTTCTTATTCAGATTTGAATTTGATTTATATTTTGAACCTTTCTTTGGAGGATTTATTTGCTGGATAATTGCAGTAATACTAAAATGTATTTAACATCATCTGTGAACTTTTATTATATAATCTTTTTGGTATTTCTTTTATTTACTCGTTATGAACCCATTTCAAGAATCTGTAGAAGCCTTTCTCATTATTTTACTTTCCTCCTTTAATTATGGATTTCCAAATGATATATTCTTATTTGTTTATAAACTTAAATCTAGTTGGCTTATAGTTTGAATAGAAACCTTTATATGTATATTGATCCTATACCATTATTTGATGCATGAAATATAAAAGACATTGATATAGTTATTACTACTCCCATTGATTTGGAAAGTGACAATGTATAAATTCTATTGTAATAAAGAAAGAGGTTTAGGGTTTTGAATCATGAACCATACCCTGGCTTTAGGGTTTTGCATATACTTAGATTCCTTTATGGATATGGTTCAGGATTTAATGACTAATCACATTGTCTTATATTTATGATATTTGTTGGAATCTCCCTTTATAACAGAAAGTTGCAATTAGGATGTTTTATAGATAGGAATGGATAAGAATGCTCCTAAGCACATATAATTATGATAGTTGGAATTGACAAAGATGTGCTTATGTGATGTGCTATAGGAGAATATTCCTATAAAGTGATAGAGACATAAGATGATGGATCAATCACATGAAATGGATATTATGTTTGGCTTAAGATTTAAAGTTGGTTGTTTACCAATAATTACTATCTTCCATAATTCATAATTCTAGACTTCTTATTAAAGAATTCCTTTCCTAAATATACTACCCTTTTATATCTATCATCATGGTTAACATGATGAATTATTACTTCACATGAATATTCTGATTCACCTATTATACTTCTAAAATTGTTGATAAATACATTGAATTGATACTAGAGTAATCATAACTTCCTCATATCATGGCTTGGTTGTATTTACTACTCTACTGTTGATAGCCTTCCATTCAAAATAGTTCCTTCAATTCTACTCATACTCTTCTTAATCATTCATTACTAATGTATCTTTATTAGTTGTATGCTTCCAACTACTTTCTCTAAAGTTGACAATCCTTTAATATGAATAACACCACTTCTATAACTCTATGCTATACTAGATTTAATTGCATAATACCATCTATATGCACTTTACTCCAACCCTAATTATGTTTATGTGACTTGCAATGACTACTCTGAGATAACTTATCTTTACTAAGGTTCTAATCATGTTCTACCCACCAGTATCTTATATAAGTATTCAATATTGGTGGCTAAAGCATTACCATTATAATACTTAAATCATTTATTGCTTAAGTTCTTAGTTGACTAAGCAAGGATTTATCAATCCTACTTTTCCATTGTCTTGAAATTATCTTCTTAATATCTCATATTGGATTAAGGTTATTAATGGACTATGCCCTCTTTAAAAGATTTAAGTAGTTATTAGGATAAGATCAAGAAATAGTAGATCAAGGATTGGTAGTTAAAGAATTTGTGAATCAATGGGGAATTACCCAACATTGATGAACAACAGATATTAGGATAAGTTCCATAAAGATTACTATAGAAAGAAAGATATATATAGTGGATAATCTTGACTTAATCTCTTTCGAACTCCAACCCATTAAAAGAGTTTTTAAGGTTAGGTGTTACTATGATACTCAGGATGTATGCAGGTGAGATTAAGATATAGTGGTTACATTCTTATTATTTGTGTTATATCTTTTCTTTGGTACTTATGAGTGATTATTATGAATACTATAATATGATCACCTAATGATAAAATATAATTCACATTGTATTAAGGTTTAACTTATAGTACATTTGATCTACCCTTAGATCAAATCTTGTTTAACCAAATAAGGTTTTAGAAATGGTCATATTGAAACTTATCATAGTTAACTTGATGATCTACTTCAATTCCATCAAGCTAAGAGAAGCTTCATTCAATTTAACAAGTTCTGTTTTAAAAGCGCAAAAATTATTCGGATTTTCTATGCATGAATGCAATGCACACATCTGGGTTTGGATTATTTCTAGGCTCTAATACTGGGATGTTACAGATCCAAACTCATGACCAAGGTGATGGTGATGAAGTGTTATCTAAGTATATAGGATCCATGCTTACATTGGGTCTTCACTGAGTGGGAAACTATCAAAGGGGATTATCCCTGGATTGATCTGATTAGGAGATGAGATGACCACTCTGGTGGCTTAGGATAGATCCAGGGTTGGGATGCTGGGTCTAAGATTGATGATTACAAACATAGATTGGGTCCTAAGGGATGATCTAATAGATTAGCTCACTCTAGTTCCTAGCAAACAAGGCAATCAGCATATCAAGGCAGTTCATCTTATCACTTATCCAACTATTACTAGGGTTACCATCAAGCCTAGCTTGAGGTAAGAATGGGTATTTTGAATTGGTTATGCTTTGAAGTAAGGTAAGGACCATCTTGGTATTTCTACCAAGATTGGATGAGAAGGTTTTTGGAAAGGTTTTGGAAAAACCTAGAGGTAAGGGTAGTTAGGAGTTCTATCTTGAAAATATAAGGAGATTATATATAGGTCTCCATAGTTTTGTTAATAGAACTAGTAAAGAATTTTATTGTGTCAAGGTCACCTTGGCTTAGGTTTTGAAATGCCAAAACATTTTGAGAATATAAGGATGAGTCAAGACCTCTCTTTTGTAAAATAGCTTTTTGTAAACTAGTGTTGAGATGAGAGGTATATCACCTAATACACAATCAGTTGCATGAACACAAGCAAACAAGTAAGCAATCATTGCAACACTTAGGAAGAAAAAGTTTTTGTTCCCCCTAATTTTTGCCTTCTAGACATCAAATCAGGGTTGTTGAAATTGGGATGTTACAACCCTCCCAGGTGTACTTGTTTCTATCACGGTATTGATTGATGAAGCGTCCTGGATCGACCTTACGCATACTCTTACGCGAGACTGGTTGCACGCTCTACATACGGCTTTCTCCGCATAAGTGGCTAGTGGGTGTTTGTCTCTCTTTCAGTAGTTGATATAGCATTTACAAAGGAGGGCTCCGAGAGGGGTGTAGTAGAAACAATTATCTAATCAGCATTGTGGTTTAAGTTCGTAGGTAAGAAATGGTTCTTGTGCGAAAGCCCCAACAACCACGTAAAACATGCAAAGATAAAGTAGAGGCGTCTAACTTTGTTTTGAACGGGGGGTGTTGTGGTGTGATATGGTAATAGTTAAGGTAAAGTAGTTTACTTTCTATTGCTAAGTCATAGTAATTGCCATCATGATGGTGGACTACACACCGGAGGCACCAGATGGAGATCACAGCGCAAAGGACCATATTGCATCACACTTACATTTGATGTATATTGTGTGCATCTTATTGTGTGCTAGTATTAGATACTCGACGGTAGCATTAAAAAGATGATCCCTAAAACTTAATTCCAATGATAGTGTTCCCCTCGTGTGTACACCACTAAGAAAGTTCTCCATTATGAGGCACGCCGTGACGATCGGATGTCAAACATATATGTGTTCGCATACGGTGGGTGTAAGCCATGTTGCACTGTAATACACTCGAGTTAGAGTTGGCGAGCCTAGCATGAGCAGACATGGCCTCGGAAAATGAGATGATCGAAATATTGAGCACGACTCACATGAATGATGTGATTGATGTTTTGACGTCCACCTTTGCAACTATGTCGCCGGCCATGACGATCGGGGGTGATGTAGTGAATTGGGATCATGTAATCACCAAAATCTTTTTGGGAATAATAGTTTTAGTGGAGTTATTTGAACTCAGATAATTATAAACTTAGTCTAAAACCCTTTGCAATTGTAATTGTAGAGCATGGTTCGCCACAAAGCTTCTTTTAACATTTCTAATTGGGTAGATGCTGAGAAACTTAAATTAGATGGATCCAACTTCCCTGATTGACTAGTACATCTAAATGACCTCCTTAGTAAGAACAAAGTGGATGGTTACATTCTCTACATGACGGATTTGGATGAGCCATAAGATTATGAGTCCCCACGTCTGCGGGAAGACTGCTATTTCGTCAAGAGAGGTCCTCCTTCATTCAAGGATGATGCGTAACGGGATGATGGATGAACTACATCCTCTCATGGATGATCTTGAACCATATGCAATGGTGGATTAATTGGGAGCAGAGTTCGTTACCCATGTGCACATGTGGAAGCATGAGTTTCTTGGATATTTACTTTCCATAAATATGGAGGAAAACACTTGCCTGGAGAGTCACTTGGAGCGCATGCTTGATGCACACATGAGACTGATTCACTTTTTGAACCACTGGATGACCGAGTCCTTTTCCATAGGCGTGTTACTTTGGTCGCTGCCTATCAGCTACCAAGGACACATCCGGACCTGTATCATGAGAGGTGATGCAGAAACACTGAATTTCTATGAGTTCATATCACGTTTCGGATACATGAAGGTTGAACCCTTACCGGAGAGGTCATCGATGGCGAAGGTATATATGATATTCAAGTTTATAAATGTTATAATCTTGCAAACACTTGTTGCAACATTGAAGTATCTAATACTTGTTTTGTTTTATGAAAACAGGGCATACTACATGAGAGTTGATTGCAGGATAGGAGGTGACGTTGCTTGCTGATGGTGAGCATGATGATGATGGTCGAAGATACTCTCCCTCGACATTTATCACTTAGTTTACTATTTTGTATAATTATTATAATCGATGGAATATGAACTTTATTAGTGTGTCTTGCACTTCACAAGGCGGTTATTCATATGAGTGTGTAACAAATCAGTTGTTCTACTTTAATGAATGATTTCTATTCATATTCATATGTTAGTTTTCGATTATGTGTGAATTATTCGAGTTGACTAACTAATTTATAATGAATGAAAATTTGTAAAACATTAAAATTCCTTGAAATACCAAACTAAATGATATGGTCATTATGAATGAAACCAATGTTTAAAATTTATAAGTTGTCATGAAAGTATGTGAATATGGTGGATATTTGATCTCTTGTCACATCAGGGAAAAGTTCGGCGTGATAACTGAAACATCGCGTATTATAAAATACAAAGTGTTTATTGAATACTTGAAAGAAAATACATATTCGATGCACCGTATTTCAACAAAATTTGGTGATTATCATTTTGGCGATTGTTGATTTAAGTAAAAGAGTTTACCAAATGAAACATGACTTTGAAATTATTTGACGTGATCAAAGATTTCAACATCAAAGGGTATTGAAAATTAGAAAAAGGAATCAATTACTACGATTTGATCAATAGTAATGAAAATTGACGTTATTGGCATTAGGGTTTGTGAAATATGTTTCACAAGATAATATTTGATATTAAGTGGGCTATTGGTGGCACCAAATAAATCGTGTTAGTTTAATGTAAAGACCATTAGAAACAGGGAACACTCATTCAGAATAAAGTAAACCATCTACAATTTGTGAAAGGTTTTGGATTTAATTGACAAAACCAAAATAACAGCAAACAAGTCCTTGGAAACTTTGTAATACAAATTCCATGAATGGAACCAAAGGAAGGCAAAACTTGTATTGATAAAATTTTGATGCATAGTTTCTCGATATTGTTGTTAATGGAATAAAGTAAGAGCGAGATGAAGGTCTACGACCCTGTATCGGAGTGTTGAGAAGCGCAACAGAACATGTTCTAGAACATGACTCTTCACGTTAAAGAAAAAGCTCAATGATTGTGATCATTGTGTTTTCATTACGATTTGGAAAAACATTAAATATTGCATCGATGGTTAAAATAAAGAATAGGATGTACAACATCCACTATGTTATGACATAGGATTCTATCTTAAATACCATGATAAATACTCAACATGATTTGATCCAGGTTCTTAGTAAGAAGAACAAGTTCAGAAATGATTAAGTGTAAATCATTGAACAAGGAGTTAAGTTTGCCCATAGTATCTAGTGATATTTGTAGATATGTTTCTGGATCTATGAAGGATAACATGCTTGAGGTATAAAGCATTATGCTTCAAGTACGCATGTTGACCCTAAAAGATTAGAAATCTCTATATTAAAGGATTGCCCTTAAAATAGCTAAGCCTGGTGGCAAATATTCAAAGTAGCACATGGTGCATTGTGACTTTGAAATCGACATTAGAATATGAGCGTATCGACACTACTTGGTGGTATGCATAATGTTAAGGCTTAGGGAAAATTTTCCCACAGTGTGTGTTTCAGTACTTAGTGCCCATGAGAAAGTCCATGAGACCGATCTAATGTCACTGCTGGTATCTGGAACTAGAGACCTCACTCTATTGACAAAACTATTATACATACACAAAATATTATCATAGTGATGATAAAAGGAAATAGTGTCATATAAGATGACATTGATAAGTTGCAAAGGATTCATAAGGGATGAAAAGTTCATATCCTAGACTCAACCTCTTCCATGAGTAAGCATGATCAGGAGTACCAAGTTGTCTGATACAAATGATTGAATAACAAATGCAGCTAGTTTATTTATACTCTAGTGCAAGTGTGAGACTGGAGGAAATATACCCTAGAGACAAATAATAATATGGATTATTATCATATTTCATAAGGTTTATGATTAAGTTTTATATCATGCTATAACTGTATTGATTGAAAACGTCAATACACGTGTGATATACAAACATCCAGAAGTTCCCAGTGAAATCTCTAGTCACTCGTTTATTGGTCAACGAATGATCAAGGTTTCCTGATCATGTTGGTGCCTCAGCGTCAATTGACAATGAAGTCATCTTATTGGATAATGAGATGGTGAACATACCCTATATAAGCATCATAACACGATCATGTCACAAAGTTCAAGTTGTGATGATTAGGAAACATAGTGACTTGTCCCTTAGACCGTGAGACCATATCTAAACGCTGTCTCTCGAGAATACTTTAATGGCATCTAGGACGGTGATCATAAGGGTGTCCTTGGGTATTCAAAGGAGAAGGTAGAGGCGTATGCATCAAGAGAGGGATTTGTCCATCCGCTTGACAGAAGATACTCTGGGCCCACTCGGATGAGTTATATCCATACGTTGCGCACCGTGTGACTAGGCCATGGGGATATCACTTATCGGATCGAGTAAAGTATCTATTTTTGGTAACGAGGTTGAACCCGACATGGTTATATGTCATTGATCAAGCCTCATACAATACAAGTATCGTAGAGACAAAAATAAGACACAACATTGATGGTTCAACGACAAGTTTCGTGGAATGCACAGGTGGTCATCATGGGCATCCAGGTCCCGCTGTTGATCATTGGTCAGACAGGGGTCTCGACCATATTTGGAGTGTTCCCGAACCGTTGGGTAGAACGCTTAAGGGTTTGACGAACCTCAGAGATTGTTTCGGGATCATCGGAATTATCGGAGTATTGACAAGAGAGAGACGGAAAAGTTCCACGAAGGTCCGAAAGGTGTTTTGAGGGTTTCTGAAGAGTTTGAGAGTGAAAGGGAATTAAGTAATATGAAATTAATATTAATTAATTGAATTAATATTAAATATATGATTTATTTAATTAATAAAAGGAGGCCCACCATGTTGGGCCCAACTTATTGGATAAGGGTGTGGGAGCCCTAGGGTTTGGTGGGTGGGCCGAATTGGGCCCATGTCTTGTGGCCGGTTAGGGAAACCCTAGCCGCCATCCCTAGGACCCCCTTGGTCGCTACCCCTTGCCCCCTCTTGGCTGCCCTATGGTTACCTTGGTGGGGAGGGTAAGGGTGTCCCCCTTTCCCCTATATAAAGGCCCCCCTTGGACGAGAGACACAGAAAAGGGCCACGATTTGGGAGATCTCCTCCCTCCTATATGCGCCTCTCTCTCTCTACCTCTCCTTCTTGTGTGGCTCCCCGAAGGTCTGCGTAGGAGTGAAGGTGAAACTCCACCGCTACACGCCATCGTGCTACGGGAATTCCAGATCTGATCCAAAATGATCTGCTTCCGCAATCTCGGCTGGATCGGATAGAAGAGGGAGTAATTGTCAAACATTTTATGTGTTTTTGGTGCTAGGAGTTGTCAGAGCCGTTGGACTTCGTGGCCTCGAGGTCGGCGTTGGTACGAATTCATCAACCAAGTTCCCCGTGGTATGTTAACCGCGTTCGGTCTTCAAATGGTTTGAATACCGTATCCCCTCCTGTTACTGCATTACTAATAGATAGATCCTGACATTAGGGTTTCGATCGTGGGAAACAATTTGTTTTCTGCCCTCGAACCCCAACAGTTGTGACCATGCACTTAGCACCATGATGTGTGGTTCTCGTACTTTCGAATGGACCCTCGCCATTATAAGAGGAGGCCAAAGCCGATCAAAGAGAGGAGGATATCAACTCGGAGAAGAACTAGTTAGCTTAGAAAGGAAGGATTCATCAAATTCTTCTTTTGGGGATATGATAAATGGGTATCACCATTGCATGTCTCTAATCCGGCTAACCCGGGTGGTCCACAGTTGGTAGCAAGGCCCATCGCCTGCTGGGAGTCCTAGTTAGACAGATCCAGAAGGTAGGCCCATGCCAGATAAAGGAAGGCTATGACGCAGTCATGAACCAACCTAGAGCCTTGGAGTGCATGGCACGAAGACTAGCTATTATTAGTGTAGGACTTTGTAACCTGTCTGGCTAGGACTCTTACCTGTAACCCTAGGTTATGGCGCCTTTATAAGCCGTACCTCTGGGAGCCTTTAGGGCATAACTCATATCACCTAGCACAACGAACCAATCCTTCTAGCTCGGCGTATTGCCATTATAGTGATATATAGGAGGAGTAGGATTTTTCCACCGTCATGAGATCTGAACCTGGGTAAGCTGTGTTACCTCACACCCGCCAACTCACCGCCTTCCCCCACATCTCTAAACACGCTATGTGAAGACCCCTCCATGGCATACTCATCGGCAATACCATGACACCTTCCTCGGGTGACATGGGTATGACCTATCGGGTCCCTATGATTAGTTACCCTAGGCGCAGAAAAGCTTATGGCCCACAAAGGCCCAACAGAGTCCAAGAGGCACCCAACGAATAAATACTTACCTTACCGATTAAGGAATAATCATGAACCGACATAGAGTTTGCATTGTAATCATAAACTTGTAACCTCTCTGGCTATGGATCTAGAACCCAGCCTCTCATATAAAGGCAGGGAGGACCCAACGGAGAGGGCACCTTAGTTTTCCAGCAATCCTCTGTGAGCTAGATCGCAACTAGAGAATTGATGACCTTGTAACCGAGCTTTCTCTATAATCAGACTACATTGACTTCCTTGTTTGTTTGATCAGCCAACAAAATCCCCAACGCTCTCATTTTCACGAAACCCTGAGTCCATAACAATGGACATTTCCGAGGTTACCCCTCATTAATTGGCGACGTCTGTGGGAAATTTGAGCATTGGAGTCGCGGATTTGACGGCTTCCCCTTCACCAAGCAGCAACCCGATGATCCAGGTTGGCGAGATCCATTACGACCTCGCTGATCCGCGCCCGCCCACCCCTTTGTCAGCTCTCGTCGATTTTGACCAGGAGACCGATATCATGATCGGGAGTTTCTAGTTTCGCGTGGGAGAACCCGAGAATCGCTGCCTCTTGGCTCGGATCTACTTGGATCCATTAGCCACACCTACATCACTTACGGCGACACCGACATCATCCATTGGCTCAACTAGACAGGCCGCATCTAATCCAACAAACATTGAAGAAACTCGTGGAAACTCTACATATCTATAAGATTTGATTGATATATATGACGGTCTCTATTTTGGCTCAAAATCGCAGTCTACACTACAACACAACTCAAGCTCATCAAGCATAGTTCCCGAAGAAGCCGAGGAAAGCATTGACTCCGGAATCAAGAAGGGGGGGGTCATATCCAAAACAAGATCCCTAGGAATCCACTGGTTCACAAATCAATGTCTCTTATGGGTATAGTAGTGATGATAACCAAACGTGCCTTACGCAGCACCAAGTGTGTGCGATCCAAGGAGAAGGAGGAACCTCAGCACCCGTGGACTCCAATGGTAACCCAATTATTGACCCTTATGATATTTTGTCGGATGATGCCGCAGGACATTGCAAAGACCCACCAGAAGGGGAACATCGTGTCGTACAAAGCGATGGAGAACACAATGCTGAGCGTATAACACTATGTCTACCCCCTACAACTTGGCAGAAGGCTCGGGATGCCGTATCGGGTGCGGTGCCAATGATAGTAGATGACACGAGGGAAGAAATAATGGCTTACCAATACCTGCTACACCATAAGAGAAGGGATCTGCTTCGACTGCAGCGGTGTTTGGGTGAGAGGAAGAAGTTAGCCGACGAATCCAGCCTCCACCGGGCACAACTCGGTTCCACCTGAAATTCTGGTAGCATCACTGGAGGACCACAGCCCAGGAGGAGCACTTCGCGGATACAATGCATCCCAGAAGCCAAAAGGTGCGAGATGGCTAGAGATTTCTATTTGTCATTTATGTCAATAGATTCTGCGGGCAACATCAAAGCAAAAAACAACACATGCCACCCTCGTCGCCGCCCAAACCTACGTCTTGACAACCCAACCAGCAGCCAATGATCCACGGGCATCCATTCATCGCTCCGCCCTCATAGGATTGGGTATGGTAGGAGAAACTCTTGTGCAAGGAGAACATGGAGTCATGCAACAAGCCTACAAATCACCATGCCGGCACAGCATCCCTCGTCATACGGGAACACCCAACGATCCAATTCCCCTCACCACGTGTGATTCATGCATTCTTTGTGTGGGGACAATGCTAGAAACGACATCACACAGAGAAGGGTTGATAGATGTGGCATCCCGCAAAACCACTACTAGAAAATCGCGTTGTTTTTGTGCATTGCATCGCCATCATCTTGCATTGTTTGTCTGAACTATTTCGAAAAACCTAGTTTTGCTTTGTACAAATGCCCCTCTTTATTTCAAAGGCAAAACCCCGATCGTATCGGATATTTTATTTCCCTAAAAACTAATTGCAAAGTGGCCTTGTTTTAAAATAAACAAAACCAAACAAACACATATTTACAAAACCTAAACCCGAAATCCTATTCCCACCCAATCCTAATCTACCCACCACTCATAGCTCGCCACCTCACCCTCTCCCCCAATTCCTACCCACTCCGCCACCTCAGCAATCCTTGATCCAGCCCCCCCTTTCCTTCTCTCACCCCATTCCCACCTACCCATCTCTCTCCTCTCTCCCTTACAGGTTGGACCCACCCCAAACCGCGGCCCACACCCCCCCCACCAACCCCACTCTGCCCCAGCGCCCGACCCCACCAGGCCCCACCACCTGTCGGCCCCCTCCTCCCGCACGCGCTCTCCCCCCCCCACGCGCTCGCCTCTTCCTTCCCTCCTCCTTCCTCCTCCCGTCTGCCACCGTCGCTGCCGGCGCCCTCCCCCTCGCCGGCGTGCTCCCTCACCTCTCCTCCCGCGCCTCCCCGCCGTCCTGCGTCGGCCCGCGCCGCTGCGCCTCCTCCGGCAGCCGCGGTCGAGCCCCGCTCTGCCCGAGCCCGAGCTCGCCCGACCCCCACCGCCTGCCGCCGGTCTCCCCCGACGCCGCCGCTCCCTTCTCCTCTCCTCCGGCCGCCGGCGCGCCCCCCCTCTTCCCCGCGCGAACTCGCCGGACCTCCTCCCCTCCGCGTCGCCGCGTTCCCCTCGCGCGCGTCGGCCCCGCCGCCTTCCTTCTCTCCTCCGGCGAGCTCGACACCGCGCGCCGCCGTCGGCCCTCCTCCGTTCGCCGCCCGCGCTCTCCCCTCCGCTCGCGAGCCCCCTCGCCGTGGCCCTCTCGCCCCCACCGCAAGCCGACGCGCCTCCCTCCCCACCTTCCTCGTCGGAGCCGCGGCCTCCCTCCGCTCGGCGCGAGCGCCCCGCGCTCGGCCCTGCCTCGCCGCCTCCGGCAGCGTCCCGCCGCCCCCTCTGCCCCACCTCGCCGGCGCAGCCGCGTCTCCCAACCGCCGCCGTCCGCCGGTCTTCTCCTCTGGCCGCGCCTTTTGCGCCTCCGGCCTCCTCATTTTCGCGCTCTCAGCCCCGTGCCGGTACCATTTCCCCGTGCCTACCCCCCCCCCCCCTCCCCCCGATGTTCCTGTGGTTCTGCTTGCACGACAACAAGTCTCGATGGAGTGCTACGATGAAGAAGTGAAACGTTTTGGTACTGATGAGAAGAGGGGTATGTAGATGCATCGGTAGCTGTGTGGTGCGACGCCCATGTGTGGATTCATGATATCGCTGGGTGATGTTCAACAATCCCAAACACCGACAAGATCGACCTCGACAAACAATTGGCGATGGCCGCGAAGTACAACACCGACAAAAGGCGGATACCAAGATCCAAGATCGTCGTCACGGAACGTCAAGATCTACCTCCCGGAGCGGCGACCCCACATGCGACAAGACCTTCGCCCCGAATGCGGAATCGAGAACCCAATCCGCCAAGTTCTTCCTCCCGGACCCGATGACCGCCAAGATCGCCACCGGTTCAACAAGCACTCCGTCCCGGACACCAAGTTCTGCATCCCGAACGTCAAGGCTGATGCAATGGCGCGGACCCGACAAGATCCTCGCAACGACAAGAACGACATCGACCAGGGGGAATCCAATGCGCCCCCGACACCGAACCAAGTCCTTCCCGGAGTCCGAGAACGATCCCGCCGAACCCCAGATCCGAAACCCTGAGACCGAACCCCGAACCCCTCGGAGCCCAAGTTTGTCGAGGCCCTCTAATGTGTGAACCCCTTCCCGAAACCCTATTTTATAATATAATACAACTTGTCGCATATTAATTGTTCATCTCGCATGCATTTTTGTGTGGGTTGGGGGTCTTATGCCGATTCACCTCATAATTAAATATGGGCCCCATATGCGGGCAAATATAGTCTTATATTGGCCTCATTTAAATCTGTGTAGCGAACCAGTGCTATTTTCGCCTTGTTAAGACAACAATTAAATTGCGGGGTAGTTAAACTTGAACCGTTTAATTAATTGTCGGGACCCCGGTTCCACTTAACATGACCTAATTGTATCGCACCTTTACCATGTCATACATCATACATGCATCATGCCCGATCTTTTGCCGTAGTATTAAATATTGCATCCGGTGTTTATTCTAGTGTTTTGCTTCTTCGCGGATAAGGCCGTTGAGTTGATGTGAGCTTCGCCCCGATCTTCGGATGAACCTTCGACAATGTTTTCAGGCGAGCATCTCCCCCTTTCTACCTATCTTACTTTTATAGCATTTATTCCCTCCTGTTGATCTATTGCTATCTGTGTTGCGATGCTCTAGTTTCGTACCCGTGATATCCCTTGCAGCCTTATATTGCCTTGGACACCTCCAATCACCTGTTGTTTGGTAGCTAGTTGGAC
Source organism: Avena sativa (assembly GCA_916181665.1). Classification (NCBI taxonomy): domain Eukaryota; kingdom Viridiplantae; phylum Streptophyta; class Magnoliopsida; order Poales; family Poaceae; genus Avena; species Avena sativa. Next base: position 189,552,446 of record OV702284.1, on the reverse strand, counting down.
CTGCGCGTCGTAGTCGCTTGCTCAAGTGCTGTTGCGTGTCGTCATGTACCACAGTTGTTGGTGTATTGCCGCATGTTTGATGTTGGAGATGATCATGGCTTTACTTTTTGTTCACTTTCATTATTGTTTAACAACTAAAATTGAAGTAGGTAAGCAGAGGCACAGGTGGGCAATAGATGTCATTTGGTTGTTAACCGTCCACTTGTGTCCCGTAGGACCCCGAGTGCTTGATACCTGTTCCTTGAATATTCGCGCTATCCACATACGGGGAATTATGGGACCCCCTTGAGCCAGAGCTTGATTCATTCTTATTTTTTGGGGCCACAAACTAGTTTGAGGTTTTAATTACTATCCTGTACTTATGCCATGCTTTACTGCTTTATTACGATTGTGCGATGGATAGCACACTGTACTGTTTAGGTAAGCGGAGTGTTTTCGCGGTATCGACAAGCCCCGTTTTGGGGTTCCCAGTCGTTTACAGCCATTGACGCAAACCTTGAGTCCGTCTCGGAGTCAGCTAGCTTCGTTGCGGGTGTACTCCAAGGGGTGGCCCCCTGAAATAATTCTGAATCCTGTGATTGCTTTCTCGTGAAAGCCTCGTTGGGTTTTGATTTGGTTTTTCCGAGGTTGATCGTGTGTGTGTTGCTATTTGTGCACCCTGGCCGGGTAAAACTTTCTGAAAGTCGTGTCCGCGGTTATGGACGACTTGGAGCACAGTATCTCGATCATAGACAACTATAACTAAAGTAGTGCTATAAATTTGACCTTATAATGACTAGTAATCAGCTTCACTATAATGGAATGGCTAAATAAACCTGCCAACAATTGCTTGTTTGGGTTGTCGCTTGCGACCATTGTACCTGACTAGTGAGTATTGCAACTACAACGGAATGGCTAAATAAAAGTACCAACAACTGCTGGGTTTTGGGATATCTCATGCTAATTGTATCTGACTAGTAAGTGTCGCAACTATAACGGAATGGTTAACTAAAATGGCCCACTGCTTATTTTATCAGGATGATTATCTATACCTGACTAGTAATTGCCGCAACGATAACCGGATAAATAAAACTGCCAACTGTGTGAGTGCCTCGGTTGACTTCCTCGTTTGGTCTCGAGGGGGAAACATCAGGATGGGTTTGTTTGGTGTTAGATTCAGGTTGGATCCGAATAGCTCTTCCTTACCCCTCTCTGTTAGTCGCCTGTTGCACCGAGTCTCTATAGGTTGTTTAGTGCGTGCTGCCGCTGCCGCTTCAGTCCACCATACCTATGTAGGCGAGGACCGCCGAATTCTAGTCTCGCCGTGTACTGGCCTCAGTACTGACGCTCCTCTTTTTCCTTTGCCCTTTGTCGGCACCCCTTTTGTTTAAGCAGGTTTTGAGATCGACGCCGTTAGCAGGGTTACCCTTCCGGCTTGGCCTGGGCAGGGTTATGGACGCCATTGGTTATTCTTCAGGGCTCTTAGCCCCATTTGCATCTTGTCCGTAGTCGGACGCTCTATCATTTTCGAGGTGATTTGGATCTTTGTATGTTATATCTGTATTCTTGACTCATGGAGTCGTGTTGTATATATATCTGTTCTGTGGGTCCCATCGAGGACTGTTGTGTAATGTTATTATTTCGTTTTCCACCCGCACGAAAGTGCCTGGTGGGCACCTTTGAATCGTTTCTATGCGGGTTTGGCGGGTTTCGCTAAAACTTGCAGAGGGTTGATTCTGAGGGTGTTACAGAGTGGTATCAGAGCTCAGCAGTTGCGATACCCCACAAGTCCAGCCTGTAGGATAACCTAGCTAACGGCCGAAGTAGAGTGTCAAAACTATTTTGGAAAATCGGTTGGATAGTTCTGATTAGGTCTGATTTTACTCCTTACCCCTCTGCTATTCTTTTCTTACCTCTGCGTGTTTTGAATCCGCTCTCTTCTCTCTCTTCGAGTCCAGGATTTCTCGTGGTTGGGTTCCGTCGTACCTTCAGGGTTTCGTTCCCTCCTTTGATAACGGAGTTCTACCATCCGGTGTTCATGCTGTCTGAGGAATCCGTCTATTGTGGTACCATTCTTTGTTCTTTGTTTGTGCCTTCCGGTGTTTCTGACGCAACGACATCATCTACGCCAGATCCGATGCAGAGTCTGCATCACTCCTTTGTTCCTGGACCTCGATTGTCGAGATCTTCAGTCTGATTCCGAGAATGGTTGCACGCTTTTCCACTGATTGTGCAGAGTAATAGTTTGGGTGCGTGATGGATTGGCCCCCATGCCGACTACCCTTTCTATTCGCTCTCGTACATTGAAGTGGGATAGGCCGCATCTTTTCTCACCTTCTATCGAAGTTAGAGGTGGCTTTGTTTGTGGATACCTCTACCTTCGCCCTTTTGTTCCCGGAGTGTTCTCTCGACGATCACGGACAACGACCTCTTGTTAGTGGTGTCGCGAGGATCTACACGAAGCGAGGAGATGCAGATCACCAACCTTTCTTCCCGGTACCATGAGGCGGATCTCGAGGGCGAGATCCATTGTTAGTGGTGTCGAATTGTGGCATCCCGCAAAACCACTACTAGAAAATCGCGTTGTTTTTGTGCATTGCATCGCCATCATCTTGCATTGTTTGTCTGAACTATTTCGAAAAACCTAGTTTTGCTTTGTACAAATGCCCCTCTTTATTTCAAAGGCAAAACCCCGATCGTATCGGATATTTTATTTCCCTAAAAACTAATTGCAAAGTGGCCTTGTTTTAAAATAAACAAAACCAAACAAACACATATTTACAAAACCTAAACCCGAAATCCTATTCCCACCCAATCCTAATCTACCCACCACTCACATCTCGCCACCTCACCCTCTCCCCCAATTCCTACCCACTCCGCCACCTCAGCAATCCTTGATCCAGCCCCCCCTTTCCTTCTCTCACCCCATTCCCACCTACCCATCTCTCTCCTCTCTCCCTTACAGGTTGGCCCCACCCCAAACCGCGGCCCACACCCCCCCACCAACCCCACTCTGCCCCAGCGCCCGACTCCACCAGGCCCCACCACCTGTCGGCCCCCTCCTCCCGCACGCGCTCTCCCCCCCCCCACGCGCTCGCCTCTTCCTTCCCTCTTCCTTCCTCCTCCCGTCTGCCACCGTCGCCGCCGGCGCCCTCCCCCTCGCCGGCGTGCTCCCTCACCTCTCCTCCCGCGCCTCCCCGCCGTCCTGCATCGGCCCGCGCCGCCGCGCCTCCTCCGGCAGCCGCGGTCGAGCCCCGCTCCGCCCGAGCCCGAGCTCGCCCGACCCCCACCGCCTGCCGCCGGTCTCCCCCGACGCCGCCGCTCCCTCCTCTCCTCCGGCCGCCGGCGCGCCCCCCCTCTTCCCCGCGCGACCTCGCCGGACCTCCTCCCCTCCGTGTCGCCGCGTTCCCCTCGCGCGCGTCGGCCCCGCCGCCTTCCTTCTCTCCTCCGGCGAGCTCGACACCGCGCGCCGCCGTCGGCCCTCCTCCGTTCGCCGCCCGCGCTCTCCCCTCCGCTCGCGAGCCCCCTCGCCGTGGCCCTCTCGCCCCCACCGCAAGCCGACGCGCCTCCCTCCCCACCTTCCTCGTCGGAGCCGCGGCCTTCCTCCGCTCGGCGCGAGCGCCCCGCGCTCGGCCCTGCCTCGCCGCCTCCGGCAGCGACCCGCCGCCCCCTCTGCCCCACCTCGCCGGCGCAGCCGCGTCTCCCAACCGCCTCCGTCCGCCGATCTTCTCCTCCGGCCGTGCCTTTTCGCCGGCTGCGCCTCCGGCCTCCTCGTTTTCACGCTCTCAGCCCCGTGCCGGTACCGTTTCCCCGTGCCTACCCCCCCCCCCCCCGATGTTCCTGTGGTTCTGCTTGCACGACAACAAGTCTCGATGGAGTGCTACGGTGAAGAAGTGAAACCTTTTGGTACTGATGAGAAGAGGGGTATGTAGATGCATCGGTAGATGTGTGGTGCGACGCCCATGTGTGGATTCATGATATCGCTGGGTGATGTTCAACAATCCCAAACACCGACAAGATCGACCTCGACAAACAATTGGCGATGGCCGCGAAGTACAACACCGACAAAAGGCGGATACCAAGATCCAAGATCGTCGTCACGGAATGTCAAGATCTACCTCCCGGAGTGGCGACCCCACATGCGACAAGACCTTCGCCCCGAATGCGGAATCGAGAACCCGATCCGCCAAGTTCTTCCTCCCGGACCCGATGACCGCCACGATCGCCACTGGTTCAACAAGCACTCCGTCCCGAACACCAAGTTCTGCATCCCGAACGTCAAGGCCGATGCAATGGCGCGGACCCGACAAGATCCTCGCAACGACAAGAACGACATCGACCAGGGGGAATCCAATGCGCCCCCGACACCGAACCAAGTCCTTCCCGGAGTCCGAGAACGATCCCGCCGAACCCCAGATCCGAAACCCTGAGACCGAACCCCGAACCCCTCGGAGCCCAAGTTCGTCGAGGCCCTCTAATGTGTGAACCCCTTCCCGAAACCCTATTTTATAATATAATACAACTTGTCGCATATTAATTGTTCATCTCGCATGCATTTTTGTGTGGGTTGGGGGCCTTATGCCGATTCACCTCATAATTAAATATGGGGCCCATATGCGGGCAAATCTAGTCTTATATTGGCCTCATTTAAATCTGTGTAGCGAACCGGTGCTATTTTCGCCTTGTTAAGACAACAATTAAATTGCGGGGTAGTTAAATAACTTGAACCGTTTAATTAATTGTCGGGACCCCGGTTCCACTTAACATGACCTAATTGTATCGCACCTTTACCATGTCATACATCATACATGCATCATGCCCGATCTTTTGCCGTAGTATTAAATATTGCATCCGGTGTTTATTCTAGTGTTTTGCTTCTTCGCGGATAAGGCCGTTGAGTTGATGTGAGCTTCGCCCCGATCTTCGGATGAACCTTCGACAATGTTTTCAGGCGAGCATCTCCCCCTTTCTACCTATCTTACTTTTATAGCATTTATTCCCTCCTGTTGATCTATTGCTATCTGTGTTGCGATGCTCTAGTTTCGTACCCGTGATATCCCTTGCAGCCTTATATTGCCTTGGACACCTCCTATCACCTGTTGTTTGGTAGCTAGTTGGACCTGCGCGTCGTAGTCGCTTGCTCAAGTGCTGTTGCGTGTCGTCATGTACCACAGTTGTTGGTGTATTGCCGCATGTTTGATGTTGGAGATGATCATGGCTTTACTTTTTGTTCACTTTCATTATTGTTTAACAACTAAAATTGAAGTAGGTAAGCAGAGGCACAGGTGGGCAATAGATGTCATTTGGTTGTTAACCGTCCACTTGTGTCCCGTAGGACCCTGAGTACTTGATACCTGTTCCTTGAATATTTGCGCTATCCACATACGGGGAATTATGGGACCCCCCTGAGCCAGAGCTTGATTCATTCTTATTTCTTGGGGCCACAAACTAGTTTGAGGTTTTAATTACTATCCTGTACTTATGCCATGCTTTACTGCTTTATTACGATTGTGCGATGGATAGCACACTGTACTGTTTAGGTAAGCGGAGTGTTTTCGCGGTATCGACAAGCCCCGTTTTGGGGTTCCCAGTCGTTTACAGCCATTGACGCAAACCTTGAGTCCGTCTCAGAGTCAGCTAGCTTCATTGCGGGTGTACTCCAAGGGGTGGCCCCCTGAAATAATTCTGAATCCTGTGATTGCTTTGTCGTGAAAGCCTCGTTGGGTTTTGATTTGGTTTTTCCGAGGTTGATCGTGTGTGTGTTGCTATTTGTGCACCCCGGCCGGGTAAAACTTTCTGAAAGCCGTGTCCGCGGTTATGGACGACTTGGAGCACAGTATCTCGATCATAGACAACTATAACTAAAGTAGTGCTATAAATTTGACCTTATAATGACTAGTAATCAGCTTCACTATAATGGAATGGCTAAATAAACCTGCCAACAATTGCTTGTTTGGGTTGTCGCTTGCGACCATTGTACCTGACTAGTGAGTATTGCAACTACAACGGAATGGCTAAATAAAAGTACCAACAACTGCTGAGTTTTGGGATATCTCATGCTAATTGTATTTGACTAGTAAGTGTCGCAACTATAACGGAATGGTTAACTAAAATGGCCCACTGCTTATTTTATCAGGATGATTATCTATACCTGACTAGTAATTGCCGCAACGATAACCGGATAAATAAAACTGCCAACTGTGTGAGTGCCTCGGTTGACTTCCTCGTTTGGTCTCGAGGGGGAAACATCAGGATGGGTTTGTTTGGTGTTAGATTCAGGTTGGATCCGAATAGCTCTTCCTTACCCCTCTCTGTTAATCGCCTGTTGCACCGAGTCTCTATAGGTTGTTTAGTGCGTGCTGCCGCTGCCGCTTCAGTCCACCATACCTATGTAGGCGAGGACCGCCGAATTCTAGTCTCGCCGTGTACTGGCCTCAGTACTGACGCTCCTCTTTTTCCTTTGCCCTTTTTCGGCACCCCTTTTGTTTAAGCAGGTTTTGAGATCGACTCCGTTAGCAGGGTTACCCTTCCGGCTTGGCCTGGGCAGGGTTATGGACGCCATTGGTTATTCTTCAGGGCTCTTAGCCCCATTTGCATCATGTCCGTAGTCGGACGCTCTATCATTTTTGAGGTGATTTGGATCTTTGTATGTTATATCTGTATTCTTGACTCATGGAGTCGTGTTGTATATATATCTGTTCTGTGGGTCCCATCGAGGACTGTTGTGTAATGTTATTACTTCGTTTTCCACCCGCACGAAAGTGCCTGGTGGGCACCTTTGAATCGTTTCTATGCGGGTTTGGCGGGTTTCGCTAAAACTTGCATAGGGTCGATTCTGAGGGTGTTACAATAGATCCAGGGAGGAACGCGGTAGTCGAAGATATTCTGACGAGGAAAGTGACGAAGAGTGCAAACCTTGCGGCACCAGCTGCTTTACCTATCGGGTTCGCAAGACTCCGGTACCCAAGGTGACGAGGGTTCGACTCGTTAATGCCCATTGTTATGGGCTTGGGTTTTGAAGAAGTAGGGGACGCTAGAAATTGTGGAACGGCTAACAGATTCGCAACACAGGGACACAAGATTTACCCAGGTTCAGGCCCCAGAGAGAAAACCCTACTCCTTCTTGTCTATTATTGATTGATGGCAGAACTGATGGTTATAGGGGTGCGCAGATTGGATCTGGCGTGGTGTATGCTAGGGTTGTGTACTGTCGTGATATGTAGATCTATTGTGGGAGAGGTTAGGTTGTAGATCCGTCTATTGGGGGGTTTATGGCGTGCCCTCCTCGTTGGACCCTCCTAGCCTTTATATATGGGGGAGGCTAGGTCTCGGGTGCCAATACGAGTTGGTTACAAGTTAGATTCGAACTCTAGTCATGAGTTTCCTTGTATTGTATGTTGGAGTCCATGTCCATATATGCGTCATACCAGCCGAACTGTCATATGATTCATGGGCCTTGGTAGGTCATCGAGTGGGCCTTTCATTGGACCGCACCGGGTAGGCTGTATTCGGGTGCCTGTTGGGCATACCTATGTCAGTAGCCCCCCGAGTGTCCATACAAATAGTAGATTTGGGTGGAGACTTAGTTGTCTTGAGCCTTGCATTTGGTAGTCGAAGTCGACAGTTGTGTCGAGTGCGAAGCACTTCACCCGGAAGTTCATCGGGTTAGTCAAATTTGTAACCGTTCATAGGGATGATGGTAAATGTGCCTGGTGCGCTCGATGGATCGGGACCAGTTAATTGTTCTAGGGCAAAAACAATGTTACCTACTCAAACTCGAGTCCCCGAACTCGAATTCGGAAATTTCTGGCGGAATTCGACTCATGCTGCAGAGGCCTTACTGAGCCAAACTCCAGTTGATAAGTATGTACCCAACCCGTCCGTCGGGATTTTCTTCATGTCGTAGACACGGAATTAAACTGGTAGAGCACAACGTATGCGGTTGTTAGGCCATCATATTATATCTATAGGTCTTATCTTTACGTCATAGACGCAACATCCGAATGTTTGTCACCGCGAAGGCGATTCGGGTGGCCAAGGAGACATTGTCTCTGAACTTGACACTACAATGTGAGTGGGCGGAGTCCCCAATGTTCGATTGCTGTAAGGAGTCGATGATACGTCCAAAACGTATCTACTTTCCCGAACACTTTGCTATTGTTTCTCCTCTAAACTTATGTGATTTGGATACAACTAACACAGACTGACACAGTTTTCAGTAGAATTACCTTGGTGTCTAGTTTTTGTGCAGAAAATCAACTATCAGGAAAAATCCCAGAAAATATGCCAAAAATCCTATTTCACCAGAAGATCCATGGAGCCAGAATACGAGACGGAGGGGAGCCTTAGGTGGCCCACACCCCTGCCACTCAGGTGGGCCCACCCTGTGCCTGGGAGGGGTGTGGCCAACCCAGGGACCCTCTCGGCCTCTCTCTTCGCCTATAAGAATCCTCTTGACCTAAAAACTGAGGGGGGTTCGACGTTTTTCCAGAAAGAGTTTCGCTGCGCCGCCACCACCAGAAACCGCGATTCGGATACAGAAACTCCGTTCTGGCACCCTGCCAGGACGGGGAATTTGGGGAGGATCATCGCCATCGTCATCACCAACGCCTCTCCATCAACCATCAATGTTTCCCTCATCCATGAGTGAGTAATCCCCCGCTGTAGGCTATGGGGATGATAGGGATTGGATGAGTTCTATCATGTAATCGAATAAGATTGTTAGGGCATGGTGCCTAGTATCTCTATTAGTGCTATTTGAATTTGTTGCAACTTGTTGTGCTTAATGCTTGTCACTAGGGCCCGAGTGCCATGATCTCAGATCTGAACTTATTATTGAATCATTATGATAGTATTGTTTGTGATCTTATCTGCAAGTTGTGTACACATATCATTGTTCGGATACAAAGGCCCCGAAGTGACAGAAATTGGGACAACCGGAGGGGATGGCTGCGATGTGAGGATCACAAGTGTTTAAGGAGTGTTAATGCTTTGCTCCGGTGCTCTATTAAAAGGAGCACCTTAATTGCCAGTAGTTCCCTTGAGGCCCCGCTGCCACGGGCTGGTAGGACAAAATATATTGTGCGAGTTCTCATTGCGAGCACGCACGACGCACTTTGATGCTTATTATTATTTATCTGCAATTTTCCTATATCTTGAAGTTACATGTTTAGACTCGTCCATGCAACGCCCGTCCATCCATCACTATGCCTACCGTGCTCATATCCTACTATTTTCTACTATTGTTACCATTGCTCCTGTTTTACTGCTGCTGTCGCTTTACTGTTGCTACTACAAACTGTTGCTACTGATAAACTTCTGTGAGCAAGAACTATTTCAGGTGCAGCTGAATTGACAACTCAGTTGTTAAGGCTTGCGAGTATTCTTTGGCTCCCCTTGTATCGAATCAATAAATTGGGTAATACTATCCTCGAAGACTGTTGCAATCCCCTATACTTGTGGGTCATTAGTCGACACCGTGGACGCAGTCGACATGATAGACTATAGGGTACGCGACCAGCGCTCCCTATGGGAGTAACCCTCAAGTGTATGTTCGAGTCGTAGACTCGAGCAAAGAATTGTATTCGCCGGTTACATAGACACATCAATCCGTAAATTCTTCGAATGATCTTGTGAATGTCGTCAATGCCGGTGCTTTTTTGAAGGCGCAACCAATGCTCCCGTTGGGAGTAGCCCTCGAGTCCTCATTCGAGTCGTAGATTCGAACAAGGAATCAGAGCGTGCCACTCAAAGATCTTGTATGCCTGCGACCAACGCTCCAGTTTGGAGTAGCCCCCGAGTACCTGGCGGAGTCGTAGACTCAGACAAAGACTCGAGTCTTGTATTGTGAAGTTGTAGTCGACAATATCATGGGCGTATCGCCGACCCAGAAGTAAATCGGGTGCACGACCAGCGCTCCTGATAGGAGTAGCCCCCGAGTGTCTAGTCGAGTCATAGACTTGAGTGGAGAATCATGCGAGGAGAAACCACTAACCCGGAAGTGCATCGAGTCAGCGTCTCATTCGTACGGAGCCATGAATCGATGATGCAATCGGAGTCGACGTAGCGGAGTCATGTGTCGTTTTAACCGGGTGATTCAACGGTAAAGATGGAGTCGATGCGGTCGCTTCTATCGGGTGCGCGACCAACGTCGCGTCTGTCAACAACTGACATGGTCATCCGAGGAAAGTATCGAGTCAGGTCTTGGCGTCCATGTACACGACTGGCGCTGGCCGACTCCGTTGGAGGACCCGATATAATAACTCAATGCAGTCGATGCTCTTGTAAGCTGCAGAAAACATAAAGAATTGTGAAGTACTTGTATCTTGTAAAGAATATTGCATGTCGGCTTGTAGAGTAAAATTTTGGTGCCATTCGAGTCAACACTTTTGCTAGGAATTTTCGTTAGCCGGATTACCCTTAGTATCAGTACCTTGCCAAGGTACTTGGAGTTCAAGGATTCGATGGTCAGGAAGAATCAGCTACTCGGGCTGTCGCGTATGACGTGCTCGAGTGCATGGAGCCGATGGCACATTAGGTTACTCGAAGATGGCGCAACTGTAGGGGTTCGTAGCATGGAAAACAAAAAATTTCTACCGCATACAAACAAACAAGCCAAGATCTATCTACTAGATTGTAGCAACGAGTCGACAGAATACTAACCCTCGAAGATCCAAAGCAGTAAAGTGAGCAGATTCTCGTGGGTGATGTAGTTGTACTCTTGCCGATCTCAAGATCGCGTAGACGATCCTTCCGGCGCTGCGTTCCGGCAGCGCTTCCGTAGTCGGTCACACGTTCGGTACTCGATGAAGACCTTCCTCTCCCTTGTTCCAGCAGGCAGCGGAGGTTGTAGCACTCTCCTCGCGATTCCGGCAGCACGACGGCGTGGTACCGGAAGTAGAGGGGAGATCTCGCAGGGCTTCGCCTTAAGCCGGAGCGAGTATGGTGGACTATGAGAGAGGCCTTGGCGATCTAGGGTTTAGAGGCACCAAGGGAGGAAGCTTGGCCGGCGGCTAGGGCTTGGGGAGAGCCCCAACTCGCCGAGTTGGAGGGGAAACCCTAGGCGGCGGCGCCTGCACTTGGAGGTGGAGGCGCCAAAGCTAGGGTTTAAGGTGTAAGGGTAGGGGGCGCCCTACCCCTTCTTTTATAGGTGGGAGGGAGGCGGCTAGGAGGAGGGAGTCCTCCTCCAACTCCTCCTCCTTGGTCGGCGGGTGGAGGGAGTGGGACTTCCTCCCCAAGTAGGTTTCCTACTCTCCCTCCACCAAGCAAACTTGCCGTTTGACTTTTTCAAATTGGCGTTTGACTTTCAAACAAGGATTTGATTTCTCCCTTTATTTTGCCCAGCCAAGTGACCTAGTACATGATGCAACCATTCCACATTGTCATGACACATTCATGTACCCTTCCCCTCCGGAGTGCCGGACCTTCCGAACCCTTCTATAACATTCCTGATGAAAACACCGGAATCATTCTCCAACTCCGAAACATGACTTTCCTTATATGAATCTTATTCTCCGGACCATTCCGGATCTCCTCGTGATATCCCGGATCCCATACGAGACTTCGAATAACATTCGGTCTCTTACTCATCATTCCATAACTACTCAACAACATCGAATCCTTAAGTGTGTCTCCCTACGGTTCGTGAATTATGCGGACATGATCGAGACACTTCTCCGATCAATAACCAATAGAGGAATCTGGAAATTCATATGGATCCCACATGTTTCTACGATTACTTTGCGATCGAATGAACCACTTACATACGATACCAGTTTCCTTTTGTCTCATGATAGTTTACTTATCCGAGGTTTTGATCGTCGGTATCTCTGCATACCTAGTTCAACCTCGTTACTGATAAGCACTCTTTTCTCGTTCCCGTGATATGTGATCCCTTGTGAGACAGTCACATGCTTGCAAGCTAATTGGATGACATTCCACCGAGAGGGCCCAGAGTATATCTATCCGTCATATGGATGGACAAATCCCACTCTTGATCCATGTGTCTCAACCCATACTTTCCGAACACTCAATGCCACCTTTATAGCCACCCAGTTACGGTGTGGTGTTTGATGTCATAAAAGCATCCTTCCGGTGATGGTGATAAGCATGATCTCATGGTCAAAGGAATTAGGTTACTATGTATTAGAAAGCATATAGCAAATGAACTATATTAAATGACTTGATCTTTATGCTACGCTTATCTATAGGAGTATGTCCATCATATCGTTCTCCTAATGATATGACCCTGTTGTTAATAACATCTCTATGTTCATGATCAGGAAACCATGATCATATATTAACCAACAAGCTAGTTTAACAAGAGGCTTTACTAGGGACTCTTTTATGTTTACAAATCACACAAGTATTAATGTTTCCGATTAATACAATTATAGCATGGTATGTAAACATTTATCATAAGCATGAAGATATGATAATAACCACTTTATTATTGCCTCTTGGGCATATCTCCAACAGTCTCCCACTTGCACTAGAGTCAATAATCTAGTTTCAAACCTTTGTGTATTCAACACCTATGGCTTTCCAGTGTTGTATGTACACGATTTCTAGTGGTCAACTGATCTCCGGATCTGACACTTCCAGGTCCGTGTGTAATTGCATGTCTTTGCGTCTCTACGCATCACTCATTCTCTAATGAGATGGCTTTGTATAATTTTGGTCCTTTGGTGAGACCTTTAGTTTTTTGGGGTTAAAACATGTTGATAATATTGTCGTACAATATATCTTCATAGTATTATCCCGCTGTGAACTACACCTAATTTGATAACAAACTACTTGACACAAATGCCCTCTTTAGCTGCTATAATAGCAGTTATATACTTAGCCCTTTTGTTGTAGTATCTGTCACAATGTCTTAACTTTGGAACTCATCCAAATCCATTATGGAACTTACTTTCCATTATATTGTGCCACCCTTAGTTTAGATTGAGATAAACTTAATTTTTACTTTGTGACAAAAACTAGTATCAATGTAGTACTTTTACAATGAACTAACCATCTATTTGTCACTTCTTCAAAATAATATATTCTTATTTCTTTTACAAGATCATAAGAATATCTTTACTATCGTCCAATAATCATCTTATGAATCATTCTGGTATATGCTCATAACATTTAGAGCATAGGACATATCTGGATTTGTACACATCATAACATGATTGATAAAATACTCTTTGTGATTTTATCTATTAAGTATCAAAAATACTTAAATATTTATTCAATCCTTCATGTGCAACAAGAACCTTTCTTGTAGTTTCTATATTGAATTCATTCAATATATCATCTATGTACTTTCGGCACAACCATATTAGCGTCTCAATCTATCTATATAGATATTGATGCCAAATATTTGGGTTTTGCCTAAATCTTTCATCGGGATGAAATTCTTAATATGTGTTAATAAAACAGACATCATTTCCAATCAACAATATGTCTTCCACATAATGTATTAGAAATATGTCTTAGCGCTCCCACTTAATTTCTTGCAAATGCAAGCATCTTCATTGTCTCCGATGAAATTAAACTCTTTTAACAGTTTCATCATAGTTAAGATTCCAACTCTGCGATGCTCACTTCAACCATTGAAGTTTGCATATGCTTTTAGCATCCTTTGAAATAACAAAAACCTTTGGACCGTGTTATGCACACATCCTAGGTAACAATTCTATTAGAAGAACTTTGTTTTGTTTATTCAACTACCACATAACAAAATTATATGTAGTGGTTGCTACATTAATCCGTCTAGACTAAATATCGCTATGAAAGATCAAATCTTGTCATAGTCAACCTTTGAACATTGTCGTGAACTCTTTCCCGACATGTCGATAATTTCATAGATGTGAAACATCCATGTCTATTTCTTTATAGATCCAAACATGACTATAAGGTCTTACACCTTTATCGAGGGTCCTTCAAGTTCAAAGCTTGATTTCTCATGTATGGAACTATCACAGATTGGCTTCAAGCCATTTTATGGAGTCAGGGCCCATCATCGCTTCTTTGCATGTAGTCGGATCATCATTGTCAAATAATGATTTAACTCTCAAATCTTGGTATTTAATGGTTTACCCGACCTACTTGTTTCAATAGAAACTTAGATCTCCATGACCACAACCTTTGAGGCACGTGAGCCATGAGCATTGTTGCTGCCTCCGGAACACCTTTCGGCGCTGCGCAACTTTGCACATATAGCTAAGGTTCTTTTAACCTTATCAAAGTTCTATTGTCCTCCCACTTAACTTTTCACAAAAAATTCCTTCTCAAAGAAACTTGACGTTCTAAGCAACAAACACCTTTGTCTCCAGTGTTATGGAGGAATACTTAACAATTATTTGAAATAACATACAAAGACAGGTTCATCCGACTTTGGTTGCAAACATCTTTCTTATGCATAGCATACCAATGTTTAAGAAAGGACAACTTGGGTTTTATCCCAAACCATAACTTTATATGGTGTCATTTCAACGGATTATGATGGAGCTCTTTTCAGTGGAAAAACGGTAGTCTCTAAAGCTTTTAATCTTTTAAAATATAATGGCAGTTTTATGAATTACACCTTTGATCTTACCATGTCAAACAAGGTTTAATTACATATCTCGAACGCTCCATACTCTTATGGTGTTTCGGTAAATGCAAATCCACGGAACGATTCCTTAAATCTTAGGTATTATGCTAAATTTGTAACTCAAATATCTTCCTTTAGGATTTTATCATAAACTATTTATATTCTTGTTACAATGATTTTGCACTTCATCTTGAAAATCTTTGAACTTTTCAAATGTTTCATACTTCATCCTTATTAAGTAAATATTCATATATTCACTCAAATTTTCGGAGAAATCATATGAAGTTGAAATCCATCGCTCTTGACTACACATAATGGACTTCATACAACAATTTGTACAAGTTCCAATAAGCTAGTCATTCGTTCCCTTTTGGCCTATGAATGGAGTTTTAATTATCTCTAGAAAAGTTTCACAAGCGTCATTTGATCAAAAATCAAAAATACTCCAAAATTCCATCCACATGGAGTTTCTCCATGTTTTCTTTCCAATATAATTTAAACGGCGATGTCACTTCCTAAGTGATCTTTCAATCAATTTGTCTTTCGACACTTTTAGCACTAGTTTTATGGATGTGATTTCTCCAACGAGATTTGTGAATCATCCATCTTTTATGGATTACGGCAATTATTTGAACAACCATTTTGTTCTCATAATACCGGATAAAACAAATCTTGAAGGCAAGCTTTGATTTTTAACGAGCAACACAATAACCCTTTATTTGTTCTCGATGAACATCATCACATATTCTTTTGCTAGTTACTTAGGCCATTGTAGCTCATGAATTCTGTTGTTTCGTATGACGATTCATACCAACAAATTCAGTATCAAATACTTAAGAACCACATTGTTTAATAAGCAAAGAATATAGCCATAACATGTATATCATCTATATACTTAAGCTGAACAATTCTAGTCTTTTCTTTTCTGCCATATATTTATGAGATTCTCTTTCAGTATTTCCTTTTCTGTTTGAAAAAATCTATCAACATCAATAGTGGAGCCATATACATGACACGTAGTCCAAAGCATGTATAGTAAAATACCAATGTCTTTGGATTTGCACTTTTAAGTAGATCACCATCATCAAATGTTTGGTGTTCTTTCAAATTCCTTTCTTTAGTAATCTCTTGGTGTAGTAAACATTTTACCTACATCAAATATTCACCCTTATCATGGAATTATCCATGATCAAGCTACGTTTAGCTTATAACGGTGAATCGCGAGTATAATGTTGCTCTCCAAAACCTTTTGGAGGATTAGGACAACTAGTGTCTCCAACCTTTTGCAAATTCTCATCAAATATGAGAACATGACTTTGCCATATTATACTCTGTCATGTTGCAACCAAAACTTTGTTTCGGATATCACAATATCTTCCACACATCATGGTTTCTGAAACAACTCTTTCAGATCCTAGATAACCTTGATATTAAGATAATCCTTTGAATATCAAGAATCATGGAGACAAACATGATACTCATACACTAACACTTGGAATTGTCACTCTTGATTTAATACCAATTATTAAACTTCATGGAGTAACCGGAACTTACTGAAAGTTTGCAATAGGACTTTTAAACTTTAGATTAACACTTCAAAACAATACGATACCAGTTCGTAAAGTAACTAACCAGAATTCTATAGTTCTATCATCTCAATTATAACTAAGCGCAAGGTGGTAAACGGATGCCAATGACTACAACAACTATGCAAATTCACTTTGATTTAATTTATGATAAATAGTGTTCAACTTTTAATCATATTGCTGTTGAACTCCCACTCAAAACAATATCCCTCACATTGTTTTAGTGATCACATGAACCAAATCCACCACATCAAAACTGATCATCACGAGAGTTGATGTAGCTTCAATGGCGAACAATCAACATGTTCATCATATCTACTATATGACTCATGCTTTACCTTTCGGTGATCCGTGTTCCGAGACCATGTCTGTACATGCTAGGCTCGTCAAGATCAAACCTTAGCTTCCGCATGAGCAAATCTGGCTTGCTCACGTTGTATACTCTCGCAGAATCTAACACACCCGATCATCACGTGGTGCTTCGAAACAACGAGCTTTAGCAATGGTGCTTACTAAGGATGAACACTTTAAAACTTGAAATTGTGTGCTTGAGGGATCATCTTATAATGCTACCGTCGTGAACTAAGCAATACAAGATGCATAAAAGGATTAACATCACATGCAATTTATAATATGTGATATGATATGGCCTTTGTTCTTGTGCTTCCGATCTCCATCTTCAAGCACGAACATGATCTCCATCATTATCGGTGTGGCGTCAAGGTCAATGGCGCCGCTTCATGGTTGTCTTCCACCAACATCAACTATTACAACTACTTTGAATAATAGACACGCAAGACTTAATGGAAACAACCATATGGCTCCTGCCGGTTGCCAACTTACAATAAGGAACATTGCATACATCATATATAATCACAATTATGGCCATATCACATCACATCACACCCCTGCAAAACAAAGTTAGACGCCTCTAATTTTCTTTGCATGTTTTACGTGGTTTGGGGCTTTCAATAAGTGTCGTTCTAACTTACGAACAAGAACCACAACATTGATACTAGTATTGTCAATCACCCGTTGTAAATTGAATCTTAACTATGTTGGGAGAAACAGGCACCCGCAAAGCCACTTATGCAATACAAGTTGCATGTTAAGCGTGGAGCATGTCTCATGAACGATGTCATGTAAGGTTAGCCCGGGCCGCTTCATCCCACCATCCCGCAATATGCAAAGTACACAAGAATCAATCGATAACAAAAGCATCAATGCCCACAATGACCATTGTGTTCTACTCGTGCAACAGATCTACATATAGACACGGCTCTGATACCACTGTAGTGGTTCGTAGCATGGAAAACAAAATTTTTCTACCGCATACAAACAAACAAGCCAAGATCTATCTACTAGATTGTAGCAACGAGTCGATAGAATACTAACCCTCGAAGATCCAAAGCAGTTAACGAGAGCAGATTCTCGTGGGTGATGTAGTTGAACTCTTGCCGATCTCAAGATCGCGTAGACGATCTTTCCGGCGCTGCGTTCCGGCAGCGCTTCCGTAGTCGGTCACACGTTCGGTACTCGATGAAGACCTTCCTCTCCCTTGTTCCAGCAGGCAGCGGAGGTTGTAGCACTATCCTCGCAATTCCGGCAGCACGACGGCGTGGTATCGGAAGTAGAGGGGAGATCTCGCAGGGCTTCGCCTTAAGCCGGAGCGAGTATGGTGGACTATGAGAGATGCCTTGGAGATCTAGGGTTTAGAGGCACCAAGGGAGGAAGCTTGGCCGGCGGCTAGGGCTTGGGGAGAGCCCCAACTCGCCGAGTTGGAGGGGAAACCCTAGGCGGCGGCTGCACTTGGAGGTGGAGGCGCCAAAGCTAGGGTTTGAGGTGTAAGGGTAGGGGGCGCCCTACCCCTTCTTTTATAGGTGGGAGGGAGGCGGCTAGGAGGAGGGAGTCCTCCTCCAACTCCTCCTCCTTGGCCGGCGGGTGGAGGGAGTGGGACTTCCTCCCCAAGTAGGTTTCCTACTCTCCCTCCACCAAGCAAACTTGCCGTTTGACTTTTTCAAATTGGCATTTGACTTTCAAACAAGGATTTGATTTCTCCCTTTATTTTGCCCAGCCAAGTGACCTAGTACATGATGCAACCATTCCACATTGTCATGACACATTCATGTACCCTTCCCCTACGGAGTGCCGGACCTTCCGGACCCTTCTAAAACATTCCCGATGAAAACACCGGAATCATTCTCCAACTCCGAAACATGACTTTCCTTATATGAATCTTATTCTCCGGACCATTCCGGATCTCCTCGTGATATCCCGGATCCCATCCGAGACTCCGAATAACATTCGGTCTCTTACTCATCATTCCATAACTACTCAACAACATCGAATCCTTAAGTGTGTCTCCCTACGGTTCGTGAATTATGCGGACATGATCGAGACACTTCTCCGATCAATAACCAATAGAGGAATCTAGAAATTCATATGGCTCCCACATATTTCTACGATTACTTTGCGATCGAATGAACCACTTACATATGATACCAATTTCCTTTTGTCTCATGATCGTTTACTTATCCGAGGTTTTGATCGTCGGTATCTCTGCATACCTAGTTCAACCTCGTTACTGATAAGTACTCTTTTCTCGTTCCCGTGATATGTGATCCCTTGTGAGCAAGTCACATGCTTGCAAGCTAATTGGATGACATTCCACCGAGAGGGCCCAGAGTATATATATCCGTCATATGGATGGACAAATCCCACTCTTGATCCATGTGTCTCAACCCATACTTTCCGAACACTCAATGCCACCTTTATAGCCACCCAGTTACGGTGTGGTGTTTGATGTCATCAAAGCATCCTTCCGGTGATGGTGATAAGCATGATCTCATGGTCAAAGGAATTAGGTTACTATGTATCAGAAAGCATATAGCAAATGAACTATATTAAATGACTTGATCTTTATGCTACGCTTATCTATAGGAGTATGTCCATCATATCGTTCTCCTAATGATATGACCCTGTTGTTAATAACATCTCTATGTTCATGATCAGGAAACCATGATCATATATTAACCAACAAGCTAGTTTAACAAGAGGCTTTACTAGGGACTCTTTTATGTTTACAAATCACACAAGTATTAATGTTTCCGATTAATACAATTATAGCATGGTATGTAAACATTTATCATAAGCATGAAGATATGATAATAACCACTTTATTATTGCCTCTTGGGCATATCTCCAACAATAACCCCCGAGTGTTTCGAGTGCGAGTTAAAATAAAAATCAGCTCTAAGTAGAGGGAAACTTAGCTTTATTGGTAGTTATTATGGACGATGTGAAAGGGGAACGGGAGCCAATGTGATCGGCGGATCGCGGGAGCCGATACAACTGGCGGGTTGCCACGGTCAAAGACCGCAGCGGGCACCGCAACCGAAGATTTAGCGGATTGCCGGAGCCGATGGTGGCAGCGGGTTGACGCAACCGAAGATTCAGCGGGTCACCTGAGCCAAGGGAGACCTCGAGTTGCCGAGGCCGAACACTGCAGCGGTTCGCTGGAGCCGAAGATTGTAGTGGATCACCGCAGCGGGTCATGGCAGATGAAGGATCCCCCTAGTCACCGAAGCCAAAGATCGCACTGGGTCGCCGGAGCCGAAGGCCATAGAGGGTCACCGCAGTCAAAGACTATGCGGGTCTCTGCAGTCAAAGAAGCCCTTGAGTCGCCAGAGCCGAAGACCACAGCGGGCCGCACGATAAAGTCGGCTCAGCCTCAAGCGTTGAGTCAATGTAGTCGAGGCGACGTTCGAGAGCCGACGCGACAAACCAAAGTCGACGCGGCAACGGGTCACCGAAACCGATGGCGGCGGCAGTTTGCCACAATCGAATATCGCAGAAGGTCGCCGTAGTCAAAGAGGGCAACATGTCATTGGGGTCGAAGACCGCAACGGGTTACACATTGAAGTTGGCATAGCGGACGTGTCGACGTAGCCCCCAAGCATAGTCGATGGGGCACACGGAGTCGATGCAGTGGCGGGTTGCCATGACAGACGGAAGTCAATACAATAACAAGTCGACATGATGGAGTCAAAACAACGGGTGGCAGTGTGGCCGGCCTGTTTGCGTGTCAACTCGATCGGTCTAGCCAAGAAATCCATGCACTAGAGTAGGCCATGACGGGGTGGTGCGTAGCCATCTTTCTTCTATTGTAATTCCTCTTTATCTTCTTGGGAAGGTGATGATAAGGACGTCCATGTTTGTCGTTCCACGAAATTTAAGGTGGAACTCATATTTTTTTCTTCCGTTGCTCATCGCCATCGACTTTTCATTGACGGACCTTGTACCACATCCAATAATTACTCCCAGTCCATACTAGTCCGTACATGATCAATTTTGTTGATGTTTGAAACTGAAATATCGATGCCACTTCTCGAGATCTGGTTCATGTCTATCTATCAATAATAATAACTGAGGAGTGCTAGTCCCAACAATTAATAAGCCTCACGTGATGTTGGAGTAGATGATTTTGCCTTTTTCCTCTAGAGACTCCAATCAGAATGATCGATCGGGTGGTTGGTACTCGCGTACTTGGCCATATCAATTTAGCTTAGCAGAACGGATCAGCTTCCCTCGATTGCGGCGATGATCTTGAAAGTGACGAAAGCTTAGCATAAATTTCTTCTCATCTTGCGCGAGACTGAAGTAGATGTTGATCTCCTTATATCGGCAAATCGTAGATTGCCGAGGTTGATGGGGCCGTCACAATCGCAACATCAGCATCCCTAGTTCCCACAGACGTCACCAATTGATGAGGGTTCGACTCGTCAATGCCCATTGTTATGGACTTGGGTTTTGGAGAAGGAGGGGACGCTGGACATCGCGAAACGACTAACAGATTCGCAACATGGGGACACGAGGTTTACCCATATTTAGGCCCCCGGAGGGAAAATCCTACTCCCGCTTGTCTGCTCTTGATTGATGGCGGAACCGGAGGTTACAGGGGTGCGCAGATTGGATCTGGCGTGGTGTATGCTATGGTTGTGTATTGTCGTGATATATAGATCTATTGTGGGAGAGGTTAGGTTGTAGATCCGTCTATTGGGGGGTTTATGGCGTGCCCTCCTCGTTGGACCCTCCTAGCCTTTATATATAGGAGAGGCTAGGTCTCAAGTGTCAATACGAGTTGGTTACAAGTTAGATTCGAAATCTAGTCTTGAGTTTCCTTGTCTTGTACGTTGGAGTCTGTGGCCATATATGCTTCGTACCAGCCGAACCTTCATATGCTTCATGGACCTTGGTAGGTCATCGAGTGGGTCTTTCTTTGGACCGCACCAGGTAGGCTGTATTCGGGTACCTGTTGGGCATACCTATGTCACAAGGATTTCAAGCTCCCTCACGACTGCCAAAAATACGACATACTCCAGGAACCCGAGGCGTGGCTAGCCGATTATTTGCAAACCGTCAAATTTCAGGGTGGTTCAAAGGACACCATAATGCAAAGAAGGTAGCATACCCCTGAATGCATGGATTCTTTGCTCGAACCTCCTCGTTTTCCTCCGAGTTGGAACTGTGCACCTCGCTTTGAAGAGATTCCCCTCCCTCGTGCCAGGGGAGATCCTTGACATCCTGAAGATGTAGAATCTGCCAAAAGGGAGTGTGAGGGATAACTAGGGGAATGAGTTAGAAGAATTAGCCAAAGAAGAAGATCTCAAGCAACTCAGCCGGTGTGCAGCCCCCTAGAAGCTATGAGCATGACATTTGAACACAGACTGCATAAGATGATGCTTCGACACCTCCGCCACCCACCGCACCAAGTCGTGCTGGCGCGTGCCTTTTGGCAATACCCGGCTAGGGCCACCCTTGCCGGAACAGTGACAGATCTTGTTGGTATGATGCCAAGCGGAGGGGCTTGGCGCACCATCTAGCCGACGAGCAGGTATTGGCCGCATAGCGGTCCCTTTACCATATCTTGGGCCCTTGTTGTTATCTCCAGGACTTCTCCCTGGTCACCTACCGTGGACTCTCCCCACGATGGCACTTGGACCGGAGGACCGACATGGAAAGCCAGGAGAGGAGGAGAGATGTCCCTTGTCGGGAGATCGGTGCAATATAAGAAAGTTTTCAACCACCCCTAACCGAATCCAAGATCTTAACCTTGGGGAGAAAGCGGCCTTGGCAGCTATCGTGTCCCAGATTTTGACACAGGGGATATGCACTTCCCTTTTTGTTTGGCCAGGGGCGCAATGCATAGCACGCTCAATCGGTGAACGCGAAGAACATGCAATCACACAGGACTTTTACCCGCCGCATTGTCGAGACCCTACATCCTGCAACTATGGTGTATACGGTGGACGATGACCTGGTTATCGATTCAAATTAGGAAGGCACGAACTAAGGAAAAAATTCAATCATACAACTGATTCTTCTAATGAGAGACTGGCATGTGGGGCCTAGTAGCGTGACAAAATGACAAATTCGTCGAGCAATGCTATCAAGTTCGAAATAGGGAAGCGCGAGCGAGGAAAAATTCCATCATACACACGTTTCTTCTAATGAGAGCCCGACATGCAGGACCCAACAGCCTGACTAAACGGCAGATGCATCGAGCAATGTTATCGAGTTCAAATCAGGAAGGCGCAACCAAAAAGTATGGTCTACTACTAGACAAACTGATATTTGGGACCCACACGCCTCAAAAGACTTTGATGAGTCAACATCGAACGAGGAACTGAATATCTTGCTGCTGCCACGTGCCGGTCGAGCTATTTTCATGTTTTTAGCGATTTCATCGTAGTAGAGGACAGCGAAAACGGAAAAAAATTTCATCGGCCACGGTCGAGCAAAGAAAATTGTCGCGAAAGAGGAGCTTTCTACGATGCTCAATGGGCCAAACAGTTGCGGATGCAGACATTTCTTATTGTGTATCCCCATATGTGTTGTGCGACTAGGCTATATGGCAAGTTAAGTGCAAGAATATAGTGCAAGAATTAAATCAATCCAAGTTTGTAGGATCAATAATACCAAGTTCTCGCCTCACCAATCAACGGCAACGGTAGGGGGTATTTGTACACCACATCCTCGCCTCGCTTGAAAGGACTAGCTCTCCCTACCGGCTCCGAAAGCACAACACCTCTTAATAACTTTGGCCAATGCGGCGCCCTCCATGACGATCTGATGAGAATAGAAGGAATAACTGTAGTCACATGCCCGAGACCTTGGATCTGCTATCAACAACCAATCACGGAATCCTCCCTTTCGAAGCACCATAATCTTCCCCATCCATGACTTCCTCTCCCTCCCTCTCTCTCTCTCTCTCTCTCTCTCTCTCTCTCTCTCTCTCTCTCTCTCTCTCTGGTTGCGAGACGTGCTCGGATTATGGGCAGTTGCCTCTCCACCTTCGCCACCCTCACTGGATCCTAGCCCTCGCTCTCGTCCAACATCCTCTGATTTTGAGCGATCTCCGCGCACAGCTCTGCTTCGCTCCATTCCGTCCACCACCGACCTCGCGACCCCTCCTTCGCCATCGATTCTCAAGCTCCTACTCCCTCTCTCTCCTCCAAAGCATATAAGTAGGTGAGCACCGGTGATGAAATGTCGGTGGAGGTGGAGGTGGAGGTGGAGTTCGTTGTTGCCTCAGCTACCCACCACCTCGAGACTTCTTTTGTGCTTCAGCTACCCACCACCTCGAAGCCGGCCCAGAAGCTAAAAAGAAGTGTGCTAGCTAGCCACGAAAATAGTTATACTCTTTTTTTCAAGGATACGTCCTGGGAGACGTATCGTTTTCATAGAAGAAAGGCCAAGTTTACAACACGCTGTGGCACAGACGTCCCACGCGCAACCCCACGCTGTCCTAGGGACAGCACACACACACACACTAACCAACTACTCGCGGCATCTCCACTTGTCCACCTGACTTAAACAATCACGGAATAACCGAGCGGCTCTCCACCGACCTGCCTCAGCCGAAATCTTCTCGATGACTCTTGCGGGATATGGGGTGACTCCTTCAAAGACAACATCATTCCGGTGTCGCCAGAGCGTCCAACAAACCAGGACGATCCCCGTCCAGAGGTCTCGCTCGCGGCCTTTGCCACCGCGCCTGTCCTGAAGCCAGGCGACGAGTTTTGTCTCGTGATCCGGCATCCACTGGATCTTGCCCCACCATCCAAGGCAGATCATCCAAACTTCCCTAGCTAATACACATCCCATGAGGAGGTGGTCAATAGTTTCTCCACATTGATCGCAGAAAGGGCATGTTGCTGGGTGCTGTAGACCACGCCGGCTTAACCTATCGGCAGTCCAGCATCTATTTCTCACGGCCAACCAAAGCGAGACCTTGCAACTGGCAGGAGCTCGGGAGCGCCAGATCTGCAGTGCCGCGGCCATCGAGGTCCGTCCAGCAAATAGGGCCTGATAGCATGACTTCGCGGTGTAACAGTTGGTCGGGTCCCAGTTCCACTTGAAGACGTCCTGCGTCCCTACTACAAGGGTGATCTCCTCCAGCCGATCTGCAACTTCGAGGAGCTCTCTGATAGCAACTGCGCTTAGGTCAGGGGGGACATCGTGTAGCCAGGCTCCTGCTAGGCCTTCTCGCACCCGGCGGGTTGCGACCGCGCTCGCCGGGACCGTTGCGAAGAGGTTTGGCGCTGCGTCTCTGATGCGTCCACATGGCAACCACTTGTCTGTCCAGAAAAAGGTAGATGCCCTGTCGCCCAGCACCGAGGTTGTTGCTGCCTCAAAAAGTTGTTTTGCAAGCTTGGGTACCCGGATGTCGAGATCATGCCATGGCTTATCCATCTCCACTCGCTTCAACCATAGCCACCTAGCTCTCAGCGCAATGTTCAAAAGGCGCAGATTAGGGATGCCAAGACCACCAAGCTCTTTGGGCATGCACACCATGTCCCATGCCACCAAGCAGTGCCCACAATGGACATCCTTTCTCCCCTTCCAGAGGAAACCGCGAATGATCTTCTCGATGGCAACGATGATCTCTATAGAAATATCTAGGAACATCATGGCAAAGACTGGGATGAATATCCAGAGAAAATAGTTATACTCATGAAAACGTTATGTTTTGTCCAACGCCAAGGTATGTGGCGTTGGCATAGCTCACTTCACTGCCATGTACAAATCTTATTGAGTAGGTAGAATTGATCATTTTTCACTCTTCAATTCGAAAGCGGTGGATTTTGACAATTCTCACTGGTCCGGACCTTGCACGGCGGCTCGGCTAGCTCGGATTCCGCGCCAGTCAGACAAACCGTGTGGTACAGTTACTGAGGTACAGGTTTTTACCTTCCATTTTTTTGCTTGCTTTCTCTCTGGTGCTCGCTCAGTGCTCCATTTTTGTCCGTGAGTTCTTCTCCAGTCTTGTCGCTGAATCCTGTGGCCGCTGCCACTAGCTGCACATTGTGGCCGTGCATGCAGTACCCACGGGAGCGTATCTTTCCTCCTGCCAACACGAAGCATATCCTTCCTACGTTGGCAGGATACGTTCACCCCCGCTGTCATTCGCTCGCTGCCACCTTGCGTATCATTCTCAAGGGGACCAGACTGCCAATTGCCCACGGGCGCTCGCAGGCTTGGCGTGCTACCGTACTGCGAGGACCGTAAAATATACAGTATATATAGTAAGGAAACTGCAGCTGTGGACTCGATCCAAACCATCTGCAGTCTCGTTTCAGATCAGCAACCCACATGTCCTCGGTGCCTGCTATCCTGCGCCCAGAATTGTTCTTCTTTTGTTTGTGGATTATCGCTTTCCCTAAAGAAGACAAAGCACGTCCGCTTTGCTCTAAAAGAAGAGCGAGAGGAGGCCGACGAGACGAGTGTAAACCTGGAACCGTATCAGTGTTAATAATTCATCATTGGTCGTGGCCTCGCGACGAGTGATGCTTTGCGGTGTCGACGTGTTGTTGTACTTTGATAAATGGTAGGAGTAGATGGATGTCAAGATGCAACAACCGCAACATCGCCAGAACACCAACAACAAATTGACGGAATAACCAGCGTCATCAGACCACGATTGATGATCAATTATTACGGTGAACACAAGGATTGTCTCTTCTCTTAAAATCATGCTTAGATCAAGCTAGCAACTACTACTGCCATAGATCTTTCTTACTCGACAAATCTGGCCAAGATCTGATCTAATTTTCTAATGTTTGTGTTTTGGGCGGAGTAGGTGACTAATAAGGTGAGGTCTCAGGGTGTGACGGATATTTTTTTTCCTAATCTTCTAGATGGCCCCTTAGATATCCTGATTCC
This sequence comes from Avena sativa, assembly GCA_916181665.1. Classification (NCBI taxonomy): domain Eukaryota; kingdom Viridiplantae; phylum Streptophyta; class Magnoliopsida; order Poales; family Poaceae; genus Avena; species Avena sativa. Next base: position 189,526,073 of record OV702284.1, on the reverse strand, counting down.
TTCATAAAATTTTCAGATCTATCAACCAAAGGCTGGCCTAAAACTAAAAGACAACTTGACAAGATTCCCATCACAGCTGAACGAACACACACACACACGTAAATAAATAAATAAATCCCACATCTCTAATAATAAAAGAAGGAGTGTTTCTTGTAGTACCTACACGTAGTACCTACACTTTTCTGGACGGGTTTATCCTCCCACCAAATCCAGTATTACTACCCATACCACCCGTAAGTGAAATATCTTTTTTTTAGAGATGTCCGTCGCTTACCCATCCAGTTTTTTTCCTACTCGGCTCGCGGAGAGTTTTTCCTACTCGGCAATCGCGGAGAGTCCCATCTGAATCCAATAGACAAATCGCGGAGAGTCCCATCTGAATCCAATAGACATTTACATGGAGACTTAGGGCGTTGCCACTAGCTGCAGCTTCGGTCGCGACCTCCACCAGTCGAGGCTAGCGACCCGGACGAATCAGGGCACGCTGCCATGAGCTCTCACGCGTCCACCTTAGGCCTCAAGCCCCCATCATCTGGGACGACTGGGAATCAGGTACGGCAACAGCCGCATGCCGGTTTCGAAGCTCGGCACGTGCATGGAGGGAACTAGGGTCACGAGATCTACAGGAGAATCTGGGTTGAGGGGATCTATAGGAAGAATTCGGGTTGAGGGGGATCGATTTGGGAACTTGGGTGCTGTGGATCGTGAAGTGATGCTAGCCTGCTGGGGAAGAAGATGAGGAAAAAAGTAGGGCCAGACCGAACTGCTCACGTGAGCTCAGTTTTGTCCATCTCAATGAATCCAAAATAGCCTAATGGGCTCCCATCCCATTCAGAAAAACCAGTAGAGCGGGGCTGAACGAGTTTGTCGCTCCGGTCGAGAAGCAGGAATCGCTATTCTGAAGCGGGATCGGAGGAGTTTGGGAAGCCAAAGGGCTTCCGAACATGCCCTTAGGATCTCAGGTTGTTCTACTACTTCGCACTCTTTATTTCTCAGTATTTGCTGCTGATGAGTCCATGTTACGTACGTGCTGCTGAGACTCAACTCTCAATGCTAAAACTAATAAACGAAGGAGTGTTTCTTGTAGTACCTACACTTTTCTGGACGGGTTTACCCTCCCACCAAATCCAGTATTACTACCCATACCACCCGTAAGTGAAATATCTTTTTTTAGAGACGTCCGTCGCTTACCCATCCAGTTTTTTTTCCTACTCGGCAATCGCGGAGAGTCCCATCTGAATCCAATAGACAAATCGCGGAGAGTCCCATCTGAATCCAATAGACATTTACATGGAGACTTAGGGCGTTGCCACTAGCTGCAGCTTCGGTCGCGACCTCCACCAGTCGAGGCTAGCGACCCGGACGAATCAGGGCACGCCGCCATGAGCTCTCACGCGTCCACCTTAGGCCTCAAGCCCCCATCATCTGGGACGACTGGGAATCAGGTACGGCAACAGCCGCATGCCGGTTTCGAAGCTCGGCACGTGCATGGAGGGAACTAGGGTCACGAGATCTACAGGAGAATCTGGGTTGAGGGGATCTATAGGAAGAATTCGGGTTGAGGGGGATCGATTTGGGAACTTGGGTGCTGTGGATCGTGAAGTGATGCTGGCCTGCTGGGGAAGAAGATGAGGAAAAAAGTAGGGCCAGACCGAACTGCTCACGTGAGCTCAGTTTTGTCCATCTCAATGAATCCAAAATAGCCTAATGGGCTCCCATCCCATTCAGAAAAACCAGTAGAGCGGGGCTGAACGAGTTTGTCGCACCGGTCGAGAAGCAGGAATCGCTATTCTGAAGCGGGATCGGAGGAGTTTGGGAAGCCAAAGGGCTTCCGAACATGCCCTTAGGATCTCAGGTTGTTCTACTACTTCGCACTCTTTATTTCTCAGTATTTGCTGCTGATGAGTCCATGTTATGTACGTGCTGCTGAGACTCAACTCTCAATGCTAAAACTAATTGAAGATCTGTTGCCGATATACATGTTGTTATTTGTTCCCTTCATTAATATCGGTTGAGCTGATTGATGTGTGCCTTGACACCCTTGCAGCATGGCGCGGACGATGGATTGAACGAATAACCACTATAAGACACTTGCGTGGCTGATATCAAGGCACACCTGGTTGTACACGGAGATGGTGGTCACCGAGACTTAGGTTTCGAGTGCTCAGTATTTTTGATATTGAAATTTTTATTAGTGGTGGTTGGAATGTGTTGATATAATTTTCTGAACTATGCAGCTTCCCTCTTTTGCCAACTGTGACAATGATCCCCTCTCGAGAATTTGAATTCTTTTTGTTATGGCTATATTTAGAATCCGTCGCAACGCGCGGGCATTTTTCTAGTCGCTAGAAAAGATGAAGGGCTTCATCAGAGATAATGCGGCGAAATGATCAGCAGAAACAAACTAATCACACAGAATGCACGCAACAACTCGACAGCGAAGCGTGGCTTTCCGATTTTTTCCACGGCGTTAAAGCATGAAGCAGACAGCGATCCACTGATTAGCTCCGCACTTGTCGTCTCTTGGAAAAGAAATAAATAATCAAGTGGGTACCTGCCCACCCTAGATGTTAACAATATTCCATAGGCTAAGCACACCCTAGTTTTAGCGTGGAATCCAGAGTGCTAAGATGATAAAGTGGGACGACTTGAGGACTTCACACAGCACCAAGTGTTTCGAAGCGATCAAAGTGCCCATACTAGTGACATGGACAACTCGATAGGTGCCTATTATGGACATTGCTGGAATATGTTTTGATGCTTCGTATGAAATGTTTGAGCACACGTCAAGGGACTTTAATTAATCTGCCTAACATTGTTCTGGTTTAAACGTAGGATTGGGATAAAGATGCAATCGGTAGGAGTATGTGAAGTTCCAGCCTAAGCCATCCGGAAAATACATGGCTGGGCTGCAGTTTTTGCTGCTTAAAAGAGATCAAAGCAGGTCAGCTACATTCATGATCAGCTAAAAGGTTATGCCGTCGGAACAGAATTGCATGTAAAGATGAAGCAGCTCCAAATGTAAATGTTCTGCAAATGTATGCTTCGTTCTTAAATATGTCGTCAAGGAATCTAAAAGCACATTCAGCGATGCAACAAAAAGAAAAGGGAGCCAACAGAGAAGTGTTTCGGAGGGGAACATTATAACTCTGCTTTGTTTTTGTTAAGAGACATTTGCACATGAAATTACTATGAAGCTGTGACGCCATTCAGAATCCAATACAATTGTACAGATGCAAGGCTAAATCAATTACAATTTGTCACCTAGATGCATCCATCTCAGGGAACTCTCATTTCGACAGAGTATATGGACCAGGTACAGATCCCCGGCTGCAAATCAAATGCGCGGAAAACAGAGACCGAACAGTAACTGTTAACAAATACGCGGGAGTGACTACTCTATTGAACATTGAGTAATAAAACCTGAAATGTCCAAAGGAGAAGAAAAAAAAGGCAGAGATTACCAATCAGGCAGAATCAGTGCTTTATGCCAGCCATTTGAGAATCCAATATCACAAATCTTTTCTTGTTGACGGTATGTTCGCCCCGTGGGTAGCACCAGAAATCAGCACCCCATGACAGCACAGTTATAAACAAAGTTGCCAGAAGGTTTGCTTCCGATCATGTTCCATTGCAAAGGCCCCTCCCTTGGGATCCACGAATGGAGTTCAATCATCCCACCACCCAGTACTCTTGGTCCACCAATCACCAAGAGCCGCTCTCCACATCCTCTGAATGCAATACCCCAGCCATTGACAGCTTCTGGACGCTCTGGTAGCTCTCCAAGTGTTGTCCATGTGTTATCACTCTTATTATACTTTCTTACTAACTTTCCTGCATACTGGGCCGCGTATAACTCGTTATCGACTACAGCAACAAGGGGAGGAGCACCACTTGCACCATTGAGTCCCTCTGACATGTTCTCTATCAACCTCCAGGTACCCTTATCTAGATCATACTCTTCTCCACAGGTCAGTACCTCCGTGTTACTGGCCATTCCACCAATGACATAAAACTTGTCATCCATGAAGATTCCAGAACACATTCTCCTAGCCTTGTTCATGTTAGGAAGTGTCATCCATCTTTTAGTTTCAGAGTTATACAGCTCAACAGTGCGAAGCACACGCCCTTGAGCATCCATGCCACCAGCTATAATTGCCTTCTCTCCAAAACTAGCTGAACCAAACAAACATCTAGGGGCATTCATTTCAATACCTCTTGACCATGAGTTGGTCAGAATGCTATAGCTAAGAACAATATGTGCAAGAATTTCCTTGCCGAACACCAGAAGTTCAGTGCCCACAGCTAGTGACTCCTTGTCGGAGCACATGAAACACTCATTAGGTGGCATCCTTGGGAGCGTCATCCACAGCGAACGGTATGGGTCATACGCCTCCCACTCCTGCACATTGCAAGAGAAATACACCCAGTGTTCTGCAATACCTAACCGCCGCCGTTCTTTGTACAGTCCACCCTCACGGACAAGGGAACGGAAGTTCCTGCTGAGTGATGCAATGGAGCCATAATCGGACCGAGAGCAACGGGCAAGGCAATTGATTGAGTTGTCTCTGCCAATAGAGCTTATGAGGGTGCTTGAATCAGAGTAGCCTTGATTACTGCCTTGACAGTCCAATGGCACACCATCATGCTTATCCTCGGACTTAGGCCTCTTTGTCAGCACAGCCGCTGAAGCAATTCCCTCGTGCTCAATAGCCAGGACGGCAGATGGGCGCTTAGTCCTTGTGATCTCGAGGAGGTGGTAAGTCATATAAGCTAATCTGGATTCCTGCTCGCAGGAGCTGGGCAGAGACCTCGAGATCAGGCAAGATTGACCCTCCAACATTCCGTCAGAATCGACAACAATATCTCAATAGAGACCTATAGACAAGACCACAACACTTATGTACACATCTTAAATCTGCAAAAGATCAAAGCTATGTCAGAAGGAATCCAACTCAAATAAGAGTACAACTCTGGCTACACAACTTAAAGGAGCATCCTTGCACATAAGGAATATTGAATTTATGTACATAAAACAAAGTTACGGGAGAATTCCACAAATACCACTTAATTTAACCAATCAAAGAAGGTTGCATACGATTCCAAACAAAAAGAAAAAAAGCCTTACCAAACTACAAACACTAATACTCCCTCCGTCCCAAAATAAGTGATTTCGATTTGTCTAGATTCTACACACTAAAACATATCTAGGTGCATGCAAATTTAGACAAATTCAAGTCACTTATTTTGGGACGCAGGAGGTAGTTAGAAATTTTGGAAAATGGACCATACTGATTACAGAGCTACAAAACAGCAGGGTATGAACGGAAGATTGCTGAATACTCGTATGAATAACATGCCCATAATATCAAGCTAAACCCAAAAGTAACATATCAAGAGGTGAGTGCAAAAATAATGTCAATTTTCCAAACACGTCTAAGGCTGCAACCTGCAAGTCTACAACAATCAGTAACATGTCACTGGAGGACGATTCGACCAAAAAAATTAACTTAGTCCACTACAGTCAAGCTTTTTGGTCCAGGAAAAACCCGTAACTCGCAAATTTCTAAAATGGAACCTTCAACAGATATAGGTGCCTACTCAGAACGATTGCAATCAGGCACAGAACACATATAACTCGGAAGTGGTACCAACAGAAACATAAACAGCACAAATCTAGAAAAACCATAAGGTAAGCATCGCATACAACTATATAAGAAAAAAAAATACTATGTCTGGGGTAACACACGATATGTCTTTGCATCTGAGCTATAAGAAATGGCATTCTAAGTTGGTCTTCTGGACGGTTGCGTGAATTTGATAGCGATCTATCTACCATTTTGATAAAGCAGCGAGCAAGTCTATGCAAAAGACTGTCCGCTTGAACAGTCACATCCATAACTTACAAGGATGGTGATTCGTATTGAGCCGCAAATATGGTAACGTAACAAAAGCGCTCTGGATAAGAAATGAATGTGGAGGTAGATAATTACTGCTTTCTTTCTATATTCAACTGAAAGCAAGGACGGCAAATCTGATCAGTTTCGTTGCCACTTAATATGGCAAATCTGTCACGAAACACGAGTCACGGAAGAATCAGTTTCGGATTTATAAATCTGAAACAGTATAACCCGGCCGGAATCACGAATCCATCCTTAAACACGAACTGGAACTTAGTGCAAACTAATGGACGCTAATCTGACCGATCATTCGTTATCTTCCCCGCTCGCCCCATTACAAGAAGAAGAAAAGGCAGTGAATGATTCGAGAGGAAAAACAGCCGTATATTGGCAAACAGTAAACAATAAGGGCAGGGCACAACAACAGTGCGGGTGATGCCGGGCCGAAGAAGCGCACCTCAAGCGGCCGCCGTGGCCATCGACGAGGCGCCTGTTCACCCCCGCCGCCGCCGCAGGTCGCCCACACGGCCGGAGCGAGTGCAGGCCAGCCGAGGGAGACGACGGACGCCGGCGAGGGCACTGTGACGCCTGGAGCTCCACGCCGGCTGTAGGCGCTGGCACGGCCCGGAGTAAGGCGAAGAGATCGGGGTGGCGGTGGCGGGGAAGAGGAATCGGGCGGGGCGGAGAGCCAGGGATGCGGGGCGGGACGGGATTGGCGGCCGCGGAAGACCCCAGGCAGGTGGGATGCGGCTCGAGGAGAGAGAGAGGAGGAGGAGGAGGAAGAAGAAGAAAAAAACAGCGATGCGAAGGAGTAGTTATGGGCGATGCGGGGGCGGGAGGTGGTGCGATGGGGGCGCGCGGTTATACGGAACGGGGAGCGAACAGAACGGAAGCAGGGAGGGGGTGGGGTTACGACGCGGCGGCTTTATTTACGTCCCGAGCGAGCGAGGCCTGGGTCGGCGGCGTCTGGTCTCAGTCTCAGACTTTTTCCCCTCGGTCGCCCGCCGCGGATGGATGATTGAACGGACGCGCCGTGCCTCTCACGTGGTAGGAAAACAAAACCTGACCGGTGCGGTGCTGTGCGGTGCGGTGATGATTCTTTTTCGTTTCGCTAATTTTATTGGACCGTAGGAGGGGACGGTGGCTGTGACGGGGTCCGTCCGATCGGGGTCTCCGTCACGGGGAGGACGCGGTAACCGGAGGAGAAGTCCATCGCCCATCCGTGGGTGGGGGATTCAACCAATCCGGCGGTAGTAGTACGCCTTTTTTCTTTTGGTTCGGTTGCGCCTCGTGGTGGGTGACACATCTCGAATTGACCCGCCCGCGCCGAGTTAAATTAACTCCACCGCGCGGCTGTGATTACGGGCGTATTTTAGTTGGCTCCGCCTGATGCGGATTCTCGTTTTGTTTGTTCAGTTGCGGCTGCGTGGAGCGTGCGTGGCGGCGGCGGCGGGCAGGCAGGCTGGAAGAAGCAAGGACGGCACGCATGGCTAGAATGATACTAGTACTACTCCAAGGCCGGCTCTGACGGTTGTTGGACCGGCACTGTAGACGGGATCCGGCAGCAGTTTCTTTCTTTTCTCTCTCTCTCTTTGGGACTGCCGAAGCGCCTGATTGCACAGATCCGCTTTGTTTAGCGCCGAGGTCGCGATCTCGAGCTCGTTTTCTGCGCGTAAACCTTGGAACGGCATGTACTTTCTCTCACAGCTCTCTTAATTTTTCTTTTTTTTCTTTCTTTCGTTGTGCCTTGTTTTATCTATATCTATCTATATCTATATCTATACCTAATAATAATAAAGGAAGGAGCGTTTCTTGTAGTACCTACACTTTTTTGGACCGATTTACCCTCCCACTAAATCATATATTACCCACCCTGCCACCCCTAAGCGAAAAAAAAGTTTCAACAAAGAATCACAACCAAATTGCCCTCCCACTAATATCCACCATGCCACCCTTGCTCGTACATGTCAAAAGAAAAAAAGCTAGCCAGGTACCACCCGTATAAAAAAAAGTTTCCACAGAAAAAACGTCCACCTATGATTCCTCTATATATCTATATCGCTCGGCCTGGGCTTGCAGGTCGTGTGCTTGCCATGTCAATCCATAGGTGTAGGACGGCCCAGTTAATTAAGTTCGACCATGGTGCATAATAGCATGCACACACGTTTTGTCCCACCTCGGTCCCTTAGATTGACCTAAACCGATTTATATACCTTCGCAAGGTACTGGAGTATCAGCAAGTCGACTCAAAGGAATTGAAGTCCCAGTGTGTTGTGATGGCTGCCTTGGCCAAAGGGGATTATAGAGAGCCGGGACGTGAGCTAAACTGGATGCAAGGGAGTGAGCTAAGAAATAAGAGAATGCCAAGAGGGATTATAGAGAGCCGGGACGTGAGCTAAGAAGTAAGAGAAGGCCAAGGGGAATTATGGAGAGCCAGCCCCGGGGGGACATGAGCTTAAACTGGATGCAAGGGAGAGTGAGCCACGTGAGCTATAAAATAAGAGAATAAGACCGAACCCTGCCGTGCACAGTGAAAAAGACTTCCTCTTTGAGAAGAACGAGACACGCAAAGGTAAGACGAGCAAGACAAGTAAGAAGGGTTATATAAGATAAGAAAACGTTTTTACTAGCCAGACAAGAAAAGGTTTGTGTTCTTTCGTAAAATGATGATTAAAACAGTAAGTAAACGTGCTGCTTGCTAAAAAGCAGAAGTCAATAAATATTGGGAACTTGCTAATCGATCAATGTCTAAAATATATTTTCTTTTATGTTGCATCGTTCAATTGGGAAATAAAATGAAAAAAAACGATGAACTATCATTAGGGTTAGACGTTCAATCGATTTTGGGGCAAAATTTGGCTAATGATAATTACTTTCGTCAAAAAAATGACAAAACGGAGAGTCAAGACCGAGGCAGGGGGTACCAAGGAAGGAGGGCCAGAGGGCTCCATGTCCGGCTGCGAGGAGAGACACGAGGAGGAGAGGAGGCAACGGTGGCGTGCGAGGGGAGGGGCGGTGAGACTCGTGGACGCGCAACGAGTGAGATCGCTGGGAGCTTGGGTGCGAGACCGAGGCTCCAGGGGGCGGCGTCCTTGGTCGGAGCCTGCGGCCGGCGCCGGGACGAGCTCCAGCGGAGGGAGTCGTCCGATGGCAGCGCTCTGTAGGTCGTCGGCGAGTAAGGTGGCTGGGCGAGCGGGGGGCGCGTACGAGCTCCGGGAGGAGGGCCGACAGGGAGAGGCGAGGCCTGGGCACGGGATCGAATGAGGAGGGTTAGTATCCCGTGTGGTTCGTGTGTGTGTGAGATGCATTGGAGCCGAGGCCGTGCCGCGTGTGTGTGTGCGTGTTCATGAGCCTAACATCGCGACATAGATAGGTCAGTACGGCCTTGATCTCCCACATATTTTTAGGTCTCTTTGTCCTGCGGCGGATATACGTTTACTTAGAGAAAATGTATATAAGCTTATTGTTTCCCTTCCGCTGCAACGCGCGGGCATTTTCCTAGTCTATACCTAATAATAAAGAAAAGAGTGTTTCTTGTAGTACCTACACTTTTTTGGACGATTTTATCCTTCATCATATAAGCAATTACCCACCCATGCCACTTGTAAGTCAGAAACGGTTCAAAAAGAAAACACTGGTGCCATCTTTCTCCAGCAGCAAGGGACCAGGCCGAGACGTCGCAACGGCCAGGTGCACGGATCATGTGCATGTGTAGGTACGTAAGCCCGTGTCTGAAATCGTACGTGTTTTGAGAAAAGACAGATAAAGCCACTGGTAAGTACGTCCATACACCGACTCCAGTCCATCGCCTTTTTTTTTATAACTCGAGTGCACACATAAAATAAAGCGTAGTTCTCCACCACATGCAAAAGCGGATCAAAGTACTCCATGCACGGAACCAAGGCCTCGATGCCGTATCCTATGTGACGCTATGTCCGTTGAAGTTCCATTGCCAGGTGCTACACACGAACCAATCAGCTCTAGCTACAGCTTGTCCAACATAATCCATGAGTGCCATGTCCCTTTTGAGTCCGTTTAAGCCACGACCGATCGATTCTGTTTTTTAATCCTCTACTATGTACATCGCATGACTCCTGGGTAACAAAAACCGCTGCCTCCCCTCTCGATCTCGCCTCGGTAACCTAGGTTTTTGGCGCCGCACGTACCAACGAACAAGCGAGCAAGAAGATCGGCGATCGGCGCGGCTAAAGTGTAGTTATGGTGTGGATTGGATCTCCTCCGGCCCAAGTTGGCTGACGAGTTTGACATGAACTCCACCGGGGCCCTTCTGGCACTCATGGAACGGACAGTGACGGTGCAAGAGGAGCACAACGTCGGCGATACATATGCAGAGCAGGAGGCCAAATATCGGACGTGGTCGACGTGGAAGCGAAGTTCTTGATCCTGAAATCGTCTACAGGACGACGAAGAACACGTCTATCTTGTCGAACAGAGCAAGATGCATGGCTCCGCGGACGCCCAAAAATCATTTCTTTTTATTATTGTTTTGTATGTCCTTCATACAATTTTAAAGAGAGCTAACTATTGTTCCAAGTGGAAATATTGCATATATGAGCATAAAAGTAACAAATTAGGCTACCCCACTCCACAACCTCGAAGTATGGGAGGAGTGCCACATCGGAATAGCGGAAGGAGGAGGATGATGAGGACATCAATCCATGAGCGACAACACGCATTTGACGGAATCGGACTACATATCTATAGATAGTCATATTTGATACTTCGTTGGACTTCCGTTGTAGGGTTAAGAAATAACAAATAAGAATAGTTCTCACCGTCATTACAAATATGTGGTATTAAAAGTTGGTGCAACGAGGGGCTTGCAATATAATATTTTTAGGTCTTTTTTTTACAAATATTCTTAGGTCTGCTTATATGTTCCTTATGAATAGGAAGAAACGTAACAACCATCGACGATGGTGACAAAGAGGAGAGATGACAACACGGATGGTCTCCCGGTGCAACTCATGGGCACTTTTGCTAGTACTATCGAAAGTCTGGACGGCAAAACAACTCGGGTCAATTGTTTCATTCATCCCTACTACGCTGGATACGATCCATCGATCGGTTCAACGGGGCGGCGTATCCACGAGCATACGGGCTCGTAAGGCCGTACCATCCTACGCACTCCACCCACCGGCAAAACGTACATATATATATACTACGTCGTCTACCTGGTCTTTGCGGCCACGGTTCAGCCCATGGTCCAAGCACGTCTCTAGCTCAGGCGCCGTAAATCGAAACGTCTTTTCCGCTAACCGTGTTCATTGACGGGAACGTTGCTTCCGTTCTCGTCGAGCCTAACATAACATCGATCGTTTTTTCCTTTTTCCAGGGAAAAGAAAGGAGAACCCATCGCCGTTCCACGTGGCAGAAAAATGTGGCATTTTTCCAGCCGACGGTTAATAACTTATCTATATACTCCTAAATTTCACGTGCTTCCAAATTCAAGTTATAGCTCTATCTATGTGTTTCTTTTATAAAAACTTCATTATCTCAAATGCCAGCAAAATTGGTACAAACAGGGAGAGTTTATGCATATCATTATTGCATACCGAGATGCAAGTCTGGATCGTACCGACACAAAAAATAAACTGACATGGTTTGATTTAAAAAAATGCGGCAAAGTGCAGGAGGATTGCCCCAGGAAACATCTAATTGGTTGTGCACAAGACATGGCCTGATTAATGTAATAGTTAGTCATTTAATTGATAAAGGGATTTTCATATTACAGTTGCTGATGATACCATACCGTTATTCATGATTATGTGGATCGAAGTATGCTAGGAATGTTGAAATTGCTTATGTACAGTTTTTAGGCAATGTCGTGGCTTGAAGATAAACTTTGAGAAGAGTGAAATTATGATGGTGTTGGATGAGGAGGATAAACAATCGTGAGTTTGTTACTATGTTCAATCGTTAGAAAGCTACATCGCCCATAAAATAGATAGGTGCACATGTGAGTGCTAAGAGAATTCCAGTTCAGGGGATGAAATTCTTGGGGGATAAAAGTTGTAAGAAAATGGATGGATGGATCTATGTCAATTGATGGTAGGCTACCAAAGGTCAATGCATGTTTGTGAACTTCTGCTATATGTAATATGTCTATGATTTGTTACACAAGACAACTATTGAGGAAATGGATAAACTCGGAAGAACTTTTATGTGGAGAAACTGTTGGGAATATGCCCTAGAGGAAATCATGTATGATGTAATTCCTATTGTATCCATAAAGTTATTAAGTTTTCCATGTATGAACATCTGAAGTATATCATTGAATATGTGATTCGGTTGTGGAACTATACAATCATGTTGTCCATACTAAACATTCTTGGTCATTGAGGACTGTTGGACACACAACTTAGACTAATGTGAAAGTCGGCAGATGACTCGGTTCCACTTGTCATGGGCATGATGATGCTATTCCGACTTACAACGATTCAGCTAAGGCCTTGTTCGATTACGCCCAAGATGGGAGGGGTTGGCATGGAATGGCATGGAATACAGTTCAATTCCTTGTCAATACCGCCCGATCCATGTCGATCCCACTCTAACCGAACAGGCCCTAAAGAGTTTAGCGAGTTGGATTGACCCATATTGAGATACAACGAACAAGTCGTTATTTGTATGTCTCATGTGGCATCCCGCAAAAACCCACTACTAGAAAATCGCGTTGTTTGTGCATTGCATCATCATGACCGCATGCTCATGCCATCATGCCACATTGCATTTGAGCATCGTCATCTTAATCATGCATTTGTTTGTCTGGAACTATTTTCTAAAAACCTATTTTGTTCTCTAGATATTCTCCTCTTTGTTCAAATCCAAACCCTAGATCTGTCCGGACCTTTTGTTTGTCTAAAACCCTTTTACAAATGTTTTGATTTAAAACAAAGAAAAATAATAAAATATTATAAATCTGTTTTGTTCCGGGGAAGGCCGCCACCGGCCAGGCCCAAAAGGCCCAGCTGGCAGCAGTCTACTACCCCAGATAAATATCTAAACCAGTCCCCCCTAAATCTTTTCTACCAAGACCTAAACTACCCACCCTGCCTCCACCTCACCCCACCCAATAGCCAGCTGCCACCTCATCCTCTCCCTTCCTCCCTCCACTCACACGCTGCCACCTCACCACCCCAAACTCCCTCACCCGTCGCCACTCCCCTGGTCAAACCAAACCCACCACACACACAACAGCCACATCCCACCGACACCCCTGGCCCACGCGTGCCCACCTGCCCGCACCACACCCCCAGGCCCCACTCCCCTCCGTGGCCCCGACCCCTGCCCTGGACCCACCCCGTTCACCCCGCGTGGACACTCCCCACCAACCGCGTCCCCCTCCTTCCTCCTCCCTCCCTGCTCGGCCTCCCTCCCGCCGCCGGCAGGGACCTCCTCCTCCCTCCCCTCCATCACCGCCCTCAAGCCCCGCCTGCACGGGTCCCCGCCTCCTCGCCTCCGTCGACCAGCCGTCCTCCTCCACCTCGCGGAATCCCCTCCTCGGCCCCGCGCCGCTCCCCTCGCCGTCCCTCCGTTGCCAAGCTCCCCGCCGCCTCCCTGGGCTTCCTCGACCACGAACGCCTTCCCCCCGCGAGCTGCCTCTCCCTGGTCGCCCTGGCCGCCGCTCGAGCCGACCGCCGTTCGACCTCCTCCGGCCGCCCGCCTCAGCTCACCGGAGGCCGCCTCCAACTGTCGCCGACCCACTCCCCCGACCCCGCGAGCTAACCGCCCCCTCTTCCTCCCCTCCCGCCGCCGGCGCGCCCTCCCCGCCGCCGCCTGGACACCGACCAACGGCCGCCGCCTTCCGTTCGCCTCCAGTGCTCGTGCGCCTGGCCCTCGTCGTCTTATCGCGTAGCCGTCTCATCGGCCAGCGTCTCCCTTGGGCCCACCGCTGTCAGGCCGCGCTGACATCCCTGCTTCCACCTTGTCGTCGTGTCGCCCAGGACCGAACTTCGGTTGTTGTCGCGTGTCGCATCCTCCCTCTGCAACCAGCCCGCCCCTCCCTCACCGGAGGTAGCTGCTCCTCTCCGCCTCGGACGAGGCCTCCTGCAGCCCTCGCGGCCTCTGTTCCAATCAATGTATGAACTTGTCTATCTTCAGCTTCATGGTGAGCCGATCCCCCAGTAAAGTTGGGCATGATCTTCTCGTCAACGAGGCCAACCCAAGGCCGACACATTCGAAGGTTGTATAAAGCGTGACTCGAAGGATACCGACACCAATCCAAGATCGCCTACCCCGGAAAAACCAAGTTCTCCGTCACGGAACACCAAGATCTCCTAGTGCCGAGGCCCGAGTCTGACACCGACAATCGAAACCGCTGAACCGACAAGTTCGCCTACCCGGACACCGAGCGCCAAGATCTTCTCTGACTCGAGGACCATCAAGACTTCCGCTCGGCAACGCCAAGTTCTTCTTCCCGAACGCCAGGACCGACCCGATACGAGGACACGACAAGATCTTCGCGACGACAAGATCGACACCGACCGGGCGAATCCAATGCGCCCCCGACGCCAAACCAAGTCCTCCTTTTCGGATGCGACAAGTTTGACTTCCCGTTGTCCGAGACCGATCCCTTCGAACCGTTCTCCCCGTCACCCCTGAGTCCGAACCCCGAACCCCCGGAGCCCAAGTTCGCCGAACCCTAATGTGTGACCCTAAGCCCCTATTTTTATAAATAATATAACTTGTTGCATTAAATCATTCATCTCGCATGCATATTTGTGTGGTTTGGGGGCCTTATGTCGATTCACCTCATAATTAAATATGGGGCCCATATGCGGGCAAATCTAGTCTCATATTAGCCTCATTTAAATTGGTGTAACGAACCGATGCCATGCTTTGCCTTATTAATTCAACATTTAAGTTGCGGGGTAGATAAATAACATGAACCATCTAATTAATTGTCGGGACCCCGGTCCCGCTTAATATGACCTAATTTCATCGCACCTTTTGCCATGTCATACATCATACATGCATCATGCCCGATCTTCTGTCGTAGTATTAAATATTGCATCCGGTGTTTCTTCTAGTGTTTTGCTTCTCCGCGGATAAGGCCGTTGATTTGATGTGAGCTTCGCCCCGATCTTCGGTTGAACCTTCGGCAACGTTTTCAGGCGAGCACCTCCCCCTTTCTACCTATCTTACTTTTATAGTATTTATTCCCTCCTATTGACCTATTGCTATCCGTGATGCGCTGCTCTAGTTTTCGTACCCGTGATATCCCTTGCAGCCTTATATTGCCTTGGACACATCCTATTACCTGTTGATTGGTAGATAGTTGGACTTGCGCATCGTAGTCGCTTGCTCAAGTGCTGTTGCGTGTCGTCCAGTACCACAGTTGTTGGAGTATTGTCGCATGTTTAATGTTGGAGATGATCATGGCTTTAATTATCGTTTAATAACTAAAATTGAAGTAGGTAAATGCAGAGGCACAGGTGGGCAATAGATGTTATTTGGTTGTTAACCGTCCACTTGTGTCCCGTAGGACCCCGAGTACTTGATACCTGTTCCTTGAATATTCGCGCTATCCACATCCGGAAGGATTATGGGACCCCCCTTGAGCCAGAGCTTGATTCATTCTTATTTCTTGGGGCCACAAACTAGTTTGAGGTTTTATTACTATCCTGTACTTATGCCATGCTTTACTGCTTTATTTACGATTGTGCGAGGAGCACCTGTACTGTTTAGGATCGTGACCCGTTTTTGCGGTATCGACAAGCCCAGTCACACTTTCGGGTTCCCAGTCGTTTACAGCCGGCCCCACAAACCTTGAGTCCGTCTCAAAGTCAGCTAACTTCGTTGCGGGTATACTTAATGGGGTGGCCCCCTGAAATATTTCTGAATCTTGTGATTGCTTTGTCGTGAATGCCTCGTTGGGTTTTGATTTGGTTTTTCCGAGGTTGATCGAGTGTGTGTTGCTATTTGTGCACCCCTGCAGGGTAAAACTTTCTGAAAGCCGTGTCCGCGGTTATGGACGACTTGGAGCACAGTATCTCGATCATAGACAACTATAACTAAAGTAGTGCTATAAATTTGACTTTATAATGACTAGTAATCAGCTTCACTATAATGGAATGGCTAAATAAAATTGCCAACAATTGCTTGTTTGGGTTGACGCTTGCTACCATTGTATCTGACTAGTAAGTGCTGCAACTACAACGGAATGGTTAACTAATAGTGCCCACTGCTTATTATATCAGGATGACTATCTATACCTGACTAGTAATTGCTGCAACGATAACTGAATAAATAAAACTGCCAACTGTGTGAGTTCCTCGGTTGACTTCCTCGTTTGGTCTCGAGGGGGAAATACCAGGATGGGTATGTTTGGTGGTAGTATCGGGTTGGATCCGGATAGGTCTTTATTACCCCTCTCTGATAGCCGCTAGTTGTATCGAGTCTCTATAGGTTGTTTAGTGCATGCTGCGCTGCCGCTTCAGTCCACCATACCTATGTAGGCGAGGACCGCCGAATTCTAGCCTCGCCGTGTACTGGCCTCAGTACTGACCGCTCTCTCTTTTTCCTTTGCCTTTGCCGGCACCCCTTTTGTTTAAGCAGGTTTGAGATCGACGTCGTTAGCAGGGTTACCCTTCCGGCTTGGCCTGGGCAGGGTTATGGACGCCATTGGTTATTCTTCAGGGCTCTTAGCCCCATTTGCATCTTGTCCGTAGTCGGACGCTGTATCATTTTCAAGGTGATTTGGATCTTTGTACTGTATATCTGCATTCTTGACTCTTTGAGTCGTTGTTGTATATATCTGTTCTGTGGGTTCCATCGTGGACTATTGTGTAATGGTATTACTTCGTTTTCCACCCGCACGAAAGTGCCTGGTGGGCACCTTTGAATCGTTTCTATGCAGGTTTGGCGGAAATCGCTGAAACTTGCATAGGGCCGATTCTGAGGGTGTTACATCTCAATCAATGTAATCCTTAGACCTGAGGTTGTTTCACAATCCGATTTGAGGATCACTGACTTAGGTTCTATCAAACACTGAACCGTAATAGGGCAGTTATAAAGGTAGAGTTCGGTCAACTGAGAATCAAGCTGCGTGATGTGAATAACCAAGATGGAATTTTGCCCCTCCACCTGGAGAGATATTCTCTGGGCCCTCTCAGATGATATGATTCGAAAAGCATGGCCATGCATGACTCGGTTAAGTGTTAACCGAGGCGATCGACTAAGAGTTATTCAGATGAATTACTTATCTCAGATCGAGAAGAGAGTCGCACTATTTAAGGTATGGCGATTATTCACCTATAGTCCGACAAGGTATATCGTGAGGCAAAAGGGACTTGAACGTAAGTCGCATTGGAAAGGCCTATCGACATGACTCCTTGGTTCTTGGGAGTCGGCACATTCTGCTAGGAGCCGCTACCGACTGATCGATGGAGAGTCGGACTCCAATCGTGTCCATGTTGCCATGAGCCTGCGGGGTCACACACTTAAGAGCAGGAGCAAGTTCGGATTGGATCTGAACCGGAAATCTGTTTGGGTTAGACCCGAGCCGGATTTGGACTAAGTCGGTGAGTCTAACTCACAGTGACTAATATAATATGGGCTTTAGTGAATGGGCCACTTGTGAGTGGAGCCCACTTTCACTTTCTATATATAGTGGGGCACAGATACAAAGGAGGATTGGCAGTTAGGCCATTCCATGCGTTAGAAACCCTAGCTCCACAGTAGTCCTGCCGCCGTATTAGACCTAACAGTCCATCACCAACGCTCCTCCTCGTACGTGTGGATACCAGCAGCGGTGTTGTACGATCAACACCCCGACGATCGTATCGGATCATGAGGACTGTACTACAATCAACAAACGTGCTTCATCAATTCTGCAACCGCACGTCTAGTGGTAATCCTCGAGGCCTTCTACCTCAACTAGATCTTGGGATAACCACGTAGGGCAAAAAGTTTTGTTTTATCTCTACGTGACACAAGAGTGATATCAGAGCGATAGCTTTTGGTTTTAGGCTCGAGGTCTCACATATGTGATATACAGTTGGCTATAGATTGGATCTATTTGTTGTTTTGGTGGTCGATCTATAAGATAGATCAGTTTTGTATGATGTTGATTGGATCAACTGCACTCGGGAATGAAAAATATGATTTTCGTGATCATACCGCTTCGGTCGAGGAACGAAAATACCCCTACCAGTCAGTTTTCGTTATCAGGGTAGACTATGACACGTAAATCCAGAAGCAGTGATCGAAGATCAAAAGAGTTTGATCGAGTCGAAATAATGATCGAATCTATGTTCAGAATGTAGATGAGATCTACGTTTTCGGAAAAATCGTCGGGCGCTGCCTGCACTACTAGGGAAGAGCCTACTCGAGGCGCATATGAAAAATCATTAGAGGCCCATATGTGATGCGCCTTGAGCCCCGCGCTGCTATTATTTCTTACCCGAGACACATTTCTATCAATATATGCCATATTGATATGCGCCTCACATATGTAGCTTATATAAGGCACATGTGTAATGTGACTCTAGTATGTCTGTGATATGCGCCTTGTATAAGTTTGCAGATGGGCCTCCAATAAATTTACAGATGCGCCTCAAATATCGATTTCGAATTTTAAATTTTATAGAACCACAATACAGTCTAGAATACAAACTATACATAGAATACAGTATAAACAACACAGAATTTCCAAAAAGTTGCAATTGGCCAAAACATAGTATAACCAATACTAATACAAGTACATCACACATTAACTTGAATTAATTCGCGACATACGAGAGTTCACACATGAACCAACTAGAGTACATCACACACAATACCAAGCTCATATCTCTCGGAGGACCGATCGAGTACAAGTTCACAATAACATTACAACTACATGCACGACGAAGCTCTCTAGGTGAAGTAGAGTTCCTCCACTTCTTCCTCCCATCCTTCCTCCACTTATCTTCTGCCACCTCTCTTCTCTTATAGCATTTGTATCTATTGCCCGAGAAGATGTTCACTTGCTTCTGGCAGTCTTCCCACTCCTCGTACACACCTGTAACCTTACCAACGTACACGATATAACACTTTTTCGCCATCTCCTATACACAAGATAGATGATATTAGCTATATATGTCAGTGGAAAGCAATAACAATTCACAAGATAAGATCATTCATATATATATGGGTGCCATCCTATACGAACGTCGCCATGCTATACGAATCACGCTATATAATCTCTTTGTATCGCCAAAGACGAAAAAAGAGAAATACTTCCATGATTCATATAGCATGGGCATTATATGTCCAATGGTAATCCAAAAAAGGTCTCCACGGCAATGACTCATTTCGAGTTTGGTGTGTCGAAAGGAGTCGTTGTCGTGGACCCAAAATCCTTTCCTTGGCTTACCATTTGACATATCATGTCTATGCTATACGAATCTCGAAAGTAATTGTCCTCTTTCAACTTTGGGGCTACGAGATGAAATAGTATTAACTAACACAATGTTGTCATGCTATACGAATCACGAACTTGTTTGTCCACTCTTGACTTTGGGGCTACATAGTTTATCATTTCATTGTATCGCCAAATACGAAAGGAAAGAAATCATTCCACGATTCATATAATAATGTCGCCCATTGCTATACGAATAGTGAAGTAATGTCTTTCCTTTATACTTTGGGGCTATAATGAGATATTTGAAACTACATAATTCACCATTTCATTTAATTCACGCTTTCTAATCTATTCATATCGCCAAAGACAAAAGAAGAGAAATAATTCCACGATTCATATAGCATGGGCAATGATATGTCTAGTGGCAAGGCACAGAAAGGATTTGGTCTCCACGGAAATGACTCATTTCGAGTTTGGTGTGTCAAAAGGAGCCATTGCCGTGGACCCAGAATCCTTCCCTTGGCTTGCAAGTGGACATATTATGTTTATGTATATGAATCTCGAAAATATTTGTCCTCTTTCGACTTTGGGGCTACGAGATGAAATAGTATTAACTAACACAATGGCCCCATGCTATACGAATCACGAACTTATTTGTCCCCTCTCGACTTTGGGGCTACATAGTTTATCATTTCATTGTATCGCCAAAGATGAAAGGAAAGAAATCATTCATATAACAATGTCGCCCATTTCTATACGAATAGTGAAGTGATGTCTTTCCTTTCGACTTTGAGGCTACAATGAGATATTTGCAACTACATAAATCACCATTTCATTTAATTTTCATGCTATATAATCTCTTCGTATCACCAGATATTAAAGTAAAGAAATCATTCCACGATTGATATAACAATGTCGATCGTTGCTATACGAATAGTGAAGTAATATCTTTCCTTCTGACTTTTGGGGCTACAATGAGATATTTGAAACTACATAATTCACCATTTCGTTTAATTCACACTATCTAATCTCTTTGTATCGCCAAAGATGAAAGAAAACAAATCATTCCACGATTCATATAACAATGTCACCCATTGCTATACGAATAGTGAAGTAATATCTTTTCTTTCGACTTTAGGGCTACAATGAGATATTTGAAACTACATAATTTACCATTTCATTTAATTCATTCTAACTAATCTATTCGTATCGTCAAAGACGAAAGAAGAGAAACACTTCCATGATTCATATAGCATGGGCAATGGTATGTCTAGTGTCAAGGAAAATAAAGGATTCGAACTCCACGGCAACGACTCATTTCGAGTTTGGTGTGTCAAAAGGAGCCGTTGCCGTGGACCCAGAATCCTTTCCTTGGCTTGCCACTAGACATATTATGTCTATGTATATGAATCTCGAAAATATTTGTCCTCTTTAGACTTTGGGGCTACGACATGAAAAAGCAAACCAAGAATGACTTGGATTAGTGCCGCATACTTAGGTTGGGCACGAAAATAACATTGTCGCTCATTCATCAGAGATTTGTTGACAATTATCTTCTTGCCCTTCTTTGTCGTGGTTGAATAGGTTAGGTCCGGAACGTCTTCACTTTTTCTCTTGAATGGGAGTACTTTCTTAGGTAGGCTTGTGGTGTATGGTACTTGGTCGCTGTATCCGTCTTCCATCTTTAGGTCGCTGTACTGGTCAAATTCTTGCTCGTTGGTGACTCCGTCCATTCCTATAATGTTCCTTATGCCTCTTGTGACGATCAACCGGCTAGGCTTTGACGGGTCAGTAATGTGGAAGCATTGTTCGACTTTACTAGCCAAAACCCATGGCTCATTTCTCACGGGTACGTTTGCGCTGGTGGTCGTTCACTTTGGAGGTATAACCATTGTGGTGAAATACCGGTCTTCTTTTTCGACGCTCTTGGCCCACCTGACACGGAACATCAGCACCTTCTCTGTAACATAGTGGAGCTCCATATCTCCTTGATCCTTCCGTAGTATATTTCTGGGACGTCATCGGTGTAGAATATTCCCGTTACCCCTGAGTTCTGGTAATCGCAGTTATTGTCCTTTTCCTCGGTGTAGAATATGTATCCGTTGATATCGTATGCCTGATAGGTCATCAGGTTGTTCCCTGGGACCTATGACAACAAGAATATGAGTTTATAGTCCTTCTAAGACTCTCCCTATGGTGTACTATCAATAACCTTCTTCCTAAACCACTGCGTGAAACCGGAGTTGTGCTCTTTGATTACATCTTCCTCCATCCTCACCAAGCCACGATCATTATACTTCTTCTTGATAAATTCTTTGTGCTCATGTATATATGGATCAACCACCTGCGGGTGTTGTAGCGCGACCAGGTTTGCTCTTTCAAAGTCCTTTGTTCGCCCCTCGAAGTCGACATGCTTTACGCGCTGACCCTCGTGGTGACCCCATCCAGCGAGCCTCCCAAGGTGCTTGTTGAATGGCAAACCGACAGGAGTCTCGGTTTGTAGAAAGTTCGAGCAGAAAGAGATGTGGTCTTCGGCCAGGAAGCCGTTTGCTATGATTCCATATGGACAGGACCTGTTACAAACGTATCCCTTGATGTGTCCATTCATACTTTCGAACGGTATCATGATTCACAGAAATGGAGGCCCTAGTTGGACGATATCATCCACGACATTGAGCAGCAGATGAAGCATGACGTCGAATAATGCGGGAGGGAAGTAGATCTCGAGCTCGCATATTATCACCACGATATCCTCATGTAGCCTCATGAGCTTCTTAATGCCTATAGACTTTTGAGAGATGATGTCAAAAAAGTTGCAGAGGCCAAACAACATTTCACGGAAGTGCTTGTCCATTATCCCTCGGATTGCAACCTAAAGTACCTGCGTCATCAGCATGGCGACGTTGTGAGACTTCATCCCGCTGAAGCGCTGCTTCACCTTGTCTAGCCATCTTCTTATCTTCCCCGCATAGCCGTTTAGAAATTAGACTCCGAGGAGGTACTTCATAAACCATGTGGCCTCCGCCTTGCTTAGAGTGAAGCACACAGCCTTGATCTTAACTTCGGCCTTCTTGACCTTTTTTCCCTTGTGATGACTATTTTGCATTTCCGTCTCCTCCTCCAACTGATCATCTTCTTCATTGTCACTAGGTGGTTGAAGGTCCTTCCTGATGTCCATATGCTTCAAGTCTTTCCTCGCCTTCGGCCCATCTTTAGTCTTTTCGGTGTTAAGGATGGTGGCAAGGAGACTCTCTCCCATGTTCTTGGTGATATGCATGAGATCAAGGCTATGAGGCACGCAGAGGAGCTTCGAGTATGGCAAGTCCTAGAAAACAGACCTCACCTTCTAAACCCTCAACAACGGCTCTGTCTTTGTTTGGTTCTTTCCTAGCGCAGGGCACTCTTTCGGTTTTTCAATAGCTCATTGATTTCAGCGCCACTCCTCTGGTATGGGATTCCTCGGAGCTCAACTGTACCATCGAACATATGTCCTAGCTTTTTCGAGGTGTGATCTTGGGAATCCACCTTCGAGACCCCTGGAACACGGTTTTCCCGGACCCAGGATCTTTCTGTAGCTGGTGATACGTTCTATTATCCTTGCGCCTAACACACGCAAAGAATCCTTGGATCACCTGCCCCATGAAGTATTCGTAACCAGGATAGTCTTGCGCCGTCGTGATCACCGCTTCTCTCATATCGAAATATTCTTGTGCATCGGTGTCCCATGTACGGGCTCCGTCTTCCCAAAGCATGGCAAACTCCTCTTTCAGCAGCGTGAGATATAGATTGATGTTTGCACCAGGTTGTTTTGGCCCTTGAACTAGCATACTCATGGTTACGTACTTCTTCTTCATGCACAACCAGGGGGAGGTTGTAGATCCATACAAACACAGTCCAGGTGCTATGCGTGCTGCTATGTATTCCGAACGGATTAAGTCTGTCGGTGCTCACTCCTATCCTGAGTTTTCTTGACTCTTTCCCGAACCGTTGGTAATATTCGAGATCCAACGCCTTCCACTGGCAAGCATCCGAAGGGTGCCTCAACATTTCCTCCTTTTCCAGATCTTCGTATTCTGGCCTCTTTCTTTAAGCATGCCAGCGCATGAGCTGTGATTCCTTAGGGTCCACGAAATACCGCTGCAGACGAGAAATCAAAGGAAAATACCAAAACACTTTTCTAGGAGCTTTCTTGGTCCCTCTCTTGTACCCATAGGTCTTGCACACCAGACATGTGGTCTTCTCCATGTCCTCGCCCCGATAGATGATGCAATCATTTATGCAGACATGGTATTTCACGTGCGGTAGATCGAGAGGGCACACGACTTTCTTGGCCTCGATGAAAGTACATTTGCTGTCATAATCACTTTTTGTTGTTTGTTAACAACAAGTAGATAATTTTACAGTATGATAATGTCTACAGGTTGATATAATTCAAAGTGAAAAGGACCCTTGGCCTACAGAACTTTCCCTGCAATATTTGCATGTTACTGGGAATTCCAGACCAGAGTCTCCGGTCAGGATGGACCAGAGTCTCCGGTGTGGTCTGGAGTTTCCCAGGAGTCTCCGGAGGGGGCTCCAGAATTCAGCCTGGGACAGTCTGATGGGTGGTCCAGAGGAAGGTCCGGAGACTGACCGGAGTCTCCGGTCTAAGCCTCAGACTGGAGTCTCCGGTGTGGCTGTACCAGAGTCTCTGGTCTACTTGGTTCATAGAGGCGCTGGGACATTCTGATAGGTGGTCCGGAGGCTGGTCCGAAGATTGGCCGGAGTCTCCGGTGTAGACCAAAGTCTCCGGTCTGCTCACCGGAGTCTCCG
This sequence comes from Avena sativa, assembly GCA_916181665.1. NCBI lineage: Eukaryota > Viridiplantae > Streptophyta > Magnoliopsida > Poales > Poaceae > Avena > Avena sativa. The sequence goes on along the minus strand of OV702284.1, from coordinate 189,501,995 downwards.
GTCTAACTTTTCCCCAACGTTCAGAAAACGGTTCAGTGGAGTGAAGGGCTATAAATAGAGGACCTTATCCCCTTCCTCCAACTTCTCGAGCCACCAAATCAACAAGATCTCTACATCCAACCCCATTTGAGCTGGAACAAGATCCCCATTTGAGGCGCTGGAACACCATCCACATTTGAGCCACCAAATCAACAAGATCTCTACATCCAACCATCCAAAGTCATTGATCTTTGGAGAATCGGAGGAGGAGGCCTTGATCTACAGCTTCACCAAGAGAGATCTTCATTTCCCCCTCATTCACTTGAGGGCCCCCATGCTCTAGTGTTTCTTTGGAAACCCTAGCTTTTTATTTGGTTCTTACAAGCTTGTATTTGATTGTTTGACAACTTCCTTGTATTTGGGAGCCTCCAATTAAGTTGTGGATGTGTGCCCCGAACTTGTTGTAAAGGTGTCGGCTTCCACCTCGAAGGTTGCCGATATAGTGGAAGAGGTGAATCGAACCCTTTGGGGTGAGGTTCATCGGAGAACAAGGGAGGCCTCTCATGGCGTTGGTGGTTTTAAACCACCCCCTCTCCAAACATAGACGTACTTCCCCTCAAAAGGAAGGAACTACGGGAAACAAACCCTTGTGTCTCCTCGTGCTCCACTTTGGTTACTTCTATCCTTTACCACACTTTACTTTACTTGTTCTTGCTTAGTATGTGCTAGGTTGACATATAGGTAAATTCACCTTAGTTGCATAATCTAGAGAATTTACCTTTCTTGTCAAACCCTAATTTGAAAAAGAATAAAATTTGAAGTAGCACCTATTCACCCCCTCTAGGTGCCCATACGATCCTTCAATTGGTATCAGAGCCTTGGCTCTTTATTCAAGCTTTACCGCCTAAGAGTATATGGGTAGCAACTTAGGGGAAGGTGATGGTGATCTTACCAACACGGTGACCATGGATGATATCAATAACTTGGAAACAAGATTGAGCTCCACTTTGGGCAACGAGATCAAACAATTGCACAAGTTACTTGAGCAACTTGTTAAATATAAAGGTGACTCATCATCCCCTTATCCTCAAGAGGTATCTCCATCATTACCTAAGATGAATGCCCCAGCATCACCCGCGGTTGTGGTGGTAGGGGATAATCCAAACAACAATAATTCTTCCACAAAAAGGGATGGTGGGAAGGGAGAGCACCATGAGTCTCAAGGATGGTACTCTCCTGACCCTCCAATTTCCTCACCCTCATATAAACAATAGAGGTGACCCACCAAATCTAGCTGCATCTACTTTTGCTCAATGGCAATCACTAATGAAATCTCATGTGCGCAGCTCGTGTATTGAGTTATGGAACATCATTGAAGAAGGACTCCATATTGGGGATCCAACCAACTTGACTAGAAGAGAAGTTGTCAATAGTCAACTCAATGCCACTGCTTTGCACATGATTCAACAATGATTGGGTACAAAATATTACCCTCACATTGAGCACCTCAACACCGCCAAGGAGGCTTGGGATGCTCTCACGGAGTTATATGTTGGAAATGAGAGCATGAGAAGGAACCGGTATGATGCACTAAGCAATGAAGTCGAAGGCTTCTATATGAAGGATGGTGAAGATCATGAAGACATGTATCATAGGCTCAAGTCCACCGCCACCGCGTTTAGGAATGTGGGTGCCTCACATGTGGATGATGCTTGGATAAAAAGGAAATATGTGAGTGCACTCATGCCATTTGAGCCCACCGACTTGAAGATCCTACAAGGAAGACACAACTACCACCTCATGACCTCCAATGAAGTTATGCAAGAGATGGGCTCGTTCAAGGTTGCCGCCAAGAATGCCAAAGATTCCCGTGCTCGAGCCCTTGGAATGAGAAATGGATTCAACCTTGCATTAAAGGCCAAAGCTGTGGAGCATGTGGATGAAGATGATAGTGAGGAAGTTTTATCCATGAGCCATCCCTATGATGTCAAGATTGCTCATGGTGAATATATGGCCTTCTATGCAAAGAACTTTTGGAAAGATCCCGCCAAGGCCAAGATGGAAATGCAACGACGAAGCAACCCGAATGGTAGAAGAGACAATGTCACTAAATTGAGAACTTGCTTCTATTGTGGTGACCGCTATCACTTTGTAGCGGGTTGTCCCTATGAGAAGAGAGAAGATCATGGGGGTAAACTTGTGTTGAAGAAAACCTCCAAAGATCCTTACAAGAAACTCTTCATCAAGAAGAATCCCATCAACAAGAAGTCAGGTGAAATTGTATTGATCACTCATAAAGAATTCTCCTCCGACAATGAAGACGATGAAGATGATGAAGAGTAAACATCAAGTGGTGTGGCTGCTCTTGACACTACTTCTACTCCCACATTCTCCCTCTTCGACTCTCCAAATGAGAATATATCCAACAAGAACGTCACTTGCCTTATGGCAAGAGGAATGGAGGCATCTTCATCATCACACCCTTCCCCCTTGATTAATGATTAGATGTCTCTAGAGGTTAAAAAGGAGATAATTGCTTGTGATGAGTTCATGAATAACTTGCAAGAGGAACACAAGAGACATTTTGTGGACCTCTTAGATCAACTTTCTCACACACAAGAGCTTCTTGATGAGAGATGTAAAATAGGAAGAGAACACATGATTGAGGTAGAAGCCCTAAATAATGCTCTAGAAGAAGAACAAGATACTAGGATGTCTCTTGAACTAAAACTTGAAGGGCTTGATGGAGCTAATGATATAATTGTTAATAGACTCATTAAGGAACGAGACCATGCCATTGCTAAATATAAAAGGGCTAAAAAGGACAAGATTGAGTTTGGTGTTGTTCATGAAAAACTTCTCGAGGACTTTAGGTTGCTTGACAAGGCTCACAAGGCCTTGGAGAGTGAACTCTTGTCTCTCACAAAGTCCCATGAAAAGCTTCAAACTCAATTGACCAATATTCCTTCACCTAGTAATTTCATTCCTTCTAGTAGTACAAATATTCTTGAAGAAAATGTTAGGTTGAAGGGGGAGCTAGCAAAGGCCACCTTTCCAAAAGGAAACAAGTCCATTGATGACCTCTTGAGTAAGTAAAGTCCAAATGGTGAGAAAAGGGGCATTAGATTTGTCTCCAAATCCAAGAAGAAGAACAACAAGAAGAAGGCCAAGCCCGCACTAGAAAAACACATGGCCATTATGGGAAGTAAGACCACAAGTGGCAAAACTATGTTTCATAATGATTTTGCGGGAAGTGCTAACCCTCACTATGTTTTAATGCGTGATTATTATGGTGATGTGTATGCACAATATGTTGGCCCATTTTATGGGTATATTGCTTGGTCTATTTGGGTTCCCAAGACCCTTGTTGCTAACAAAAGAGGACCTATTGAAAAATGGGTACCTAAAAACTAGCTTGATTTTTGTAGACCTATGCTTCCGGAGGGTTAAAGTGCGTGCTTGATAGTGGATGCACAAGTTATGTGACCAGAAGCACATCTATTGTCAAGGAGTTGAGACCAAATGATGATCAAATATCCGTGATATATGCCAACAAGTCTAAGTCTAAGGTAATGGGTCTTGGCAAGGTTGTGGTTGCCCACGACATTACCCTCATGGACGTCATGCTTCTTGAGACCCTTGGCTATTATTTACTTTCAGTCCGTGCTGTTGTAAAGATGGTCTTTGCCATCTTTATTGATAATGATATTGTGGTCCTCATGTGGAGCAAGTCTCTCAAGGTCGCTTTTGTTGGGTATGTCGAAAATGACTTGTGTGTGGTGGACTTTTCGGGGAAAACCACTACAAGTGTGATGTGCTTATTCGGAAAGGACGATGTGGGTTGGTTATGGCATCACCGACTAGCCCATGTCAACATGAGAACTATGCAAAGTCTTCACAAGGATGGCCATATTGTTGGACTAAAAGAAAATGTTTGTTTTGCCAAAGATCGTGTTTGCAGGGATTGTGTTGAAGGAAAGATGCATGATTCTCCCCACAAGCCAACCAACTATGTCAAGTCCAGGAGGATCCTAGAGCTCCTTCATGTGGATCTCTTTGGCCCTCCATCTCATGCAAGTCTTGGCGGGTAGAAATATTGTTTCGTGATTGTTGATGACTATTCAAGATACACTTGCGTTTATTTCTTCAAGATGAAAAGTGAGACCCAAGAAAACTTCATCGACTTCATCAACATGGTTCAAGGTCAACACAGTGTCCTTGTGTTGATTATAAGGAGTGACAACGGCATCGAGTTCAAGAACTACACCTTGAATGGATTTCTTAGTGATGAGGGGATAAAACACCAATATTCCGCTGCATATACCCCTCAACAAAATGGTGTAGCCGAGAGGAAGAACCGGACTCTTATTGATATGGAAAGGACCATGTTGGCGGAGTTCAAATCTCCATATAATTTTTGGGCCGAAGAAATCTCCACCGCATGCCATGCATCAAACCGGCTCTACCTCCGAAAGAAATTTATCAAGACTCCATATGAAATACTTATCGGTAACAAGCCCAACGTATCTTACTTCCGAGTGTTCGGTTGTAAGTGTTTCTATTTCAAAAAGGGTGCTTGTTTGTCCAAATTCGATTCCCAAGCATTAGAGGGTATTTTTGTTGGCTATGGTCTCGAATCCCACTGATACGTCCAAAACGTATCTACTTTTCCGAACACTTTTGCTATTGTTCTCCTCTAAACTTGTGAGATTTGGATACAACTAACACGGACTGGCACTGTTTTCAGCAGAATTACCTTGGTGTCTAGTTTTTGTGCAGAAAATCAACTATCAGGAAAAATCCCGGAAAATATGCCAAAAATTATATTTCGCCAGAAGATCCACGGAGCCAGAAGAAGAAACGGAGTGGAGGCCTGGGGGGGCCCACACCCCTGCCAGGCGTGGGTGGGCCCAACCCGCGCCTAGGGGGGGTGCGGCCACCCCAGGCACCCCCTCGGGCTCCCTCTTCGCCTATAAGTTGCCCCTTGACCTAAAAAGTGAGGGGGGTTCGACATTTTTCTAGAAAGAGTTCCGCTGCGCCGCCACCACCAGAAGCCCCGATTCGGATCCAGAAACTCCGTTCTAGCACCCTTCCAGGACGGGGAATTTGGGGAGGATCATCACCATCGTCATCACCAACGCCTCTCCATCAACCATCGATGTTTCCCTCATCCATGAGTGAGTAATCCCCCGCTGTAGGCTATGGGGATGGTAGAGATTGGATGAGTTCTATCTTGTAATCGAATAAGATTGTTAGGGCATAGTGCCTATTATCTCTATTAGTGCTATTTGACTTTGTTGCAACTTGTTGTGCTTAATGCTTGTCACTAGGGACCGAGTGCCATGATCTTAGATCTGAACTTATTATTGAATCATTATGATAGTATTGTTTGTGATCTTATCTGTAAGTTGTGTACACATATCATTGTCCGGAACCAAAGGCCCCGAAGTGACCGAAATTGGGACAACCGGAGGGGATGGCTGTGGTGTGAGGATCACATGTGTTAACGGAGTGTTAATGCTTTTCTTTGGTACTCTATTAAAAGGAGCACCTTAATTGCCTGTAGTTACCTAGAGGCCCCGCTTCCACGGGCTAGCTGGACAGAAGATGTTGTGCAAGTTCTCATTGCGAGCACGCATGACTATATATGGAGCACATGCCTATGATTGTTTAGTACTTGGATGCTTATTCTTATTTATTTGCAATGCCCTAGATCTTTAAGTTACATGTTTAGACTCGTCCGTGCAACACCAGTCCATCCATACCTATGCCTAGCGCGGTCATATCCTATTGTTTGCTGCTACTGTTACTATTGCTCATGTTTCACTGCTGCTGTTGCTTTGCTGTTGCTACTACAAACTGTTGCTACTGATAAACTTCTACGAGCAAGAACTATTTCCAGGTGCAGCTGAATTGACAACTCAGTTGTTAAGGCTTGCAAGTATTCTTTGGCTCCCGTTTGTGTCGAATCAATAAATTGGGTAATACTACCCGCGAAGACTGTTGCGATCCCCTATACTTGTGGGTCATCAAGACTATTTTCTGGCGCCGTTGCCGGGGAGCATAACTTTATTTGTAAGTTCACTTGGATCTACTATTGTTCACTGCTACTCCTTTCATCATGGGTAAGTCTCGTGATGTAAAGTTTCCTATTTTACCATCCACTACAAGAAGAGGTAAAGTCCTAAACACCTCTGTTGCTCTTGATTCACCGTCTGTTATAAGTAAGCTTGTTACACCACCACCACATACTCATGCTACACACAGTGCTACTACTGCTGAGTCTAAAAATGCTTTTGATGATCATGATGTTACTTCTACTGTTCTTGATGCGAGTGGTTCATTAGGTCCTTTCCTAGATGCTACTATGGCTAGTCTAGGAAATACTGAAACTCCTAGTGAAGACACTATTACACCTGTTAGCTCACCTGAGTCTAGAGAGAGTTATGATATTAATGATGGTTACATTGAGTTCACTGATGAATTTGTTGAAGAGTGCCGAAACACACACGGTGCTAGTGCTATTAAGAGTCTCCTTTCTAGACGTACTATTATTCCTAAGCTGTCTTCTGATCCTAAGTTTGCCACCTCTACCATAGATATTAAAGATAAAGATTATGATTTCTCTCTTGATTTATCCTATTTAGACATTATTGAGAAAGAACCTTTTTGTGGGACTGAAAATGAGAGTGTTGTGGCTCATATGAATGAGCTTTCTACTATGAGTGCTTTATCCTCTGATGATTTTAAGATGCGCAATTACTTTGTTGCTAAGATCTTCCCTTTCTCACTAAAAGGAGAAGCTAGGGCTTGGTTTAATAGATTACCGCCTGGTTCCATTGATAGCCCTGATTGTTTGATTGCTTCTTTCTTTTAGAAATATTTTCCTCCCAGTGCTAGACATGCTGCTTTGCAGAGACTTTTTTATTTTATACAGGAGAAGAAGAGAAATTGCCTGAGTCATGGACAAGGTTCTGTGCCTTGATTCATGCACATCCTGGATGTCCATTACCTAAAAATGAGCTTCTTGATATTTATTATAATGGACTAACTGATGATTCTAGGACATACCTAGATAGCTTTGCTGATTGTGTTTTTAGGAAAAGAACTCCTACAGATGCTGAAGAATTAATGGCTAAGATAAGCAAGAATTATGATGATTGGACTTCAACTGAGCTAAATACACCTGAGCCTATTACTCCTGAACTAGTTGTGCCTGAACTAGTTACAACACCAACACCAAAGAAGAGGGGAGTTATTGCATTAAATGATGAAGTGATGAAAGAAGCTAAGAAGTGTCTAAAGGAGAAAGGTATTAGAGCTGAAGATGTGAAGAATCTACCTCCTATAAAAGAATTATGTAAGCCAATTCCCCACTCATCCACTATTGAGGTACACTCTCTCCAACACTTTGATGACGGTGATATTCCTTATGGTAAGCCTCCTGATCAATGTTTAGAGGAACTTGATATTTTTATTGTTAAGCAAGGTAATTTTAATAAACAAGTTCAGAATCATTTATTGGAAAACTCTAGAGCTATTAAAGAGTTGAAAGATATTGTGGAAATAACTTCTAATGAAATTAAAATACTTTGTATACACTTTCAAATGGTTCAAACCCAACTTGATCAACTTGCTAAGGTACAAAAGGATATGCTAGTTAATGCCTCAGGAGATTAACATGCTTATGGAATTAGAACTAGGAGTGGTGTAGCTACTCAAGATCCTTGATATCCTGAAGGACACCCTAAAAGAATTGAGCAGGATTCTCAACAAGGTGAAAGTAGTGGTAGTACTCGTAAGAGAAAGAAAAAGAAACATAAGGTAGTTGAGGAACCACTTGAACCTGCTGTAGATCCTAATAGTATATCTGTCTATGATGCTGAAACTAAGAGTCGTAATGGTAATAATGATGCTCCTGATAAGGAGGAAGGTGGGGAAGAACATGAGAAGCACACTAAGAACACTAGGTACACTAAGGAATATTTTATTGCTAAGAAACATGGTAGTGAGAGAGAACCTTGGGTGCAGAAACCTATGCCTTTTGTAAGAAACACAAGTCAAAGGAGGAAGAACACTACAACAAGTTTTGTGAGTGGATGAGGCCTTTATTCTTGCAAATTCCTTTGACTGATGCTATTAAGTTGCCTCCTTATTCAAAATATATGAAGGATATTGTCTCTAATAAAAGGAAGATTCCTAATGAGGAAATTTCTACTCTGCTTGCTAATTATTCCTTCAATGGTAAGGTTCCAAAAAAACTTGGTGATCCAGGTATACCAACTATTCCTTGCTCTATTAAGAATAATTATGTTAGAACAAATTTATGTGATTTGGGAGATAGAGTTAGTGTTATGTCTTTTTCTCTCTACAAGAGACTCCAGCTAGAAAAGTTGATACCAACTAATATATCTTTGCAAATGGCTGATAAGTCAACTACTATTTCTGCTGGTATATGTGAGGATGTTCCTGTTCAAGTGGATCATAATTGTTTGATTTTAGCTGATTTTGTTGTGCTTGAAATGCCTGAAGATGATAATATGTCTATTATTCTTGGGAGACCTTTTCTTAATACTGCAGGTGCTATCATCAGTTGTAATCAAGGAAAAGTAACATTCAATATTAATGACAAAGAACATACTATTTATTTCCCCAAGAAGGTTGCTAGAAGCTATTGCCTGAATTCCATTGAAAATATTGAGAGCATCAAGGTTGGAGAAATATATTGTCCCATTCCACAAGAAAATTTTGAAACTATTATGATTGGGACCATTGCTATCAAGTATGAGGTAACATAATCACCTTGTGGAATACAAAGTTTTGTTTCATATAAGATTGTTTTGGTAACAAGACTTGACCAACCTTGTTATCAAAAGGATTTTAATAAACAAAATAATGTTTTCACTGTGGTTATACTTGCTTTCTTTTACTTTTCTCCTTTCCAATCTTTGCTCTTCGTCGTGCCTAACTTAAAGGCGTTAAAGAAAAGTACTTCTTGGGAGATAAGCCAATAGTTTTCTTGAGTCTTGGAAGTTATTACTTCTGTAATAACCTCTCCTTATCCTTTTTTTTATTTTTGTGCCAAGAATGACCTCTAATGAGAGGGAAGTAAGATTTAGGTTGCTGTCCCGAAACAGATTTCTGTCCTCCACCATAAAAATTCGTGAGGAGTCTCTATAAGTCGGAATGAGCTGGAAATTTCGAATAAATCTCCTAGTATGTTATCTAACTTTCGTTAGTTCAACACTTTTTGATTTGAGCAATAGAAGGTCTTCGAAAAAATCGGTTTCTACCTACCGGTCTGTTTTGACAAATTTCTGCCATTATTTGCATTTGCTTCTTATTGATTCCTTTTCGGGTTCTTTTTGGGAAATTGAGCTCTTTGAGGGAATTGATACAGTAGCTTGTGTCTTTAGTGAACGATTTGATGTTTTAAAACTAAATCCCAAAGGTCTATTATCTTGTGAATGCACTAATGTTGCTAATGAAGATTGTGTGAAGTTTTCTATAAAGGAAAATTTTCAGGTGTAAGGAAAGAATGATGTAATGAGATGAAGAATGGACAAAATCTCAAGCTTGGGGGGAGCCACCCCATGTCACCCCAAGAAATATTCAAGAGGTACAAGCGTCAAAGCTTGGGGTTACCCAAGGCATCCCCTTCTTGATCAATAAAAATCTCAGGTCTTTCTAGACACTTCGTTTTTATTGTTTCATGCATAGTTGTGTTGTTCTTGGAGCGTCTTAGTTTTTGTTTTTTTGTTTTTGTTTTCTTTTACTTTGTTTTGTTTGTTTTTTGCTTTGTTTTGTTTGTTTTTTCTTTGTTTGTTTTTCTTTGTTGTCTTGTTTGAAAAATCGAAAACACCAAAAATATTTGTGGTTCTTCTCTGGTTTTGTGAGTTCTTTGCAGGGTTCAGCCGTCCTCAGTGTATTTTAGATTCATGTTATTATTCAAGTCACACAAGTGAATGGCAATAATGAAGATTAAGACAATTGAGGTGTGGTAAGAGGCTGGTAACGAACTCGATTTGTTTACATTTTTGTACATATACTCATCATTGTGAGCATGCATAGTCTGTTCATTGTAAGGAGTGTGTTACTGATGGATGCTTAGTAGTTCTTGCTTGTCTATGATTAGCTCCAGCTTGCTAATAGTTTGTAGCATGTCATATGAATGTTTTCTTGCATTGTTTTATTCATATTTTGGTATGATATTGTGGTATCCTCCTCTGAATGTTTCATGTGAATCGAATTGGCACATGCTCACGCATGCATATGACTAAACAATAGTCAGTAAGCCTCGATGATTTATTTTGCCTCAGAGTTCTTGTATCACTTTCATGCCATAATTAGTCCTGTTTTGTTGCAAGCATGATTATGATAGTTATTGCTCTCTCGTTTGTCGTTCCCTCTCTATTGCTAGCCTTCACTTGTACTGAGTATGAGCTCTACTTGTGCTTCCAACTCCCCAAAACCAATATTGCCAACAGTGTCCACCATACCTACCTATTAGCATCATTTGCTATTTCAGTGCATATTATATATGCCTTGTTTTCTTCGAAATAAAATGTTTGACTGTTTTGAGAAAGTTAGTTAGTAAAGATCTCACGAACTTGATGGCACACTTTATTACTTGCACTTAATAATCCTGAACCATTGTGACCTGTCCATGAAAGTTATATGCTGGGAGTTAGCAGAACTGTGCTTTCACGGGGAAGCTTTCAACACTTTTTGGATATCCTATCCAGTTGATAGTTTGCTCTTTTGTTTGCGGATGTCGATGGTGTGAAATAAAAGGGGAGCTTATGAGTTCATGGAGTATATATATGTGTTAGAGAAACGCCTGGGCCGCTAGCCTAAGCCATGCCTAATCATGGTGGAAACTTGCAGCATCACCATAATGATCATTCTGTGAAGCATCCTCAATAAAAAGCTATGCACATAGTAAATAAAAAGATCGCTGAGATGCTCATTGTATGCTTGCCTTGTCATTTTGATCACGGGATAACTCCTGTATCATGTGCAAGGGGTACCCCATTGGCGGTTCTCTATGATATGCATGTATGTACAATGACAAGAACTTGCAGGTAACCAAAGTTGAGTAGCATGCGGAGAGGCCCTCGTACTCAAGGGACTTGAGATTTCTAGTTTATGGTCTGTCAAGCATATAACTCAGATTGGACCTCACTTTCACCTTAACCATATAAAGATGCCTATGATAGGGGCAATGAGAGCTCAAAGCTAGTGAGTACCTTACTTTCAGCATTTGGAAGCCTTTCAAACTTTTCAAAACCTTTCCACTTCCTTGTTGAGTCACCACTTATTCTATGAGCACCTCCTTGAGAGCATAGTTGTCATTCTTGTGTTTGTCTCAAAACTTGGTTAATTATGTCATGACTTTGATGCTTGTATCTCTGATATTTTTACCTCTAGTCTTAACTTGAACTTCAGAGGTGCCTTGGCATTTACATTGTGCTTTACAAACGAAGGCAAGCGAGATACCACTCTATCATACCTTACTATGAGCATTTCAATGTTTCTTATGTTTATGTTCCATGCTACTTATTATTATTGAATTGGTTTCTCTTCATAGCTTGCAATGACTATTGAGTAGACTTGGTTGCTTACTTCTTATTATGAATGGTTTAAGTATCTACTCTTGTGCTGAGAATATATACATCATATGAAGCAAATGTGTTCATGAAAGTTATTTTATCGCACTCAGTTTTCAACTGAATTGCTTGAGGACAAGCAATAAGCTAAGCTTGGGGGGGAGTTGATACGTCCAAAACGTATCTACTTTCCCGAACACCTTTTCTATTGTTTCTCCTCTAAACTTGTGTGATTTGGATACAACTAACATGGACTGACGCTGTTTTTAGCAGAATTACCTTGGTGTCTAGTTTTTGTGCAAAAAATCAACTGTTAGGAAAAATTTCGGAAAATATGCCAAAAATTATATTTCGCCAGAAGATCCACGGAACCAGAAGATAAAACGGAGTGGAGGCCTGGGGGGCCCACACCCCTACCAGGCGCGGGTGGGCCCAGACCGCGCCTAGGGGGGGTGCGGCCACCCCAGGCACCCCTTGGGCTCCCTGTTCGCCTATAAGTTGCCCCTTGACCTAAAAACCAAGGGGGGTTCGACGTTTTTCCAGAAACAGTTCCGCTGCGCCGCCACCACCAGAAGCCACGATTCGGATCCAGAAACTCCGTTCTGGCACCCTGCCAGGACGGGGAATTTGGGGAGGATCATTGCCATCGTCATCACCAACGCCTCTCCATCAACCATCGATGTTTCCCTCATACATGAGTGAGTAATCCCCCGCTGTAGGATATGGGGATGGTAGGGATTGGATGAGTTCTATCTTGTAATCGAATAAGATTGTTAGAGCATAGTGCCTAGTATATCTATTAGTGCTATTTGACTTTGTTGCAACTTGTTGTGCTTAATGCTTGTCACTAGGGCCCGAGTGCCATGATCTCAGATCTGAACTTATTATTGAATCATTATGATAGTATTGTTTGTGATCTATCTGCAAGTTGTGTACACATATCATTGTCCGGATCCAAAGGCCCCGAAGTGACAGAAATTGGGACAACCGGAGGGGATGGCTGTGGTGTGAGGATCACATGTGTTCACGGAGTGTTAATGCTTTGCTCCGGTGCTCTATTAAAAGGAGCACCTTAATTTCCATTAATTCCCTAGAGGCCCTGCTGCCACGGGCTGGCTAGACAAAAGATGTTGTGCAAGTTCTCATTGCGAGCACGCATGACTATATATGGAGCATATGCCTATGATTGTTTAGTACTTGGATGCTTATTCTTATTTATCTGCAATGCCATAGATCTTGAAGTTACATGTGTAGACGTCCATGCAACGCCCGTCCATCCATCCTTATGCCTACCGCGGTCATCTCCTACTGTTTGCTGCTACTGTTACTATTGCTCCTGTTTCACTGCTGCTTTTGCTTTGTTGTTGCTACTACAAACTGTCGCTACTGATAAACTTCTGTGAGCAAGAACTATTTCTAGGTGCAGCTGAATTGACAACTCATTTGCTAAGTCTTGCAAGTATTCTTTGGATCCCCTTGTGTCGAATAAATAAATTGGGTAATACTACCCGCGGAGACTGTTGCGATCCCCTATACTTGTGGGTCATCACCCACACTTATAGAAACTATGATAAGCTCTCCGGAGCTGTCATAGAATCTTGTAGTGTGGTTTTCGAAGAATATGATGGTCCCCAAGGGGGCGTGTTGATGGTTGTGATGCAGATGATGAAATGCCTCAGGATGCGATAGGAAGAATGATAGTGGGATTTATCCGCCCTGTTGAGGAACCCCTTATGGCGGATCCAGAAGAACTATGCTCTACTCAAGTGGAGCCCTCATCTTCATAACAACAACAAGCTCCATCCATCGAGGAGGACAATGACCCAAGCCAAAGACAAGATGTGGACTCTCAACAAGTTGATCTGGGAGATACCCCTAGTGAGGAGGAGCTTGAGTCTCCATTCTCCATAATGTCAAGTGATGCTCGGTCTATTTCACAAGGAAGATATATACAATCTGCCGTGAGAAAAGCTCAACTCCAATCTAGTAGTGTCCTGATCAAGACCAAGGTCAATCTTTGCCTCTTAATGAAGAGAATGATTCTGATGATGATCAAAGTCAAGTTGGTGGGCAAGACGAGGACCAAAATGATGAAGAGATCCCCCAAGAAATAACAAGGAGATCAAAACTCGTCGCAAATCTAGAATGGATAGAATGTTGGAATTAAGAGACCATTCTCTAGAGAATGTGGTTGGTGATCTTAGGAGAGGAATGTCTACTAGAGCACAATTGAAGAGGTTTAGTGAACACCAAGCACACATCTCCATGATAGAACCAAAGAAAGTATGGGAAGCTCTTGAAGATTCGGATTGGTTGGAAGCAATGCACAAAGATCTCAACAACTTTGAGGGAAATAAAGTATGGAAGTTAGTTGAAAAGCCAAAGGATTGCCGCAATGTTATAGGCACCAAGTGGATATTCAATAACAAGCAAGATGAGCATGGAATTGTTGTAAGGAACAAGGCAAGATTGGTTGCACACGGGTTCTCTCAAATTGAAGGCATTGACTATGGAGAGACATATGCACCCGTGGCTCACCTTGAGTCCATCCGTATCCTTCTTTCTTATGCGGCACATCATAACTTTAAGTTGCAACAAGTGGATGTAGAAAGTGCATTTCTTAATGGTACATTAAATGAGTTGTTATATGTAAATCAACCCCCGGGGTTCGAGGATCCCAACTTCCCAAACCATGTCTACAAACTTGACAAGGCGCTCTACGGGCTCAAACAAGCCCCACGCATGTGGTATGAGCACCTTAGATATTTGTTGTTGGACCGTGGGTTTGAGGTTGATGTGTATGCACAATATGTTGGCCCATTTGATGGGTATATTGCTTGGTATATTTGGGTTCCCATGGCCCTTGTTTCTAACAAAAGAGGACCTATTGAAAAATGGGTACCTAAAAACTAGCTTGATCTTTGTAGACCTATTCTTCCGGAGGGTCAAAGTGGGTGCTTGATAGTGGATGCACAAGTCATGTGACCGGAAGCACATCTATTGTCAAGGAGTTGAGACCAAATGATGATCAAATATCCGTGACATATGCCGACAAGTCTAAGTCTAAGGAAATGGGTCTTGGCAAGGTTGTGGTTGCCCACGACATTACCCTCGTGGACGTCATGCTTGTTGAGACGCTTGGCTATAATTTACTTTTAGTCCATGCTCTTGGAAAGATGGGATTTGCCATATTTATTAATAATGATATTGTGGTCCTCATGTGGAGCAAGTCTCTCAAGGTCGCTTTTGTTGGGTACGTCGAAAATGACTTGTGTGTGGTGGAATTTTTGGGGCAAACCACTACAAGTGCGATGTGCTTATTCGGAAAGGCCGATGTGGGTTGGTTATGGCATCACCGACTAGCCCATGTCAACATGAGAACTTTGCAAAGTCTTCACGAGGATGTCCATATTGTTGGACTAAAAGAAATTTTTTGTTTTGCCAAAGATCGTGTTTGCATGGCTTGTGTTTAAGGAAAGATGCATGATTCTCCCCACAAGCCAACCAACTATGTCAAGTCCAAGAGGATCCTAGATATCCTTCATGTGGATCTCTTTGGTCCTCCATCTCATGCAAGTCTTGGCGGGAAGAAATATTGTTTGGTGATTGTGGATGACTATTCAAGCTACACTGTAGAGGTCCCAACCTTTAATAAGGTAGAGATCCCTGTGTTTACAATGCTAGTCCCTGGATCAATAGCTAGCATCCACAGTTAAGATGTAATATCAAGAAACAAAGGTCATAATACAACTTTATAACCAGGAATAAAATAATTCATTACATCTTACATAGCTCATTTGGCTCTCACATTACATTTGCAGCAGAATATCTATAAGCATGGGGTCCTTCATCTTCAAAGTGCCACAGGCAGTCATGTTGGTTGTAGACTTGTAATCCTAATCAACACACTTAACACCAAACAAACCTGCAACATAATAAGTTGCAGCCACAAGGGTCAATACATTTGAATTGTATTGGCAAGTTTCACTACTATGTAGAAATAAGTGTATCCTAACATTACATGCATATTTGGCTAAGTAGGGTTTTAGGCTCATTTGCAGAAAGCAGTATAATTTATCCTATCTTTTCAAAATAGTTTTGATCTTTTGTCAAATCTTTCTGAACTCCTTGGAAACATCCAAGTGCTTCAAGTCTCTTGTTGTCACTTTCAAGTTTTACTTTTAGAAATTGGAATGTCGAGATTTCCCATAGCTTCAGGCCTTAGTTGCTCAGTATTGTCCATAACCGGGGACACGGCTAAGTACTTAGATTTTTATCTTCTGCAGAAGTTGTACACTTTACCCACATGACACATTCTCATCTTGATGCCACCAGTGGCCGCTGGATAAGTACTCACCAAGATGGAGTACTGGCAGATTGAGGATGTGACGAAGTCTTTCCATAGGAGTCCTCCCAATACACAATGCTAGCTTATCTATCAGGCACCAATGTAGGGTTTCAAGTTCCCTCATTCTAGTAACCTGAAGAGGCCAATGCATGGGTCTTCCACTATGTAGTTGACTAAGCCAGTGCCCATTTAGCATGTGGCTGTACACGGAAGCCACTGTACGAGAAACATGTTCAATCTCTAAGTCCCTGGGTGGTTTTCTTCTAGTGCACAACAAAAAGAGATTGCCATATAAACATGGTTCCTCTTGTTGCCACCTTGTCCAAAACTTGAATATCCTTGTCCACCCAGGTGGTTCATTGAGTACTTGTTTTATTATATAAAACACAAGTCTTTTCAATACTTCTCATAATCTCAACATGTATCCCTTCTCAATATATAAAGCAGGGCTAAGCATATTACAACTACATTGTTTTCACTAAGGAATATATAGGGTATCCTATTAGGATTTAGCATAGCAAAATATAATAAACCTCATCATGCATGTTTCAAAATCCACTAAGTGTAATGAAAATAGTAGGACTTGGATGATAGTGTCACTTGCCTTTTTGGTAGAGGATGTTGGTTCACTTCTTGATCTTTCTAATATCACACTCTTCTAACTTCACTACAAATCAATCAAGCAAACATAGATTCAACTAGCATTCCAACCATTATTCAACAATTCACCACACATAAAATAATAGAAACTAAGTCATGCATGCAAGCATGCAAAAGATAGTTTTATTTGCAAGGGTGGTTTCTACTAGGCTCTATATATTGTAAGGTTCAAAGTGGTCATTTTCTAAAGTGTCAAATTCATTTGCAAAAGGGTTTTATCTATAAACCATTTTTAAATCAATCATTATTTTATGTGGTTGAAAATGCTTTTAGCAAAGCAATATTCTTTTAAAGGGTTCACCAAATACATTTTAATTCTCAAAACTTGGTGTTTAGGGTCAGTAGGTTTGAATCTAATCATTTCCCAAAGGTTTTACTGAAAAATCATTTCTATATCAAAATCAATATTTTTATTTGACTAGAAATGAGCTAATTCAATTATTCAATCCTAATCTTCACAAAATACATTTTTAAATCCATAAGTTGGTTCCTAGGGTCAGTAGGTTCACAACAAACCATTTTGCAAAGATTTCAACCCAAAAATCATTTTGGTTAATTTTATATCCTAAACAAGCATACACAAGTTTCTGCAAAAACAAACATTTTACCAGAAGCTTTTTACTAAACAAAGTGCATGGTTGGCTAGGGCTTGTTTTTCTGAATCCATTGATATAAAATTTGCAAATTTTGGACGTGTGGATCAAAAGTTATGCAATTTACAAGTTTGCAATTTAATCAGATTCTAACTTCTGTTTTAAACGAAACTAGTGCCACGCGGCGTGATATTACTGGCTGATACCGCTTCGGGTGGATTGAGCTCTCTGGACCGCTGGATCTCATTTAAATCATACGGCTTAGATGCTCTCATACCCCTTCGTTTAAATCTATTCCTAGCCGCAGGATTTACATCTAACGGTCACAAACGCTGGGTCAAAGTTTGGCGGCGCTGCGCGGCGGCGAGCGGCGGAGCACGCTTTGGCGGTGGCATCGCGGTGATTCCAGGAAGCAAAGAAGACATGGAAGTGGCTCACCGTGTTCGCGTGACCGAGGTGAAGCTCAAGGTGGTCTCGAGGAGGCAAGGGGCGCACAGGAATGGCGGCAATTCCTCGCCGGAGTGGGTGGCGGCGTCAGGCGGCTCTAGAGGTCGTCGAGGGCGACGCTGTGGTTCACCCCGAGGAAAAACAAGGACACGGTTAGACGCGGGAGAGTGTGGCGAGTGCAGGAGTATCATCAGGAAGGAGAGGGGAGAACGGAGTTCACCTGGGAAGCTCGACGGAGTTGCTTGCAGGCGGTGGCGCTCAGGTGGTCATTGTTGTTGGCGCTATGGATCAAGCGCGGCCAAGCCGAGGGTGCAGGGAGGAACGCCTGAGGATGGAGAGCAAGCTAGTGTGGTTAGGGAGGCGAGGGGCGGCAATGGTTCGCCGGAATTGGCCGGGGAAGCTGTCGGAGGCAGAGAGGTTGGAGCTCTCGATTCGCTCAGCCTGGGGGCAGAGAGGGAGAGGCGAGTGAGGGGAAAAGTAGGGGAGGAGCGGGCGGTTATCTACGCGTGATTGCAGGGGGATTGATGGCCGCTGTTAACGCAAATTGATCGCCGGAGTAAATGGTAGCAACGGCAGGGCGACGTGATCAGGGGGGGAAGACGATGCTGAGGTGGCCAGTGGGGTCCGTTTGTCAGCGAGGTGGGGAAAAAGGGAGTGGGGCCTGCCTGTCTGCGTCTGTGTGGGTGCGAGTATGGGTGAAAATCGTTTCGCGCGTGGGGTACACCGGGTGGGCTGTGTTGTTGGGCTGTTGGGCCAGTTTAGTGGGTCGAGTCTGATTCCATTTTTTTTATTCTGATTGCTTTTCTTTTTCTAATTGATTTTATGTTTTGAGATTCAATTAAACAATTAAGCACTCAAATGATTTCAAATCTTTGCCAAACTTTGCTTTTATTTTAGTTATGTTTAACAACACAAATCAAAGTCAAAAATAAAATAATATTTTATTCTTTTTAGGATCCATTAAACCTTAGTCATTAATTCAAATAGGATTTGATTTATTTAAAATCTCCATTTTGAAATCTAAATAATAATATCCAAACCAATTTAGTAGGTTTTATTTTTAAATACAAAACACTTGGAAAACTTATAAAATAACAAGTTTTAGTGTTTAATTAAAATGGGAAAAGTCTTTACTTTAATAAAATTGGATATTAATAAATCCTCATTATTTTATTTAAATAGACCTTTACACTTTTAATCAAAACAAAATATTTTATTTCAAAACTTGGCCAAGGTTTAATTTGGCTCTATAAAAATAGTCCTTACTTATATTTCTACCTTTTCATTTGAAAACTAAATCTTTTTATTAAAAGATCAAAAAATAGTAATTCCACTTATTTAAAATTTTCTTTATTAATTGTTTATCTTTTCAAATCCCTTTAGGATTTGTTTGATCAAAAATAGGTTTGAAGGTTTCCAATTGGAAAAAGTTTCTTCTCACCCTGAAAATCAACAAAGTTTTATTTTATTCATTTATTTTTCATAACAAGATTTGGAAAATCTTGGGATGTGACAGGCTACCACCCTTAAAATAAATCTCGTCCCGAGATTTGGGAAGGCTAGGGTTACAAGTAGGCTCAAAGCATCTAGGGTACTACCACCCTTAAATTTTTCCCAATTAAATTACTTTTTGGCCTGCTTGGGATCTTGGGAAAACTTCTCTAGGCAAACATCTGCATAGTGTCCTTTGTCTCCACACTTGAAACATGTGACAAGGCTGAGATCCTTCATAGGCTTGTTTATCTTGTGCTTCATCTTTTCTGGATAGTTGCTTGCATAATGCCCTTGGTTACCACAATTGTAACATGTGATAAGTTTGAATTCTTCACGTATCTCTTGTGGACAGGTTGCTACATAATGGCCTAGCTCTTTGCAGTTGTTGCACCATACTTGGCCAATCTCCTTATACTAATTCTTCTCTGGACATTCACTGGCATAATGTCCCATTTCTTTACAATGGTTACATTGCACATGGCTTTTGTCCTTCTTTTTCTTGGGTTTCTCCAAAGCTAGGAGTGCTTCTAGTTCATGTTCTTCATATGTTATCTCATAGGTAGGAATGTCTACTGGTTTCTTTGACCTTCTATTGCTCCTTGAATAATTCATATGTCTCTTTTTTGGTCCTTTAAATTGGGTTGTATTGCATGGAGGTACAAGTGGAGATTTTCCTTTGTCCTCATCCTTCTTGGTAGACTTGGCTCCCTCTTGATAGTTTGCAATCAGTTGTTGCACTCCACCTTGTTTCCTTTGTTCAACTATGGAATAGATGGGGCATTGGATATGGACATGATTATTTCCTTGACATAGGTAACAAGTAGCTTGAGATGTGGGGCATTGGTTAGCTGGATGTTTCTCTTCACAGTTGGGGCATTGATCTCCATGCTCCTTGGAAGTGTGATCCTTGTCTCCACAAATATTGCAAGCTTGGGCTCCTTCTAGAATAACATCTTTGTCTTCCTTGTTGTCACAAACTCCTTTGGAAGAGTTGCTTTCCATGTTGATCATTTGATCTGTCACCTTATGCAACATTTGGGCTTGGGTTTCAAAAAAACTTTTGCATGGTTGGATCTTCCCCACTGGTGTTGGCTATGAATTGAGCTGTCATTTGGTTCAACTGGTTTTGGGTTGCTATGAGTTCTCTCATGTTGCCCTCTTGGTTGTTGTTGTCATCAACCTTGATGTTGGAGTCTCTTGGAGTAGTCATCTGTTTGGGTTGAATTGAGATTAGAATAGACAAAATATCTCTAAGGAAATATTTCTAATCACACACTTCACAAATCACACAACAATGTGCAAGGAATCACAAACAAATACTCAAACAACAAGTTTCAAGCATATTTTTAGGCAACCAAAAATATTTTTGTTACACCACATAAGTTGGTGGGTTTGACTTAAACAAAATATGGTGGTCCATCTACATGGTTCACTTGTGATCTTTCTATCCTTCTTGGTTGATTCTTCTTGAATGAGATCTTTTATTCTTGAGAAAATCCTTGGTCACAAAACTTCAAAGGTGATCATGGTTCCTTTTAAGTTGTATTTCCTTAGTCTTCAAGTCTTGGGCAAGATTTCTTGTCTCACTTGTAGTCCTTAGTGATATCCAAGGTTGAAGTCCTTGGTGAAAATGCTGAAGATGTTGAAGTCATTAGAGTTGAAGATGTTGAAGTCATTAGAGTTGATGAAGTCCTTTGCACATGGTTAAGTCTTTGGCCATGGGGTAGGCTTTTATCCATCAAGTTGAAATAGAAAAGATGTAGAGTTGAAACCAAAATGGTTGAGGAAAGAGTTTACAAGATTGTTTGTAAATAAGTTTTGGAACAAATACAACTCCTATTTTTCTAAGGGGTTTTGTCCAATCCTAGGTTTACAAATCCTACAGGCAACACAATGCTCTGATACCATCTGTAGAGGTCCCAACCTTTAATAAGGTAGAGATCCCTGTGTTTACAATGCTAGTCCCTGGATCAATAGCTAGCATCCACAGTTAAGATGTAATATCAAGAAACAAAGGTCATAATACAACTTTATAACCAGGAATAAAATAATTCATTACATCTTACATAGCTCATTTGTCTATCACATTACATTTGCAGCAAAATATCTATAAGCATGGGGTCCTTCATCTTCAAAGTGCCACAGGCAGTCATGTTGGTTGTAGATTTGTAATCCTAATCAACACACTTAACACCAAACAAACCTGCAACATAATAAGTTGCAGCCACAAGGGTCAATACATTTGAATTGTATTGGCAAGTTTCACTACTATGTAGAAATAAGTGGATCCTAACATTACATGCATATTTGGCTAAGTAGGGTTTTAGGCTCATTTGCAGAAAGCAGTATAATTTATCCTATCTTTTCAAAATAGTTTTGATCTTTTGTCAAATCTTTCTGAACTCCTTGGAAACATCCAAGTGCTTCAAGTCTCTTGTTGTCACTTTCAAGTTTTACTTTTAGAAATTGGAATGTCGAGATTTCCCATAGCTTCAGGCCTTAGTTGCTCAGTATTGTCCATAACCGGGGACACGGCTAAGTACTTAGATTTTTATCTTCTGCAGAAGTTGTACACTTTACCCACATGACACATTCTCATCTTGATGCCACCAGTGGCCGCTGGATAAGTACTCACCAAGATGGAGTACTGGCAGATTGAGGATGTGACGAAGTCTTTCCATAGGAGTCCTCCCAATACACAATGCTAGCTTATCTATCAGGCACCAATGTAGGGTTTCAAGTTCCCTCATTCTAGTAACCTGAAGAGGCCAATGCATGGGTCTTCCACTATGTAGTTGACTAAGTCAGTGCCCATTTAGCATGTGGCTGTACACGGAAGCCACTGTACGAGAAACATGTTCAATCTCTAAGTCCCTGGGTGGTTTTCTTCTAGTGCACAACAAAAAGAGATTGCCATATAAACATGGTTCCTCTTGTTGCCACCTTGTCCAAAACTTGAATATCCTTGTCCACCCAGGTGGTTCATTGAGTACTTGTTTTATTATATAAAACACAAGTCTTTTCAATACTTCTCATAATCTCAACATGTATCCCTTCTCAATATATAAAGCAGGGCTAAGCATATTACAACTACATTGTTTTCACTAAGGAATATATAGGGTATCCTATTAGGATTTAGCATAGCAAAATATAATAGACCTCATCATGCATGTTTCAAAATCCACTAAGTGTAATGAAAATAGTAGGACTTGGATGATAGTGTCACTTGCCTTTTTGGTAGAGGATGTTGGTTCACTTCTTGATCTTTCTAATATCACACTCTTCTAACTTCACTACAAATCAATCAAGCAAACATAGATTCAACTAGCATTCCAACCATTATTCAGCAATTCACCACACATAAAATAATAGAAACTAAGTCATGCATGCAAGCATGCAAAAGATAGTTTTATTTGCAAGGGTGGTTTCTACTAGGCTCTATATATTGTAAGGTTCAAAGTGGTCATTTTCTAAAGTGTCAAATTCATTTGCAAAAGGGTTTTATCTATAAACCATTTTTAAATCAATCATTATTTTATGTGGTTGAAAATGCTTTTAGCAAAGCAATATTCTTTTAAAGGGTTCACCAAATACATTTTAATTCTCAAAACTTGGTGTTTAGGGTCAGTAGGTTTGAAACTAATCATTTCCCAAAGGTTTTACTGAAAAATCATTTCTATATCAAAATCAATATTTTTATTTGACTAGAAATGAGCTAATTCAATTATTCAATCCTAATCTTCACAAAATACATTTTTAAATCCATAAGTTGGTTCCTAGGGTCAGTAGGTTCACAACAAACCATTTTGCAAAGATTTCAACCCAAAAATCATTTTGGTTAATTTTATATCCTAAACAAGCATACACAAGTTTCTGCAAAAACAAACATTTTACCAGAAGCTTTTTACTAAACAAAGTGCATGGTTGGCTAGGGCTTGTTTTTCTGAATCCATTGATATAAAATTTGCAAATTTTGGACGTGTGGATCAAAAGTTATGCAATTTAATCAGATTCTAACTTCTGTTTTAAACGAAACTAGTGCCACGCGGCGTGATATTACTGGCTGATACCGCTTCGGGTGGATTGAGCTCTCTGGACCACTGGATCTCATTTAAATCATACGGCTTAGATGCTCTCATACCCCTTCGTTTAAATCTATTCCTAGCCGCATGATTTACATCTAACGGTCACAAACGCTGGGTCAAAGTTTGGTGGCTCACCGTGTTCGCGTGACCGAGGTGAAGCTCAAGGTGGTCTCGAGGAGGCAAGGGGCGCACAGGAATGGCGGCAATTCCTCTCCGGAGTGGGTGGCGGCGTCAGGCGGCTCTGGAGGTCGTCGAGGGCGACGCTGTGGTTCACCCCGAGGAAAAACAAGGACACGGTTAGACGCGGGAGAGTGTGGCGAGTGCAGGAGTATCATCAGGAAGGAGAGGGGAGAACGGAGTTCACCTGGGAAGCTCGACGGAGTTGCTTGCAGGCGGTGGCGCTCAGGTGGTCATTGTTGCTGGCGCTATGGATCAAGTGCGGCCAAGCCGAGGGTGCAGGAAGGAACGCCTGAGGATGGAGAGCAAGCTAGTGTGATTGGGGAGGCGAGGGGCGGCAGTGGTTCGCCGGAATTGGCCGGGGAAGCTGTCGGAGGCAGAGAGGTTGGAGCTCTCGATTCGCTCAGCCTGGGGATAGAGAGGGAGAGGCGAGTGAGGGGAAAAGTAGGGGAGGAGCGGGCGGTTATCTACGCGTGATTGCAGGGGGAGTGATGGCCGCTGTTAACGCGAATTGATCGCCGGAGTAAATGGTAGCAACGGCAGGGCGACGTGATCAGGGGGGAAGACGATGCTGAGGTGGCCAGTGGGGTCCGTTTGTCAGCGAGGTGGGGAAAAAGGGAGTGGGGCCTGCCTGTCTGCGTCTGTGTGGGTGTGAGTATGGGTGAAAATCGTTTCGCGAGTGGGGTACGCCGGGTGGGATGTGTTGTTGGGCTATTGGGCCAGTTTAGTGGGTCGAGTCTGATTCCATTTTTTTTATTCTGATTGTTTTTGTTTTTCTAATTGATTTGCTGTTTTTAGATTCAATCAAACAATTAAGCACTCAAATGATTTCAAATCTTTGCCAAACTTTGCTTTGATTTTAGTTCTGTTTAACAACACAAATCAAAGTCAAAAATAAAATAATATTTTATTCTTTTTAGGATCCATTAAACCTTAGTCATTAATTCAAATAGGATTTGATTTATTTAAAATCTCCATTTTGAAATCTAAATAATAATATTCAAACCAATTCAGTAGGTTTTATTTGTAAATACAAAACACTTGGAAAACTTATAAAATAACAAGTTTTAGTGTTCAATAAAAATGGGAAAAGTCTTTACTTTAATAAAATTGGATATTAATAAATCCTCATTATTTTATTTAAATAGACCTTTACACTTTTAATCAAAAAAAAATATTTTATTTCAAAACTTGGCCAAGGTTTAATTTGGCTCTATAAAAATAGTCCTTACTTATATTTCTACCTTTTTATTTGAAAACTAAATCTTTTTATTAAAAGATCCAAAAATAGTAATTCCACTTATTTAAAATTTTCTTTATTAATTGTTTATCTTTTCAAATCCCTTTAGGATTTGTTTGATCAAAAATAGGTTTGAAGGTTTCCAATTGGAAAAAGTTTCTTCTCACCCTGAAAATCAACAAAGTTTTATTTTATTCATTTATTTTTCACATAACAAGATTTGGAAAATCTTGGGATGTGACATACACTTGGGTTTATTTCTTCAATCTGAAAAGTGAGACCCAAGAAAACTTCATCGACTTCATCAACATGGTTCAACGTCAACACAATGTCCCTGTGTTGATTATAAGGAGTGACAACAACACCGAGTTCAAGAACTACACCTTGAATGTATTTCTTAGTGATGAGGGAATGAAACACTAATATTCCACTGCATATACCCCTCAACAAAATGGTGTAGCCGATAGGAAGAACCGGACTCTTATTGATATGGCAAGGACCATGTTGGCGGAGTTCAAATCTACATATAATTTTTGGGCCGAAGCAATCTCCACTGCTTGCCATGCATCAAACCGGCTCTACCTCCGCAAGAAATTGATCAAGACTCCATATGAAATACTTACCGGTAATAATCCCAACGTATCTTACTTCCGAGTGTTCGGTTGTAAGTGTTTATATCTCAAAAATGGCGCTCGTTTGTCCAAATTTGATTCCAAAGCATTAGAGGGTATTTTTGTTGGCTATGGTCTCGAATCCCACACTTATAGAATCTATGATAAGCTATCCGGAGCTGTCATAGAATCTTGTAGTGTGGTTTTCAAAGAATATGATGGTCCCCAAGGGGGGCTATCCCATCCCAAAATTTTCCAAATTTTGAAATGTGAAAAAATAAATAAGCAAAAGAAACAATTGTTGAAATTTAGGGTGAAAAGAAACTTTTTTCTTCTAAATGGAAACATCAAAACCCTTCTTGAACAAATTTGCATGAAAAGGGAATCCAACAAAATTTCAATCAAGTGAAATGCATTCATCAATGAATGTATCTTGAAATTTAAACACTTGGAAAAGTTAAACCAAAACCCCAAATCTTAATGAAAGAAAACACTTCGAAAGATCAAATGCATTTTATGCATGGAAAGAATCTTGAATTTAAACACTTGGGAAAATAAACCAAAACCCTAAAACCCTAATGGAAAAAAATCATTTCCAAGATCTCTCCAAGTCTACGGATTTGATCCATATAAAAATCTACCAACAAACATTTATAAATGATAAAAAATGATAAACAAAAATATTATAAAACCATAGAAATTGGTTTCATTTAATTTGGAGCCATGGATAAAAACTTATGAATTTAATAAGATAAAGGGAAATAATTTCCAAGGCTAATAAAGCTCCTATCTAAAAATCCATACCAAATCTTGAGAAAATTAATCCTAAAAGGATTTAAAAAGATAAACAAATATTAAATAAAATTATACAAATTGGAATCACCAAATTTGGATCTATAAATAAAAAGATATGGATTTTATAAGATAAAGAAGGAAATACATAAATAAGGAATATTTAAAAGACAAATGAAATCTTGGCCAAATCCATAAACACATGGAAGTTATTGACTAATAAAAATAAATAAAAGATTATTTAAATAAAACTATATGGGCTTTGAACCATATTCAATTTTATTTAAATAAAGACAAATTGCCTAAACTAAATAAATAATAAATCATAAGGAAATTATTTAGAAGACAATTTAAAACTTGAAATAAATCCATAAGCAAATGGAATAAAGATAATCCAAATAAGATAAAGGAATAAATATTATTTGAATAAAAACTTATATGGAATTGAACCATATTTGTTTTGAATAAAGAAAAAATCCCTAATATAAATGATTAATTAAATCATGGGAAAAATAATGGAAATTGCCAAAGTGGATTAAAATTTATCTAATTAACTTAAAAAGAATAAAGGATTAATGAAATAGAATATATGGTTTGGAACCATATTCAAATTCATTTAAATAAAGGCAAAAGCCTCATTTAAATAAATATTAAATCATAATAAAATGTTTGAAATAATTCCAAGTGAATTATTTAAACACACCATATAACCTACTAAAAAGTATGGAAAAAGTTTGATAAAGAAATCTGAATTCAAATGAATGTTTGAATTGAAAAACAGAAAATAGAAAAAGAAACAGAAAAGAAAAAAAATAGAAAAGGGTCCAAACTATCTAAACCTAACCAGAACCCAGCCCATCTGGCCTAACTCGCAGCCCACCTGTCTCTCCCCCAGATCCTTTCACACCCGTGAGTCGACCCATTACCTCACTTACCGCGTGACCCCACCGTACCCTCCTCAACTCGCTGACTCCGCGACCCCACAGTGCCACCTCATCTCGTCTTCAACCTCGCGACCCGTTCCCCCTCATTCCTCCGGCCGTTGCTGCCATTGATGGCGCAACGTAATTGACATTGAATCCGCGAGTAAATCATGCTGTGCCTCTGCCTAGTTAAGCGCCCCTCTTCCCTCTTCCTTTCCCCTCACTCACCACTCCCTCTACGCCACAAGGCTGCTCCAATTCTTCCTCGCTCCGCCACTGTTCCGATGAATCTCTTGCGACAATTCCGACCAACCCAGCCACTCCCACTTCCCCTGGAACATACGAGCTTTCTCGCCAGCATCTGGCGCACCTGCTTCCGTGCCCCGTTTGCCCGCGCATGCCCCAGAACGTCACCAACGACGACAGAACGCCGCCGCTGTCTGCGTCCACTCCGGCAGCCTCCCCCGGTAATCCCTGACCGCCCCTCCTCTTTGGTTGATGCCCCTACAACCTCCTCTCTCTCACGCATCTGACACACTCTTTTTATTGCCTTGGCGTGCCCCATAACCTCACCAACGTCGAAGAACAGACGCACCCGACACCAATGACAACACCGGCGAGCAATCGCCAGCAACACCATGCGCCCCTGTCCCTGCAACGACAATGTTGAGCATCAGCGCGACCTAGCAAACTCTGTGAGCTTCTTCCCCCTCCCCTTGCTTCCTGTATTAGCCGGAACGCCACTGCCTGGACGCGCCACCGCCGCTCACCGTTGCTAGCGCCGCCAATCCATGAGCAGATGCTTAGAGCCATTAGATGCAGATCCAAAGGACACGATAGAATAACTTAACAAAGGGGTACAAAACGATCTGCACTGTGTGATTTCAATTAGATCCAACGATCCACGTAGCGCGATCCTAATGAATCAGTACTGACCAATAGGATTACACCCGCGGCCAGACACATGTTTTAAAAACAGATTTTGAATCTATTAGATGAATGATTTTGTAAAATCTATAACTTTTGATCTACACGTCAAAAATTTGCAAATTTTATATAATTGGAATCAGAAAAAGAAACCTTTGCAACCATGCCCTTAGTTTAGTATTTTGCTTCTGGAAAATTAGTTGTTTTTGCAGAAACATTTCTAGGCCTATTTTGAGTATAAAAATCATTCTAAGAATGATTTTTGGGTAAAATATTTTGCAAATGGTTTGTTTTGAACCTACTGACCAGAAACACAAACTTTTGGGTTTATAAATATATTTTGTTAACACTAGAAAAATATTACTTTAAATAAAAGCATTTCTAGTAAAACAAAATATTGTTATGTTTTAAAAATGAATTCTGAGTGAAACCTTTTGCAAATGGATTTGTTTTAAACACCTTGAACATAAACACTAACATTTGTGTTTAAAAACATATTTGGCAAACACTAGAATTTATTCCTTTGAATAAAATCATTTTTAGCAAAACAAAAATGATTGAATGGCCCATTTTCACTAACTTGATTTTAAATGGCTTTGCCACTTTTATAAATGACCAATATGTGTTCTAAAATGTTTATAGACTTATTAGAAACCACTTTTCGTATAAAACAATCTTTTGCATGCTTGCATGCATTTCTTTGTTTTCTTTATTTTATGTGGTGAATTGTTTAAATGCTAGTTTTGAATTTGTGCCTTGCTTGATTGAATTGTAGTGAACTTTAAAGAGTGTGACAATTGCAAGATCAAGGAGTGAACATAGTTTATCTACTAAAAAGGCAAGTGGTGCTTCATACATTTTGTCCTATTATTTTCACTATGCATTAGTGATATTTTGAGTAGGACTTGCATGGAATTTTTACTAAGAATGCTATGCCTTGGGAAATCCTAGTAGATGATGCCTTAGTAGAATTTTCCCTAAGTTAAGATTCTTGCTACTAATATGCTTAGCCTAGCTAGTAGAAAACAAGGGTGGACTATATTCATGCTATGAAATATTTCTAAGTCTATGACTTATGTTTTGTTTAATAAAACTACTAAGTGAATGAATCACCTGGGTGGAAATGGTATGAATGGGATATGTTGAGTGGTTACACAAGTCCTAGTGACTGGCAACCTTGTGCATCACACTTGTGGAAAGCTACCAGGAACAAAGAGATTTGAGATGTCAAGTGTTGAGAAGCTTCTAGTGCAGCTACATGGCATATGGGCTCTGCCTTTATCATATAGGTTGGAATAACTTAGCCAGATGGACAGAAGGTGGTAGTGGTTGATAGGTTGGGAACACATCCATTTGGTCTAAGGGAAGGCTTTTGAAAGATATCGTCTCGATGCATGTCGAGTCTTGTGGGGAAAGTGCACCACCTCTCGAGAGAGTAAAATCTAAGTACTTAGCCGTGTCCACGGCAATGGACAATTTGAGCATCAAGACATGGAAGCTATCAAGGATCTCCTCATCCCAATTTCTAAGTTAAAAACTTGTGATTGAACAAGGGTTAAAGGTTAACCAATTCTATTGGTTGTTCCTTGGGTGATTTTGACAAACAAAAACTTAGTGTTTTTAACTAATAAGGAAAACCTTATTTTGAGAAAAGCAAGCCTAAGCTCCACTTAGCCAAATTGCATATAGAAGATAGATACCACCATACTACCATAGTATCTCTTTACAATACAATTCAAATGTATTGACCCTTGTGGCTATAACTTATTATTTGCAGGTTTGTTTGATGTTAGTGAAGTGTGTTGAATAGGATTACAAGTCTACAACCAACATGATTGCCTGTGGCACTTTGAAGATGAAGGACTCCATGCTATATAGATATTTCCACTGCATTGTAATGAGATAGCCAAATGATCTATGTAAGATGTAATGTATTATTTTATTCCTGGTTATAAGTTGTAATATGACCTTTGTTCCTTGATATTACATCTTAAACTATGGATGCTAGCTATTGATCCAGGGACTAGCATTGTAAACACATGGATCTCTACCTTATCAGGTTGGGACCTCTACAGGGGCGTGTTGATGGTTGTGATGCAGATGATGAAATGCCTCCGGATGCCATAGGAAGAATGGGAGTGGGATTTATCCGCCCCATTGAGGAACCCCTTATGGCGGATCCAGAAGAACTATGCTCTATTCAAGTGGAGCCCTCATCTTCACAACAACAAGCTCCATCCATCGAGGAGGACAATGACCCAAGCCAAAGACAAGCTATGGACCCTGAACAAGTTGATCAGGGAGATACCCCTAGTGAGGAGGAGCTTGAGTCACCATTCTCTAGAATGTCAAGTGCTGCTAGGTCTATTTCACAAGGAAGATCTATACAATCTGCTGTGAGAGAAGCTCAACTCCAATCTAGTAGTGTGCCTAATCAAGACCAAGGTTAATCTTTGCCTCTTAATGAAGAGAATGATTCTGATGATGATCAAGGTCAAGTTGATGGTCAAGATGAGGACCAAAATGATGAAGAGATCCCCCCAAGAAACAACAAGGAGATCGAAACTCGTCGCAAATCTAGAATGGATAGAATGTTGGAATTAAGAGACCATTCTCTAGAGAATGTGGTTGGTGATCTGAGGAGAGGAATGTCTACTAGAGCACAATTGAAGAGGTTTAGTGACCACCAAGCACACATCTTCATGATAAAACCAAAGAAAGTATGGGAACCTCTTGGAGATTCGGATTGGTTGTAAGCAATGCACAAAGATCTCAACAACTCTGAGAGAAATAAAGTATGGAAGTTAGTTGAAAAGCCAAAGGATTGCCGCAATGTTATAGGCACCAAGTGGATATTAAAGAACAAGCAAGATGAGCATGGAATTGTTGTAAGGAACAAGGCAAGATTTGTTGCACAAGAGTTCTCTCAAATCGAAGGCATTGGCTATGGAAAGACATATGCCCCCGTGGCTCACCTTGAGTCCATCCGTATCCTTCTTGCTTATGCGGCACATCATAACTTTAAGTTGCAACAAATGGATGTAGAAAGTGCATTTCTTAATGGTCCATTAAATGAGTTGTTATATGTAAATCAACCCCCGGGGTTTGAGGATCCCAACTTCCCAAACCATGTATAAAACTTCATAAGGCGTTCTACGGGCTCAAACAAGCCCCACTCACATGGTATGAGCACCTTAGAGAGTTGTTGTTGGACCGTGGGTTTGAGGTTGGGAAACTCGATCCCACTCTTTTTACTAAGAAGGTCAATGGGTCGCTTTTTGTATGCCAAATATTTGTTGATGATATTATCTTTGGCACATCTGATAAAGCTTTTAATGATGAATTCTCAAAGCTTATGACTAATAGGTTCCGGATGTTTATGATGGGGGGGGGTTGAGAGTATTCCTTAGTTTTGAGATCAAGCAAGTAAGAGGAGGAACATTGATACGTCCAAAACGTATCTACTTTCCCGAACACTTTTGCTATTGTTTATCCTCTAAACTTGTGTGATTTGGATACAACTAACACAGACTGATGCTTTTTTCAGCAGAATTACCTTGGTGTCTAGTTTTTGTGTAGAAAATCAACTATCAGGAAAAATCCCGGAAAATATACCAAAAATCCTTTTTCACCAGAAGACTCACGGAGCCAGAGTATGAGACGGAGGGGGTGGCCTGAGGGGCCCATACCCCCTACTGCGCGGGTGGGCCCAGCCCGCGCCTGGATGGGGTGTGGCTGCCCCAGGAACCCCCTCGGCCTCCCTCTTTTCCTTTAAGATGTCTCTTGACCTAAAAATTGAGGGGGGTTCGAATTTTTTCCAGAAAGAGTTCCGCTGCGCCTCTACCACCAGAAACCGCGATGCGGAACCAGAAACTCCGTTCTGGCACCCTGGCGGGATGGGGAATTTAGAGAGGATCATCGCCATCCGTCATCACCAACGCCTCTCCATCAACCATCCATGTTTCCCTCATCCATGAGTGAGTAATCCTCCGCTGTAGGCTATGGGGATTGTAGGGATTGGATGAGTTCTATCATGTAATCGAATAAGATTGTTAGGGCATGGTGCCTAGTATCTCTATTAGTGCTATTTGACTTTGTTGCAACTTGTTGTGCTTAATGCTTGTCACTAGGGCCCGAGTGCCATGATCTCATATTTGAACTTATTATTGAATCATTTTGATAGTATTTTTTGTGATCTTATCTTCAAGTTGTGTACACATATCATTGTCCGGATCCAAAGTCACCGAAGTGACAGAAATTGGGACAACCTGAGGGGATGGCTGTGATGTGAGAATCACATGTGTTCAAGGAGTGTTAATGCTTTGCTCCGGTTCTCTATTAAAATGAGCACCTTAATTTCCAGTAGTTCCCTTGAGGCCCCGCTGCACGGGCTGGCAGGACAAAAGATGTTGTGCAAGTTCTCATTGCGAGCACTCATGACTATATATGGAGCACATGCATATGATTGTTTAATACTTGGATGCTTATTCTTATTTATCTGCAATTGCCTTAGATCTTGAAGTTACATGTTTAGACTCGTCCATGTAACTCCCGTCCATCCATCCCTATGTCTACCGCGCTCATATCCTACTATTTGCTACTACTGTTACTATCTCTCTTGTTTTGCTACTGCTACTGCTTTGCTGTTGCTACTACCAAACTGTTGCTACTGATAAACTTCTGTGAGCAAGAACTATTTCCAGGTGCAGCTGAATTGACAACTCAGTTGTTAAGGCTTGCAAGCATTCTTTGTCTCCCCTTGTGTGGAATCAATAAATTGGGTAATACTACCCTCGAAGACTGTTGCGATCCCCTATACTTGTGGGTCATCAAACATTCTTCAACCAAGCCAAATATACTCAAGATATGCTCAACAGATTTAACATGAAACATTTAAATGGAGCTCCTACCCTGTAACATCCCAAAAATACTAAACTTGGATCATCAAACTCTAATCATCAAATTTAGGGTTAACAAAAAACTTTGCTAAATAAAAAACATGAAAGCATGCATGTGTGTATGCATTTCATTTTGAATTCTTTTGAACCAACTTGTTTGTGTGTTCCTTTGCTTGTAAATGGATTCTTAGGTGAAATAAACATCATCTAAAAAATTCCCAAACTTTTCTCAAAGACAAGTAAATCAAAACAAATAAAATAATGGAATGGTCATTTTGAGCAATTTAACTCCCATGCCTACTTTGGCTGTCTCAAACTTTCAGAACTTAACAGAAACTTTTCTGGATCTTTGCACCCCTTGATTGTACTCATAACAAAGTATCAAGGCCCACTTTGTGATCATCCAGAAAGATTCAAATGCATAGTTTAAAGGACAGTTCAAAATTGAATCTTCATCATATGGGAAGATCCCACTTTTTCAAAAACCACTCAAACAAGCTCAACTTTCAAAACCGAAGCATCTGCAGACTCACCAGCACCAACCTAGCACACCCACCAAAAATCTTTTCAAAATTTAAAACTTGAATTCTTGCGGCCATTTCATCAAACACATTGCAGACACAAATCATCAAAATCTTAAACATTATTGTGAGCAGTGATTGAAGCCTAACTTTTTCCCTCTCTAGCTCACAACCATCTCAGTAGATCACCTAGAAAGTTAAACCAAGCACTAGACTCACTGTAAGCTAGGCAATGACATCAATGGTGAACAACCGAAGCTCACCATGCCACCCCAGTGGAGACAACAAGCTAGGAGGAGATTTAGCCGTGCCAACCTTGTCTGGGAGGCAGCCCACCGTCCACCGCCACTCCCTATCCCAGCCGCGAGCGTTGCCAAACCCTGGACCACACGCACGGACCGCGCCTAGCGCGCCAGAAACCATGCCGAGCATGCGCCAGAGCGCCACACTCGACCGACGCCCACAGACCGCGCACCGCCCTCGCCGCGTGCATACATGATCGCCACCTACCTAGGAGACCGCCAGACATCACCGTTCGCCGCCCCATGACGCACAGCCACCGCTCACCGTCGAAGACGCCGCCTCTGCCGTGCAGAGCATCGCGCGTTCCAGACCAAACCACACCGCCCCTACTCGCGCATTAAAGCCGTAGAGCATCGCCAGGAGACCACCAAGCAATCGCCACCGCCGGCCATGCCTCTAGCCGCCCGTAGCCAGGTCGCCACCGTCGCCTGCCCATCCCGTTCGGTCTCATCGTCGCGACTATAAATAGAGGCCACCCCCAGCCAAATTGAGCACACCATCTCACTCCCCTCTCCTCACTGATCGTGCCACCCCGTTCCCGGAGCAAGGCGAGCAGCGCTTCGCCGGAAGTTCACCGAAGTCTGCCGCTGCTGGAGAAGAAGGGGGCCAGCGATTGGAGCCGCCACAGGAGAAGCTACCGTTACCAGGAGGTTCGCCGTCGTCGACTTCGTCGTTCGCCCGCCTCGGCGGCCCTCGCCTGAACCCCGGTGAGCCCCCAACGACCCCCACTGTCCGCGCTAGGTTTCTGTCTCGCCGACGTTGCCCAACATCGACAATGACCCTCAGCCGTTGGATTAGAACCATATCGAACTCATAGGAGAGGTGCTTATACTAGGGCGTGTAACTAAAAGGTTAGGATTGATTATCCGCATACCGAGTATGGTGAATTCAGGATTTTTCCTGACGGATGTATTGAATGTTGTGGTGAAAGTGTACAATCTCTGCAGAGTGTCAAACTATTCGAATAGCCGCGTCCGCGGTTATGGACAGTTGGAGTGGCCATACTGTTCCCCCGCCATACTTTTCAAAATGATTTGTGAAAGGAAGTGAGACTTTGACTTGACCACAACAGAGTTGTGACATGAGATACAAGTTCCCATTTAGGTGTTATAAAAATGTGACTAGCTTCTCTTATTTCTAAACTTAGTAGAGGTAAATCTGGCTTCTTGCAAAACAACCCTAGAGCCTAGTGTCCTATTATCAAAAACCCCTTCCACTTGTTAGTATGAGTTTGCGAGTACTTAAAGAGTACTCATGGATTTGTCCCTGGCTATTCCCGTGGCCAGACTATGAAGAGGAGTACCTGGAGGATGGACCCCAGGAAGGTTACGACAACTAGGATCATCTCCCATCGTCAGCATTGCCTGTGACCCCGAAGATGGAGCTTCGCCTACGCTACCATTATTATTACGTATTCCGCTGCTTGAAGTTGTATTAAGAACTGGATCATGAGATCCCTATTTGTGTAAGCACTTATGTATGGTTTGTAATGGATGATGTACTATGGTTTCCAATTCTGTTATGTCTCGCAAAAATGGTAATCCTGGGATTGCGATGTATGGCATAACAGGCATCTGGGATTAAAAATCCGGGTGTTGACAAGTTGGTATCAGAGCCATCCTGACCATAGGAGACCCTAGTTAGACTGGACGTTTGAATCAAAAACTTAGTTTCAAGACCGAAGGAAGAAAATATTTACAAAAACTTATTCTCATTCTTATCCCTTTTATTCTTTCATGAAAATTAATGTTCCTCAAAAACTCTTGCAAAATACCTAAAATTTTGACACACTTGATCACTCTCCTAACTTACTCATCCTATATTCTTGTAGATGGACATGAAGTACATCAAGTTTTATCAGTTGGGGAATGGAGGAGACCTTATCTTTGAGAGGGATTTGGACCAGCTTTCGGAACTTCTGGAGCGTCCGCACCCCGAGTTCTTCGGAGCTCAGCTCAGTGATCAAGGAGGATAAGATATGCAGTGGCTAATCATTGCAAGTATCCGAGGAAAGATTGAACCTCCCACTGCTGAGGGAATTCAGTTTACCTTAAGAGAGAACAACTGGCTCGATGGACTTGCCAGGGCCATGCATGAAGCTTTTTCCCGTCTGTGTGGGCAGAGCATTAACCAGATCACGGGTACTCGCTTTGAGTTTTGCCCAAGGCTTGATGCTAATGGACAACCACTGGAAGCCCCATACCACCCTGAGCTGAAGACCCAATTGGACCACCTCAGCTTCATGATGTACGATCGTCAGCAGGAGTTGGATAACTACCGTGACTATTCCAACCACAAGTCTGCCATCATCAAGATGAAGGATCAAACCATCACCATGCTGGCAAAAGATCGCAAGTCTTGCTGTCGTCATCTCGACAAGAAGGAGCGCATTATTGCCCGTCTTCGCCACCGTATCTCATCTTTGGAGGAGACCATCCACGAGAGAGACATGCAGTTGGAGGAAAGGGAGAATGCCGGAGAGGATCTTCGTGGAGACCCCTACTCCTATCTCAGCGATGACGATGATTTTCTGGAGGATCAGGCTATGGACTTCTTCATCGATGAGGATGATTTCACCTTCATCGATGATGATGAAGATGACGAAGACACCGATTCTGAGGAGTAGTAGCACTTGAGGACTAGCGTCGTGAGTAGTATTCGGTCCCACCGTATTGCAGTTACGAGAATGGTTCTTAAAACCATTTGTTTGTCTTTGTTGTGGTGTGTGTTGTGCCGTGTGCTATGAATGAATGAATGAAAAGCAAGTTACTCGAAAATCTGAGTCAAACTTTGAAAACTTTTCAAAATCCCAGAACCCTAGAAATTTCCCTCTTTTCTCATGATCTATCTCAATCTTCAGATGCCATGCGGAGGAAATGGTTCATCCCCGGACCCAATGTTGTAGATCCTGCAAATGTTGACTTCTGACCGTGAAGCTGAAAGAGCCGAACGTCAAGCAAACCTAGCCACCCTGCAAAAAATAGCTCAGCTAGCCCATAAAAACAAAGGCCACGGAAATCAGGACAACCATGGATCTAAGCTCAAGAACTTCCAGAATACCAACCCACCTGTTTTCACTAAGTCAGAAGAACCCCTAGACGCTGATGATTGGCTGCAGACCATGGAAAATAACCTAGAAGTCGCTGGAGTGGAAGCCAACAAGAAAGTTCTGTTCGCCACCCACTACCTAGCCGGAGATGCCAGGGCATGGTGGAACAGTGTTCGCGCAATGACCGGAGGCCAGATGATGACCTGGGAGGAATTCAAGGTCAAGTTCAGCAGAACCCATGTGCCACCGGGTTTCATCAAGAGGATGAGAGACGAGTTCAGAGAACTGAAGCAAGGAAGGATGACTATAGTGGAATACCGTGACAAATTTTTGTCATTAGCTAGGTATGCCCCGGATGAGATCGACACCGAAGCCAAGAAGAAAGAAAGATTCCTGAATGGTCTGCATGATGAGATGTAGACAGTGTTAGTCAATATCCCCTTTGCTGATATTGAAGCCCTTGTTAACTCTGCCATCCAGATGGAAGGAAAGATCAACCAAGCCAATGAGAACCGCAAGCGTCGCATGATGTATCAGCCAGGAACCCATCAGACTCCAAAGTATCGCCCTAACCCATCTCCAGGATTTGCCCCTAGAACCAACAGGCCCCCGATGAACCGTCCGACCTATCCCTACCGTGGAACCCTAGGCCCGAAGGAAATCACAACAACCCTGGCAACTCTAGCAATTTCTACCGTGCCCCACCCAAGTTCAACAACAACAATGCTACCGCCAACACCAACATTGCCCCGAGGACTGGAAGCAATGTTGTGCCTGTAGCAGCAAAGGACAAGTCGCAGGTGACTTGTTATGACTGTGGAAATAAGGGTCACTACTCCAACGAGTGCCCCAACAAGAAGAATGCCGCAGCACCCAATGCCAATGTCCCAGCTCAGCAACAGCGTCGTGTTCAGCTAGGAAGAAGGTTTGCCCCAGGGAATTCACTCAACCGCAATGGCCGTCTTTTTCTCATGCATGCTGAAGAAGCTCAGGAAGCGCCAGACGTCGTGCTGGGTATGTTTTCTGTTAATTTAGTACTTGCACGAGTGTTGTTTGATTCTGGTGCATCGCACTCATTTGTCACCGAAGAATTTGCATTCACTAGTAAAATTCAACCAACCAAACTGAAGCATGTTATGATTGTTCAAATTCCCGGATCAACCACCAAGGCTAGGCAAATTTGCAAAGCCGTCCCCATCCGAATCCATGGCATAGATTTTTATGCAAATCTGATAGTACGCGGAACTAAAGGTTTGGAAGTAGTACTAGGAATGGATTGGATGTCCAAACATAAAGGATTGATTGAATGTGCCAAGAAAGCCATAACCATGACCAGTATAGCCGGAATATCAGTCGAGCATATATGTGAAACCTTACCTCGTCAATTCAAGTGCAACAAGAGTATAGCCCAACCTACCATTGACCAAGTCCGGATAGTCTGTGAATACCCCGATGTATTTCCAGATGTTTTGCCCGGTATGCCCCTAGATCGGGATATCGAGTTTATCATCGAACTAATCCCCGGAACCGGACCCATAGCCCAGAGACCATATAGTATGA
Source organism: Avena sativa (assembly GCA_916181665.1). Taxonomy (NCBI): domain Eukaryota; kingdom Viridiplantae; phylum Streptophyta; class Magnoliopsida; order Poales; family Poaceae; genus Avena; species Avena sativa. The sequence continues at coordinate 189,463,779 of OV702284.1, read as the reverse complement.
ACCCGTCTGAGCTAGCAGAACTGAAGAAGCAACTGGATGCCATGCTGGAAATTGGATTGATTCAACCAAGTGCGTCACCATGGAGATCACCTGTTTTGTTTGTGGACAAGAAAGATGGAGGTAACCGTTTGTGTACGTATTATCGGAAGTTGAATGATGTCACCATCAAGAAAAAATACCCCTTGCCCAAGATAGAAGACCTGTTTGATCAGTTGAACGGTGCTAAAGTGTTTTCTAACATTGATCTTAGAACTGGGTATCATCAACTCAAAATTCGTGCAGAGGATATTCCAAAGACTGCCTTTACCACCAGATATGGACTGTACGAGTATACAGTCATGTCTTTTGGATTAACCAATGCCCCCGCTTGTTACATGAATCTGATGAATAAGATTTTTATGGACTTCCTGGATAAGTTTGTCGTTGTTTTCATCGATGACATTCTGATTTATTCCAAATCGGAAGAAGAACATGAGCTACACCTAAGGACCATTCTTGGAACCCTTAGAGAGCATCAGCTGTATGCAAAGTTTAGCAAATGTGAATTCTGGTTACAGGAGGTAGGATTCCTCGGTCACATTGTATCAGCCGGAGGAATTGCCATTGACCCTGCCAAAGTGAAAGACATAGAGGATTGGCAAGCCCCAACCACTCAAACCCAAGTTCGTGCATTTCTCGGATTGGCGGGATATTACCGCAAATTCGTAGAAGGATTCTCGAGTATCGCCAGACCCATGACCCAATTGCTGAAGAAGGACAAGAAGTTTGAATGTACCGACAAATGTGAAGCGAGTTTTCAATAACTCAAGAGGATATTGATTTCAGCCCCAATCTTGATCATGCCGGATATCACGAAGCCCTTCGATGTGTATTGTGACGCATCCAAGATCGGTCTCGGATGTGTGCTAATGCAAGAAGGCAAAGTTATATCCTATCTATCTCGACAACTGAAGAAACATGAGCAAAATTACCCAACCCATGACCTCGAACTCGCAGCCGTAGTTCTAGCCTTAAAGACATGGAGGCATTACCTGATGGGAAATCGTTGTGAGATTTATTTGGATCACAAGAGACTGAAGTATATATTCACTCAGAAGGAACTGAATATGAGACAGAGAAGGTGGATTGAGCTAATCAAGGATTAGGACCTAGACATCCACTATCACCCTGGTAAAGCCAATGTGGTAGCCGATGTTCTTAGCAGATTGCCGTGCCGCTTGAACTCCATGATTTTAAAGGAGCAACCAAGCTTGCACAAAGAGATGGAAGATTTTCGAATAGAATTAGTAAGTGAAGGATTTTTGGCTAGCATAGAACTCCAGCCCACTTTGATCAGTCAGATTAAAGAGGCGCAGAAGGGAAATGCTAGTATCGACGGAATCAAGCGTCGTATCGGTACAGGCAAAGTACCCGGATTCACCGAAGAAGAAGGAGTTCTGTGGTACAAAGGACGCCTTTGTGTACCATCAGATTCTGAGTTGAAAGAAGTTATTTTGAAGGAGGCTCATGATACTCTTTATTCTATCCATCCCGGAGGAACTAAGATGTATCAAGATTTGAAAGAGCAATTTTGGTGGCATAAGATGAAGAGAGAAATCGGAAGCTATATCGCCAAGTGTGACATATGTCAGCGAGTCAAGGCAGGACATCAAAGACCCGCTGGATTGTTGCAACCATTGCAGATTCTGGAATGGAAATGGGATTCCGTTGGAATGGACTTTATCAGCGGATTGCCTACTTCTAGTAGGGGAAATGACTCTATCTAGGTCATAGTGGACCGACTGTCCAAAGTCGCCCATTTCTTGCCCATCAAGACCACATATCAGAGTTCGAAGCTAGAGGAGTTGTACATCGCTAGAATAGTGAGTTTGCATGGAATCCCCAAGAACATCATATCGGATCGAGGAACTCAGTTTACCTTGAGATTCTGGAAGAAAGTTCAAGAAGGTTTAGGAACCCACCTAGATTTTAGCACCGCATATCACCCTCAGACCGATGGACAAACGGAGCGAGTAAACCAAATACTCGAAGATATGCTGAGAGCATGTGTGTTAGAATATGGATCCAAGTGGGAAGACTGTCTGCCGTTTGCAGAATTCTCATACAATAACAGTTATCATGCCAGTTTGCAAATGGCCCCATTTGAATTCAGGTACGGAAGGAAGTGTCGCACCCCTTTGAACTGGTCGGAAGTAGGAGAGAGTCAGATTTTCGGACCCGACATCCTACGAGAAGCAGAAGAGAAGGTTCACAAGATTCATGAGCACCTCAAGACCGCCCAGTCCAGACAGAAGAGTTACGCCGATAAGAGACGTTGAGACCTCGCCTTCAACATAGGAGATTTTGTATATCTGAAGGTGTCGCCATTGAAGGGAATGCATCGTTTCCAACTCAAAGGAAAGTTAGCCCCAGATATATCGGACCTTTCAAAATTCTGAACCGTCGAGGAGAGGTGTCGTATCAATTGGAACTACCCGAAGAGATGTCAGCCGTGCACAATGTGTTCCATATCTCGTTACTTCGCAAGTGTCTCGAAGTCCAAGAGAAGACCGAAGTGTTCAAAAACATCGATCACCGGACCATAGAGATCAACGATAACCTGACCTATCCTGAAGTACCCATCCGTATTTTGGAAGAAGCTTTTAAAACTACCCGAACCCGAAGCATCAAGTTTCTCAAGATTCAGTGGAGCAACCACACAGAAGAGGAAGCTACCTGGGAGCGCGATGATCGCATCAGGATAGAGTTTCCTGATCTCTTCAAATTCTAGGTAATCTTTTTCGTCCTTTTTCAAATCTCGGGACGAGATTTTGTTTAAGGGGGGAAGGTTTGTAACATCCCAAAAATAATAAACTTGGATCATCAAACTCTAATCATCAAATTTAGGGTTAACAAAAAACTTTGCTAAATAAAAAACATGAAAGCATGCATGTGGGTATGCATTTCATTTTGAATTCTTTTGAACCAAATTGTTTATGTGTTCCTTTGCTTGTAAATGGATGCTTAGGTGAAATAAACATCATCTAAAAAATTCCCAAACTTTTCTCAAAGACAAGTAAATCAAAACAAATCAAATAAGGGAATGGTCATTTTGACCAATTTAACTCCCATGCCTACTTTGGCTGTCTCAAACTTTCAGAACTTAACAGAAACTTTTCTGGATCTTTGCAGGCCTTGATTGTACTCGTAACAAAGTATCAAGACCCACTTTGTGATCATCCAGAAACATTCAAATGCATAGTTTAAAGGACAGTTCAAAATTTAATCTTCATCATATGGGATGATCCCACTTTTTCAAAAACCACTCAAACAAGCTCAACTTTCAAAACCCAAGCATCTACAGACTCACCAACACCAACCTAGCACACCCACGAAAAATCTTTTCAAAATTCAAAACTTGAATTCTTGCGGCCATTTCATCAAACACATTGCAGACACAAATCATCAAAATCTTAAACACTATTGTGAGCAGTGATTGAAGCCTAACTTGTTCCCTCTCTAGCTCACAACCATCTCAGTAGATCACCTAGAAAGTTAAACCAAGCAATAGACTCACTGTAAGCTGGGCAATGACATCAATGGTGAACAGCCGAAGCTCACCATGCCACCCCAGTGGAGACAACAAGCTAGGAGGAGATTTAGCCGTGCCAACCTTGTCTGGGAGGTAGCCCACCGTCCACCGCCACTCCCTGTCCCAGCCGCGAGCGTTGCCAAACCCTGGACCACACGCACGGACCGCGCCCGGCGCGCCAGTAACCATGCCGAGCATGCGCCAGAGCGCCACACTCGACCGACGCCCACAGACCGCGCGCCGTCCTCGCCGCGTGCATACATGATCGCCACCAACCTAGGAGACCGCCAGACATCACCGTTCGCCGCCCCATGATGCACATCCACCGCTTACCGTCGAAGACGTCGGCTCTGCCGTGCAGAGCATCGCGTGTTCCAGACCAAACCGCACCGCCCCTACTCGTGCATTAAAGCCCTAGAGCATCGCCAGGAGACCACCAAGCAATCGCCACCGCCGGCCATGCCTCTAGCCGCCCGTAGCCATGTCGCCATCGTCGCCTGCCCGTCCCGTTCGCTCTCATCGTAGCGACTATAAATAGAGGCCACCCCCAGCCGAATTGAGCACACCATCTCACTCCCCTCTCCTCACTGATCATGCCACCCCGTTCCCGGAGCAAGGCGAGCAGCGCTTCACTGGAATTTCACCGAAGTCTGCCGCTGCTGGAGAAGAAGGGGGCCAGCGATTGGAGCCGCCACAGGAGAAGCTGCCGTTACCAGGAGGTTAGCCGTCGTCGACTTCGTCGTTCGCCCGCCTCGGCGGCCCTCGCCTGAACCCTGGTGAGCCCCCAACGACCCCCACTGTCCGTGCTAGGTTTCTGTCTCGCCGACGTTGCCCAACATCGACAATGACCCTCAGCCGTTGGATTAGAACCAGATCGAACGCACCACTTCGCCCCATACCGCTTCGCACCCCCTCGTCTCACTGACGCATGGGGACAACCACTTAACCAGCCCGCGTAAGCGCTGTGCTTAGCAGGCCGGCCCAGTATCACTTCCCGCGCAGCCCAGTTATTTGAATTTAACCTTTTCCATTATATTTCAAACACACTTCTGTACCCAATTTCAAAAAATCAACCCAGGTCGATTCAGTGAACCAAATTGAATGAAACCAATTTTGTTAGAAAGTTCTGGGAATACTGAATCCAGGCCCATTGGATTCAAGTCATTTGGATCTGTAAAAATAACAAGGCAGAAGCTTTTCTGCATTCACACATTTTCAAATTAAAACCATAATAGCTTTTGAGTTGATTCCAACTCTCAAAAATCACATTTAACCATACCTTCCAGAATATATAAAAATATATAGGTTTACTTGCAGAAATAATGTTCAAGTAATAAAAGAATGCTACATAGGCATTTCTAGTCACTTTATTTAATTAAAATAAAAGGGTAAAACCTTATTAAATTGCGACACCACTTTAAATCACATTCCCATGGACTAAAATATGTGGTGATGACATGTGTCAACATGATCCCATGTTTGGTTTGGAGAATATTAAATCTTAAGTAGTTTTTCAATGAGTAGAAATTACTTTTCTAAAAATAAAAGGAATTAAACCAAGCTTTAATCTTGTAATGTTAGTGATGATGCTAGATCATCTATAGGACCCTTTGTGTGATGATTGCGAGTAGTTAAGTATTGTTTGGTGATTGTGCACCTCGTATTTATTCATAGATGCTAGTACCGACCAAGGATACGAGGAGTAAGGAGGATTCTACGAAGAAGAAGCCGAGGAGAACTTCAACAACTGCTCTGCACAAGGCAAGCCTTACTAATCAAGTTGACCTGTGCAAGATAACACTTGCAATTTATCAAGCTTATACTGATACTATGCAAGCCAATACTTGCCTATCACCATGCCAACTATATGCCTTAAGCATAGATGATCCTACCCACTTGATAAACCAATCCTAGTTTTTACTTACAAGCTTATTACTTTATTTGTTTATCAAAGCTATTACTTAGAGTTTCCTTCAGTGAACTGTAGATACTAGAAAGATATTTGAAGGTTGCATAAAGAGCATAAAATTTGGCCTAAGCTAGATAATCTTGATGTCATCCTAAGGCATGAGATTGAACTTAGTTGAAACTCCACTAGCTTACCACCCCTCATTAGTACTTAATCCCACTTGTAGATGTTAGTGCTAAGCATAAAACTTGATCAACTTTAGATGGGAATACTTGGTAAAAATGGTTATGAGAACCTTGGAATGATGGATCATTCTATTGAAATGTTTTGGACATGTGTTTCCGAAAACACCAGATGATTTTGGTGATGAAAAAGTTGAGGCATGAGCCTTAGCCCTTTATAAAACTGATGGTTGTCTGGATGCGATACCATTCCAATTTTTACCGTACAACCACAATACCCGAAGATTGGGTAGGGCTTGACTGGAAACTTATATACCTTAGTATTAGTTCCCTCACGGCCAAGGTCTGAGCTGAGGCTACCTTGTGAAGATTGTCCACCTGTGCAGTACCCAAGATGACAGTTGGTCATGGTTGGGAGGCCAAACTCACAGGAGAGGTGCTTATACTAGGGCATGTAACTGAAAGGTTAGGATTGATTATCCGCATACCGAGTATGGTGAATTCAGCATTTGTTCCTGACGGATGTATCGAATGTTGTGGTGAAAGTGTACAATCTCTGCAGAGTGTCAAACTATTCGAATAGCCGCGTCCGCGGTTATGGACAGTTAGAGTGGTCATACTGTTCCCCCGTCAGACTTTTCAAAATGATTTGTGAAAGGAAGTGAGACTTTGACTTGACCACAACAGAGTTGTGACATGAGTTACAAGATCCCATTTAGGTGTTATAAAAATGTGACTAGCTTCTCTTATTTCTGAACTTAGTAGAGGTAAATCTGGCTTCTTGTAAAACAACCCTAGAGCCTAGTGTCCTATTATCAAAAACCCCTTCCACTTGTTAGTATGAGTTTGCGAGTACTTGAAGAGTACTCATGGCTCTGTCCCTGGCTATTCCCGTGGCCAGACTATGAAGAGGAGTACCTGGAGGATGGACCCCAGGAAGGTTACGACAACTAGGATCATCTCCCATCGTCAGCATTTTCTGTGACCCCGAAGATGGAGCTTCGCCTACGCTACCGTTATTATTACGTATTCCGCTGCTTGAAGTTGTAATAAGAACTGGATCATGAGATCCCTATTTGTGTAAGAACTTATGTATGGTTTGTAATGGATGATGTACTATGGTATCCAATTCTGTTATGTCTCGCAAAAATGGTAATCCTGGGATTGCGATGTATGGCATAACAGGCATCTGGGATTAAAAATCCGGGTGTTGACATACCCCCATGGCAACAAAGACTCATCTTGAACTAAATCCAAATGGTAAAGATGTGGATCAAAAGGTATACCGGTCTATGATTGGTTCCTTTCTTTACCTTTGTGCATCTAGACCCGATATTGTGTTGAGTGTAAGAGTGTGTGCAAGATATCAAGCGGCTCCTAAGGAAAGCCATTTTATGGCGGTCAAGAGAATCTTTAGATATTTGGTTCATACCCCACACTATGGTATTTGGTATCCTCATGGCTCAACATTTGCTCTTTGTGGATACACGGACTCGGATTGGGCTGGTGATAAGGATGATAGAAAATCAACATCCGGAGCTTGCCAATTCCTTGGTAGGTCATTGGTGTGTTGGTCTTCTAAGAAAAAAATTGTATATCTCTCTCCACCGCCGAAGCTGAGTATGTGGCAGCTGCTAGTGCTTGCACTCAATTTCTATGGATGAGGCAAACTTTAAACTAATACGTGTCCATTGTGACAAAGTGCCTCTTCTATGTGACAATGAAAGTGCTATCAAGATTGCTTATAACTCGGTGGATCACACAAGGACCAAGCATATTGAGATGCATCATCACTTCATTAGAGATCATGTTGCTCAAGGTGATATTGAGCTATCTTATGTGTCAACCAAAGACCAACTTGCCGACATCTTCACGAAGCCACTTAATGAAGCAAGGTTTTGTTATTTGAGGAATGAACTAAATATCATAGATTCAAGGAGATTGACTTGATCACCTTGCATACTCACCTATGTCTTGACTCTTATTTGGTTTAGGTGTAGGTATGGAGATAGGGGGAGTGCGGTCCTAATGCATTGGGCTATCCCTCCCCCCATAATGCCAAAATTAAGAAATTCAATTCTCTTAATATCATGTTGTGATATGTGAGAGCCATTGATGAGTAGTCTAGAGGTCCCAACCTTTAATAAGGTAGAGATCCATGTGTTTACAATGCTAGTCCCTGGATCAATAGCTAGAATCCACAGTTAAGATGTAATATCAAGAAACAAAGGTCATAATACAACTTTATAACCAGGAATAAAATAATTCATTACATCTTACATAGCTCATTTGGCTATCTCATTACAATGCAGCAGAAATATCTATAGCATGGGGTCCTTCATCTTCAAAGTTCCACAGGCAATCATGTTGGTTGTAGACTTGTAATCCTAATCAACACACTTCACTAACATCAAACAAACCTGCAACATAATAAGTTGCAGCCACAAGGGTCAATACATTTGAATTGTATTGGCAAGTGATATTATGGTAGTATAGTGGAGTCTATCATCTCTATGCATTTGGCTAAGTGGAGCTTAGGCTTGCTTTGCTCAAAATAGATTTTCCTTATCATTTGAAAACTCTAAGTTTTTGTTTGTCAAAATCACCCAAGGAACCACTAATAGAAATTGGTGAACCTTCAACCCTTGTTCAACCCCAAGTTTTTAACTTAGAAATTCGGATGAGGAGATTCTTGATAGCTTCCATGTCTTGATTCTAAAATTTGTCCTTTGCCAGGGACATGGATAAGTACTTAGATTTTACACTCTGTAGAGGTGGTGCACTTTCCCCACAAGACTTGGTTTCACCAAGACAAGATCTTTCAGAAGCCTTCCCTTAGACCAGAATTTACGCGTTCCAACCTATCATCCCCTACCACCAACTGTCCATTTGGCTAAGTTACTGCAACCTATATGATCCAGGCAGAGCCCATAATGCCAAGTGGCTGCACTTGAAGCTTCTCAACATTGGACATCTCAAATCTCTTTGTTCCTGGGTGGCATTCCACAAGTGAGATACACAAGGTAAACCATAGAAATGGGCCTTGTATAACCACTCAACACAAACCATTCCTTCCATTCCACCCAGGTGTTTCATTCACTTAGTTGTTTTATTAAACAAAACACAAGTCCTTGACTTAGAAATATTCCATAGCATGAATATAATCCACCCTTGTTTTCTACTAGCTAAGCTAAGTATGATAGTAGTAGGAATCTTAACTTAGGAAATTTCTTCTAAGGTTTCATCTACTAGGATTTCCCATGGCATAGTTTATACTTAGCCAAAAATTCCATGCAAGTCCTACTTAGAAATATCACTAATGCATAGTGAAAATAATGGGAAAAAAGTATGAAGCATCACTTGCCTTTTTGGTCGAGAATTATAAGTTCACTCCTTGATCTTGCAATATTCACACTCTTCAAATTCCACTACAATTCAACCAAGCGAGCAATATTCAATCTACCATTCAAGCAAAAATCACATAAAATAATATAAACAAAGCAATGCATGCAAGCATGCCAAATATTGTTTTATTTGGAAAAGTAGTTTCTACTAGGTTATAAACATTTGAAAACACCCATTGGTCATTTACAAAAGTGGTAAAACCATTTGATATCAAGTTAGTGAAAATGGCCATTTTAAGTCATTTTTATTTTGCTAGAAATGGTTCAAACCAAAGTAATATTTTCTAGTGTTTGACAAATACATTTTTAAACACAAATGTTGGTGTTTTATGGTCAAGTGTTTAATATTAAAACCATTTGCAAAAGGTTTCACCTATAAACCATTTTTACACTAAATCAATATTTTATGTTGTTGAAAATGCTTTTAGAAAAGTAAAAATTTATAGGGTTCATCAAAATACATTTTTGAATTCTAAAACTTGGTGTTTAGGGTCAGAGAGTTTAAATCAAAACATTTCCCAAAGGGTTTCCTCCAAAAGCATTTTTAACATGTAAACATTATTTTTATTTGACTAGAAATGTTCTAAATCAAAGATTTATTGTTTTGCCTGACAAAATAAGTCTTTGAATCCACAAGTTGGTTTATATGGTTAGTAGGTTCAAAGCAATCCATTTGCCAAAAATTTTATCACAAAAATAATTTTAGAATGAATTTTATATTCAATTTATGCCTACACAAGTTTCTACAAAAACAACAATTTTACCAGAAGCAATTTATAAAACAAAGTGCATGGTTGGAAATTACTTCTCTTGATGATTCCAATGATATAAAATTTGCCAAATTTGGACGTGTGGATCAAAAGTTATAGATTTTACAAAATCTAGCATCTAATAGATCAAAATTTCTAATTTAGAACAGACTCTAGCCACGTGGCTGATTTCTATTCGTCGGTACCGTTTCGTCTGGATCGAGTGATATGGGCCATTGTATCTAATTAACAACACACGACACATATGCTCTCATACCTCTTCGACAAGTCAATCTATTGCATCACTCGGATCTAGATCGGACGGCTCCTAATGCTTTGCCAAGAACTGGCGGCGCGGCGACGGTGGTCGGCGGCGGCGCGGCTCTGGCGATGGTGTTCTGGCTATTCCAGGAAGGGAGGGAGAGGGAGGACAGGATCACCGTGTTCGTCGTGGAATGCTGATGCTCAAAGTGCTCGGGGTTGGCGAAGGGGCGCATGGGGACGATGGTAATCTCTCACCGGAGTTCTTGGCGCCGTTGGACACGCACGAGTTTCGTTGGTGGCGTCGCTACTGAGCACGAGAGAGCAAGCAAACAACATTGTTAGATGCACGGAAGAGTGGGGAGTACTGGAGCATCAAAGAGAAGAGGAGGCGCAGTCAGAGACTACGAGAGGGGTTCGCCGGAGCTGCTGCAGACCGTGGCGGCGCTCGGTGTTGACGTTGCCGACGATGTGGAGCGCGCGCGGGCGAGTGGAGGCTACAGAGAGGTTCGCCGGGTGATGGGGAGTGCGCTCGTGTGGTCGAGGGGGCGAGGGGCGACGACGGCTGGCCGGAATTCTCACCAAAAGACGTCGGAGGCAGTGGCAGTGTGAGGACGAATTGGGACGGCCTGAAGGCAGAAAGGGAGGGGCGAGAGAGGGGAAATGGAGAGGAGGGGTAGACACTTAAGAGGGCATGGTCAGGGGGCGGTTAAATGGCATCATTACCGCGAATTTAATCGAAGAAACGACGACAGAAACGGCTCTAGGAGGAGGGCGTGGTCAGCGCGGTGGGTGAAGAAGATGACCTGGCCGGTGGGGTCTGCTTGACAGCGAGAGAGAGAGGTAGTGGGGTCCAGCAGTCAGTGAGGGGGCGGGTCGAATCTTCGGTGCGAATCGTTTTCTCGCAGGAAGTGGTAAATGGGCTAACTGGGCTAGTGGGCTGGGTTTGCTGGGCTGGCTGCTTTGTTTATTTTTTTCCTTCTCCTGTTTATTTTTCTTTTTCCATTTCTTTTATTCTGTTTTGATTTTTTAATCATTTCAAACAACTATTTGAATTCAAACTTCAACCAAACTTTGTGTATTCAAATACAGATTAATAATTCCTTCTAAAGTAAATTTTAAAATAATTCTTTTATTCTTTTTACGGAATATTAATTATTTAAAATAAGCCCTTGTCTTAATTCAAACAAGATTTTAAATATAGTTTCAACGCTTATTTGAATTCAAATTTTTTTACGAAACCTTTTTCAGTAAGTTTTATTTATTAATTAGGATGTCAAATAATTCACTTTGAATTATTTGGAATATTTTTAATATGATTTATTAATCATTTACATTGGGTATTTGTCTTTATTCCAATGAAATTAAATATGGGTTTAATTCCATAAAACTTTATTTAAATGATTCTTTTATTTCATTTAAGTCAATTAAATAACTTTTATTCCACTTGGGTAAATTCAAATTATTTTTCCTGATTTAATTGATCTTTTCCATTAGGGATTTTGTCTTTATTCAAATAGAAATAGAATTTGGTTAATGCCATTTTATTTTATTTTGAAAATTCTTTATCCTTTTATTTTATTTGGATTTGGATAATATTCATTCCATTTGCTTATGGATTAGGCCAAGATTTAATTTGGTCTTTAAGATTCCTCATCTAATATTTCTTTATTTATCTTATAAAATCCATATCTTTTTATTTATAGATCCAAACTTGGTGTTTCCAATTTGTATAATCCTATTTAATATTTGTTTATCCTTTTAAATGACCTTAGGATTATTTGCTCACCATTTGGTATGGATTTCTAGATAGGTGCTTTATTAGCTTTGGAAATTCAATTTCCTTATCTTTATAAGATTTTATTTATGGCTCCAAATTAGGTGAAACCAATTCCCATGGTTTTTATAATATTCCTATTTGTCATTCTTGATCATTTATAAATGTTTGTTGACAAATTTTTATATGGATCAAATCCATAGGCTTAAGAGATAACTTGGAAATGTTTTTTTCTTTCATTAGGGTTTTAGGGTTTTGGTTTATTTTCCAAGTGTTTAAATTTCTAGATGCATTTATGAAGAATGCATTCCACTTGATTTGAATTTAGTTGGATTCAAACATTACTCATGTTTGTTCAATATGGGATTTTAAGTTTCCATTTAGATACAAAAAGTTTCTTTTCACCCTAAATTTCATCAATTATTTATTTTTATTTATTTTTCACATTACAAAATTTGGAAAATTTTGGGATGTGACAGGCTACCACCCTTAAAAGAAATCTCGTCCCGAGATTTGGGAAAGATAGGGTTACAAGTTGGCTCAAGGCAACTAGGGTACTACCACCCTTAAAAGAAATTTCCAACTAGATTACATCTTGGCTTGCTTGGGATCTTGATGAAACTTCTCTGGGCAAACATCTGCATAGTGTCCTTTGTTTCCACACTTGAAACATGTGACAAGGCTGAGATCCTTCATAGGCTTGTTTATCTTGTGCTTCATCTTTTTTGGACAATTGCTTGCATAATGTCCTTGATCACCACAATTGTAACATGTGACAAGATTGAGTTCTTCACGTATCTTCTGTGGACAAGTTGACACATAATGGCCTAGCTCTTTGCAGTTGTTGCACCACACTTGGCTAATTTCCTTATACTTTTTCTTGTTCTCTGGACATTCATTGGCATAGTGTCCCATCTCTTTGCAATGGCAACACTGCACTTGACTTTTGTCCTTCTTCTTCTTGGGTTTCTCCAAAGCTAGGAGTTCTTCTAGTTCATGCTCTTCATATCTCACCTCAAAGGTGGGAAATTCTCCTGGTCTCCTTAGTCTTTTCCTTGGATAATACATATGTCTCTTCTTCTGTCCATCAAGGTGAGTCATATTGCATGGAGGTGCAAGCTGAGATTTTCCTTTGTCTTCATCCTTCTTGGTAGAAGTTGTTCCCTCATGGGGGTTTACAATCTTTTGATGCACTCCACCTTGTTTCCTTTGTTGAACTATGGAATAGATGGGGCATTGGATAGGGACATGATTATTTCCTTCAAATAGGAAACAAGTAGCTTGAGATGTGGGGCATTGATGAGTTGTATGTTTCTCTTCACAATTGGGGCATTGATCTTCATGCTCTTTGGAAGTGTGATCCTTATCTCCACAAACATTCCAATCTTGGGTTCCTTCTAGAATATCATCCTTGATATCCTTGTTGTCATAAACTCCTTGGGAAGGGTTGTCTCCCATGTTGATCATTTGATTTGTCACCTTTTGCATCAATTGAGTTTGGGTTTCCAAAAACCTTTGCATGGTTGGGTCTAGCTCATTGTTGTTGGCTAAAAACTGAGTTGTCACTTGGTTCAACTGGGTTTGGGTTACTATGAGTTCTCTCATGTGCATCTCTTGGTTGTTGTTGTTGTTACCATTCTTGATATTGGAGTTTCTTGGAGTAGTCATCTGTTTGGGTTGGATTGGGATTAGAATAGGCAAAATATTTCTAAGAAAATAACTCTAATCACACACAACAATTTCACACAAGCAATGTGCAAGCAATCAAAAACAACATTCCAATCAAACAACAAAGTTTCAAGCACATTTTTAAGCAACAAAATATTTTGCTACACCACATAAGTTGGTGGGTTTGATCTAAACTAAATATGGTCGTCCAACTATATGGTTCACTTGAGATCTTTCCATCCTTCTTTGTTGTTTCTTCTTGAATGCGATCATGGTCTCCTTGGAAAAATTCTTGTGTCTTGGTCACAAAACTTCAAAGGTGATTATGGCTCCTTCTAAGTTGTGTTTCTTCAGTCTTCAAGTCTTGAGTAATATTTCTTGTCTCACTTGTAGTCCTTAGTGATATCCAAGTTGAAGTCCTTGGTGAAACTAAAGTTGAAGTCTTTGATGATGTTGAAGTTGAAGTAATTTGAGTTGGTGAAGTCCTTTGCTCAAGTTGATGTCTTTGCTCATGGTGGAGGCTTTATCCATCCAGTTTGAAAATGAAGAGATGTAGAATCAAAACCAAAATGGTTGAGGAAAGAGTTTACAAGATTGTTTGTAAATAAGTTTTGAACAAATACAACTCCTATTTTTCTAAGGGGTTTTGTCCTATCCTAGGGTTACAATCCTACAGGCAACACAGTGCTCTGATACCATCTGTAGAGGTCCCAACCTTTAATAAGGTAGAGATCCCTGTGTTTACAATGCTAGTCCCTGGATCAATAGCTAGCATCCACAGTTAAGATGTAATATCAAGAAACAAAGGTCATAATACAACTTTATAACCATGAATAAAATAATTCATTACATCTTACATAGCTCATTTGGCTATCTCATTACAATGCAGCAGAAATATCTATAGCATGGGGTCCTTCATCTTGAAAGTGCCACAGGCAATCATGTTGGTTGTACACTTGTAATCCTAATCAACACACTTCATTAACATCAAACAACCTGCAACATAATAAGTTACATCCACAAGGGTCAATACATTTGAATTGTATTGGCAAGTGATACTATGGTAGTATAGTGGAGTCTATCATCTATATGCATTTGGCTAAGTGGAGCTTAGGTTTGCTTTGCTCAAAATAGATTTTCCTTATCATTTGAAAACTCTAAGTTTTTGTTTGTCAAAATCACCCAAGGAACCACCAATAGAAATTGGTGAACCTTCAACCCTTGTTCAACCACAAGTTTTTAACTTAGAAATTGGGATGAGGAGATTATTGATAGCTTCCATGTCTTGATTCTAAAATTTGTCCTTTGCCAGGGACATGGATAAGTACTTAGATTTTACACTCTGTAGAGGTGGTGCACTTTCCCCACAAGACTTGGTTTCACCAAGACAAGATCTTTCAGAAGCCTTCCCTTAGACCAGAATGGACGCGTTCCAACCTATCATCCCCTACCACCAACTGTCCATTTGGCTAAGTTATTGCAACCTATATGATCCAGGCAGAGCCCATAATGCCAAGTGGCTGCACTTGAAGCTTCTCAACATTTGACATCTCAAATCTCTTTGTTCCTGGGTGGCATTCCACAAGTGAGATACACAAGGTAAACCATAGAAATGGGCCTTGTATAACCACTCAACACAAACCATTCCTTCCATTCCACCCAGGTGTTTCATTCACTTAGTTGTTTTATTAAAGAAAACACAAGTCCCTCCATAGCATGAATATAATCCACCCTTTTTTTCTACTAGCTAAGCTAAGCATTATAGTAGTAGGAATCTTAGGAAATTTCTTCTAAGGTTTCATCTACTACGATTTCCCATGGCATAGTTTATACTTCGCCAAAAATTCCATGCAAGTCCTACTTAGAAATATCACTAATGCATAGTGAAAATAATGGGACAAAAGTATGAAGCATCACTTGCCTTTTTGGTAGAGAATTATAAGTTCACTCCTTGATCTTGCAATATTCACACTCTTCAAATTCCACTACAATTCAACCAAGCAAGCAATATTCAATCTACCATTCAAGCAAACATCGCATAAAATAATAGAAACAAAGCAATGCATGCAAGCATGCCAAATATTGTTTTATTTGTAAAAGTAGTTTCTACTAGGTTATAAACATTTGAAAACACCCATTGGTCATTTACAAAAGTGGTAAAACCATTTGATATCAAGTTAGTGAAAATGGCCATTTTAAGTCATTTTTATTTTTCTAGAAATGGTTCAAACCAAAGTAATATTTTCTAGTGTTTGACAAATACATTTTTAAACACAAATTTTGGTGTTTTATGGTCAAGTGTTTAATATTAAAACCATTTGCAAAAGGTTTCACCTATAAACCATTTTTGCACTAAATCAATATTTTATGTTGTTGAAAATGCTTTTAGCAAAGTAATAATTTATAGGGTTCATCAAAATACATTTTTGAATTCTAAAACTTGGTGTTTAGGGTCAGAGAGTTTAAATCAAAACATTTCCCAAAGTGTTTCCTCCAAAAGCATTTTTAACATGTAAACATTATTTTTATTTGACTAGAAATGTTCTAAATCAAAGATTTATTCTTTTGCCTCACAAAATATGTCTTTGAATCCACAAGTTTGTTTATATGGTCAGTAGGTTCAAAACAATCTATTTGCCAAAGATTTTATCACAAAAATAATTTTAGAATGAATTTTATATTCAATTTATTCCTAAGCAAGTTTCTGCAAAAACAACCATTTTACCAGAAGCAATTTATTAAACAAAGTGCATGGTTGGAAAGTACCTGTCTTGCTGATTCCATTGATATAAAATTTGCCAAATTTGGTCGTGTGGATCAAAAGTTATATATTTTACAAAATCTAGCATCTAATAGATCAAAATTTCTAATTTAGAACAGACTCTAGCCACGTCGCTGATTTCTATTCGCCGGTACCGTTTCGTCTGGATCGAGTGATATGGGCCGTTGGATCTAATTAACAACACATGGCACAGATGCTCTCATACCTCTTCGATAAGTCAATCTATCGCATCACTCGGATCTAGATCGAACAGTTCCTAATGCTTTGCCAAGAACAGGCGATGCGGCGACGGTGGTCGGTGGCGGCGCGGCTCTGGTGATGGCGTTCTGGCTATTCCAGGAAGGGAGGGAGAGGGAGGACAGGCTCACCATGTTCGTCGTGGAATGCTGATGCTCAAAGTGCTCGGGGTTGGCGAAGGGGCGCATGGGGACGATGGTAATCTCTCACCGGAGTTCTTGGTGCCGTTGGACACGCACGGGTTCCGTTGGTGGCGTCTCTACTGAGCACGAGAGAGCAAGCAAACAGCGGTGTTAGATGCACGGAAGAGTGGGGAGTACCAGGGCATCAAAGAGAAGAGGAGGCGCGGTCAGAGACTACCAGAGGGGTTCGCCTGAGCTGCTGCAGACCGTGGCGGCGCTCGGTGTTGACGTTGCCGACGATGTGGAGCGCGCGCGGGCGAGTGGAGGCTACAGAGAGGTTCGCCGGGTGATGGGGAGTGCGCTCGTGTGGTCGAGGGGGCGAGGGGCGACGATGGCTGGCCGGAATTCTCACCGGAAGACGTTGGAGGCAGTGGCGATGTGAGGACGAATTGGGACGGCCTGAAGGCAGAAAGGGAGGGGCGAGAGAGGGGAAATGGAGAGGAGGGGTAGACACTTAAGAGGGCGTGGTCAGGGGGCGGTTAAATGGCGTCGTTACCGCGAATTTAATCGAAGAAACGGCGACAGAAACGGCTCGTGGAGGAGGGCGTGGTCAGCGCCGCGGGTGAAGAAGATGACCTGACCGGTGGGGTCTGCTTGACAGCGAGAGAGGAGAGGTAGTGGGGGTCCGGCAGTCAGTGAGGGGGAGGGTCGAATCTTCGGTGCGAATCGTTTTCTCGCGGGAAGTGGTAAATGGGCTAACTGGGCCAGTGGGCTGGGTTTGCTGGGCTGGCTGATTTTTTTATTTTTTCCTTCTCCTGTTTATTTTTATTTTTCCATTTATTTTATTCTGTTTTGATTTTGTTTAATCATTTCAAACAACTATTTGAATTCAAACTTCAACCAAACTTTGTTTATATTCAAATACTGATTAATAATTCATTCTAAAGTAAATTTTAAAATAAATATTTTATTCTTTTTAGGGAATATTAATTATTTAAAATAAGCCCTTGTCTTAATTCAAACAACATTTTAAATATAGTCTCAACTCTTATTTGAATTCAAATTTTTTTTACCAAACCTTTTTCAGTAAGTTTTATTTATTTATTAGGGTGTCAAATAATTCACTTTGAATTATTTGGAATATTTTTAATATGATTTAGTAATCATTCACATTGGGTATTTGTCTTTATTCCAATGAAATTAAATATGGGTTTAATTCCATAAAACTTTATTTAAATTATTCTTTTAATTCATTTAAGTCAATTAAATAACTCTTATTCCACTTGGGTAAATTCAAATTATTTTTCCTGATTTAATTGATCTTTTCCATTAGGGATTTTGTCTTTATTCAAATAGAAATAGAATTTGGTTAATGCCATTTTATTTTATTTGGAAAATTCTTTATCCTTTTATTTTATTTGGATTTGGATTATATTCATTCCATTTGCTTATGGATTAGACCAAGATTCAATTTGGTCTTTAAATATTCCTCATCTAATATTTCTTTCTTTATCTTATAAATCCATACCTTTTTATTTATAAATCCAAACTTGGTGTTTCCAATTTGTATAATCTTATTTAATATTTGTTTATCCTTTTAAATGACCTTAGGATTATTTTCTCACCATTTGGTATGGATTTCTAGATAGGTTCTTTATTAGCTATGGAAATTCAATTTCCTTATCTTTATAAGATTTTATTTATGGCTCCAAATTAGGTGAAACCAATTCCCATGGTTTTTATAATATTTCTTTTTGTCATTCTTGATCATTTATAAATGTTTGTTGACAAATTTTTATATGGATCAAATCCATAGGCTTAAGAGATAACTTGGAAATGTTTTTTCTTTCATTAGGGTTTTAGGGTTTTGGTTTATTTTCCAAGTGTTTAAATTTCCAGATGCATTTATGAAGAATGCATTCCACTTGATTTGAATTTAGTTGGATTCAAACATTACTCAAGTTTGTTCAAGATGGGATTTTAAGTTTCCATTTAGAAACAAAAAGTTTCTTTTCACCCTAAATTTCATCAATTATTTATTTTGTTTATTTATTTTTCACATTACAAAATTTGGAAAATTTTGGGATGTGACAAGTAGCGGCAATGAACCCAAGGATAATTCTTCGCGGTGTCATGCCACAAACTCTTACATGATGGCCTCGGCCACCGCTCTATTCTTAGTGAAGAGTTGGTTCTTGGTTCATGTCTATTTGGAGGAGGACCGGAGTCTCCAGTGTGCTCACACCGGAGTCTCAGGTGTAGGCCGGAGTCTCTGGTTTAGAGTGGAGTCTTCGGTCCAGGCGGTTTTCAAGCCACTTGTCGGGGTGAACATAAACATACAGTTTCATTCGTCCAACCCCGACCCCCTCTCAACCCCGCCGCCTCCTCTTCCAAATATCCTCCCCAGAGGTCAAGAAGCCCCCGGGATCCGCCGTGCCGCCGACAAACTTCCTCCCCTCCACTATTGGGTCATTCCCACCGGTGGAATCGCTCCCATGGACAGATCTGGTACCTCCCCTCACTTTTTTTGCCTAGGGTTCATCCCTTGATTTGTTTTTTAGGATTGGTACCAATTTTGCCCACGGGAATCACTTGTATGCGTGCATATGACCAAATTAGCCTTGTTACGTTGCCCGATCTATTTGAATCACCCCCTCCAGCAACATCCTAGTACATGCCCGTGTCTCCCGACCGGAGACTCCGGTCCCCTGGGACGGAGACTCCGGTCCAGGCCGGATACTACCTGCCGTGCATGCTTTACATTGTTTATCCATCTACTACCTGTCGTGCATGCTTTACATTGTTTATCCTAGTGCACATAGTCAGGGGGAGAATTGCTATACACTGTCATATCTTATTATATCGTATTGCAAATATTTCCATGCCGAATCACGTGTTGTCATCGAACACCAAAAGGAGGGAGATTGAAAGGACATTTACTGTCGTAATAACTTTTCATGTTCGTTAACAACAAGTAGATCATTTTACAGTATGCTAATGTCTACAGGTTGATATAATGCAAAGTGAAAAGGACCCTTGTCCTACGGAACTTTCCCTGCAATATTTGCAAGTTCCTGGGAATTCCACACCGGAGTCTCCGGTCAGGCTGGACCGGAGTCTCCGGTGTGGTCTGGAGTTTCCCAGGAGTCTCTGGAGGGGGATCCAGAATTTAGCCTGGGACAGTCTGATGGGTGCTCCGGAGGAATGTCCTGAGACTGATCGGAGTCTCTGGTCCAAGCCTCTGACTAGAGTCTCCGGTGTGGCTGGACCGGAGTCTCTGGTCCACTTGGTTCACAGAGGCACTAGGACATTCTGATTGTGGTCTGGAGGCTGGTCTGGAGATTGGCCGGAGTCTCCGGTCTGATCACCGGAGTCTCCAGTCTAACTTTTCCCCAACGGTCAGAAAACGGTTCAGTGGAGTGAAGGGCTATAAATCAACACCATCCCCATTTGATCCACCAAATCAACAAGATATCTACATCCAACCATCCAAAGTCATTGATCTTTGGAGAATCTAAGGAGGAGGCCTTGATCTACAGCTTTACCAAGAGAGATCTTCATTTCCCCCTTATTCACTTGAGGGCCCCCATGCTCTAGTGTTTCTTTGGAAACCCTAGCTTTTGATTTGGTTCTTACAAGCTTGTCTTTGATTGTTTGACAGCTTGCTTGTATTTGGGAGCCTCCAGTTAAGTTGTGGATGTGTGCCCCGAACTTGTTGTAAAGGTGCCGTCTTCCACCTCGAAGGTTGCCGATATAGTGGAAGAGGTGAATCAAACCCTTTGGGGTGAGGTTCATCAGAGAACAAGTGACGAGGTTTAATCTTTTCAATGCCCATTGTTATGAGCTTGGGTTTTGGAGAAGATGGGGATGCTGGAGATCACAGAACGGTTAGCAAACAAGCAACACGGGGACATGACGTTTACCCAGGTTCAGGCCCCCGGAGGGAAAACCCTACTCCTGTTTGTCTGCTCTTGATTACGATGGAACCGAAAGTTACAGGGGTGCGCAGATGCAATCTGGCGTGGAGGTGTGTATGCGGTGGTATGCGAAGTGCCCTCCTCGTCGTGCCCTCCTAGCCTTTATATAGAGGTTGACAGGTCCCGGGCACAGATCGAGTCGGTTGCAGATTTACGGTTTGCCCCTTTGAATATTCTATCTAATCTAGTCTTGCTCTCCAAGGATCCGAAGACGTCATGGGCTTGGACCACCTGAAAGTATTCATGGGCCATGTATATTCTCGTGGGCCTTCCTTGGGCTGGACCAGCTATGCTAAGGTCGTGTACCCGTGGGGTATAACCATGTCAGTAGCCCCCGAGTGTTCAGTTGAATCGTAGATTCAGCTGAGGACTCTTCAATCTTTTGGGTGCAGCTGTTTTCTGTTCATCAGAGAATGATTTTAGTGTGTAGGGATTGTTGATGCGCGTGCCTGACTCTCCCGACGGATAGGGCCAATTAACTGTCTTAGGACAAAACAACATGATCTTCTTCAGATTCGAGTCCCTCGACTCGACACGGAACAAATGCTGGCATAATCCAACTCAGGCCGTTGAGGACTTACATGAGTAGAATTCCGGTAATTTTCGAATGATGTACCCAACGCGTCTGTCGGGATTTTCATCGCGCCTGCTGACACAGATTATTACTAGCAGAGCACAATCGTGTGCTTTGCTAGGCCATCAGATGGTATCTGTAGGTCTTATATTTTTGTCGCAGACACAACATCCAAAATTTTATCACCACGGAGGTGTTTCGGTTGGCCAAGGAGGATGTTTACTCACTTAGCGTTGGCTGGGGCAGAGTTGACGAAAAGTTTTTGCATGCTAATCCGAAGGATCGCAGTCGAAGAATTCATAGGGTGCACGACCAGTGCTCCCTATGGGAGTAGCCCCCGAGTGTCTGTTCGAGTCGTATACTCGAGCAGTGACTTTAATTCAGTTGTTGTTGACTTTAGGTCCGTAGGACACAAATTTTTCGGATGCTTGAATCCATCCTCCCTATGGGAGTAGCCCCCAAGTCCGTAGTGGAGTCGTAGACTCGATGTAGGACTCGAAGAATAGTTTTGCGGTGTAGTACCTTAGTCATACTTCGGGTGCGCGGCCAGCGCTCCTGATAGGAGTAGCCCCCGAGTAGTTACTCGAATCGTAGATTCGAGTGAGTACTTTAGCTGTGTAGTCGAAGATTTGTAACAATTGCTAGTATAACTTTGATGACGTCAGTGCTGACGATCGGTGACCTCAAGCGTCTGTGGCGCTAGAGGTGACGTGAATTGGCGAGCGTGGGTCCCAACTTCTGACTTTGAATTGACTGGTCATGCTCGACATGGAGATAATTACAGCGTCGTCTCGGTTTCCGTGCATAGTGGACGGCGTGCGAGCGACGGTTCGCTGCTGTGATGACACGTGGACGGTTGGATTTTGATACTAGCTCTTGGGCTTCCAGATGAATGGTCCTTGTGTATCGTCTTCGTCCCGATAATCCGTGGGGAAAATTTTGTTTGTTTTCACAACAGCCATTCTCGTTTCACTGCTTCCACTTTCTTGAGCTTTTCTCGCCGCGCGCTGGAAGTTCTTCGATCCTTCCCGTCTTATTTTCTGCGCTCACGCCGCCGCCGTCGTCGTACTGCGATGGGGAAGCCGAAGAAGGCCTCCACCGCAGTGGGCACCAGCGCTGCTGTCGGCGGCAAGAAGGGTACCGCCGCCACTCGCGTCACCGACGGTGGCTAGCGGCGGTCGAAGACACGCGAGGGCGACCTGCACAAGCTTCATGAGCGGGGTCTGATCCTACAGGAGAAGGAGGTCATCAAGATTCCTGGCGACGAGGTAATTCCCCGTCCACCCGCTGGGTTTCGGGTCATGTTTGTTTCTTTTGTCCTTCGGGGCCTCTCTCTCCCAGTCCACGATTTTCTCCGTGGGTTGCTTTTCTTCTATGGCATCCAACTCCATCATCTTTCGCCAAATTCTCTTCTCCACATCGCCTGTTTCATCACCTTCTGCGAGTGCTGGCTCGGTATCGATCCGCACTTTGGCCTTTTCCAGAAACTTTATTCCGTGAAGAGGCAATCTGGCTCCGATGGCGTTTATCCCATTGGCGGCTGCATCATTTCCCTTAAATCCAATTTTCTCTTCTTCTCTTTTTATATGTCTGAGTCCGTCCAATACCGGCGGAGGCGGTGGTTTTATATCCGCCACTCCACAGTGGACGGGCAAAATTTTAGCCTTGCTCCTTTCGACTCCACCCAGAAAATCCAGCCGAAGAGGTCCTGGAAGAACCACATCTTGGATGGCGAGGTGGCAGAGATAGAGGAGCTCTATCGTCGGGTGGAGGACCTCCAGGTGATTCCGGATAAGGAGGTGAACAGTGTGGATATTATCCGCACCTTCCTCAAACGTCGGGTGCAGCCGCTCCAGGCTAGGGCGCACCCGATGTTCCTTTATTCTGGCCGCCATGATCCGACTAGGGTTTCGACTAAGGAGCTCTCCAGGGGGGATCTTGACAGAATCCTTCGGCCGCTGCTGAAGTTCAAAGCTGAAGAGGACCTTCCGAGTAGCTCGCTGACCCTTCTGTTCAGGGCCTCTCAATCGGTGCCGCAGGTGTAGATCTAGGATGTGCACGTAGCGCTTTTTCCGACTGCATTTTTTTGTACTTCTTTTGTTCTGAAAGTTTGTTTCTTTTGTGCAGGAGTTCAAGGTACCGGGCATGGTGCCTCCACTACCCGAACGTTTTCCGGATGCACCGGACAATGAGGTAGTGGACTCCATGTCTGAGCTTCCCTCAGCGCGGTCACCGGCTGAAGAAACCTTTGAGTCGAGCGAGGAGCAGGCCAGAAAGCGGACACAGAGCTCGAGCGAATCGTCGGATGCCTCGAATCCGCCGATGCCTAGGAACCCGCCATGCCTTGTGCGTCACAGTGGAGGTGATGGTGGCTCTTCCTCTCCTATTCCGGCCGTGCCTGTGCGGGCTGTAGCGCCGCAGCCGCCGGCGAAGCGGAACAAGGAAGAGAAGAAGGGCAAGAGGACCTTCCTGTCTTCAACTTGAGCGATATGGACTCGTAAGTACCTTCGATTGCCTTTTGCTATCTTTCATTGTTGCTTGCTTGTATTTGACTGAAGTTTTCTTTTGTAGCCACTCCTCTGATGGATCGTTTAGCGATGGCACTTGGGAGATGGTGGGGGAGTCGAAGATTGTAGCTCCTCCTTCTCAGACGGTGGCCGCCTCTGGGGGCACTTCTCCAAACTCCTCTCCGCAGGAGGCTCAGGTGATTGTCTCCCAGAAGACTACAGCCGGACCTTTGGAGTCTCCGTCTGATCATGTAAGTGTTTTTGATCTTGCCGTGGGGGGAGCCCCCGAGTGCTTTTCGGATGTTCTGCTGATCATGGCTTCTGTTTTTTGTGTGTCTCGGGGGGATCCCCCGAGCGCTTTTTGTATGCTTGATTTGTTTTGCTCATTTCTTGGGCGCATCCCCCGAGCCCTTTTCCTGATAAGTTGCTTCTTCTTGCAGCCTTTTGTGCAAGGCGTCAACCAGCTGGTGAAGCAGCATCTGGCATTGGAGGCCAGCCTCCAGCGGCTTCAAGGTACATCTGTAACTAGGTCTTCTACTTCTTTGTCTGTTTGCTAGCTTATAAAACTCACACATGTTCTTGTTGCTTTTTGCAGATGAGAATAATACATCCCTCCGCGAGCTTGATGCTCTCAAAAAGAGCCTCGGGCGAGCGGATAAAAAGGCTGAGAACGCCGTTGGTGCTAAGGAGCGCCTCGAGCAGGAGCTAGCCGACGCAGCTGCGGCCAAGGAGCGCCTGCAGCAAGAGGCCACAGACCGCGAGGAGCAGCTCGCCTCCGTTGCGGCCTCGCGCGAGAAGGAGGTAGCCGACAAGCTGATGGCTGCTGCCAAGGCTATTTCGGGTGAGTATTTTCGTCTGTTACTTTTTCCTTTTCGGCTTCCTTGTCTCTCTAGTTTTGTTTGATTCGCACTTTGCCTTTTCCATTTATCTAGATGACGCGGGCATTGAGTTTGACCGCAGTGTTTCTAGAGCACGGAAGTGCTTTGGATGATGCTACTGCGGCGGTCGAAGACCGCTGCAGCACTGTGGTTGGATCTCTTGCCAAGGCCAAGGAGGTTCTCGGGCGCTTCTATAAGGAGCTCGTCCCCAAGGGCGTCGCCCTCGAGGATGTCGACTTGTTGGCGGATGCGCTGTCAGCCGAGGCGCCTACAGCATCCAAGCGCAAGCAGAAAGGCATCGCCGCGTCCATGGGGCTGGCGATGGCCATGGCGTCCAGAGTGGAGCTGGATCTTCATCAGGTCACCTCCCAGATGCTGACGGCTCCCGACGGATCCGAGGTAGCCTTTGACCTCTATGCTGCCCGCTGTAAACGCTATGGGCCGAAGCTGATTGACCTGCTGGTGGAGTACGCGGTGAGGCAGCAGGGGGAGGCCAAGAGCAGGCAATCCGGCTCCGAGGCCACTCAGGATGCAGCTGCTTAGGCCTTGTAGTTGTAGGATAGCTTTCGTCTGCTTTTGTTGTAATATATTTATGAACACTCCTTGTGCCATGCAGTGGATTTTTTTTGTATATAATGAATCTCCGAGCTGTTTGCCCATTCATGTGTTTGTTCATATCCTTGCTTCTTTTCCTCTAGGGACCTTCGGGTGATGATCCCGTCGATACTTCGTCTGCGCTGCAGCTACGGCCATCTTTGGATGATGCGTCGCAACTTATATTTCTTCATGACCGCGTCCGTAATCTTGAGAAGGAGTTACTTGGCATCCGAGGCCATGAGGATATTTGGAAGTCGAAGGAGGAGCGAGGTTCCGCTAGAGAGGAGTATCGGATGGGGGAGTTGTGGCGTTTGGCCGAACATCTTTAGTGTAAGTTTCTTCGAGTTGCTTCTTATTTTCGGATGCGCCTGTTGGCTTGTCATATTACTTTGTAGGTGCTGCAGGTGCTAAACTTGTTCCTAGGGAGGAAAAGGAGCGCGTTGCTGTTCGGATCAATTGCTTGACGCAGCAAGATATGGAAGCCGGTGGCTTTTTCTGGATGGACCGCGATCGTGCCATGGTCCTTGCGACTGTGCAGGATCATGTTCACCAGGTGTCGCGGGTGCTGCGGCAAGTGAAGACTTCCTTGGCGTCAATTCTGCACGTAATGTTTCCCCTGGATGAGGCACCATCGACTCTCTGGGGCTTGCTGGCGAAGTTTCGAGATGTGCATCATGTCAGGGTGCTGGTGCGGCATCAGTTGGTTGCGGGGGTGAAGGCTACGCTTTCCCTCGTGCGGCTGCATCGCCCTGATGTAGATCTTGCTGCTGTTGCGGCTGGGCTGCCTCTTCGGCCAGATGGTGGTATGTGGGACATGCATCCGCACTATGCGGCTGTAAGGAAGTATGCCAAACAAGTTGTAGATCTCTTTGAGCATCATGCGCAGGTGATTCTTCAGAATAGGTAGGACCTGTTAAAAAGATACATGTAAAACTTGTATGTATTCGACTGGGCGTGTTATGCCCCTTGCTGTAAAGGTTGATTGTTTTTAGCACGTGGTGCTTTGTTTGTATGCATGCATGCCCTTTTCGTTAGCCTAACGTGATCAGCTACTCAGGTGTACACGTGTTATCCTCAGCCGACGAAGTCGTGAGGTGAGGGGATCCCCCGAGTGTGTTGTAACATGAAGAAAATGCGAATAAGAGATAAATTTTTGGGACGAGACACTTAGCTTTATTCATGTCGTAATGAGGAGGTACATTGTTCGGCTGAGTAGACTTGTCTGAATAGCCTTATTGAAAGTAAAAGTAGGGGGGG
Source organism: Avena sativa (assembly GCA_916181665.1). Lineage (NCBI taxonomy): Eukaryota > Viridiplantae > Streptophyta > Magnoliopsida > Poales > Poaceae > Avena > Avena sativa. The sequence continues at coordinate 189,437,327 of OV702284.1, read as the reverse complement.
TAGCTAGGGGTAGAAGCGTCGCAGTTGTGCGACGTTCCATGGGTTGGAGTATGCGACTCCAGACTCCACGTGCTTGAGGCGATAGGCGCCACCTAGGATGACTTCGGTGCCAACGTAGGGTCCTTCCCAGGGTGACTCGAGCTTCTTCGGTCGCTCTTGCTTGAGTCGTAAGACTAGGTCTCCTTCAAAGAAGGACCTTGGGCACAGATGACGGCTGTGATAGTTGCGGAGGCTCTATTGATAGACCGCCGATTGAGCCGCAACTATGTCGCGTGCCTTGTCGAGTGTGTCGACGGCGTCCTCGAGTGCGGCCGTCGATTTGGCTTCGCTGTAGGCGATGACCCATGGGGACTTGTGGCGTACTTCTGCAGGCAACATGGCTTCGGCTCCGTGTACCATGAAGAAAGGCGTGTAGCCGGTTGAGCTATTTGGCGTTGTGCGCAGGCTCCAAAGGACAGAGGATAGCTCTTCTGGCCAGGCTCCCGCAAGTCGCTGACGTGGGCTCATCAGGCGTTTCTTGATGCCACTGCCGACGAGGCCGTTGTCCTTTTTGACCTGCCCGTTCGTTTGCGGGTGCGCCACTGAGGCGTATGTTATGTTGATCCTGAGGCCTTCGCAGAAGTCCTCGAATTCTTTGGAGATGAAGTTCGACCCATTGTCGGCGATGATGCTGTGCGGCACGCCAAACCTGTAGACTTTGGATTGGAAGAACTTGACGGCCATTTTACCCTTTTGATTGGTAACGGGCATGGCCTTGATCCACTTGGTGAACTTGTCGACTGTGACCAGGAGGTAGACGTGGCCTCCTTTCGAGGACTTGGGCAGTTTGCGAATCATATCGAGGCCCCATTGGGCGAAGGGCCAGACCAAGGGTATGGGCCTGAGCTCCCATCCTGGTGCGTGCGGTTTATCTGTGAACCTCTGGCACCCTGTGCATCTTCGAACGATGTCCTTGGCATCGTTCATGGCCGTTGGCCAGTAGAACCCAGCTCGTAGAGCTTTGGCGACAAGGGCGCGGCTGCCCGCGTGATGGCTGCAGATGCCCTCGTGGATGTCTTGGAGAATAGTTTTGCTGTCACCGATGGTGACGCACCTTTGGAGTACACCCGAAATGCTGTGCTTGTACAACTTTCCATTGATGATGGTGAAGGCCTTGGACCGGCGAGATATGCGCCATGCATCTATCGGGTCATCCGGCAGTTCCCTGTCTATCAGGTATCAGAGATATGGCTGTGTCCATGTTTCTTCGACTGCCATGACCTGCATCAGGTTGACCACTGCGACCTCTGTGTTGAGTTTTTCTGGTCCATCCTATCCTTCGGATAGCGCAGCCCCCGAGTGTTCTGCTTCTTCGGGTGATACCTTGGGGAATTTCCTTTTGATGGATGGCACGCAGATCTGTTCGAGGAACACACCTGGTGGCACCCGCGCGCAGGTGGAGCCGATGTTGGCGAGTCTGTCGGCCTCTTCGTTGCTTTCTCTTCCAACATGCCGGAGCTCGCAGCCGTCGAAGTCTCCTTCGAGTGAGTTGTAGAGTGCACGGTACGCACATGTTGGCGGCGTGCGCGTCACACTCGTTCATCGTCTGCTGGACAACGAGATTTGAGTTGCCGTAGATGATTAGGCGCGTTGCGCCACAGATCTTGGCCATCCTCATGCCGTGGATGAGGGCCTCGTATTCGGCTTCATTATTGGAAGCTCGAAATTTCATCTTGAGGACGTATTTCATCTAGTCGCCCTGCGGGGACGTTATTATGACCCCGGCTCCTGCTCCTGCCTCACGCTTGGAGCCGTCGTAGTGCATCATCCATGACTGTGTCATGTCCGGGGTGTCTGGCAGCTACAGTTCCATCCAGTGGACGAGGAAGTCCGTAAGGACCTTGGACTTGATCGCATGGCGCTTCTCATAGACTATGTATAGAGGTGACAACTCGATTCCCCACAGGGCCACGCGTCCTATGGCCTCTGGGTTGTTCAGGATGCTGTTCAGGGGTGCTTCGTTTACGACCATCACCTGATGCTCCTGGAAGTAGTGGCTCAGCCGACGAGCCATCATGAACACGCCGTAGGCGAGTTTCTGGTAGTGAGGATACCTCTGCTTTGTCAGCGTCAATACCTCGTTGAGGTAGTAGATTGGGCGTTTGACCCCATGGGTCTTGCTATCTTCGGGTCGTTCGACCACGAGCACGGTGCTTACCACCTGGTGTGTAGCTGCTATGTATAGCAATATAGGCTCGCTCTCCCTTGGCGTGACCAAGACGGGCGAGGTGGAGAGCAGCCGCTTTAGATCCTCGAATGCGTCGTCCGCTTCGGGCGTCCACTCAAATTTGTCTGCCTTGCGTAGCAACTGATAGAAAGGCAAGGTTTTTTTGCCCATGCGGCTGATGAACCTGCTCAACGCCGTGATTCGCCCAACGAGCTGCTGGACGCCTTTGAGGTTCTTCGGATTTTCCATGGCCATTATGGCTCGGATTTTCTTCGGGTTCGCCTCGATCCCTCGTTGGGAGATGAAGTAGCCGAGCAGTTGGCCAGATGGGACGCCGAAGGCGCACTTTTCTAGGTTTATCTTGATCTTGTATGGATCAAGGTTGTCAAACGTCTCGCAGAGATCGACGATCAGTCTCTTGGCCTCCCGTTTTTTGATTACTATGTCGTCGACATAGACTTGTATGTTGCAGCCGATCTGGTTCTTCAGGCATGCCTGCATGCACCGCTGGTACGTGGCACCTGCGTTCTTCAGCCCGAAGGGCATTGTGTTGTAGAAGAACACTCCGAACAACATGATGAACGCTGTTTTCTCCTGATCTTCGACCTTCAACCGGATCTGATTGTAGCCTGAGTAGGCATCGAGGAAGGAGAGTTTCTCGCATCCTGCAGTCGAATTGATGATCTGATCGATCCGAGGAAGAGGGAAGTGATCCTTCGGGCAGTGCTTGTTCAGCGATGTGAAGTCCACACACATCCGTAGGATGTCCGTGTCCTTTTTAGGGACCATCACGGTGTTGGCCAGCCACTCGCTCTCCATGATCTCTCTGATGAAGTTAGCGTCGAGCAATCTGTTGACCTCGACTCCGATGGCTTCAACCCATGGCTTGGACAGTCTTCGGATGGACTGTTTGACGGGCTTGGCGTCTGGAAATACGTTAAGTGCATGCTCGTCGAATTCCCTGGGAACTCCTGGCATGTCCGCAAGACACCAGGCGAAGATTTCCCAGTGCTCACGGAGGAATTCGACGAGCGTGCTTTCCTATGCGGGGCTGAGGTCGTTGGTGATTAGCCCCGTCTTGGAGGCGTCCGTCGGGTGGACCTGCACCTTCTTTGTGTTGAATGTGGAGTCGAAGGACATGTCAGGTGCGTTCTACCTTGAGACTGGGGGTTCCCTGTTGTCTGTCACCTCTCGAAGCCTTATGAGCTCCTCCTGCATGCAGAATGACTGGGAGATTCTATTGAAGTCCCTGTCGCAGTGATTCGATCGGGTGAAGTTCCCGTGGACCGTGATGACGCCCCTAGGTCCTAGCATATTGAGTAGCAGGTACGCGTAGTGCGGTACTGCCAGGAACCGTGCGAATGCCACGCGCCCGAGGATGGCGTGGTATTGTGATGGCCAGTCCACCACTTCGAACTCGAGTCGCTCGCATCGAAAGTTATCGGGCTTGCCGAAGATGACGTCGAGCCATATCTTTCCTAGGGGAATATGCCCTTCCCTTGAACGATGCCGTGGAATGATGTGTCGGATTGTTCCAGGTTGCACAGCGGGATCCGCATTGCTGCTAAGGTGCTAGCGAACATCAGATTGATGCCACTGCCGCCGTCCATAAAGACGCGGCTCATATCGAACCCTCCGATCTGCGCCTCAGCACCAAAGCAGCATGACCTGGGCGAGGGATCTGGCGGGGGTGATCCGAACGGCTGAACGTGATGCAAGACTCCGAACCGCTGAGGTACTCAGGGATGGCGGGTGGAGCGGTCACAGCCAAACTGACCTGACGGGTGATTTTCTTTTGCACCCTGTTTGTTGGGCGCCCTTTTTGGATCATCAGTGAACCTTTCGGCACGGGGTACCCGTTTCCGCCGTTGTTCTGCGCAGGTGCGATTGGGTGATTCGAAGGTCCCATGGGTGGTGGTGGAGGAGCTCCGTGGGCGATGTCACCTGGTGCGGGTGCGTTCCCATACCCAGGGTTCGGGGCTTGTTGCCTCATCTGGGACATGCTCTCGCTGAGTTTCTGGAACTCGCAGTAGTCTTTGAGCATGTGGCTTGCCTTCTTTTTACCATCCTGCTTGTCGATGTAGAAGTGGATGGTGCATGGGCCCGACAACTTGTCGTATGCCGAGGGTCCGTCGTCGCGGCCGTAGCGTTGCCATGACTGCGCTGGGCGTCCTCCATTGTGGAAGTTGTTTCCACGGTATCCTCCACTGCTGCGGTTGCCTTCGCTGCGGCGGTCGGCGTAGCCAGCCGCGACCATGTCGGGTCCGTCGCGATCGTCGTAGACGCGCGATCTTCGCTTGCTACAGCGTTCACGTCGACGGCCGTAGTCACCTTCCTCCTCCAAGTGTGCTCTGTGGACGGAGTCCTCACCATCTGCCCACCTGTTGGCGATGTCCATGAGGTGGTCGAGTGTCTTGGGCTTGACGCGCCCAAGTTCTTCCTTTAAGTCTTGGCGTTTGACGCCGTCCTTGAAGGTGTCGATTGCTCTCTCCTCAGAGATATGCGTCGCGGAGTTCTTGGTGTTGGACCAGTGTAATATATACGAGCGAATGGATTCGCCCGTTCGCTGGATACAGGCCCTTAGCTCTTCGATCGAGGCTGGCCTCTTGCTAGTGCCCTTGAAGTTTTGGATGAAACTGTACGCTAGTTCCTCCCAGCTTCGGATGGATACCGATGATAGGCTGCTGAGCTAGATCCGGGCTACGACTGTCAGCTGCAGCTGAAGGCATTGCAGGGCTGTGTTTTTGTTTCCGCTGTGTATCTTGACGGACGACAGGTGGTCGCTGAGCCACGCCTTGGGGTCCTATGTGCCGTTAAACTTCAGAGTGTCCGAAGGGAGCTTGAAGTTCATTGGCATCCGTGTCTGTCGAACAGATCTGCTAAAGCATCGAGCCCCGCAGAGTTCGCCTTCATCGTCATCCTCTTTGGATTCGGATGAGCATACGCGCTTGGCGCGTGCCTTGTCGATCTTGCGTTGTGTCAGCTCGCTTCCAGCGTCGTAGTCGCGGCTGCGATGTTGCGAGCTCTTGTGCCTTCGACGTAGGTCATGTTCTTCCTCGTCGAATGAAGGTGTGGGACTGCGGTTGAACATGACCGCAACCTTATTTTTTGGCTCCTTAGGAGCTTCTCCGTAGAGCGCAGCTCCAACGAGTCCGAGTGCGGCTAGTGCGGAGTTGTGCATGGCCATTTTCGGGTCCCCCACCGGAGGTGGATGGGACGCAAGGTATGTGGTGGCTGCCATGATCGTAGCTTGCGGTGTCTTCGGGATGACGTTGCTGTTGGCATCCATCTCCATGAAGGACGTGTTGAGGGTTCGGGTCACCTCGCGACGTGCAGTGGGTTCCATGTTCTCTACGCGAGAACGGTGTTTGTTGGCGTTGTTGACGTGCGAGCTGGAGTCGCCCATGGCGGAGAGCGCAACTCGCCGCGCACTGTACTCCGAGGCCGCTTGCTTGCGTTTGTCAAGCACCTCTTGCATCTTCACCTGCTTTTTGTGCTCTTCGACGAGGAGCAGGTGGTACGCCATCAGTAGGTCCCGTGAGGCACCCACAGGCAGGATCTTGTTGCCTGCCATGACTTCGCGTGCTTGAGTCCATCCTTCCTCACTGAGGTGGATTACCCGATTGGGATCTGTGTCCTCCTCGTTGGGCGGGGGGGAGGGGACTGGTTCCTCCTGTTTTTGCGTTTCTACCCTGTGGGTTGGGTGGCAGGTTGCGTTGTTCCTGATCCACATCGCTCTGGATGACTATGGCGCATTGGTAGCGTCCGTAGGTTGGATTGTTGCTGCCGCATCTTTTGGATCCGGAACCATAGGTCCCTTCATCCGATGCCGGATCACACAGATCTAAGTTGCAGCTGATGCTGTCATAGGACTCATCTATCGATGGTGATGTGTGTAGAACGGGGTGCGGGGCCCATGAGGCGGGCCTGATCAATGGCAGGGGCACCCACTCTGGGAGGCGAAGAGTGCCGGTCTGCCCCACCTGGAAGCAGAAGCTCCCGAACAGGATATCGAGCCCATCGCCAACGGGCTCGAAGTCCTTCAGAGTGGCTGGCGAGTGGGCGGTGAAGTCGAAAGCGCCAAAGAGGAGATGGCTCTCCGTCACCAAAGATTTGTAGATCGCTTTGTTTGGGGCTGTCACGATCGCACAATCAGCGCCCCCAGTTCCCACAGACGGCGCCAATTGACGAGGTTTAATCTCTTCAATGCCCATTGTTATGATCTTGGGTTTTTGAGAAGATGGGGATGCTGGAGATCGCGGAACGGTTAGCAAACAAGCAACGCGGGACACGAGGTTTACCCAGGTTCAGGCCCCCGGAGGGAAAACCCAACTCCTGCTTGTCTGCTCTTGATTACGGCGGAACCGGAAGTTACAGGGGTGCGTAGATGCAATCTGGCTTGGAGGTGTGTATGTGGTGGTATGCGAAGTGCCCTCCTCGTCGTGCCCTCCTAGCCTTTATATAGAGGTAGGCAGGTCCCGGGCACAGATCGAGTCGGTTACAGATTTAGGGTTTGCCCCTTTGAATATTCTCGTGGGCCGTGTATATTCTCATGGGCCTTCCTTGGGCTGGACCAGGTATGCTAAGGTCGTGTACCCGTGGGGTATAACCATGTCAACAAGGGAGGCCTCTCGTGGCATTGGTGGTTTGAAACTACCCCCTCTCCAAACATAGACGTACTTCCCCTCAAAAGGAAGGAACTACGGGAAATAAACCCTTGTGTCTCCTTGTGCTCCACTTTGGTTACTTCTATCCTTTACTGCACTTTACTTTTCTTGTTCTTGCTTAGTGTATGTGCTAGGTTGATATAAAGGTAAATTCACCTTAGTTGCATAATCTAGAGAATTTACCTTTCTTGTCAAACCCTAACTTGAAAAAGAATAAAATTTGAAGTAGCACCTATTCACCCCCTCTAGGTGCCCATACGATCCTTTCACTCGGCGATACTAGTCGGACATGTGTTCCCACTTTTGGGAAGACGATCGTGCCAGAATTCCATGTTGTCGTTGAAGCATTCATCCGTCATTTTGTGTTTCACCTTCGTCTCCAGAGACGCGAGCGTTACATTCAGACGGGTATCCCCGTTGTTGCATCCATCAAACAATGGAGTAACCGCGTATTTCTCCGTTTGATCTAGCTTAGCTTGTTGGAGATATGCCCTATAGGCAATAATAAAAGTAGTTATTATTATATCTTTGTGTTTATGATAAATGTTTACATTCATGCTAGCATTGAATTTTGTACTATTATTGAAGAGGGACTCAATTGAGGACCCAACCAACTTGACAAGAAGAGAAGTGGTCAATAGTCAACTCAATGCCACCACATTGCACATGATTCAACTTGGTGTGGGGCTGATGGGGATGTACCTACCGGGGTATACCCAGCAGGACGTTTCCGACTGGCCCAAGAACTAGCGAGTGGACCTGCAAGACGGCGACTGGATCGAAGCCCAGCGAGGATCCAAGCGACTGGAAGCTGAAGGCCCAGTCGAGTAGATAGGCCCAGTCGGATTAGGTTAAACGAGTACCGAAGATTTAACTGATTCGGTTGAGATATGTAAACCCTAGGGGAGGTGAGCCTATATAAACCTCCCTGAAGGGCGTGTAGAGATACGTTCCATCATACACCCAAGCGACTCGCCGCCTAGCCGCCGAGCTCGCCCCATTGTACCACCTTCATAATACAATCTAGCAGGAGAAGGTCTTTACCCTCCGGGGGGCCGAACCTGGGTAAAACCCTGTGTCTCCGCCCTCATATCGCACCGCAGATGGATGGCCGCCCTTGCCCCTCGTTCTACTACTCGCTGCCGATTGCAGCATCTGCCGTGACCATTCCCACGACAGTGGCGCCCACCGTGGGGCCTGGCTGTTCTGGCCAGTGTTCTGCGGCGAGATCCAATCTGCCCATCAACGAGACGGTCGCCACCGGCCGCATGATAGCGATCGGCGAGATGCTCCAAATCTTGCCGAGCAGCTACGTCCCGGCGGCGCGACCCGTCACGCACAGCGTGATCCTGCCGGTCGGCACGATCAGCCTCTTCGTCGGCCTCACCGACGTCATCGTCTCGGAGGACTCGGCTCGCATCCGCGAGTCGCCGCCACGCGATCGGCTCTCCGAGAGCCAGATCCGCACAATCCATCGCCTCGCCTCCGAGTACAACTCGGCCCACAGCAACGTGGCCGAAAACTCAGCGGCCGAAGAAGACGCGGCCCTCAACGACGACGCCGACTCGGCGACCCCGGCGTGAGTCGCCGGGTCCATCACCGCGGCTTCACCCGCGGGCTCCATCACCCAGGTCTCCAACGTGGGAGACTTCGAGGACCCCTCCATCCTCGGGATCTTCGAATTCGACTCCGGGTCGGAAAACTCCGCCGACCTCCGCGATGGAACCGGTCGCCACGCCGCAACCTACATGGAAACTGGCACCGAGCCGCCGGAGGACCCCTTCTGCACCCCAATCCCTCCTAACGCCACGGCAACGGAGGTCGAGGAACTCCGCCTGAAACTGGCGGAGGCGGTGCGCAAGGAGCAAGCCGAGCGCGAAAAATTTCGCCTTGAGCAGGTGACGGCGCAGGAACTATCGCGCTACCATCAGCAGCGGATCAGGTCGCGCCTGAACCCCACCGTTCAGGGGCGCGCCCTGAACTTCGACGACGAAAACAACCCGGCCCGCGTGGCCGAGCGTGCGATCTGCGAGAACGCGCCACCAGGAGGAAGCGCCCGGCCCCCGCCAGGGTCGACGGCGATGGGCGCCCCACCTCCACCCAACCGCACACCACCCAGAGACCAGCCGCGGATAGTAGTCTCCTCACGGGAGCGAGACGCAAACGGCCTCCCACTGTTCTCCACCCCGATGGACAACCTTGTGGCAGGCCGAGCAGCAGCCGACAACATCACGGCCACGGGCGATGGCGCCCTACAGATCCAGTACGTCAGGGCCCTGCTCGCAAAGTCCGTCGAGCAGCAAAACACGGGCGCCGACTCACAGGGTCGAGTATACTCGCGCTCTTCGGGAAGCAGAGCGGCCACAAGCGGCCGCCCAATGGAGGCAAACACCCTCAACTGCCCGCCACCGGAGCCACTGCAGCTCCAACACCGACCCGCGAACGCGACACTCTCCACCAACGACCCCAGGCCAGCGACCAACTTCGTCGCCGCCAACGGTCAACCCATCAACGCCCGCACCCACATCATCAACAACCAAAGCTGGCGCGCACGCCAGCCCGACGACCTGCGACACACCCTAACCAATCGCCGCGACGGCGAGCCCATGGGGTCGCTTAGTCGACTCAGCCCCAAGTGCTTCGGACCAATGATCCGAGGCGAGAAGTACCCGCCAAACTTCAAGGCACCGAAGGAGATAGAAAAGTACGACCCCTCGTATGATCCCGCCGTGTGGCTCGATACATACCTCATGGTGATGGGGATCGCAGGCCACACCGACCTGCTAGCCGCCCGTTACCTCCCCCTGATGATGGAGGGGACGTGCAGGCAGTGGATCAACACCCTCCCCCAGGATAGTATCGACTCCTGGGAGGAGATGCGCGACGCCTTCGTCAGGGACTTCGAATGCTCCTACACCCGCACCACCACCATCGAGGACCTGGAGCGATGCGTCCAGGGACCCCGCGAGTCGACCCGCAACTGGGTCCAAAGGTGGCAAGAACTCTGGTACAACGCGGTCGGCATCCACCCGGACACCACGATCCATTGCTTCAAGACCTCGTGCCGCTACGAGCCCCTGGTCGCCAAGCTTAAGCGGCACTCTCGCACCCTCGACAACATACCGGACCTCCTCGAGATCACCAAATGGTACACGGAGGAAGATCCAAACCAGGAAACCGACGACGAGTCGGGAGGTCAACGCCGCACGAGCGGCAACGACAGCGGACGTCGGTCCGACCTACGCTACAGCAACACTCGCCTCACCGGCAAGCGCCGCAGTGACGGGCGAGTCGACTTTGTCGCCAACGCCGGGCACGCACAACGAGAGCCCAAGAGCTTCCGCCGCGACAGAGGACAACGCCGCGATGGCGGCAACTACAAGGCCAAGCCAAGGTTCGACCCCGCGGCCCTCCTTAACCAACCTTGTGCGTTTCACAGCAGGGAAGGGAAGCCCGCAACGCACACAACCGTCGACTGCCACACCCTCAGGGAAATCGAGAAGGCACGGCGAGCACGGGAGGACCCCGACAACGACCCGTCAAACGGCGGAAAATTCGGCAAAGTGGCCGGCTCGCTCCACACCTTCACAGGTTTCAACACGAAGCGCGAGAAGAAGGTCATCGCCCGCGCCGTCGCTGTCAACGCGGTGGCTCAGGTGGACATTCCCCAGTTCCTCAACTGGTCGGAGCAGCCCATCACCTGGAGCCGCCAAGACCACTCGCCACGCATCGAGTACCCAGGCCGAGTCGCCCTGGTGGTCAAGACTAAGGTCGGCGACTACTGGCTCCCCAAGACATTGATGGACGGCTGCAGCTCCATCAACATCCTGTACCTGGACACCTTCAGGCGGCTGCGGCTCCCGCAGTCGATGATCAAAACGACCCACACCACGTTCCATGGCATCGTCCCCGGTCGGAAGGCGTACCCGATCGGCAAGGTCACGCTGCCAGTCACCTTCGGCACACCAGCAAACTTCCGCACCGAGCAGATCGTCTTCGAGCCGGTGCCCTTCGACAGCCCCTACCACTGCGTTCTGGGGTGCCAGGCGTTCGCCAAGTTCATGGCAGCGCCCCACTACGCGTACAACGCAATGAAGCTCCCCGGGCCGTGCGGCGTCATCACCATCAACGGCGACCCCGACATGGCCGCCGAGTGCGAGGCCAAAGGAGCCGAACTCGCTGACACCGTCATCGCGGCAGAGACCAACCACGCCGATGAGCTTGCCAAGTACGCGAGCGGGGTCAACAATGACGACCCCACAATACTCAAGAAGCCCAACTCGGAGGGCGCAAACACCTCAACCTTCGAGGCAACGACGCACACCCGCAGTGTCGAGCTGGTCCCTGGCGACTCCAGCCAGACGGTGACGATCGGGACGGGCATGAGCCTAGCCTAGGAAGGCGCGCTCATCGAGTTCCTCCGTGAGAACATGGACATCTTCGCATGGAAGCCCTCTGACATGCCTGGTGTCCCTAGGGAGCTCGCTGAGCACAAGCTAAACGCCGACCCCAAAGTGCGACCCGTCAAACAGTCGCTGCGGCCCTTCAATGAAGAGCGCCGTCGAGCAATCGCCGAGGAGGTGCAGCGTCTACTCGCTGCAGGCTTCATCCGACCAATCAAATACTCCAAGTGGCTGGCAAACCCAGTCCTGGTCGAGAAGAAGAACGGGACCTGGAGGATGTGAATCGACTACACAAACTTGAACAGCGCCTGCCCAAAGGAGCAGTTCGTCCTCCCGCGGATCGACCAAATAATCGATTCCACCGCGGGCTTGGAGTCGCTATGTTTCCTCGACGCCTACTCTGGGTACAACCAGATCAAAATGGCCGTCGAAGACGAGGAGAAGGCGGCGTTCATCACGCCATTCGGAGCCTTCTGCTACATCGCCATGACCTTCGGCCTCAAGAACGCCGGGGCGACTTACCAGCGGTGCATGCAAGAGTGCCTCGCAAGCCAAATTGGCCGTAACATCCACGTCTACATCGATGATGTGGTCGTAAAGTCCGCTCGCCAGGGTGACCTACTCGCCGACCTGGCGCAAAAATTCGCCAACTTGCAAAAATACAAGATAAAGCTTAACCCAGGCAAATGCACCTTCGGTGTACCAGCAGGACAACTACTGGGGTACGTCGTCTCCAAGCGAGGGATCGAGGCGAACCCCACGAAGATCGACACGATCGCCCGGCTCGGCAAACCCGAGTGCCTGCGCGACGTCCAGAAATTGGCCGGGCGAGTAGCGGCTCTCAGTCGCTTCATCCCCCTCCTGGGCGAAAAGGCGATGCCCCTATACCGCCTGATGCGCAAGAACCCCACCTTCCAATGGGACAAGGAGGCGGATGACGCGCTTCGCGACCTCAAGAAAGTGCTACTCGCCGCACCGCTACTCGCCGCCCCCTCCGACAAAGAACCTATGCTGGTTTACGTCGCGGCCTCCGAGCGCGTCGTCAGCGCCGTCATGGTCGTCGAGCGACCGGAGGAAGGAAAAGAGCGCCCAGTACAGCGACCGGTGTACTACATCAGCGAGGTCCTCACCGAGTCGCGCCAGTGATACCCGCAGTACCAGAAACTGGTATATGCGGTCTTCAGAGCGCAGCGGCGCCTGCCGCACTACTTCTAGGAGCACCCGATCACGGTCGTCTCCTCTGCACCATTGCAGGACATCATCCGCAACCGTGAGGCGACCGGGCGAGTTGCTAAGTGGGCCGTCGAGATCGGAGTCCACAATATCAAGTACGAGCCACGAAAAGCGATCAAGTCGCAAGCTCTAGCGGACTTCATCGGCGACTGGGAGGAGGCCCAGCAGCCAGAGAAGCTTCCATACCTACATTACTAGAGCCTGCACTTCGACGGCTCCAAGAACGCAGACGGCGCAGGAGCAGGGATCGTACTGACTTCCCCAAAGGGCGACAAGCTCCGCTACGTCCTCTGCCTCGACTTCACACCCTGCACCAACAACATGGCCGAGTACGAGGCCTTACTCCATGGCATGCGAGCTGCCAGGGAGATGAATGTCAACCGCCTACGCTGCTACGGAGACTCCGACCTCGTCGCTGGGCAAGTCGCTGGCACCTGCGACGCCATCTCCCCCACCATGGCGGCGTACCGCCAAGCAGTGGACAAGCTGGGCGGACACTTCACAGGCTACTCCGTCGAGTGGATCGACAGGCGGAAGAACGAGGAGGCCGACACACTCTCTCGCATCGGGTCGGCTCGGCTCGCACCACCCGCCGGTGTCTTCCTCGACACGATCACCAAGCCATCAGTCTCTCCCCGAGGGAGATCGACATCGGAGTCCCGCTACAACCGGAGGCAGCCCTGGTCGCACTCGTCAACGAGCCAGACGACTGGACCAAGCCCTATGTCGCCTACCTGGAGACCGGCACCTTGCCGGCCGACGAGACGGACGCTCGAATGATCGCACGCCGATGCAAGTCCTACACCATCATCGACGGAGAGCTCTACAATCGCAGCGTCACCGGCGTATTCCAACGCTGCGTCCAACCCGCCGAAGAACGCAAGATCCTCCACGACATCCACTCCAGCGACTGCGGCCACCACGCCGACGCCCGCTCTCTGGTCGCCAAGGCTATGCGGCATGGTTTCTACTGGCCTACCGCACACGCCGATGCTGTCGACATTGTCCAGCGGTGTGCCGGGTGCCAGAAGTAGGCCAACCAGACGCACGTGCTGAGCTCAGCGCTCAAGACAATCCCCATCACCTGGCCATTCGCCGTATGGGGCATGGCCATGGTAGGCCCCTTCAAGAAGGCTCCCTCCGGCTACACCCACCTCCTGGTCGCGGTTGACAAATTCACAAAGTGGGTCGAGGCCAAGCCAGTCCGGAAGTGCGACGGGAAGACCGCCACCAAATTCCTACGCGAGCTCATATATCGCTACGGGTTCCCAAACAGCATCATCACGGACAACGGGACCAACTTCGCCAAAGGAGCCATGGCCGAATTCTGCGAAGAACACCACATCCGGCTCGACCTCGCGTCGGTCGCCCACCCGGAATCCAACGGCTAGGCGGAACGGGCCAACCAAAGCATCCTCCACGGCCTGAAGCCGTGACTCCAAGTACCACTCGAGCACACCGCCGGGTGCTGGGTCGAGGAGCTACCCTCCGTTATCTGGGGCATCCGTACCTCGGTCAACAGGTCGACAGGATTCACCCCCTTCTTCATGGTGTACGGCGCCGAGGCAGTCATGCCCACCGACCTCGAGCACGACTCGCCGAGGGTCGTCCACTACACGGAGGCTGCGCACGAACTCGCCTGCCAGGACGGAGTCGATCAACTCGATGAGGCACGTGACCTCGATCGCTCACGCACCGCCATCTACCAGAAGGGACTCCACCGCTACCACAGCCGACGGGTGAAAACTCGCACCTTCCAAGAAGGCGACCTGGTGTTGCGCCTCATCCAGGACAAGAAGGGCATGCACAAGCTATCCCCTCCGTGGGAGGGACCATTCGCCATCGGGCGAGTACTCGGCAACGACGCCTACTACCTCATCGACGTCTGCGGGGACGGCGAACTCGACGTCAAGCGACCATGGAATGTAAACCTCCTACGGAAGTTCTACCCCTAGAACCCCACATATGTACTCCCCAGTCGCTATGAAATAAAAAGAATCGGTTACCGCAAATTGCGCCTACTCTCCGTGTCTTGTGCCACCCGCACTCGTAATAACAGCGTCAAGCTAACCGCAGAAGTCAACCTTTGGTACAGCGATCGGCACGGCTAAGTAGTGCGGTGCGAGAGCACTGAGTCACCTCAGGTCTTGCATCGTCCATGAAAAACGCCTACCCGGAGCGCCATTGGAGTCGCCCAGCCCGACTGGCTCTACGAGCCAAGACAACTGCCTTCGCTTCTTACAGCGATCATGGTCCTCCGCATCCTCGACATAGCGACTCGAACAGCCAAGTACCACGCTTGGGGACTGACGACCAGTTCATCGCGAGCGGCTCGAGAAAACACCAAGTAGGAGAGCATGCCCAGGAATCGCCACGCGACTGACCCAACGGGCCAGGCAGGAGTGATGCGCCCAAATTAACGCGCCAAGTCCTCACCCACCCTCGAGTCGCGCCTAGAACAACCAAGTACCACGCTCGGGGACTCGGCCACCCGACCCCGTTCGCGCAAGGGAAAACGGTGAAGTACAGAGCGTTCAAGGGAGTCGCCCTGCGACTGGCTCTTTGAGTCCGGGCGAGTAGACCACAATAACAAAAACATTCGAAAACAACAAACATAACACACACGAGGTAAACCCCACAAAATGGCGGACGCGCTCGGGGACTCGTTCAAACCTCAACCACAAAACACATGACAAATCCCAAAACAGACACGATGTCTCATTCAATAGCATGTCGCATTGTCTCAAATTACAAAATATGCCCATACGGCAGACCTGCTACTAACGCCTCAGGGCAAACTACTCTATTCTGCAGGCTTCGACGACGACTTGCCAGCACCCCGGCGATTGCGGATGAACGGCGTGTACGGGTTTGACGGGTACGTCGTCAGCTCACCCGCCATCGCCGTGCGGAAGGGCTGCTCGACCTTGAAATCCCGGTGCTGCGGCTCGGGGTCGTTGGGCGCGACGACCGTCTCCTGGTACGGGAGGAGGTCGCCCATTTCCCAGACACGCTCGGAGTACTTCGCGGCGCGGTCCGTCAATGTGAGCACCTCGGAAAGCTCCACTGCGCCAGTCGATGACGGGTAGCCACTCGTCACGTCGTCGAGGTTGAAGTCCTCCGGGAAGTGAGCAAGTCCAAGGCTCAACGCCGTCGCTGCTCCGCGCCGAAACGCCGATCGCGTCATGAATTCAACGACCGAGGGCGCCTTCTCCAAGTACTTCCACACCTTGACGAGGTCGCTGGGAATTACCTCCGTGGGTGATATCTCCTGGAGGTAGGCTCGGATGCACGTCGCCGACAACGTCGCCGAGTCGACGAGTGTGGCCACACACTGCCGCGCGTCAAACGAGTTCGCTTCTTCCGCGCTATCAATGATGCGACCTGCGAATAGAAGACAACAATGAGTACGACGGGTACCACAACAGAACACATGATGTTGGCAGAGGCAGATACACTTACCAATCAATGGGCGGGAGAGATCCGTGATGAAGCATTGAAGCGAAGTATAGTCGTCCTGAAGCCCAGCAACAAGGGCGTCAGACACTTTACGATCCTCTGCGGCGGCGGTAATAGCGGCCTTGGCTCGCCCATCCGCCGAGCTCGCTTCCTCCTTCGCCTCCCTCTGCTCGCGCTCGAGTTCGGCGATCCGCTCCTCAGCCGAGCTCAGTGCCGACTGAGCCACCGCCAACTCACCCGCTGGGACAAGCCCCTGGCGAGCTTCCTCCGCCTTCGCGAAAACCGCCTGAAGCCCCCTATTCGCCTCTTGGACGGCTGCCAGTTCCTTCTCTGCGCAGTGCTTCGCCGCTAATCGGTCAGCTGATTCACGTTGCAGACCCTGCACATCGTTCAAACAGTTAATCAAAGCAACATCCTCAGCGCCCACCCGCTGAAATTCAGCGAGTGCGCACTCGGGGACTGGCAATCAAAAAATTCTTAAGTGCCCACCCGCTGAAATTCAGCGAGTGCGCACTCGGGGACTGGCAATCAAAAAATTCCTAAGTGCCCACCAACTGAAATTCAGCGAGTGCGCACTCGGGGACTAGACGCACAAAATAACAATTATACACCAAAAGAATCAGACCGCTGCAATACACCGACCTGATCCTCGGGGACTGGACATACCTGAATGGCTGCGCCAAGCATGCCATGAAGTTGTATCGCGTCCACGGACACGAGGAGAGCTGGCGTGTGTCCACGACGCTGCTCGACTTCCGCATCAGCGGCCCCAGGCGCACGGCTCGAGGGCGAAGTTCCACTCGCCGCGGCCGCTTTGGTCATGAAGCGCGGGAATGTCGCGATGGAAGCACCCGCACGAAAGGAGGTTGGCTCGACCTCTCCAGGCGAGGGAGCACCCTCCTTCGTGGATGCGGCCGCCTCTGTTTCGGGTTCAGACGGCGCGACCGCCGTGTCGTCAGAGATCGTGACGACATCTTCGCCCTTGGCCTTCTTGCCGCCATCCGTAGGGACGACGACCTCGTCCGCCTTCCTCTTACGGGAAGGATCCTCCTCGCTGATGATGGGTGGCACCTTAGCCACGGTCGGGTGGCCCATCCTCTTCACTCCGGTCCTGTAAATCAATCGCGTAAGCAAGATAATTCAAGCTGCTATGAAAGACAAAGGTAGGTGAGCAAACTCACTTGGCGACTGGAATGAAGCGTAGCCCCGTGCGGAGGCCGGCCGACTTCTCCAGTTCAGGGCCCAGTCGGCGGCTGAGTCCCATTTCCAGGACGTCGCTTGCCCAAGACACGGACGGCTTCTTCGTCGTCGAGACTGCAACGGGAGCCTCTGGAACATCTTCGGAGGAGCTTCCGTGCGAGGCGAAGCCGCCGCAGCATTCCCCAGTCCAGAAACTGGGGCGAATGGTGGAGGCATCGAAGCCAGTGGCATCTCGACAGTGGCCGTGTCCAGCGCAGCTGCCTTTGGTGGCGCCTCGTCCTTGACCAGGCTGGGGGCATCGGAGCTGCTCGCCAAGTGCGGTGGCGAGGCCGGCCTCGTCGGCTTCGTCTTCGTCTTTGGAGGGGCCTTTGCCTCCTTCTCCTTCTTCTTCTTCGACGGAGTGGCCTGGTAGCGCGAGTTAGTCTCCGGAAGTTCTTCGTCGTCGTCATGACGCTCGAGGCTTTTGCTCGCCTCAAGTTCACGTTGAAGCTGCCCGCGGGTCTTGCGGGCCAGCGGGGCGACTTCCTCTTCGGACTCGTCGTCGCTGTCACTCTCGTCGCTCCCGGCGTCGCCCTTGGCGGGAGGTGACTCGCCCATGTCCTGGACGGACGAGCTCGAATTCTCGTCGTCCGAAGGCGGAAGCCATCCTTCCACCACTTGGAATAGCTGCAATGAACGCAAGATGAAATTAGAAGGACCGCGACTGCAAAAACTGCGACTGCGAATGAGGCGAGGTGATTACCGTTGGGGCTTGACGCTTTGCGGTGTAGGGGGAGACCCCAGCTTGTGCGTCTAGGTACACCGCCTGGGTGATCTTCTTCAGTGCTGCGGTGTAGTCCTCGAGCTTCCACTCGGCGAGGCAGGACTTCGTCGATTCCTCCCGGCCGGCGTACTGGAACATGTAGTGCTCGCGCCGAGCCAGCGGGACGAGCTGCCACCCGAGCCAGCAGTTGTACAAGTTGATCGTCTGGAGGCCCTTCTTCTTCAGACCGTGGATGGTTTGGAGCATTTCGTCCACGACCATCCGCTGGTTGCTGGGGAGCTTGCCGGCTTGAAGACGGCGCGGCTCGGACCGGTTGGCGGAGTACCGTGGGATCGCCGTCTCGCCCTCCGGGGTCGCCTCGGCAACATAGAACCAAGATTTTTTCCAGTCGCTCGCCGCCTTGGCGGGCAGCATCAAGTCGAAGAACGAAGCCTTCGACTTCAGCTGGAAAGTTAGGCCGCCCGCGGCAAGCATTGGGCCGCCCGCTTCCTCGCGGCTGATCCGTCCGTGGAACAGATCTTGCCAGAGAGGGAAGTAGGGCCGGCATCCCAAGTAGCACTCGCAGAACGCCACGAAGATGGCGAGCTGCTCGATGCTGTGAGGACCCAGATCCGATGGTTGGATCCCGTAGTAGGCGCAGAAGCGCCGGAAAAACAGGGACGTGGGGAATCCTAGCCCCCGTTCTAGATGACTGGTGAAGCAGATGAACTCCCTCTCGCTCGGGCTCGGGGTCACCTCTCCGGCCGCGGGGATGCGCCAGCAGCCGGCTCGCAGGATCCCGGCCTCCTCAAAGGAAGCCAGTTGCGCCCTCGTACACTTAGATCTACCCCAAGGTTCGGTGGAGAGGGCCATGGCTGAAGGATTTGTGGGGGATCGGAGGATTTCCGGTCGGCTGGATCGCGATGCGAAGGGAGGCGAAAGTGCGTGCAATCGGAAGGAATGGCGAGAAGGTGGTTTCCTGATCGCCTGCCATTCCCCTTATATAGCGGTTGTTACCCGCCAAATCAGGGAACCGTTACCGCGCGATGATTACGCCAAAAGTTACCGTTGGATTACCCCAACGGCTAGTTTGACCACGTTTAACGGTCCAACTTCAGCCACTCGGCTCGCCAACCTGATCACTATGGCAGTGTTTCGCCGACTCGATTCGCCAAAGCTGCAACCTGGATGACTAGTTTTCTCCTTTATACAGGAGCCCGCCGACGATTCGACTGGATGTCTACTCTGAAGCCGTATACTCCGACTGCCAGCAGCCACCTACGCCTAATCGTCGACGGCCTCGAGGAATACTGATGGGGATGTACCTACCGGGGTATACCCAGCAGGACGTTTCCGACTGGCCCAAGAACTGGCGAGTGGGCCTGCAAGACGGCGACTGGATCGAAGCCCAGCGAGGATCCAAGCGACTGGAAGCTGAAGGCCCAGGCGAGTAGATAGGCCCAGTCGGATTAGGTTAAACGAGTACCGAAGCTTTAACTAATTCGGTTGAGATATGTAAACCCTAGGGGAGGTGAGCCTATATAAACCTCCCTGAAGGGCGTGTAGAGATACGTTCCATCATACACCCAAGCGACTCGCCGCCTAGCCACCGAGCTCGCCCCATTGTACCACCTTCATAATACAATCTAGCAGGAGTAGGTCTTTACCCTCTAGGGGGCCGAACCTGGGTAAAACCCTGTGTCTCCGTCCTCATCTCGCACCGCAGATGGCTGGCCGCCCTTGCCCCTCGTTCTACTACTCGCTGTCGATTGCAGCATCTGCCGTGACCATTCCCACGACAGGGGCCAAAAGATTTCTCTCACATTGAACACCTCAACACCGTCAAGGAAGCTTAGGATGCTCTCATTGATTTGTTTGTTGGAAATGAGAGCATGAGACGAAACCGATATGATGCCTTGAGCAATGAAGACGAAGGCTTCTATATGAAGGATGGTGAGGACCGTGAAGACATGTATCGAAGACTCAAATCCACTACCACCGCCTTTAGAAATGTTGGTGCCTCTCATGTGGATGATGCTTCAATAAAGAGGAAGTATATGAGTGAGCTCATGCCATTCGAGCCCACCGACTTGAAGAGTCTCCAAGGAAGACACACCTACCATCTCATGACCTCCAATGAAGTTATGTAGGAGATGTCTTCCTTCAAGGTTGCTTCCAAGAATGCCAAAGATGCCCGCGATCGTGCTCTTGGAATGAGCAATGGTGTTAATCTTGCCTTAAAGGCCAAGGTTATGGAGACCCTTGGGTATAATTTACTTTCAGTCTGTGATCTTGGAAAGATGGGCTTTGTCATCTTTATTGATAATGATATTGTGGTTCACTTGTGGAGCTAGACTCTAAAGGTCACTTTCGTTGGGTACGTCGAAAATGACTTGTATGTGGTGGAATTTTCGGGGAAAACCACTACAAGTGCGATGTGCCTCTTCGGAAAGGCTGATGTGGGTTGGCTATGGCATCGCCGTCTAGCCCATGGAAATAGAAGAACTTTGCAAAATCTCCACAAAGTTAGCCATATTGTTGGACTAAAAGAAAGTTTGTTTTGCCAAAGATCGTGTGTGTAGGGCTTGTGTTGAAGGAAAGATGCATGATTGTCCCCACAAACCCAATAACATCATAAAGTACAATAAGATCTTGGAGCTCCATCATGTGGATCTGTTTGGTCCATCTCATGGGAGTCTTGGTGGGAAGAAATATTGTTTGGTGATGGTTGATGACTACTTAAGATATACATGGGCATACTTCTTCAAGTTGAAGAGTGAGACCCAACAAAACTTCATCGACTTTGTAAATATGGTTCAATGTCAATACAATATCCTCTTGTTGGTGATAAGAAGCAACAACGACACTGAGTTCAAGAACTACACCTTGAATGGATTTCTTAGTGATGAGGGGATAAAATATCAATATCCTACTACTTATACCCCTCAACAAAATGGTGTAGCTGAGAGGAAGAACCGGACATTAATGGATATGGAAGGGTCCATGTTGGCGGATTTCAAGTCTCCATTCAACATTTGGGATGAGGCAATCTCCACTGCATGCCATGCATCAAACCATCTCTACCTCCGCAAAAAGTTAATCAAGACTCCATACGAAATACTTACCAGTAACAAGCCCAATGTTTCATAATTTCGGGTGTTTGGTTGTAAGTGTTTCTACCTCATAAAAGGTGTCCATTTGTCCAAATTTGATTCCAAAGATTTAGAGTGTATTTTTGTTGGCTATGGTCTCGATTCCCACACTTATAGAATCTATGACAAACTCTCCGGGATTGTCATAGAGTCTTGCAGTGTGATTTTCCAATAATATAATGCCCCCTCAAGATTCTGTAAGAATAATGGGTGCAGGATTCATCCGCCCCATTGAGGAACCCCTTGTGCCGAATCAAGAAGAACTATGCTCTACTCAAGTGGGTCCTTCATCTTCACAACTTCAACAAGATCCTATTATTGAAGCCAATGATGACCCAAGCCAAAGACAAACTTAGAACCCTCACCAAGTTGATCGGGATGGAATCTCCAGGATGGATTATGTGTCCTCTTCGTTGACCGGTTTATCTAGCCCTACATATACATTTGCTCAAGACAGATTCATTGAGTCATCCTCAAGATCATCTCGACGCCTCTCAAGAAGTATGCTAAATCAAGACCAAGATAAACATGCGCCTCGTGATGATGATAATGAACCCATAGATGATCAAGGTCAAGATAAAGGTCAAGACGAGGACCAAAATGATGAAGAGATCCCCACAAGAAACAACAAGGAGATCGAAGCTCGTTGCAAATCTAGGGTGGATATAATGTTGGAAATAATAAACCACACTCTTGAGAATGTTCTTGGTGATCTAAGGAGTGGAATGTCCACTCGATCTCAATTGAAGAATTTTGGTGAGCATCAAGCTCATATATCCATTGTGGAGCCCAAGAAAGTATGGGAAGCTCTTGAAGATTTAGATTGGTTAGAAGCCATGCACAATGAGCTCAACAAATTCGAGATAAACAAAGTTTGGAAGTTAGTAGAAAATCCCAAAGATTGCCGCAATGTTATTGGCACTAAATGGATATTCAAGAATAAGCAATATGAACATGGAATTGTTGTAAGGAAGAGGCAAGATTGGTATCTCAAGGGTTCTCTCAAATTGAAGGCATTGATTTTGGAGAGACCTATGCTCCCCTGGCTCGCCTTGATTCCATATGTATCCTTCTTGCGTATGCTGCACATCATAACTTTAAATTGCAACAAATGGATGTGGAAAGTTCTTTTCTAAATTGTCCATTGCATGAGTTGGTTTATGTTAAGCAATCCCCGGGGTTCGAGGATCCCAACTTTCCAAATCACGTCTACAAACTTGATAAGGCGCTCTATGGGCTTAAACAAGCTCCACGCATGTTTTATGAGCACCTTAGGGAGTTGTTGTTAGATCGTGGGTTTGTGGTTGGGAAAATTGATCCCACTCTTTTTACTAAGAGAGTTGGTGAGCTTTTCGTATGCCAAATATATGTTGATGATATTATCGTTGGCTCATCTAACAAAGCTTTTAATGATGAATTCTCAAAGCTTATGACTAATAGGTTCAGGATGTCTATGATGGGAGAGTTGAGGGTATTCCTTGGTTTTGAGATGTAAGATCTCACCCAATAAGGTAGAGATCCCTGTGATTGCAATGCTAGTCCCTGGATCGATTTGCTAGCACCCACAGTTTAAGATGAAGTACACAAAAACAAAGGTCATTGTTACATCGTACATCCAGGAGTACAATAGTTCTTACAACTCACTTGGCCCAAGGCTAACTTATTTAGAGTTCTCAATACATAGCATAATAATAGAGTCTTCATCTTCATGCGCCATAGGCAAATATGACGAGTGTATACCCATAACCCTACTACCATCAGAGTAACCTGCAACATGATAAGTTACATCCACAAAGGGTCAATACAGTTGGAATTGTATTGGAAAGTGATACCATAGTTGTATAGTAGAACCTAACCACTACATGAGTATGGCTAAGTATGGATATGGCTGGCTTTGCAAAAAGCAAGTTTTATCCTAATAGTTTGAAAATACTAAGTTTTTCTTTTACAAAACACTAAGGTTCCACCAATAGATATTAGTGAACCTTTACCCTTGTTCACCCACAATTTTAACTTAGAGAAATTGGGATGAGGAGATTCTTGAACTGTTTCAATGTCTTGACGCCCAGAAGTTGTCCATAACTGAGGACACAGCTAAGTACTTAGGTTTTACCCTCTCGAGAGGTGGTGCACTTTCCCCACAAGACTCGACAAACATCGAGAAGAGAATTTTCAGAAGCAATCCCTCAAGCCACCACAGACGCATTCCATCCTATCAATTCTACCACCCTCTGTCCGTCTGGCTGAGTTCTCACAACTTAGTTGGTCAAGGCAGATCCCATATGCCATGTGGTTGCACTGGAAGATTCGCGACACAAACATATCATATCTCTTTGTTCCTGGGTGGCCATCCACAAGTGTGATACACCAGGGTAAACCATAGAAATGGTCCGTGAGTAACCACTCAACATAATCCATACAAGTCCCAATCCACCCAGGTGTTTCATTAACAATGGTTGTTTTCTTAGTCAAAAATATATAAGTATAGCTTTCCATACCATCATAATATGAATTTCCACCCACGAATTCTAATAGAAGCACTAAGCATTCTAGCATAGAATTTCTCCAAACTTAGGAAAATACACTACCAAGATATAATCTATAGGATTTCCACAGCACAGCAATATAGTTAAAACTATCATGCAAGTCCTACTAAAATAACACTAATGCAATAACGCAAAATAATAGGAAATATGATGAAAATATCACTTGGCTTGGTATCTAGGAGAGTAGGTACAATCCTCACAGCAACAAACTTAACAATCCACACAGTCTACACAACATAATCAAACAACAACAAAAATATACAATTCAATATAAGGCACTCAAAAATAATATGGATGCATGCAATTATGAAATGGGATGAAAGACACACTTTTAAAACCAAATCCTAGAGTACAGAAGATAAAGTACACTTTCTAAAGGCTAAAGATCACAAGATTCACCTAAAAATAATTTATACAATAATTTTTATAGTCAAAATAGCCCTAAAAATGTAAATGCCTAAAACTCAATTTTTTCTGAAGCTACTCAACAAAATAGGGCCACAGTAATAAAGTTCACATTTTTCTGAATCCATAGACACCAAAATTGCATTTTTCTGAATTGTGGATCAAAAGTTATGAATTTTCTAAGTTTAAACATCTAATAAACATTTTTCTGAATTTTAAACAGAAATCCCTAGCCAGGTGACGCAATCCCACTGGCTGGTACCATTTCATGCGGATCAAGAGATTGCGCTGTTGGATTTAAGTTAGATCGTTTGGCTCAGATCAGCCAGTACCTCTTGGCTAACAGGATCTGTCCTAACCCTCGGATCTGGATCTAGCGGACCAGAGCGCTTTGGCCAGAAATGGGCGGCGCTGATGGTGGTGTGCGGCAGCGATGCCTCTGGTGATGGTGCACCGGCGGTGCTAGGGGGTAAGGGGAGGGTGCAGGGTGGTTACCGAGGTCGTGAGGATGACGGGGTTTCCGTGGTAGACGTGGTTGTCGAGGGGGTGATCGGGTTCACCTGCAATTGCTCGCCGGAGTTGTGCTCGGCGTTGGTGGGTTGCAGACAGAGACGGGGTCGAGCTTCTGGGGCAAAAGAAAGCAAATGGTGGTGATTAGCGGATGCGCCCGAGGACAACGACCATCATAGAGCAAGGCAGAGGGCGAGGGGTGTCAGACCTCACCAAAATCGTTGCTAGAGTGTGTTGGGATGGCGGCGGCTTCAAGTCAAAATTTGCAAAGCCTGGGAACTCTCTGGTTGAGTGGGGGAGGGTAAATGTAGAGGTGCACACGGGGTTTAAGTAGCAGGATTCGGAGGGAGCAGTCACTCCCCAAATTAATCGCATTTACGCGATTGAATTCACGAGGAAACGACAGAGAGGGGGAGCGGGTCCCGCGCACGTTGAAGACGACGATGGTGACGTGGAGGTGGGGCCAGGTTGTCAGCGAGGGGGTGCGGGGTCGACGTGGTGAGAAAAGAAATAGAGGGGGAGAAGGGAGCCGGGTGGGCTGAGTTGGCCCGCGGGGGCTAGGCCGCGGGGGGAGGGGGGATACTGGGCCGAAATGGTTGGCAGGTAAGATTTTTTTCCTCTAGTATTTTTCTTTTCTGTTTTTTTATTTCTAATAAGGATTTGAACTAGAAAATCAAATCCAAATCAAATCAAAATTTCACCAAAATTTTGAGGGGTGAACCTAGTGTTCAAAAATGTTTTAAAACAACAAAACTCTAACAAAAACATTTGGGCAAAAATAAAATTAAAACACAAGCCCCACACTTGCATAAAAAGGGGGGGTTTTTAAATAGGGTTTTACTAGGTATAAATTTTTGAAATTTTTTGTGCAATGCACACATGCCATGATGATATGAATACAATGATAATGTTTTGATATAATGAAAATTGGGATGTTACAAATCTAACCCCGTTAAGATGAATAATCGGATTGGTTAGCAAATAGGTGAGGGTGATCTTTCTGAAGCTCATCTTCTCTTTCCCAAGTTGCTACCTCCTCAATGTGATGATTCCACTGTACTTTGCAGAAATTGATTGTCTTAGTATGAGTGACTCTTTCTGTTGTCTCCATTGATAGGTTTATCTTCATAAGTGAGAATATTCTCTAACGAAACTTCTTCTAGTGGTATAGTGTCTTTTAATGAAGTTTCTTCCATCTCTGGATGACACTTTTTCAGCTGGCTAACATGGAACACATTATGAACTGCTGACAGAGATTCTGGTAATTCTATCTCATAGGCCACTTCTCCTTTACAACTCAAAATCTTCAATGGTCCTACATAACGAGGTGCCAATTTCCCTTTGACTCCAAATCTCTTCACACCACAAAGTGGTGAGACTCTGAGATAATATCTATCACCTACCTCATAGGTGACCTCTCTATGTTTTGGATCTGCATAGCTCTTTTGTCAGGATTGGTCTATCTTTAGTCTACCCTTTACCATCCTGACTTTCTCTTCGGCTTCCTTGATCAGGTCTGGTCCGAATAAGTTTCTTTCTTCTACTCCATTCCACAATAATGGGGTAGTACACTTCCTTCAATAAAGGAATTCAAATGGAGCCGTCTCTATGCTTGATTGATAGCTATTATTGTTAGAAAACTCCGCGTATGTAAGACTTTCGTCCCAACTAGATCCATAGTCTAGAGCACAAGCTCTCAACATATCTTCCAAAATATGATTGGTCCTTTCTGTTTGTCCATCCGTCTGAGGGTGAAATGCAGTGCTAAATTATAGTCTAGTTCACAAAGACTCATCCAGTTGTCGCCAAAAATACGAAGTGAACTGAGTTTCTCTATCTGACACAATACTCTTAGGTACTCCATGCAGACATACAATTATGTTCATATAGATCTTGGCTAATTTGGCACTTGTATAGGTGGTCTTTACGGGTACGAAATGAGCCACTTTTGTTAAGCGATCAATAACAACCCATATAGAATCGTATCCAGATCTAGTCCTTGGCAGTCCTGTGATGAAATCCATAATGATTTTATCCCACTTCCAATCAGGTATTGGCAGTGGTTGTAATAATCCGGCCGGTTTCTGATGCTCCTCCTTTACTCGACTACACACATTGCACAAGGTAGCGATATCTTTCTTTGGATTGTTCCACCAAAATCTTTCCTCCACATCCATGTACATCTTGGTATTTGCAGGATGAATAGAATATGGTGAATTATGTGCTTCTTGTAGGATCAATTTCCGAAGTTCAGGATCTTGTGGAATGCAGATACGCTTCCCATAACATAAGGTTCCTTGATCATCTTCATGGAATCCCTTTGCTTTTCCTTTACCAATTTTACTCTTAATTTCCTCTATTTCCTTGTCCAACTTTTGAGATTCTTTGATTTTATCCAATAGTGTTGGTTGTACTTCTAGGGACATAAGATATCCTCCAGGCCCTATCTCTAATCTTAGCTCTTTAAACTAAGCACTCAAATCTTCTGGCAATTCTCCTTTGGTGAGGCCACTCACATAAACCTTGCGGCTTAATGCATCAGCTACGTCATTTGCTTTCCCAGGATGGTATTGCAAACTTAAGTCGTAATCCTTGATAAGTTCTAGCCATCTTCTTTGTCTCATATTTAGTTCCTTTTGTGTGAAAGTGTATTTCAGACTCTTGTGATTGGTGAACATTTCACAACACTTTCCCATAAGATAATGTCTTCATGTCTTTAGTGCATGGACAACAGAGGCCAACTCTAAGTCATGCATAGGATAGTTTACTTCATGATTCTTGAGTTGTCTCAAGGCATATGCTACCACTTTACCTTCTTGCATTAACACACCTCCCATTCCTTGGTGAGATGCATCACAGTAAACTTGAAAATATTTTTCGAGATCTGGCAAGCATAACACTGGTGCTGACACTAATTTCTTCTTCAATTCTTGAAAACTAGTTTCACATGATTCAGTCCAGTCTTTCTTTAGTAGATCAGTCATCGGATTTGCTAATTTCGAGAAGTTCTCAACGAACCTTCTATAGTATCCTGCCAAGCCCAGGAAACTACAGACCTCTTTAACTATTTTGGGAGGTTCCCATTCTGTTATAGCCGATACCTTTGCGGGATCGACATCTATACCATTCCCATACACAACATGTCCAAGAAATCCAACTTCATTCAGCCAAAATTCACATTTACTGAACTTGGCATACAACTTCTGTTCCCTGAGTTTCTCAAGAATCAAACGCAAATGTTCTTCATGTTCCTCATTGCTCTTGGAATAAATCAATATGTCATCGATGAATATAAAAACAAACTTGTCAAGAAACTCCATGAACACCTTGTTCATCATGTTCATGAAATAAGCTGGTGCATTATTTAGTCCAAACGGCATCACTGTATACTCATACAATCCATATCTTGTGGTAAAAACAGTATTTGGTATATCTTGTTCTCTAATCTTTAGTTTAAAGTAACCTGATCGAAGATCAATTTTTGAGAACACACGAGCTCCTTCTAGCTGATCAAAGAGATCATTAATTATGGGTAGGGGATATTTGTTCTTTATGGTCACTTCGTTAAGTGATCGATAATCTATGCATAGCCTCTGACTTCTGTCTCTCTTCTCAATGAAAAAAACTAGTGCACCCCAAGACGAAGAACTTGGTTGGATAAATCCCTTCTTCAACTGTTCTCCAAGCTGTTTCTTGAGTTCTTTTAACTCATCCACTGACATTTTGTAAGGTCTCTTCGCTATGGGTCCATTTCCTGGTAGTAAGTCTATCAGAAACACCGCATCCCTATTGTAAGATCCCTCCTTTGTAAAGGAAAGGATCCCTGTGATTGCAATGCTAGTCCCTGGATCAATGCTAGCATCCACAGTTTAAGATGAAGTACACAGAAACAAAGGTCATTATTACATATCATTCCAGAGACAAACATAGTCTTTTACAACTCCATGTCCACAGGCCTAATACAAGAGTTCAAATGTATAATAAGATAAATAAGTATTCATCTTCATGTGCCACAGGCAAGCATGTTGAGTGTAGACATGACTCCTAATTATCATCAGAATATCCTGCAACATCACAAGTTACAGCCACAGTGGGTCAATACATTGGAATAGTATTGGCAAGTGATACCTTA
This sequence comes from Avena sativa, assembly GCA_916181665.1. Classification (NCBI taxonomy): domain Eukaryota; kingdom Viridiplantae; phylum Streptophyta; class Magnoliopsida; order Poales; family Poaceae; genus Avena; species Avena sativa. The sequence goes on along the minus strand of OV702284.1, from coordinate 189,408,672 downwards.
GTACAATATTGGTGGACTAAATAATATATGCATTTTGGCTAAGTGTAGCTTAGGCTTGCTTTGCTCAAAATAGGTTTTTACCTATCAGTTGAAAACACTAAGTTTTTCTTTGTCAAAATTTTTCCCAAGGAACCACCAATAGACATTGGGGTCCTTCACCCTTGTTCAACCACAAGTTTTTACTTAGAAATTGGGATGAGGAGATTCTTGATAGCTTCCATGTCTTGATGCTCAATTTGTCCAATACCAAGGACATGGCTAAGTACTTAGATTCTTCCATCTACAGAGGTTGTGCACTTTCCCCACAAGACTTGATTTTCACCAAGACAGGACCTTTTAGAAGCCTTCCCTTAGACCAAATGGACGCGTTCCAACCTATCATCCCACTACCACCAACTGTCCAAATGGCTAAGTTATTGCAACCTATATGATCCAGGCAAAGCCCATATTGCCAAGTGGCTGCACTAGAAGCTTCTTAACATTTGGCCTCTCCAATCCCTTTGTTCCTGGGTGGCTTTCCACAAGTGAGATACACAAGGTAAACCATAGAAATGGGCCTTGTGTAACCACTCAACATAACCTATTCTTTCCATTCCACCCAGGTGTTTCATTCACTTAGTTGTTTTATTAAGCAAAAACATAGTCCAAAGACTTAGAAATATTTATTCATAGCATGAATATAAAACCACCCTTGGTTGCTACTAGCTAGCTAAGCATGGCATTGATAAGACTTAGAAATATTTTTAGCAATTCTACAACTACTAGGATTTCCCAAGCATAGCATATAGCTCAAAATAACCATGCGAGACTAGCAAAATATTTCTAATGCATAGTTTAAAAACATAGGAATAAATCAGGAAGCACCACTTGCCTTGGTAATTTGGAGAGTAGCTACAATCCTCACAATCACAATCACTATTTTCACCAAAATCTACACATAAAATGATAGCACCAAATCACATACAAAATAAATACAAGCAAAAATATATGGATGCATGCAATATGATATGTGATGATTTTTTTATACTCAACAAGACAAGTGCACAGTACTGATTCATAAACAAGTTCAAAACTTGTCAAACAACCTTTATTTGAACATTAAAACATTTCTCAAACAATTAATATACACAAAATAGGCCTACACATGTTTCTGTAAAAATAACCATTTTAACAGAAACAAAACTTTAAACACATTGCATATATGGAAAGGGCTTTCTCTCCTGATTCCATTGATATAAAATTTGTCATATTTGGACGTGGCATTCAAAAGTTATGAATTAAACAAAATCAAACATCTAATAGATCTAATTCAAATTTTTAAAACCAAACTCGTGCCACGCGGCGCTTTCTAACTGGCTGGTACCGCTTCACGCTGGATCGTGTCTGCGAGCCCTTGGATCTAACTAAAATGCACGGCTCTGATTAAAACATACCGCTTCGCTTATGATCTATCGTATCCACTGGATCTAAATCTAACGGCCGTAAGCATCTAACCATCAAGTGGCGGCGCTAGCGGCGGCGTGCTCCGTCAGTGGCGGAGCCGGCGAACTAGGTCGCCCGGGGAGGTGGGAGGATGCTCACCAGAATCTTCGTGATGAGAAGAAGCTCGACGTATGCTCGGTTGGCGAAGGGGCGCTCGGAGTTGTCGCGGATTGCTCGTCGGAGTAGTCCCTGGCGACGGTGGCTTCTGTTCGTCGACGTTGGTGACGCTCTGGGCCGCGCTAAGACGAGAGAAAGGTGCCGTTAGATGCGTAGGACACTGGGGATCTCACGCGTATCAAACAGAGGGAGAGGGGAGGATGGGACTTACGGGAAAAGGTCGCCGGAGTTCGAGCAGAGGACAGCGGAGCTCAGTCGTTGACGTTGCCGAGGCTACAGACCATGCGCGAGCAAACGGAAAGCGTCAGTAGGTGCGCACGGAGATGTAGAACAAGCCAGCATGAACCATAGGCAGAGGGGAGTGCGGTGATCACTGGAATTCGTCGGCGAACTCGTCGGAGCAGCGAGGAATTCTCGCAGCCTGGGGGCGCTCTATGCTTGGGGTTTGGGGGAAAATGGAGAGGGGGCAGAGGGGGTTTAAGTAGCAAGGGCGCGTGCGAGATTTACTCATGCATTGAACGGGAATTGATGACGCGATTTAAACAGGAAACGCCCGGCGTAATTTTGGGGATGAACCAGTTGCTGGGTGGAGACAACGATAGTCGTGTGGGCCGTGGTTGTCAGCAAGAGATAAAGAGTGGGGATGGGTCAAGGCGGTCAGCGACTCAGTGGGTGCGGGTGCGAGTAAAGAAAAACGATTCGTGGGAGAGGCTGCTGGTCTAGCTGGGTCGAGTTGGGCTGGGTTGGGCCAGATTGGCTTGCTGCTTATTTTTTTCCTCTTTATTCCTTTTCTTTTTCTGTTTGGTTTTCTAGAATTGGTTTTCAAACTCCATTTCAATTTTTTTTGAATTCAAACCTTCTCTAGCTTTTTGTAAAGTGTACTTTTCACTCAAATATGTGTCAAACACTTCTGTTTACAAAAACATACTTGGGTCATTTGGAAAATAAAATAAAATCAAGCCTTTATGAGATATAATAATAGGCGTAAACTTGGTTTTATTTCATACTTTGTTTTGAAACTTTGTTCAAGCTTTTGAAACCACTTAAGTTTGAACTCAAAACAATACTGAATGAATATTAGTACCTTTCTCATTAGCCAGTAGCACAAAGGCTAGAGTATTCATACATAAAATAATGAGCAATATATGCTCCTGTTTTTGAAATGATTTTGAAATGAAACCCTAAATGATCATGGATGCATGGATGATATGCATGAGTTTTGAAACATGATTTTAGGGATGTTACAAATCTAACCCCCTTAAGGTGAATCTCGCCCTCGAGATTCGGGTTGGCTAGCAAATAGGTGAGGGTGGTCTTTCTGAAGATCATCTTCTCTTTCCCATGTTGCTTCTTCTTCGGAATGATGGTTCCACTGAACTTTGCAGAATTTGATAGTCTTAGTCCGAGTAACTCTTTCTGCAGTCTCAAGAATCTTGATAGGTTTCTCTTCATAAGTGAGATCACTTTCCAATAGGACCTCTTCCAAAGGTATAGTATCCTTCAAAGAAGTCTCTTCCATTTCTGGATGGCATTTCTTAAGCTCACTCACATGAAACACATTATGAACAGCTGACAAAGACTCTGGCAATTCAATCTCATAAGCTACTTCTCCTTTGCCACTCAGAATCTTGAATGGTCCAACATATCTTGGGGCCAACTTTCCTTTGACTCCAAACCTCTTCACTCCACGAAGTGGTGACACTCTAAGATAAGCTCTGTCACCTACTTCATAGGTGACCTCTCTACGCTTTGGATCTGCGTAGCTCTTTTGTCGGGACTGTGCTATCTTCAATCTGTTCTTTACCAGCTTGACTTTCTCTTTAGCTTCTTTGATGAGTTCTGGTCCGAATAAACTTCTTTCTCCCACACCATTCCATAGCAATGGGGTGGTACACTTTCTCCCATAGAGAAACTCAAATGGTGCCATCTCAATACTGGGTTGATAGGTGTTATTGTAAGAGAATTCTGCGTACGGCAGACTTTCATCCCAACTGGCTCCATAGTCTAGAGCACATGTTCTCAACATATCTTCAAGAATCTGATTAGTTCTTTCTGTCTGTCCATCAGTTTGAGGATGAAATGCAGTGCTGAATTCCATCCTCGTTCCTAATGACTCATGTAGTTGCCTCGAAAAATGAGAAGTGAATTGGGTTCCCCTATCAGACACAATACTCTTGGGTACTCCATGCAGACATACAATTCTGCTCATATAGATCTTGGCTAACTTAGCACTTGTATAAGTTGTCTTCACGGGTATAAAATGAGACACTTTAGTTAGGCGATCCACTACTACCCAAATAGAATCATATCCTGACCGGGTCCTTGGCAATCCGGTAATGAAATCCATACCAATCTTGTCCCACTTCCAATCAAGAATAGGTAGTGGTTGAAGCAATCCTGCTGGTTTCTGGTGTTCCGCTTTCACTCTACTACATACATCACACAAAGCAATATGTTCGGCGATGTCCTTCTTGAGATTATTCCACCAAAATCTTTCCTTCATATCCATGTACATTTTGGTGTTACCCGGATGAATGGAATATGGTGAATTGTGTGCTTCTTGTAAAATCAGTTTCCGAAGTTCCGGATCCTGTGGAACACAGATACGTTTTCCATGCCATAAAGTACCCTATTCGTCTTTATGGAATCCTTTGGCTTTTCCCTTGTCAATCTTTTCCTTAATATCTTCAATTTCCTTATCTGCCTTTTGGGATTCTTTGATCTTGTCCAACAAGGTGGGTTGAACATCCAAAGACATAAGATGTCCCTCAGGCACAATCTCCAATCTGAGATCTCTAAATTGGGCACACAGATCATCTGGCAATTCTCCCTTAGTAAGGCCATTCACAAAAACTTTACGACTTAGAGCATCCGCTACAACATTTTGCTTTACCGGGGTGGTATTGCAAACTCAAGTCATAGTCTTTGATGAGTTCTAGCCATCTTCTTTGTCTCATGTTAATTTCCTTCTGGGTGAAGATATACTTCAAACTCTTGTGATCTGTGAACACTTCACACCGCTTTCCTAAAAGATAATGTCTCCATGTTTTGAGTGCATGGACAATAGAGGCTAACTCTAAATCATGAGTAGGGTAGTTTACTTCATGAGTTTTGAGTTGTCTCGAGGCATAAGCCACAACTTTTCCTTCTTGCATAAGTACTGCACCCAATCCATGATGGGATGCATCACAATATACTTGGAAATCTTTCTCCAAATCTGGCAAACATAATACTGGTGATGTCACTAGTCTCTTCTTTAATTCTTGAAAACTGAGTTCACAACCCTCAGACCAAGCAAATTTCTTGTCCTTCTTTAACAATTCAGTCATAGGTTTAGCTACCTTGGAGAAATTCTCAATGAACCTTCTGTAGTATCCTGCCAAGCCAAGGAAACTACGAACCTCTTTGGCTGACTTAGGTGATTCCCATTCAGTTACAGCTAAAACTTTAGCAGGATCAACTGCAACACCATCTCCTGACACAACGTGTCCAAGAAATCCAACTTCATTCAACCAAAACTCACACTTGCTGAATTTGGCATACAGCTTATGCTCTCTAAGCTTCTCAAGTATCAAACGCAAATGTCCTTCATGCTCTTCTTTGCTCTTGGAGTAGATCAAAATGTCATTGATGAAAACGACAACAAACTTATCAAGAAATTCCATGAACACCTTGTTCATCATATTCATGAAGTATGCCGGTGCATTGGTCAAACCAAATGGCATCACGGTATACTCATACAATCCATACCTTGTGGTGAAAGTTGTCTTAGGTATGTCTTGTTCCCTTATCTTAAGCTAAAAATAACCTAACCGGAGATCAATATTTGAGAACACACAAGCTCCTTCTAGCTGATCATACAAGTCATTGATTCTAGGCAAAGGGTATTTGTTCTTGATAGTCACCTCATAGAGTGAACGGTAATCTATGCATAACCTTTGACTTCTATCTTTCTTTTCCACAAACAAAAATGGTGCTCCCCAAGATGAAGAACTTGGTTGGATAAAACCTTTCTGCAACTGTTCTCCAAGTTGCTTCTTGAGTTCTTTCAACTCATCAACTGACATCTTGTACGGTCTCTTTGCTATTGGTCCAGATCCTGGTAGCAAATCAATAAGAAATTCCACATCTCTATCAGGTGGCATTCCCGGTAATTCTTCCGGAAACACATCCGGATATTCACTCACAATTGGCACACTGTCCATGCTAACCCCCTTAAGAGAATTTAGCTTACTCCTTTTTGCCTCAAAGTTGGTCTTGAATCTGATCCTCTTATTTTCTGGAGTTGTGAGTGAGACAGTATGATTGGCACAATCTATCACTCCCTTGTTCTTAGTCATCCAGTCCATTCCCAAAATAACATCCAATCCTTGGGAGTTTCGGATTATCAAGTTAAGGGGAAACTTATACTTCCCAAACTCTATGACTAGATCATGACATCCTGAATTCACTATCATTTCTCTACCAGGAGAACTTACTTTTATAGGACACCCAATAGTTTCTACCGGTAGTTCATTTCTTTCAACAAATGCTCTTGATATGAATGAATGAGATGCACCAGTATCAAAGAGAACAAATGCTGGAACAAAATTGAGTTTGAACTTACCTGCAACAGCATCAGGTTCCTCATAAATTTCCTCCACAATGATGTGGTTCACTTGTCCCTTTTGAAAAGGGTTGGGCTTGTTGGGTCCTTCAACTTTCTTTTCTGGGCATTAATTTGCATAATGCCCCATCTTCTTGCACTTGAAACACTCAACCTGACTAAGATCTTTCTTGATAGGCTGGCTTCCACTGCCACTTCCACTTCCACTGTGGTGGCTTTTATATCCACCTTTGTTATTCTTGTACTTATCGTTGTCATGACTACGGTGGTGTTTGTTGTCATGATAACGGTTGTGGTTGTGGTGCTTGTTGAACTTCCCATGCTTGTGGGATCCAGAACTCACTGTCATCATAATGGGAACGCTTCTGAGACGATCCCGAGTTGTGCTTGTCAGAGTGCTTTCTCTTCCTGCTTTCCACTTGTTTCATCTTGCTCTCCAAAATAGCAGCCTTATCACAAAAAGACTGGTATGTGGGAACATAGGCCACAGCTAACTGCAGGTTCAGTTCATCATTCAACCCTTCAAGGAACTTTTCCTTCCTCTTAGCATCAGTGTTAACTTCATCCGGTGCATATCACGCCAGATTGTTGAACTCCTCAATATACTCTGCCACGCTATGGTGGCGCTGCTTCAGATTATGAAACTCTTTCTTCTTCTTCAGACTCATCACTCCGGATGAGATGTGAGCAGTACGGAATCCATCTTCGAAGATAGCCCATGTCACATCCGCAATGGGAGTGGTGATCTGGAAGTTATCCCACCAAGTGGCTGCTGGTCCTTCCAACAAGTGAGCTACAAATCTGACTTTCTCTTCATCGGTACAGCCAACAGTTACCAAGTCCTTGTTCACAGAGCGTAGCCAATCATTGGCCACCATAGGATCAGTAGTTCCTGAGAACTTTGCTGGCCTCAGTCTCAAGAATCTGGTAAGCATGTCAAAACCCGGTGGGTTGTTCTGATTGTTGTTGTTGTTATTGTTGTTATTGTTGTTGTTGTTGGTGGTGTTGTTGTTCTGATTCTGGATGAACGTAGTCATCATTTGCATCAGCTGAGTCCGAGCTGTCATCATTTGCTGCATCTCAGGGGTGATGTTGTTGTTGGGGTTGGGATTGGCACGTCGGGGAGGCATCTGTGGTTTGTTCAATAGAGATAAGAATGAGATACCCATAGATGCTAACATGCACAATACATCACATAAACAATCACCAAACATGCATCATAATAATAAAAGTTCAACAACATAGACAACAAGTTTGCAAGGTAAACACACCAATAGCAAGCCATCCACATGTTGGATGGTCATTGCGACTCAATAATCAAAGACATGATAAATAAAAGTAAATGAGTAGTCATCACTACTCCTCGGCATCAACCTCCTCCTCAACAAATGTAAGACATGCATTCTCCATAGCGGTCTTGTATTCCTCGACATTGGTGGTCAAGGTCTCTACTTTGGCTTTGAGAGCCCTCTTCTGTGAACTAAGCCTCTCAATCACAGTCTGCTGATGCTCGAGCTCGAAGTCCTTGGCCTCCAGTTCTGCAGTCATGTCTTGAATCCTCTTGTTCCTATCTTGGACTCGCTTCTCTTGACTCTTGAACTTTCTGTCCTGAATCTCAAACTTGGCCTCCATCTCCTTGACTATCTCATCTTGCTCCACAAAGAGCTTGTCCTTCTCACGAAGCTGCACCTGGAGTTCGTCATTGATGAGCATGATGTTGCTCCTATCAGTGTCTACGTGCCTAAGAAGAACCTCTAAGAACTGGAGGTATAGACGAATCGGCTCTGCTGTCTCCCTCGAAGTCAATGGCCTCACCATCCTCATCACGTCTACCGAAGGTGTGGAAGTGAGTACCTCTAACCTGTCGAGAGTGTCTCCCTAACAGACGTCCAATCAAGTCCTGCATGACTACCTCTAGGCCTCTCTCCTTGTCATCATGCATGAGCTTGAAGATGATTGCCTCCGTGGTAGGCTCAGTCTGGCGTCCGGGCTGATTAACCTTGAAGCCCCAAAGGTCTTTCCTCTCAAACTTGGTGAGGAGAAGCACCATGATGGTAGGAAGAGGGAGATTGAGCAAACTAGTGAGCTCAATAATACGAGGGCCAAAATGAGTTCCCTTGAACTCTTCAGCCGTGCTGAAAGTAACATTAGGCATCTATTTAATAAGATAGAAAAAGTTAGAATCAACACAATTTAAGACAAATCACAAGACAAGGCATCACATGCATAACTTTGGAAATCAAAACACAGTCATGGCATACATGGATCCATTACAAACAACCAAGTTTCAACTTATTTTAAACAACATTTGGAAAATAAAATGATAAGTGTGGTGGTCCAACTAATGTGGTACATTACAATCCCATCTCACTCGCCAAGTTGGCAACAGGGCATCCCTAGAGGCAATCTGTTTGTCTAGATCACAAGACTCCATTGCTAAGTCTATGATGTCCTTCCTTAAGCTTTGGTTGGTAGCCTCTAACTCTTGGGTATGCTTCTTTTCTTCCCTAAGGTCATTCTGGGTGTTAAGCATTCTGCACTTGATTCTATCACGAAGTTCTTTGATGGCCCTCCAAGCTGCATCCCTTGTTGAATCAAAGAATGTAGTGTGCATCACTATGTTGGTGACCATGCAGAATCCTGAGTCCTTGTGGTTGTCTTCCTTGTTTTTATACAAGTGAAGTTGCACCCACCAGTACTCAACTCCTCCATCCATCACAGGAAAACCTTTGTACACAACTGCACCATGTATTCCCATGGCAACCATGAGGTCTTTTAGAGCCTTGGGGAACTCTGTCTCACATTCCAAAGTCATAGTCATGAGTGGTCCCTTCTTCACGGCTTCGTTGATGGAGTTCATCTACAAGTAGAGATGAGAAAGAATATTAGAAAAGTTTACGAGAAGAAAAGACAAGTGTGGAAGTTGTTGAAAAATTTTACTTAGTGGTTTCCAATCCTAGGGTCATAATCCTACAGGCAACACAGTGCTCTGATACCATCTGTAAGATCCCTCCTTTGTAAAGGAAAGGATCCCTATGATTGCAATGCTAGTCCCTGGATCAATGCTAGCATCCACAGTTTAAGATGAAGTACACATAAACAAAGGTCATTATTACATATCATTCCAGAGACAAACATAGTCTTTTACAACTCCATGGCCACAGGCCTAATACAAGAGTTCAAATGTATAATAAGATAAATAAGTCTTCATCTTCATGTGCCATAGGCAAGCATGTTGAGTGTAGACTCATGACTCCTAATTATCATCAGAATATCCTGCAACATCACAAGTTACAGCCACAGTGGGTCAATACATTGGAATAGTATTGGCAAGTGATACCTTAGTACAATATTGGTGGACTAAATAATATATGCATTTTGGCTAAGTGTAGCTTAGGCTTGCTTTGCTCAAAATAGGTTCTTACCTATCAGTTGAAAACACTAAGTTTTTCTTTGTCAAAATTTTTCCCAAGGAACCACCAATAGACATTGGGGTCCTTCACCCTTGTTCAACCACAAGTTTTTACTTAGAAATTGGGATGAGGAGATTCTTGATAGCTTCCATGTCTTGATGCTCAATTTGTCCAATACCAAGGACATGGCTAAGTACTTAGATTCTTCCATCTACAGAGGTTGTGCACTTTCCCCACAAGACTTGATTTTCACCAAGACAGGACCTTTCAGAAGCCTTCCCTTAGACCAAATGGATGCGTTCCAACCTATCATCCCACTACCACCAACTGTCAAAATGGTATTTTATTGCAACCTATATGATCCAGGCAGAGCCCATATTGCCAAGTGGCTGCACTAGAAGCTTCTTAACATTTGGCCTCTCAAATCCCTTTATTCCTGGGTGGCTTTCCACAAGTGAGATACACAAGGTAAACCATAGAAATGGGCCTTGTGTAACCACTCAACATAACCCATTCTTTCCATTCCACCCAGGTGTTTCATTCACTTAGTTGTTTTATTAAGCAAAAACATAGTCCAAAGACTTAGAAATATTTATTCATAGCATGAATATAAAACCACCCTTGGTTGCTACTAGCTAGGCTAAGCATGGCACTGATAAGACTTAGAAATATTTCTAGTAATTCTACAACTACTAGGATTTCCGAAGCATAGCATATAGCTCAAAATAACCATGCAAGACTAGCAAAATATTTCTAATGCATAGTTTAAAAACATAGGAATAAATCATGAAGCACCACTTGCCTTGGTAATTTGGAGAGTAGCTACAATCCTCACAATCAATCACTATTTGAACCAAAATCTACACATAAAATGATAGCACCAAATCACAGACAAAATAAATACAAGAAAAAATATATGGATGCATGCAATATGATATGTGATGATTTTTATATACTCAACAAGACAAGTGCATAGTACTGATTCATAAACAAGTTCAAAACTTGCCAAACAACCTTTATTTGAACATTAAAACATTTCTGAAACAATTAATATACACAAAATAGGCCTACACATGTTTCTGTAAAAATAACCATTTTAACAGAAACAAAACTTTAAACACATTTCATATATGGAAAGGGCTTTATCTCCTGATTCCATTGATATAAAATTTGTCAAATTTGGACGTGGCATTCAAAAGTTATGAATTAAACAAAATCAAACATCTAATAGATCTAATTCAAAATTTTAAAACCAAACTCGTGCCACGCAGCGCTTTCTAACTGGCTGGTACCGCTTCGCGCTGGATCGCGTCTGCGAGCCGTTGGATCTAACTAAAACGCGCGGCTCTGATTAAAACATACCGCTTCGCTTATGATCTATCGTATCCACTGGATCTAAATCTAAGGGCCCTAAGCATTTGACCATCAAGTGGCGGCGCTAGCGGCGGCGACAGGCGGCGGCGTGCTCAGTCAGTGGCGGACCGGCGAAATAGGTCGCCCGGGGAGGTGGGAGGATGCTCACCAGAATCGTCGTGACGAGAAGAAGCTCGACGTATGCTCGGTTGGCGAAGGGGCGCTCGGAGTTGTCGCGGATTGCTCGTCGGAGTAGTCCCTGGTGACGGTGGCTTTTGTTCGTCGACGTTGGCGACGCTCTGGGCCGCGCTAAGACGAGAGAAAGGTGCCGTTAGATGCACAGGACACTGGGGATCTCACGCGAATCTAACAGAGGGAGAGGGGAGGCTGGGACTTATGGGAAAAGTTTGCCGGAGTTCGAGCAGAGGACAGCGGAGCTCAGTCGTTGATGTTGCCGAGGCTACAGACCATGCGCGAGCAAATGGAAAGCGTCAGTAGGTGCGCACGGAGATGTAGAACAAGCCAGCATGAACCATAGGCAGAGGGGAGTGCGGTGCTCACCGGAATTCGTCGGCGAACTCATCGGAGCAGCGAGGTTGCGGCGAGGAATTCTCGCAGCCTGGGGGCGCTCTATGCTTGGGGTTTGGGGGAAAATGGAGAGGGGGCAGAGGGGGTTTAAGTAGCAAGGGAGCGTGCGAGATTTACTCAGGCATTGAACGGGAATTGATGCCGCGATTTAAACAGGAAACGCCCGGCGTAATTTTGGGGATGAACCAGTCGCTGGGTGGAGACGACGATAGTCGTGTGGGCCGTGGTTGTCAGCGAGAGATAAAGAGTGGGGATGGGTCCAGGCGGTCAGCGACTCAGTGGGTGCGGGTGCGAGTAAAGAAAAATGATTCGCGGGAGAGGCTGCTGGGCTAGCTGGGTCGAGTTGGGCTGGGTTGGGCCAGATTGGCTTGCTGCTTATTTTTTTCCTCTTTATTCCTTTTCTTTTTCTGTTTAGTTTTCTAGAATTGGTTTTCAAACTCCATTTCAATTCAGTTTGAATTCAAACCTTCTCTAGCTTTTTGTACAGTGTACTTTGCACTCAAATATGTGTCAAACACTTCTGTTTACAAAAACATACTTGGGTCATTTGGAAAATAAAATAAAATCAAGCCTTTATGAGATATAATAATAGGCATAAACTTGGTTTTATTTCATACTTTGTTTTGAAACTTTGTTCAAGATTTTGAAATTACTTAAGTTTGAACTCAAAACAATACTGAATGAATATTAGTACCTTTCTCATTAGCCAGTAGCACAAAGGCTAGAGTATTCATACATAAAATAATGAGCAATATATGCTCTTGTTTTTGAAATGATTTTGAAATGAAACCCTAAATGATCATGGATGCATGGATGATATGCATGAGTTTTGAAACATGATTTTAGGGATGTTACACCTATCTGGTGGCATTCCAGGTAATTCTTCTGGAAACACATCAGTGTACTCCTTCACTACTGGTACACTGTCTAGGCTAACCCCTTAAGAGAATTTAACTTACTTCCCTTGGGTTCAAAATTAGACTTGAACCTAATCCGTTTCTTTTCTGGGGTTGTGAGTGTAATAGTTTGCCTGGCACAGTCTATCACTCCCTCATAACGAGTCATCCAGTCCATGCCTAATATCACATCTAATCCTTGGGAATCTATGATTATTAGACTAACTGGAAACTTGTTCTTTCCAAATTCTAGGACTAGTTAACGACATCCAAAATTTATTATCATCTCTCCACCTGGGGAGCTTAATTTAATAGGACATCCAATTGTTTCAGTTGGGAGTTTATTTTTGTCTATAAATTCTCTTGACATGAATGAGTGCGATGCGCGAGTATCAAAAAGGATAATTGCTGGAAAGGAATTAATCTTGAACTTACCAACCATAGCATCAGACTCTTCTTGGATTTCCTCCACATTGATGTGATTCACATGACCTTTTTGAAAAGGTATTGGCTTGTTAGCCCCATCAGTATTTTTTTCTGGGCATTCATTAGCATAGTGCCCTGTTTTCTTGCACTTGAAACATTCAAACTGACTGATGTCTATCTTGGCTGGCTGATTTCCATTGGCATGTCCATTATGGTGATTCTTGTATCCACTTTTGTTGTTCCGTTAATCCCTATTGTTGTGTACATGATGTTTATTGCCATCGTGGTGGCGGTTATTATTGTCGTGGTTGTTATGATTCCCATGCTTGTGGGATCTAGAACTTCCACTTCCTTCACCATAAGAACGCTTGTGAGATGATCCTGATCCATGCTTATCAAAATGGTGTTTACTCTTCCTATTCTCAACTTGCTTCATCTTGCTTTCTAAGATGGTAGCTTTGTCACACAGAGATTGATAAGTTGGAACATAAGCAACTGACAGTTGCATGGACATTTCATCATTCAACCCTTAAAGGAACTTCTCTTTCCTCTTTGCATTAGTGTCAACATCACCCGGGGCATAGCGCGACAGATTGAACTCTTCAATATACTTGGAAATACTGTGATGTCGTTGTTTAAGGTTGTGAAATTCCTTTTTCTTCAACCCCATTACTCCTGAAGAGATGTGAGTAGTGCGGAATCCATACTCAAACATTGCCCAAGTCACTTCTTCAATAGGGTTAGTGACTTGAAAGTTATCCCAGCAAGTAGCTGCTGGTCCTTCTAGTAAGTGTGCTGCAAATCTGAATTTCTCAGCATCAGTGCAACCAACTGCGACCAAGTCCTTGTTCAGGGAACATAGCCAATCATTTTCTACAATGGGATCAGTTGTACCAGAAAACTTATAAGGTCTCAACCCTACAAACCGTGTAAGCATATCAAGAGCTGGTGGGTTGTTCTGGTTATTGTTATTGTTATTATTATTATTATTATTATTATTATTATTGTTGTTGTTGTTGTTGTTGTTGTTTTGATTCTGGTTCTGGTTTGCCATAAACTGAGTCATCATCGTCATCAACTATGTTTCTGTAGTCATCAACTGTTGCATCTCATTACCAATGTTGTTATTTTTGGGATTTGCACGACGAGGAGGCAGCTATGGTTTCAATAAATATAAGTAAAGATAAATAACCCCATAGGTCCTAATATGCACAATACAACATATAACAACAATCAACAATCAAGCAAGCACAAGATAAACTTTAGGGTTCAAAACATCACGATCAACAAGTTTGCAAAGATAAATAATATACTAGGATAGTCATCCACAAGTTGGCATGATCAATGTGACTCCATAATAAAACAATAAGATAGATAGACATCACTACTCCTCCACTAGCACAAGTTCTGTTGCGGCGAATCCTGCCTTGTATTCCTCCAAGCTTGTAGTCAAAGCATCAACCTTCACCTGTAGCTCTCTCTTCTGTGAGCGCAGCCTCTCTATCACCTCGTGATCTGCGTCTAGCTCAAGTTCCTCAAGCTCTAACTTAGTCTCCATATCCTTAATCTTCTTGTTCCTCTCTTGGATCCTCTTCTATTGGCTCTTAAATTTATTCTCTTGTCCTTCAAACTTCTTCTCCATCTCCTTGATGCGCTTCTCTTGCTCCTCGAAGGCCTTGTCCTTATCCTTAAGTTGGACACGTAGCTCATAATTTCTAAGCATCACATTAGTCCTATCAGTATCAAGGTGCCTAATGAGGCTCTCTAAGTCCTGGAGGTAGTGTCGCACAGGCTTGATGGTCTCCTTAGTGGCCTCGTCCAACACAATAGGCTCTTCGTCCTCGTCGCGTCTCTCAAAGAAATGGAAGTAGTGGTTCTTGAGATCAGCAGAGTGACGTCCACATAGGCGTCCTATCAGCTCCTGCATAGCGACATGAAGGCCTCTCTCTAAGTCATCGTGGAGTATCTTGAAGGCAATTTCCTCCATTGGAGGCTCTGTCTGGCGTCCTGGCTGAGTAACACTGAATCCCCACAAGTCCTTCCTTTGAAACTTCCTGAGATGAAGTACCTTGATGGTAGGGATTGGAAGAGCGAGCACATTGATGAGCTCAAAAATGCGAGTCCCAAAGTGAGTTCCCTTGAATTCCTCGGCAGTGCTATAAACAAAGTTCGACATCTTTTGCATAGGATGGAGAAAAATTAGAAATAACACGAAGAAAACATAAAGTAGTAATAGATGCCAAAATTTAAAAACAAAAGCCAATAACATCCAACAAAACATTAATCCACACAATTATCGGCATACATTATTCAACTCAAGCACCAAGGTTCAATCACAACCTAGACAATTTTTTGCCATACCACATAGGTCGGTATGATCAAATTATTAACGCGAGAAACGCCAAGTGTGGTGGTCCAACTATAGGATACGTCGTGTCCTTCAATCACTAGTCAAGGTAGCTATCTGGGCATCCTTGGTGGAAATCTGCTTGTCTTGATCACAAGACTCACACTCCAAGTCTAAAATATCCCTCCTTAGTTGTTTTATGGTGGCCTCTAAGTCTTGGGTATGTTGTCTCTCCTCTCTAAGATCCTTCTGAGTGTTGAGCATTCTACACTTAAGTCTTTCTCCAAGTTCTTCAATGGCATTCCATGCCGCATTCCTTGTAGAGTCAAAGAATGACATATGCATTTCAGAGTTGGTGATCATGCAAAACCCCGTTTCATTGTGGTCGTCCTCCTTATTTTCATATAAGTGGAGTTGTACCCACCAATACTCTTCTCCTTCATCCATCACCGGAAATCGCTTGTACACAGCTTCACCATTTATCCCCAAGCTGATCATGAGGTTCTTGAGTGCCTTGGGAAATTCCGTCTCACATTCTAGTGTCATGGTCAACAGTGGTCCCAACCTGACGGATTAATTGATGGCGGCCATCTACAAATAGAGATGAGAAAGAATATTAGGAGAGGTTTTACGATATGAAAAGAAACAAAGTGTAAAAATTTATAGTGGTGTTGTGTTTTCCTAGTGGCTTTCTTAATCTAATCCATCTTAGGTTCACAAACCTACAGGCAACACAGTGCTCTGATACCATCTATAAGATCTCACCCAATAAGGTAGAGATCCCTGTGATTGCAGTGCTAGTCCCTGGATCGATTTTCTAGCACCCACCGTTTAAGATGAAGTACACAGAAACAAAGGTCATTATTACATCGTAAATCTAGGATTACAATAGTTCTTACAACTCACTTATCCCAAGGCTAACTTATTTAGAGTTCTCAATACATAGCATAATAATAGAGTCTTCATCTTCATGCGCCACAGGAAAACATGTCGAGTGTAGACCCGTAACCCTACTCACAATCAGAGTAACCTACAACATGATAAGTTACTGCCACAAAGGGTTAATACAGTTGGAATTGTATTGGCAAGTGATACCATAGTTGTATAGTAGAAACTAACCACTACATGAATATGGCTAAGTGTGGATCTGGCGGGCTTTGCAAAAAGCAAGTTTTATCCTACTAGTTTGAAAATACTAAGTTTTTCTTTTAAAAACACTAAGGTACCACCAATAGACATTAGTGAACCTCTACCCTTGTTCACCCACAATTTTAACTTAGAAAAATTGGGATGAGGAGATTATTGAACAGTTTCAATGTCTTGACGCTCAGAAGTTGCCATAACCAAGGACACGGCTAAGTACTTAGGTTTTACCCTCTCGAGAGGTGGTGCACTTTCCCCACAAGACTTGACAAACATCGAGACGAGACTTTTCAGAAGCAATCCCTCAAGCCACCACAGACGCGTTCCATCCTATCAATTCTACCACCCTCTGTCCATCTGGCTGAGTTCTCACAACTTAGTTGGTCAAGGCAAAGCCCATATGCCATGTGGTTATACTGGAAGCTTCGCGACACAAACATATTAAATCTCTTTGTTACTGTGTGGCCATCCACAAGTGAGATTATAGAGGTCCTAACCTAATAATGTAGAGATCCCTGTGTTTACAATGCTAGTCCATGGATCGAATAGCTAGCATTCACAGTTTAAGATGTAATATCAAGGAACAAAGGTCATATTACAACTTATAACCAGGAATAAAATAATACATTACATCTTACATAGCTCATTTGGCTATCTCATTACAATGAAGTAGAAATATCTATATAGCATGGAGTCCTTCATCTTCAAAGTGACACAGGCAATCATGTTGGTTGTAGACTTGTAATCCTATTCAACACACTTCACTAACATCAAACAAACCTGCAACATAATAAGTTACAGCCACAAGGGTCAATACATTTCAATTGTATTGGTAAGTGATACTATGGTAGAGTAGTGGTATCTAACATCTATATGCATTTGGCTAAGTGGAGCTTAGGCTTCCTTTGCTCAAAATATATTTTCCTTATCATTTGAAAACACTAAGTTTTTGTTTGTCAAAATCACCCAAGGAACAACCAATAGAATTGGTTAACCTTTAACCCTTGTTCAACCACAAGCTTTTATCTTAGAAATTGGGATGAGGAGATCCTTGATAGCTTCCATGTCTTGATGCTCAAATTTTCCATTGCAGGGGACACGGCTAAGTACTTAGATTTTACTCTCTCGTGAGGTGGTGCACTTTTCCCACAAGACTCGACATGCATCGAGACAATATCTTTCAGAAGCCTTCCCTTAGACCAAATGGACGCATTCCAACCTATCACCCCCTACCACCTTCTGTCCATCTGGCTAAGTTATTGCAACCTATATGATCTAGGCAGAGCCCATATGCCATGTGGCTTCACTAGAAGCTTCTCAACATTTGACATCTCAAATCTTTTTGTTCCTGGGTGGCTTTCCACAAGTGAGATACACAAGTTTTCACCATTTTAATGGCCTTGTGTAACCACTCAACATAATCCATTGTCACCATTCCACCCAGGTGATTTATTCACATAGTTGTTTTATTAAACAAAACACAAGTCATAGACTTAGAAATATTTCATAGCATGAATATAATCCACCCTTGTTTTCTACTAGCTAGGATAAGCATACTAGTAGCAAGAATTTTAACTTAGGTAAAATTCTACTAAGGCATCATCTACTAGGATTTCCCAAGGCATAGTATACTTAGTAAAAATTCCATGCAAGTCCTACTCAAAATATCACTTAATGCATAGTCAAAATATTAGGACAAAATGTATGAAGACCAACTTGACTTTTTGGTAGAGAACTAGATTCACTCCTTGATCTTGCAAATTTCACACTCTTCAAAGTTCACTACAATTCAATCAAGGCACAAATTCAAACTAGCATTCAAACAATTCATCACATAAAATAAAGAAACAAGGTAATGCATGCAAGCATGAAAAAGATTTTTTTATTGAAAAAGTTGTTTGTACTAAGGCTATAAACATTTTAAAACACCTATTGGTCATTTATAAAAGTGGCAAAACCATTTAAAATCAAGTTAGCGAAAATAGGCCATTTAAATCATTTTTGTTTTGCTAGAAATGATTTTAATCAAAGGAATAATTTATAGTGTTTGAAAAATATATTTTTAAACACAAATGTTATTGTTTATGGTCAAAGTGCTTTAAAAAAATCTCTACTACCTAAAAAGAATCTCCTGTTCCGTTGTCAACCGATACGTCTCGCCCTTCGTCGGACTCCTCCCGTCTTTCTTCTATGTCCCGCAGACTACGCCTCGCAAAAAAACGCGTTGACAAAATTGTCCTCTCACCCTCCTCCCATCGACACCACCCGTGGATCTGACTCCCTCAGCCATCGCGTCGCCACCTAATACTTCTCCACCGCGCCGGCCATGGCAAGCTCCTAGCGCGCGTTGTGGTCGAGGTCTTGAGGCCTGAAGAATCAGCTTGCACGGACGACCATGGTGGCCTCAACTCACGCCTGATTTCCGTTCTCCTCGTCGTGTGCCGGACCCTGCAGCCGAGGCAGCTCGACAGCATCAATTTCAGTTGGTCCGTCAAAATCAAGATCCGCCTCAGCATTCTGCATCGCTCTGATTCTTGTCCACAACCCCGCCTGCACGCCACCCTCAAGACACCCATGCTACCTCGCCCGCCCACGACCGCCCCGCCCTTCCCCTCTCCCTCATGCCTACACCCATAAGACCGGCAGCACTACGACGCTGCCGTACTCATCCCTGCCGGAACCAAGGATCCCCTGCCCATGTCATAGCACCTCTTCGTCGGGAGTCCGGGACTAGGCAGGACGGATCCGGCGACGGTGAATTAGATAAGGAGGATTCAGTCCACCTATAGCCACTGCGACCGAACACATGGGATTTGGACATCTGGTATGGCCGTGGTGCTCCATCACGGAAGAAACTCAGGTCCTCCAACTCTCAGGTTTGGTTTTCCTCTACCTTAATTTCCTAGGTTAGTATCTCGATGAATGCATCAATGCCGCCTACTTGGATGGTTGGAGTCTGATGTACTCTGATTAATATTCTAGGGCTCTCATGACTTATCCCCTGGTGATGCCCGCCTAAAAAGTCCTGATGTTAGGAACAACCATGACCAGACTAAGCTACCACACTCATCTTAAGAGGGCGCGTTGGGCCTTCAGGTTTTCCTCATCTCCATGTTTCATATATTTGGTCCTAGTTCTACAGTGAATAGTACATGTGATTCACCATGGTCAAATAATAGACATGGAATTCCATACCATGAAGGAATCAAGTGTATTTACTCACTTTATTTGTGGCATCACATTAGCTGCAAGTTTTTTATCAATAGACTGAGTTGGGTTTCATTGAAATTTTTAGAGGTCTCTCTGAGCCTGCCTGCAACAGTCGCCCAGCATGCGAGCCCGCATGCGCTGTGACCTCTGCCCCTGCCCACCAATATTTAAGTATCCAAGATTTCTAAGAGTCATTGAAAGTTTCTAAAGATAGTGGTCAACAAGTTATTTGAGTTCATGCATGATATGCATCCTAAGTTCAGGTCCGTAATGTATTTCTAGGTAGTTTGTGCAGTTGTAGCATGGACACTTTTATCATTATTGTAGTGTTTCTTGCTCTAGGCAATGCATCTCAAGTTGTTCATGCATTGGTTATTTCTACAATGCCAATGGTTTTTCTTTCATATACCCATTATACAATAGGATTAATAAATTTATTAAAAATCACTATAGAATTAGCTTTGTCAATTGTTTGTATTTTCCTTGACAATCTGTACAACAACAATCGAATGTTTTAGAAGTGCGTCCATAGATATGCTATTCTTGATTTATAACAGATGTGGGAAAGGGACCGGGCAGGTACTGTGATGAAGATTTTGTAGTAGGTTCGATGGGCATGACATGTTTTGATTTGGGAAAGGAAAGAGACTCACATAGAGAGAGAAAGAGATCCATCCTGGATTTTTCTACTACCTAAGAGGAATGGATCATTCCGTGGTCAGGTAATATGTCGCCCCCCTCTGTTTCCTTAGGCTGCCCAATCAATCCTCGAGAGAAGCAGTAGTGTACACCGGCCGGTATGTGCTCTATCGGGCTTCAACTCACTCAATCATTTTCGTTAGCCTGGTTCATAGAAATGTAGGATTGAACCGTGCACTGCTGTGGTAGCTTCAATCAATTGACACTGACTCCACCAGGGTATAGCTAGGATAATATGATTTAGGATTCAAGTGCTGAATCGGGTGAGTTGACACGAGATTTTGTTTTTCCGCTCACAACTATGGGTTGCAGAGCATTACCAACCCTGTAAAATCAGTTCAGAATTGACAATCTTATGGGGAACTACTCTCTTCTACTGAAACTTTTGATGGTTATTCCGAACATCGTTGTTCAGAGCAGGAGTAACCTGTCTTGCATTGTGTTTCTTTTCTACTTTCCAGGATGAGTGAGTTGGTATCTACTCTCCGTTCTTGATGCAAATATATCAGTTTTGATTTATCATTGAATTTTCTTGACGCTTGATGGTGCCTACAAAACTGTTCTCACATATGGTTTCCCATGTTTATTGCTCATTTATATTTACTAATATGCATAGGTATACCTCTATTTTATCTTCTAGCATAGCAGGCTGACTGTGGGTGTTTGATCCAAGTATGCAGGTTACTGCATACACGCCTAGAGACTACATCTACCAAGATGAACTTTGTTTTAAACCCACAAACCTATGTTCTCCTAATTTCTTTTCCCACTATGATAACCTAGCTATTTAGTTTTTGTCTACTTTGTTTAGCAAACTTGCTTATTCAAACATCCCGCTCATGGGAAAATCTTGATAAATCTCACAGGAAGAACATGAGTTTTTAAAAGATGTAAATAAAATGGGAAACAATTAGCCTGGTAGCCATGTAGAGAAACCTGAAAAAGGAGCTAAAACTATGCACTATACATAACACAGGCAATAACTTTTGCATTCGCCATGGCTGGCCATCGCGCTGGGAGGAACAACACCGTTTGCACTGACAAAACCTTCACCAGGTGGTGAGCCAGTCCGCACGAGTTTGTAAGTATGTCAAACTGCTCCAACTCGCGAACTTCCATACGCAAGAGCTCCTCTGTCGTCCCATCCGACACCAACAAAATGCTGGCCCTGGCGTGGTCAGTGAGGTCACACCCTGTCTCTCTCGTCTCGTCTTTCACACCACCGACAATTCTTATGGAGATCCAACTTAAGTTCTTCTTGATGCAGCCACTCTGTTCAGTACTGCCCTTGCCCCATACGCCCTTAGTGATCAGGACTGCAGCATGGAGTGGAGCTAAAATATTCTAAACATACACTTGCATTTTTTTTGGTACTCCTATATTTTCACCTCGTCCTTTATAAACCATCCAAATCATTGAAATGGTGGATCTCAGGAACTATGTCATGAATATCTCAATTATTTATACGTTGCTGAAATGAGGATTCTTTTGCACAAGGACATTTTCATGTTGTACACTTGCGATATTATAAGAGAGCTTTTGCTTTGTGTGCTTTTAGAAATATGTCCTGCGATAATTGATTATTTGGTATTTGAATACAAGTATTGCATATCAAATCAAACAGGCTTATGTACTTTGAAATCATCACCATGTGGATAGTTGGTATGTTTTTCTCTCATGTTTTAGCACGAAGTTCTTTCCTTTCTGTATTAGTTTCCTCTGAAACATGGAATGTGTTTAGCATCCTAGAATGCCGAGACCTCTCTTTTCCTTCTGCAGGTTATGATGG
The DNA here is from genome assembly GCA_916181665.1 of Avena sativa. NCBI lineage: Eukaryota > Viridiplantae > Streptophyta > Magnoliopsida > Poales > Poaceae > Avena > Avena sativa. The sequence continues at coordinate 189,386,603 of OV702284.1, read as the reverse complement.
TGACATTCATGTTGTAAAATTAGGGAGACAATATTTGTCATGATTTATGTTTTCTTTCATCTGATTCTCGGAGCTTATCTAACTTTGTAGTATGAGATCAGCTTCTGTTCTTTAGGAGATTCTGGTTTTTGTTCATGAAAGAGTGGAGTTCATAAGAGAAACAAAGATTGCACAACGTGGAGTTTGAGGGAGATCGTTCAAGAATGAGTGGCTGACCCTACATCACCTGTAGAGTTGTCTTCTTAAAGGCATCACCGTGAGCTGGTGTTACATGTAAAAGATCACTACTCCACATCTTTCTAGAAAGGTTTTATATGTTGGTTGTATTGTTGTATTCTGTGGTCATGAGATAGCCTGAGAAACTGCATCGCTGCAATTGTAACAAGTATTAACTAGAGGTGTGAGTTCGGTTGTACACTGGATAACTGTAGTCTTATATGTTTATATCAGACAAGTTTCTTTTGGCAATATATCTATACACCCAGATAAATTCTTATACGGAAAATTAGTCCATAGTGTATTGTACACTCAATTTGTTCATTGCAAAATAGTTAAAGAATATTGCGCAATAAATACTTGATGACTAATCTACACATGTATGTACATGCATTAACTTTTGTTTCGGTCCACTACTTCACTTAATTATGTTTGGCTGTTGAGTTTAGAGATAAACATGATTTTCCGGTAAACGTGCTTGAAATTGTTGATTGAGCTGATGTACTTCTTGCACACTATGGAAAAAGAGACCAAACAAATTAGGAGAGGAAGTGAGGGACGTTATGGAGAAAATAATTTGTGATACGTGAGATAAAAAAATGAAGAGGTTAAGCCCGTCTCTGGTGATTATAATACCATAGTTTATCAATGTGTCACCATCCATACCTCTGAACTCACAGATTGATTAAACTCAATACGTTTTGACAAAATAATTTGTTTTCCGTCGCAACGCACGGACACATTACTAGTTCCTTTATAAAAGGTTTCACTCAAAATCATTTTTAAATCATAGCAACATTTTTGTTTTACTAAAAATGCCTTTATTCAAAGGAATAATTTTATAGTGTTAATGAAATTTGTTTTTAAATCTATAAGTTAGTTTTTAGCGTTAGAGTGTTCAAATCAAACCATTTGCAAAAGATTTTACTCAAAAACCATTTTTAGAATAATTTTTATACTCAAAATAGGTCTAGAAATGTTTCTGCAAAAACACCTAATTTTCCAGAAGCAAAATACTAACCAAAGGGCATGGTTGCAAAGTTTGCATTTTCCTGATTCCATTGATATAAAGTTTGTAAATTTCGGACGTGTAGATCAAAAGTTATGAATATTTCAAACTCTAACATCTAATAGATCAAATCTGGTTTTTAAATCAGCTGCTAGGCCACGTGGCTGATTCTGACTGGACGATACCGGTTCGAGTGGATCAAGAAGCAACAGCCGTTAGATCTAATGGGCATCGCATGGCATAGATCAACTAAAAACGTTTAACCTAAGATCTAATCTACTCCACGCGATCAAGATCTAACGGACAACAGCAGGTGACCACGATCTGGTGGCGCTAGCAACGCTGAGCGGCGGCGGTGCGTTCAGGCGGTTGCATTCCGGCTAATATAGGAAGCAAGGGAGAGGGTGAAGAATCTCACCGGGTTCGCTGGGTCGCGCTGATACTCAACGTTGTCGTCGCAGGGACAGGGGCGCACGAGATTGCCGTCGATTGCTCGTCGAAGAAGCTCCTGGTGACCGGTGTGATCGGGCGTCGTCAACGGTGAAGCTACAAGGCATGGGAAAGCGAGGAAAAGGTTCCATTAGACACGCAATACGAAGGCGAGTACACGAGCATCACTGAGAGGGAGAGGCGCGGTCAAAGTTTACCGGGGAATGTTGCCGGAGTTGCAGCAGACATTGACCACGCTCAATCGTTGTCGTTGCCGAGGCTATGGGGCACGCGCGGGCGAGCCAGGGTTACTGGAAGATGCGCGAGATGCTGGAGAGCAGGATCGTGTGATCTAGGAGGTAGGAAGGGGTCGGGTGTCGCCGCAATTCGTCGAGGAAGCTCGTCAGAGCAGTGTGGTTGCAAGCAAAATTATGGGCAGCCTGGGGGCGGAGAGGTACGAGAGGTTGAGGGGAAAGAGGGAGGGGAGGAAGGTGCTTTAACGAGCGTGGTCGTGAGCGAGAATCACTGAGCCATTACCGCGAATTTACGCCAGGGAGTTAATGGTAGAAACGGCGGGGAGGATTGAGGGGGCGGGTTTCGCGCGAGGAAGAAAGTGACAGCGTGGCAGTGGGGCCGGGGAGTCAATGGGGTTGAGGGTTATTTCGCGGGTGTGGAAAATTTGGGGAGAGAGGGGAATGCCGGGTGAGCTATAGTTGGGACAGATGGGCTGGGGTTTCTGGCTGGTTGGGTTGGGTCGTTTTGTTTTCATTTTTTCTTTCTGCTTTCGTTTTCTTTTTTACTTTTCTAATTTCTGTTTTCAAATTCAAACATTCATTTGAATTCAGATTTCTTTATCAACCTTTTCCGAACTTTCAGTAGGTTTTATACTGTTTATATAGTGTGTTTAAATAATCCATTTAGGATATTTCTTATATTCTCTTAGGGTTTAATATTTATTTTAAAAAATAGACATTTGTCTTTATTTAAATAAGATTTAAATATGTTTCCAATCCATATTTTTTTATTCAAATGACTTAAACATCTGTTTTAAAATTCAAATGTTTCTCAAACCTTTGTAGTAAGTTTGTACTGCTTAGTAATGTGTTTAAAATTCCATTTTAGATTATTTCCAATATTCTTTTATGGTTTAATATTTATTTAATTGAGGTTTGTGTCTTTATTCAAACCATTGATTCAAGCTTCCATTTGCATTCAAAATTCACCAAACATTTTCAGTAGGTTTTAAATCATTTAGGAGTTGATTAGTTGGCCCACTTTGGAAAATAATCAAATATTTTCTCATGATTTGATTAATCATTTATATTAGGGATTTTGTCTTCATTTAAATAAAATATGGTTCAAGTCCATATTAATTTTATGCAAATAATCTTTATTCCGTTATTTTATTTGGATTACCTTTATTCCATTTGCTTATGGATTAATTCAAGTTTTAAATTGTCTTCTAAATAATTTTCTTGGGATTTATTATTTAGTTTAGGCAATTTGTCTTTATTTAAATAAAATTGGATATTGTTCAATCCTTATGATTTTATTTAAATAATCTTTTACTCCTTTTTATTATTCAATAACTTTTATTTGTTTATGGATTTGGCCAAGATTTAATTTGACGCTTAAATATTCCTTATTTTTTTATTTCTTCCTTTGTCTTATAAAATCTATATCTTTTTATTTATAGATCCAAAATTGGTGATTCCAATTTGTAGAATTTTATTTAATATTTGTTTATGTTTGTAAATCCCTTTAGGATTAATTTTCTCACAATTTGGTATGAATTTTATCTAGGAGCTTTATTAGCTTTGGAAATTATTTCCTTTTATCTTATTAAATTCATAAGTTTTTATCCATGGCTCCAAATTAAATTAATCCAATTTCTATGGTTTTATAATATTTTTTTTATCATTTTGATCATTTATAAATGTTTGTTGCTGAATTTTATATGGATCAAATCCATAGTCTTTGAGAGATCTTTGAAATGATTTTCTTCCATTAGGGTTTTAGGGTTTTGGTTTATTTTCCCAAGTGTTTAAATTTCAAGATACATTCATTGATGAATGCATTTCACTTGATTGGAATTTTGTTGGATTCACTTTTTATTCAAATTTGTTCAAGAAGGGTTTTGATGTTTCCATTTAGAAGCAAAAAGTTTCTTTTCACCCTAAATTTCAACAATTGTTTCTTTTGTTTATTTATTTTTCACATTTCAAAATTTGGAAATGGGGCCTGAGTAACCACTCAACATAATCCATACAAGTCCAAATCCACCTAGGTGTTTCATTAACAATGGTTGTTTTCTTAGTCAAAAATATATGAGAAAATTCCTTATTTGACACTACCTTAAATTTTGGTTCCCTATTTGACACTGAAAACCTTTTTCTTCCTTATTTGACACTAAGCATGAATTTGTTTCTCTATATGACACCCTAGTTAATTTCAAGCATTAACGGTGTTAACTTGGGATCTAAAAATACAATTTTGCGTCTAATACATTATGTGACCATTTTAGAGGATAAAAACTGCAGCACCACTAAGTAGCATGGCTACTTGTGAAAATAAAGTTGGGCCTGTTATGGGAGCTATCATCCTGTTTGCACTGGGGTGGCAGGTCGGCGCAGAGCAGGGCACCCCCGGTTCTGTCTCTGTCCTGTGGGCAGGGGCGTGGTCAGCAAGTAGATAGAGCCTCGTACATGGGTGTTGCTATGGGTAACCTTATTGGCTTTATTTTCTCATTGAAACGTGCACATGCACCCACATACATCCGCCGTTTAATAAATGGAACACATCTAACTCGAAACATATGTATGCCTACTACCCGTCCCTAATATATGAGCACTTAGCTAGCTATCATGCACCGTATCATGATTCGTGAGTGGTCCATTTCTAGCTAGCAAGCTGAGTTGGGCAGATAATTAAGTAGGTCCTTAATTAATTGCACCATAAGAACATAGAGCCCGGGGAGCTTCCACAGCTGCTTAATTAAGGATCGGTATATAACTGAAATAAGGATTGACTCTTCATTTACTCCATTTCTAGCTAGGGTCATTGTTGTGTGTCACAAGAAGAGTCTTTTTCCTCTCTTTTTTCCAGTGTTGCAGGATTGAGAATAGGGGTAATTTGGTCCAACAAAAACAAAAGTGACGGCAAGGACTAACGTAAGGAACGACTTTAAGTAGTGTCAAATAAGTAGTGTCAAATAAGGAACCGAAACTTTAAGTAGTGTCAAATAAGGAATTCTCTCAAAATATATAAGTATAAATTTCCATACGATCACAATATGAATTTCCACCCACGAATTCCAATAGCAGCACTAAGCATTCTAGCATACGATGTCTCCTAACTTAGGAAAATACTACCAAGATATAATCTATAGGATTTCCATAGCATAGCAATATAGTTAAAACTATCATGCAAGTCCTACTAAAATAACACTAATGCAATAGGCAAAATAACAGGACATATGATGAAAATATCACTTGCCTTGGTAGCTAGGAGAGTAGGTACAATCCTCACAGCAACAAACTTAACAATCCACACAATCTACACAACATAATCAAACAACAACAAAAATATACAATTCAATATAAGGCACTCAAAAATAATATGGATGCATGCAATTATGAAATGAGATGAAAGTCACACTTTTAAAACCAAATCCTAGAGTACAGAAGATAAAGTACACTTTCTAAAGGCTAAAGATCACCAGATTCACCTAAAAATAATGTATACAATAATGTTTATAGTCAAAATAGCCCTACAAATGTCTCTGCCTAAAACTCAAATTTCATAGAAGCTACTGAACAAAATTGGGCGACAGTAATAAAGTTCACATTTTTCTGAATCCATAGACACCAAATTTATATTTTTCTTAATAGTTGATCAAAAGTTATGAATTTTCTAAGTTTAAACATCTAATAAACATTTTCTGAATTTTAAACAGAAAACCCTAGCCACGTGGCGCAATCCCACTGGCTGGTACCATTTCGCGTGGATCAAGCGCGTGCGCCGTTGGATCTAAGTCAGATCGTGTAGCTCAGATCGGCTAGTACCTCTTCGCTAACAGGATATGTCCTAACCCTCGGATCTGGATCTAGCAGACCAGAGCGCTTTGGCCAGAAACGGGCGGTGCTGATGGCGGTGTGTGGCGGCGACGCGTCTGGTGATGGTGCACCGACAGTGCTAGGCGGTAAGGGGAGGGTGCAGGGTGGTTACCGAGGTCGCGAGGACGAGGGGGTTGTCGTGGTAGACGTGGTTGTTGATACGCCCAATTTGCATCACCATTCTTTATCATAATCTACCTCTATTCATTGATATTTGTCTCATTATGAAGTATTACTTATGGCTTTTCATCTGTTTATGCATGTTGGATGATTCTTGGAGGATGGACTACCGGAGTCTGGATTCTGATGGAAAAGAGGGCGTTTCGATGCAATTTCGCTAAGATCAGAAAAATATGGAAAAATATTATTTTCCCAGAAGACGAAGGAAGCCAGAAGGAGGAGCGAAGAGGGGCTGCAGGGGGACCACACCCCCTAGGTGCGGGCCCACCTGACCCACGCCTAGGGTAGGTGTGGCCCACCTTCCCGGCCTCCGACTCCGCCCCTTCGCCTATATCTTACCTACGGAACCCTAAGCCTCGGGGAGCGACCCCAGATAGATTTCGGCCGCCTCTAGGGGGCGGAAAACACCGAGAGATAAAGATCTCTCTGGCAGACAGATTTCTGCCAGGGGAATTCCTTCCCGGAGAGGGGAGATCGTCGCCATCAACACCATCATCAAGCTAGGCTTCATCGGGAACATGATCATCATCATCCACACCATCATCTCCACCAGCACCATCATCACCACTCCGTTCTGCTGTAACAATTGTACTGGATATTGCTTTAGTTCTTAGGGGAAACTTTCTCGGTGTTAATTACTATTGTAGTTGATGCTTGTGAGTGGAACCATTGGATTATTATTTATGTTCAGATTGTTATCCATTATCATATCATCTTTGATCTTGATCCATATGATGTCTTGTGAGTAGTTCGTTTACTTCTTGAGGACATGGGAGAAGTCATGCTGTTATTAGTGGATTTGTGTTGAGTTATTATTCAATGGTTTAGCATTTAAGTTGTGGTGCTATTCTTCTAGTGGTGTCATGTGAACATCGACTACATGATACTTCACCATTTATGGGCCTAGGGGAATGCATTGTGTATTTGGCTACTAATTGTGGGGTTGCCAGAATGACAGAAACCTGAACCCCCGTTAGGACACCTTTGCACAAGGAAGTGTAGGATCTCAGAGTTTAAGGATATGGTTAGATTTATATCTTAATTACTTTCCTGTAGTTATTGGATGTTTGTAGGGGGTTTAATCACAAGTATGTATTAGTACAAGTAAGGTCGGTACATTAGCACAGGTTCACCCACACAACACTTACAACACCGAATAAGAGTAGTCAGCTATATGAAGCGAAAGCACTTGACATAATTGCCATGTGTCCTCGAGAACGGTTGGTCCTTATAAGTATTTCCACCGGCTTGTCCTTTGCTAAGAAAGGATTGGGCCACTTGCTGCGTTTGTTCTTTGTTACTTGCACTTTGTTTTGTTGCCTTATCAGAAAACCCCTAAAAATCCATTTTCTAAGTATTTGTAGAGAGTTCCTGCTCCATACCATTGTTCAGCACGTTCTGGTCCTCGTTGGGATCTACACTGCTATTTATCGAAAGTACTATGATACACCCCCTATACTTGTGGGTCATCAAGACTATTTTCTGGCGCCGTTGCCGGGGAGTGAAGAGCTATTGAAAAGTGGAACTGGTAAAGGAAACTGCTACTGTGAGTATTTCTTTTATTACTGCTTGTTACTTTATTTCCAATATGGATAACCCACTTGGTTTTCTGTTTGGGAAAACTACTACAACTGCTAGGGTAGTAGATAAACCGCCACCTGTTGAGATAGATCCTTATAAGATACCTACAAGTATTGTTGACCGTGTTATGGATAATTATTATTTATGGGATGGAACTGTCCATCCTGGTGATCAGTTGCTCTTTATCCATGAAGTATGCGGGTTGTTTAAGTGTGCAGGTATCACAACTGAACAGGTGAAGAAGAAGTTACTCTCTATATCCTTGAAAGGGAGAGCTGAAGAATGGTATAAGCTACTGAAGAATGGACGATCCATGGAATGTGAGGAGATGACATCTCTCTTTTTTCTAAATTTTATCCTCCCAGTGAGATTCATAAGGATATAAATATGATATATAACTTTTGGCCTCTTGATGGAGAAAGTACAGCTCAAGCTTGGGGGGGATTGAAGTTACTAATGCTTAAATGTCCTATTCATGAACTCCCTAACAATATTATTAACAATAACTTTTATTCTAGGCTTTCTCTTCATGATAAAGATTTACTAGATGCTTCTTGTGCTGGATCATTTACACGTATGAAGGAAGAAGCTAAATGGGATCTACTGGACCATATTCAAGACAACGCTGAAGCTTGGGAGAATGACAAAGGAAGAAAGTCAGGTATAAACCATGATTATGAATGCATTAAATCTTTTATGGGAACTGATAGCTTTCGTGATATTAGCAATGAGTTTGGTCTTGATTCCCAAAGTATTGCCAACTATTTTAAGGCCTTTGCCTCTTATATAGAAATTCCCAAAAGAAGTGGAATAAGTACCATGCTCCTTATAAAGATGTTGTTAATCATGTTCCTATTAGAAGTGCTCAAGTTTGTACTACTAATCATATTGTGCCTGAACCTTATGTTGAGAATGTTCCTTTCCGATCTAAGGTAAAGGAGTATTCTATGATTATTAGTGCAAATAACAAAAGTACAAAGAAAACTGTGGATCTTGTTGAGGAATTGAATGTTGAACCTGTGGTAGCTATTGTGAAAGATCTTGACGCTAGAAATATAGAGGATGATCACATTGTCTTCTGTGAAGACGCTTCTAATATTATCTCTCATCCTAGTAAGGCTAGAAAAGCTAGTGTTCCTGTGCTTTCTGTTAAAATTGGTGAACATTGCTACTATGGTTTATGTGATATTGGTGCTAGTTCTAGTGCTATTCCTTATGAGATTTGCAGGGAAATTATTCATGAGATTGGTCCTTGTGAGCTTGAGGACATTGATGTGGTCATTGACCTTTCTAACAAGGAGACCCTTTTCCCCAATGGCATTGTAAGATATGTGGAGGTTCTTTGTGGTAAGATTAAGTATGCTACTGATTTTCTAGTGCTTAATTCAGTAGCTAGCAAAACTTTTCCTATCATTTTTGGTAGACCTTTCTTGAACACTTGTGGAGCTATTATTGATTGTAAGAAGTAGAAAGGTTTAACTAAGTTTGATGGAGATTCTTATGAGTTTAAATTTTCCAAATTTTCTAAAGCTCCTTGTGAAAACATCTTGCCTAATAAAGATTTCAGGATGGAACAACTTGCTTCTATTGATCCGGTTTATGACCTTGGACCTCTTTTTGGTTACTGTAAGTATGCTTACTCAGATGATAAATTTGTTGCTAGTGACAGTTATATTGTCAACTTTATTCAAAGTGCTACTGAAAGTTATTATGAGAGAGGGAAACATGGTTTTATGCATCTCAATGATGTTAAGTTTCCCCGTTTTATGTTGAAAGCTTTGAAGTAAAATCTGTTTTGTCTTCCTATGCTAGTGGCTTTTTGTTTCAACAATTTTTTTTCTCATGATACCCCCATGCATAGGAAGTGGGTTAGACTCAAGTGTGTTGGTTATTGGCTTCTTGATGCTCTTTTTCACTCCAGATATAAATCTCCTATGTGAGCATCTTTGAAAGTTTCAAGCCTAACTTAAAGGTATTAAAGAAAAGTACTTGTTGGGATATAACCCAAGAGTTTTGTCGAGTCTTGGAAGTTATTACCTTTGTAATAACCGCTCCTTGTCCTTTTTGTTTTGGTTTTTGTGTCTTGTCCAACTACTTTTGTGAAGTAGAGGAGTTGTGAAAAGTGGCTGTCCTGGGATAGATTTTTGTGATGTATTGTAAAACTTAGTGAGGGAGCTCAGTACGTCGGATGGAGCTGCATTTTTCTAATCTTGTTCTACAAGTTGTTACCCAACTTTCATTATTTCTGCACTTTTTGATTTGAGCAACAGAAGGTTTTCGAAAAATCAATCTTTACCTGCTGGTCTGTTTTGACAAATTTCTGTTATCATTTGCATTTGCCTCTTAAAGAAGCCTTTGTTTTGATAGATTTTAGTTGAAGAGTGAACCTAAAGGTTTGTTGTTTTGCTTACACTAACATTGTCATTGAGTTTGTGCAAGGGTTTTGTATGAAAGAAATTTTCAGGAGAAGGAGAAAAGGAATCTGCGGAGTTCGTCGTTGACTAGGTAAAAGTGGTGGAAACAGAAGATTCGTGAAACCCCAATCTTTTTATATTTTTGATGTTTTTAATACATAAGGGAAGTTACGAGACGGAACTGAAGATGAAACGGAGTCCGGGGTGGACAAACCCACCCCAGGCACGGGCCCAGCCTGGCCGTGCCTGTGGGGGGTGTGCCACCCTCGAACCCCGTCTCCACCTCGTTTCCGTGTCAAAACCTTCCTTATGCATTGAAACTTCGTAATATATAACCCCCCGGATCCCCCGAGGTTCGTGCATCATGTTATCGTTGTTTTTTCGTTTTGATTTGTTTCTATCAGGAAATCTTCTCAAGTTTAGAGCACCATGGTCTCTTCCAACGACAAAGGCAAGAAGCCCGAGGAAGACGATCCTCACAAAACCAAGGAGGAGGAGATTTTGGTAGGTTATAAAGGAGACATGGAGGAGGACAAGCAACTGGACACCCGTGCCACCGTCGCAAGTATTGGATTGGTGGCAAACCCTACCAAGCTTAAGAGGACAACACGGATGTCTACCGGAGGGAAAACTCCACGACATATCCTCTCTCCATGGTCATCTCCTCCTCGTGCCACTCACTCTAACCATGCATGGAAGGAACACTCTAAGTGGGAAGAGTGGAGAAAGAATAATAAGGACTGGGATCCTCGGTCTGAATTGATCATGAGCTGCATTAAACATAATTCAGAATTGATCCATACTCTAACCTTCGATTTGGAAGATTTGAAGAAACTTATTGAGGATCTTATCAAGAGAACACCACCACCACCGAAGGAGTAATTCGTCATCAGGTTTGGCATCCCCTTGGCTTGTTCCAAGCTTGGGGGAGTGCCGCAGTATCACCACCATTTTCTTTTATATTTTACCTTTTTAGTGGATTCATATCTTTGGTAGAGAGGTTATCTTATAGGTTAGTTTGCATTTATAAGTATCTCTCCTTTAGTTGATTATCTATGTATCACTTGGTGTGAGTGCCTTTATTGGAATATTAATGAGAAGTCTCATCTTTTACTTTTTGCACTTCCTATTTTAGTTTGCAATCTCTATTATATGATGGATCTTGTTGATCAGTATTGGCATCACTTTGGGAGCATCAAGTGGATCTAAATTGGTTTTGGCAAACCGATTTCTGGTCAGTAGCAATACCTTTTGAGGTTTGATAGAAAAAGAGAAAAAGCTTACATGTATCATTTGTTTTCTTTCTTGCTGGCTCATAATCCTAGTATTCTTTATTTAAGATCATTTGTGTCTTCAAGGAAGATTGCATGTTTGGCTTTATTACTTGAATGTTTGCTTGTTTCTTTCAACTCTTTTGCTTGCTACCCAGCCTTGCTAGCCAAAAACCTGTTTCGAGAAGGCATACTTCTCATGTTTCCAATCCCTTTGAAACCAAAACCTTTGCCACTTGTGTTGTCAACACCCGGATTTTTAATCCCAGATGCCTGTTATGCCATACATCGCAATCCCAGGATTACCATTTTTGCGAGACATAACAGAATTGGATACCACAGTACATCATCCATTACAAACCATACATAAGGTTTTACACAAATAAGGATCTCATGATCTAGTTCTTAATACAACTTCAAGCAGCGGAATACGTAATAATAACGGTAACATAGACGGAGCTCCATCTTCGGGGTCACAGGCAATGCTGACGATGGGAGATGATACTAGTTGTCGTAACCTTCCTGGGGTCCATCCTCCAGGTACTCCTCTTCATAGTATGGCCATGGGAATAGCCAGGGACAAAGCCATGAGTACTCTTTAAGTACTCGGAAACTAATACTAACAAGGGAAAGGGGTTTTTGATAATAGGACACTAGGCTCTAGGGTTGTTTTGCAAAAGCCAGATTTATCTCTACTAAGTTTAGAAGCAACGAATGCTAGTTGAAGTTTTATAACACCTAATTGGGAACTTGTATTTCATATCACAACCCTGTTGTGGTCAAGTCAAAGTCTCAATTCATTTCACAAGTCATTTTGAAAAGTCTGACAGGGAAACAGTATGGCCACTCCAACTGTCCATAACCGCGGACGCGGCTATTCGAATAGTTTGACACTCTGCAGAGATTGTACACTTTCACCACAACATTCGATACATCCGCCAGGAAAAAATCCTGAATTCACCATACTCAGTATGCGGATAATCAATCCTAACCTTTCAATTACACGCCCTAGTATAAGCACCTCTCCTGGGAGTTTGGCCTCCCAACCATGACCAACTGTCATCTTGGGTACTGCACAGGTGGACAATCTTCACAAGGTAGCCTCAGCTCAGACCTTGGCCGTGAGGGAACTAATACTAAGGTATATAAGTTTCCAGTCAAGCCCTACCCAATCTTCAGGTATTATGGTTGTACCATAAAATTGGAATGGTATCGCATCCAGACAACCATCAGTTTTATAAAGGGCTAAGGCTCATGCCTCATCATTTTCATCACTAAAATCATCAAGTGTTCGGAAACACATGTCCAAAACATTTCAATAGAATGATCCATCATTCCAAGGTTTTCATAACCATTTTTCCACCAAGTATTCCCATCTACAGTTGATCAGGTTTTATGCTTAGCACTAGCATCTACAGGTGGGGGTAAGCACTGATGAGGGGTGGTAAACTAGTGGAGTTTTAGCTAAGTTCAATCTCATGCCTTAGGGTGACATCAAGATTATCTAGCTTAGGCCAAATTTTATTCTCTTTATGCAACCTTCAAGTATCTTCCTGGTATCTACCATTTACTTAGGAAAAAAATCTAGGTAAGAGCTTTGATAAAGAAATAAAGTAAGAAGCTTGCAAGTAAAACTAGGATTGGTTTATCAAGTGGATATGATCACATATGCTTAAGGCATATAGTGGTCATGGTAACAAGCAAGTGTTAGCTTGCATAAGTAGGGTATCTTGCAAGTGTTAGCTTGCATTGGTCCACTTAGTTAGTAAAGCTTGCCTTGTGCAGAGCAGTGGTTGAAGTTCTCCTCGGCTTCTTCTTCATAGAATCCTCCTTCCTCCCCGTATCCTTGGTCGGTACTAGCGTCTATAAATAAATACGATGTACACAATCACCAAACAATACTTAACTACTTGCAATCATCACACACAAGGGTCCTATAGATGATCTAACATCATCTCTAACATTACAAGATTACGGCTTGGTTTAAATCCTTTTATTTTTGGAAAAGTAATTTCTACTCATTGAAAAACTACTTAAGATTTAATATTCTCCAAACCAAACATGGGATCATGTTGACACATGTCATCACCACATATTTTAGTACATGGGAATATGATTTAAAGTGGTGTCACAATTTAATAAGGTTTTACCCTTTTATTTTAATTAAATAAAATGACTAGAAATGCCTATGTAGCATTATTTTATTACTTGACCATTATTTCTGTAAGTAAACCTATATATTTTTATATATTCTAAAAGGTATGGTTAAATGTGATTTTTGAGAGTTGGAGTCAACTCAAAAGCTATTGTGGTTTAAATTTGAAAAAAATTTGAATGCATAAAAGCTTATGCCTTATTATTTTTACCATGGTTGATCTATAGATCCAAATTACTTGAATCCAACGGGCTTGGATTCAGCATTTCAAGACCTTTCTAACAAAATTAGTTTCATTCAATTTGGTGCACTGAATCGATCTGGGTTGATTTTTGAAACTGGGTACAAAAGTGTGTTTGAAATAAAATGGAAAAGGTTTAATTCAAATAACTGGGCGGCGCGGGAAAAGTTAACGGGCTGGCCTGCTAAGCGTAGCGCTTCCGCGGGCTGCTTAAGTGGCTGTCCCCACTCGTCAGTGAGACAGGGGGGTGCGTAGCGCTTCCTGGGGCGATGTGGGTCGTTCGATCTAGTTCTAATCCAACGGCTGGGAGTCATCGTCGACGTTGGGCAACGCCGGCGAGACAGAAACCTAGCGCGGACAGTGGGGGTTGCTGGGGGCTCACCGGGGTGCAGGCGAGGGTTGGCGAGGCGGGCGAACGACAAAGTCAACGACGGCGAACTCAGGGGTGGTCGCGGCAGCTCCTGGGGTGGACGAAATCGATGGCGCCCTTCTTCTCCAGAGGCGGCATGCTCCGGTGAATTTCCGGCGATGCGCTGCTCGCCTTGCTCCGAGACTGAGGTGGGGTGGTTCTGGGTGAGAGAGGAGTGGAATGGTGTGAAGAATTCGAGTGGGGGAGTCCTCTATTTATAGTCTCGACGGTGAGACCGAACGGCATGGACAGGCGACGGTGGCGACATGGCTACGGGCTGCTAGAGGCATGGCGATCGCTTGGTGGTCTCCTGGCGATGCTCTACGGCTTTAATGCACTTGTAGGGGCGGTGCGGTTTGGTCTGGAACACCCGACGCTCTGCACGGCAGAGGCGGCGTCTTCGACGGCGAGCGGTGGCTGTGCGTCATGGGGCGGCGAACGGGGATGTCTGGCGGTCTCCTGGGTCGGTGGTGATCGTGTATGCACGCGGTGAGGGCGGTGCACGGTCTGTGGGCTTCGGTCGTGGGTGGAGCTCTGGCGCATGCTCGGCACGGTTGGCAGAGGCACGGGTGCTGCGTTCCTGGGTGCTCTGGTCAGTGTCTTCGAGGCAGGGCTGGTCGAGAGGGGGCGGTGAGGTATGGGTGATCTCCCAGACAAGGTTGGCATGGCTAGTTTCCTTCCTAGCTTGCTGTCTACACTGGGGTGGCAAGGGTGGCTTCGGCTGTTCACCATTGATGGTTTTGGCAAGCTCACAGTGGTGCTAGTGCTTGGTTAATCTTGCTAGATGATCTACTGAGATGGTTGTGAGCTAGATAGGAAACCAGTTAGGCTCAAAACACTGCACACTATAGTGTTTTGATTTTGTTTGATTTGTGTCTGCCAGGTGTTTGATGAAATGGCCGCATGAATTCAAGTTTTGAATTTTGAAAAGATTTTTGGTGGGTGTGCTAGATTGGTGCTGGTGAGTCTGCAGATGCTTTGGTTTTGAAAGTTGAGCTTGTTTGAGTGGTTTTTGAAAAAGTGGGATCTTCCCATATGATAAAGATTCAATTTTGAATTGTCATTTAAACTATGCATTTGAAAGTTTCAGGATAATCACAAAGTGGGCCTTGATACTTTGTTATGAGTACAATCAAGGGGTGCAAAGATCCAGAAAAGTTCCTTTTAGGTTCTGAAAGTTTGAGACAGCCGAAGTAGGCATGGGAGTTAAATTGATCAAAATGACCATTCCTTTATTTTATTTGTTTTGATTTACTTGTCTTTGGGAAAAGGGTGGGAAATGTTTTAGATGATGTTTATTTCACCTAAGAAACATTTTACAAGCAAAGGAACACACAAACAAGTTGGTCCAAAAGAATTTCAAATTCAATGCATACTCATATGCATGCATTCATAATTTTATTTAGAAAAGTTTTTCTTAACCCTAATTTTGATGCTTAGAGTTTGATGATCCAAGTTCAATATTATTGGGATGTTACATGTGTCCACCATATATACCTAGTACCTTTTTCCTATTCCAAGCAAATTCTGAAATTTCATCTACCTTTCTAATTAAAAAGTATTTTGTTATGTGAAAACTAGTTGGTAAAGCTCTGACCAACTTGACGGCACACTTTATTTTCTTGCCCCTAATAGACTTGAACCATTGTGCCATCTAAGTTGTATATGCTTGCATCTATACGTTGGAATTAGCAGAATCATGCTGTAACGGGGAACGTTTTCAACATTGCACCTGTACTTTTTACTCAGTTGATATCGTGCTCTTTTGTCTATGGATGTCAATGATGTGAAATAAAGAGGGAACTTGTAAGTCCATGGAGTCTGTATTTTGTGTTCGAGAAATGCCTGGGCCGCTATCCTAAGCCATGCCTAATCATGGTGGAAACTTGTAGCATCACCATAGTGAGCTATCTATGAAGCATCGTCAATAAAAAGCTATGCACATAGTAAATAAAAAGATCGCTGAGATGCTCATTGTCCGCTTGCCTTGTCATTTTGGTTATGGGAAAGCTCCTGTACCATGTGCAAGGTGTACCCCGTTGGCGGTTCTCTATGATAAGCAAATACTTACAATGACAAGAACTTATTGGTGACCAAAGTTGAGTAGCATGAGGAGTGGCCCTCATATTCAAGGGACATGATATTGCCAACTTATATTTCGTCAAGCATATACTCCATCTTTGTGCACTTTAACCTTAATCATCTCAAGATGCCTATTATAGGGGCAATGAGGGCTTAAATCTAGTAAGTACCATAATATTTTTGAAGATCTTTATGACTTCTAATCCCTGCTACTCTCTATGAAGGGACCTTTCTGCTATTTCTCCAGTTTGAGTCAATAAACCTACTTCCTATCTATCTCTAGCAAGCATTTGAGTTGTTGTGTTTCAAGCATTCATATGGTGATTTATTCAATCATGTTATCTATCTTCCTTGTTTGCACAAGACTCTTATCTATTGAGTATTACTTTGAAAGCCTTCACTTGTGAAAAACCTCTTTGAGCATAGAGTGCTCCTGTTGTAAAATTTCTACAAAAAGCTTTTTAAGAAACTGTTTGCCAGGTGTTCTCTGACCAAGAACAAGTTTGCCAATTCCAATTATGATTTATCTTTATGCATCTCTATTGTGACTGTTGTACTTGGTTGCAAGCTAAGTTATATAATGGTGAGTTGCTTTCTTCTATGAGTTATTCCATGGTAAGTGTGATGCTTCTTGTTCGTATTATTTTATTGACACTTCACTCCATAAACCTGTGGACATGTTTACTGAGCTTAGTTTTTGCTTGGGGACAAGCGAAGGTCTAAGCTTGGGGGAGTTGATACGCCCAATTTGCATCACCATTCTTTATCATAATCTACCTCTCTATTCATTGATATTTGTCTCGTTATGAGGTATTACTTATGGCTTTTCATCTGTTCATGCATGTTGGATGATTCTTGGAGGATGGACTGCCGGAGTCTAGATTCTGATGGAAAAGAGGGCGTTTCAATGCAATTTCACGAAGATCAGAAAAATACCAGAAAAATATGGAAACATATTATTTTCCTAGAAGACGAAGGAAGCCAGAAGGAGGAGCGAAGAGGGATGCAGGGGGCCCTCACCCCCCTAGGCGCGGGCCCACCTGACCTCTGCCCATCCTCCGACTCCGCCCCTTCCCCTATATACTCCCTACGAAACCCTAAGCCTCGGGGAGCGACCACAGATAGATTTCCGCCGCCTCTGGGGGGGCGGAAAACACCGAGAGAGAAAGATCTCTCTGGCAGACAGATTTCTACCGGGGGAATTACTTCCCGGAGAGGGGAGATCTTCGCCATCAACACCATGATCAATCTAGGCTTCATCGGGATCATCATCCACACCATCATCTCCACTAGCACCATCATCACCACTCTGTTCTGCTGTAACAATTGTGTTGGATATTGCTTTTGTTCTTAGGGGAAACTTTCCCGGTGTTAATTACTATTGTAGTTGATGCTTGTGAGTGGAACCATTGGATTATTGTTTATGTTCAGATTGTTATCCATTATAATATCATCTTTGATCTTGATCCATATGATGTCTTGTGAGTAGTTCGTTTAGTTCTTGAGGACATGGGAGAAGTCATGCTGTTATTAGTGGATTTGTGTTGATTTATTATTCAATGGTTTAGCATTTAAGTTGTGGTGCTATTCTTCTAGTGGTGTCATGTGAATGTTGACTACATGATACTTCACCATTTATGGGCCTAGGGCAATGCATTGTGTATTTGGCTACTAATTGTGGGGTTGCCGGGAGTGACAGAAACTTGAACCCCGTTAGGACACCTTTGCACAAGGAAGTGTAGGATCTCAGAGTTTAAGGCTGTGGTTATATTTATATCTTAATTACTTTCCTATAGTTACGGATGTTTGCAGGGGGTTTAATCACAAGTATGTATGAGTCCAAGTAAGGTCGGTACATTAGCACAGGTTCACCCACACAACACTTACAACACCAAAGAAGAGTACTCAGCTATATGAAGCGAAAGCACTTGACAGAATTCCCATGTTTCCTCGAGAACGTTTGGTCCTTATAAGTATTTCCACCGGCTTGTCCTTTGCTAAGAAAGGATGGGGCCACTTGCTGCGTTTGTTCTTTGTTACTTGCACTTTGTTTTGTTGCCTTATCAGAAAACCCCTAAAAATACTTTTGGTAAGTATTTGCAGAGAGTTCCTGCTCCATACCACTGTTCAGCACCTTCTGCTCCTCGTTGGGATTGACACTCCTATTTATCAAAAGTACTACGATACACCCCCTATACTTGTGGGTCATTAGTTGTCGAGGGACCGCACGGGTTCACCTGCAATTGTTCACCGGAGTTGTGCTCGGCGTCGGTGCAGTCGAGCTTCTGGGGCACAAGAAAACAAATGTTTGTGATTAGCGGATGCGCTCGAGGACAGCGGACATCATAGAGCAAGGCCGAGGGCGAGGGGGTGTCGGACCACACCGGAATCGTCACCGGAGTGCTTCGGGACAGCGGTGGCTTCGAGTCGAAATTTGTAGTGCCTCGGGGTTCTCTGGTGGAGTGGGGTGAGGGGAAATGGAGAGGGGCACATGGGTTTTAAGTAGCAGGGTTCGGAGGGAGGAATCACGCCCCGAACCAATCGCATTTAAGCGATTGAATTCACGAGGAAAAGGTAGAGAGGGGGAGCAGGTCTTGCACGCCTTGAAGACGATGATGGTGATGTGGAGGTGGGGCCAGGTTGTCAGCTAGGGGGTGCGGGGTCGACACCGTGAGAAAAGAAACAGAGGGGGAGAGGGGAGCCGGGCGGGCTGAGTTGGGCCACGGGGGCTGGGTCGCGTGGGTGGGGGTACTGGGCCGAAATGGTTGGCAGGTAAGATTTTTCCTCTAGTCTTTTTATTTTATGTTTTTATTTATAATAAGGATTTGAACTAGCAAATCAAATCCAAATCAAATCAAACATTCACCAAAATTTTGAGGGGTAAACCTAGTGTTCAAAAATGTTTTAAAACAACAAAACTCTAAAAAAAACATTTGGGCAAAAAAACACAAGCCCACACTTGCATAAAAAGGAGGGGGTTTTAAATAGGGTTTTACTAAGTTTAAATTTTTGAAAAAATTTGTGCAATGCACACATGCCATGATGATATGAATACAATGGGAATGTTTTGGTTTAATGAAAATTGGGATGTTACTTGAGATCAAGCAAGCAAGAGGAGGAACCTTCTTCAATCAAGCCGAGTATACTCAAGAGATTCAACATGAAAGAACCAAATGGAGCTTCTACTACCATGGCAACCAAGACTCATCTTGAGCTAAATCCAAATGGTAAATATGTGGATCAAAAGGTATACCAAGCCTTATTCCCTTCCCTAAAAACATGCTTTCTATCATATATGTCCCCATACACTTAACCTGGTAGTTTTGGTCAAAGAGGGCCAGAGTTTTCGGTGTGAAAACACCGAAATATCCTACCTGTCCAGAGTTTCTGGTCCCACCGCGTCGACTTGGCACCATCCTGGCGCATCCTGTCAACACCCGGATTTTTAATCCCAGATGCCTGTTATGCCATACATCGCAATCCCAGGATTACCATTTTTGCGAGACATAACAGATTTGGATACCACAGTACATCATCCATTACAGACCATACATAAGGTCTTACACAAATAAGGATCTCATGATCCAATTCTTAATACAACTCAAGCAGCGGAAATACGTAATAATAACGGTAGCGTAGGCGAAGCTCCATCTTCGGAGTCATAGGCAATGCTGATGATGGGAGATGATCCTAGTGTCGTGACCTTCCTGGGGTCCATCCTCCAGGTACTCCTCTTCATAGTCTGGCCATGGGAATAGCCAAGGACAAAGCCATGAGTACTCTTTAAGTACTTGAAAACTAATACTAACAAGTGAAGGGGGGGGGGGTTTGTAGTAGGACACTAAGCTTTAGGGTTGTTTTGCAAAAAGCCAGATTTACATCTACTAAGTTCAGAAACAACGAATGCTAGTTGAAGTTTTATAACACCTAAGTGGGAACTTGTATCTCATGCCACAACTCTATTGTGGTCAAGTCAAAATCTCAATTCATTTCATAAGTCATTTTGAAAACATCTGACGGGGGAACAATATGGCCACTCCAACTGTCCATAACCGCGGACGCGGCTATTCGAATAGTTTGACACTCTGAAGAGATTGTACACTTTCACCACAAATTCGATACATCCGTCAGGAACAAATCCTGAATTCACCATACTCAGTATGCGAATAATCAATCCTAACCTTTCAATTACATGCCCTAGTGAAAGTACAAAGGAAGTCGCCTAGAGGGGGGTGAATAGGCTTTTAAAATTATGACGGTTTAGGCTCAAGTAAATGCGGAATAAAACTAACGTTTAATTTACTGAGCATAAAACCTAGCCACTAAGTTCACCTAGGTGCACCAACAACCTATGCTAAGCAATACAAGCAACAAGGTGATAGCAAGGTATAAATACTTCAAGCACGATGGCTATCACAATGTAAAGTGCATAAGTAAAGGGTTCGGTTGAGAGATAACCGATGGACGCGGAGACGAAGATTTGTTTCCCGAAGTTCACTTCCAAAGAAGCTACGTCTCCGTTGGAGAGGTGCGATGGCGCAATGCTCTCCGAACGCCACAAATGGCTCACCTCGAGGTGTGGTGGCTCGATGCTCACCCAACGCCACACAAGGCCTCACCCCGGATGCGGAAGCACGCAACTCACCGACGCCACAAAAGGCTCACCCTATTCTCCCAAGTGCGCACCACAAAAGGCGGGCACTTGCTCCACTATGGGACGCTTGAGGGCGGTCACCGAACCCGTACAAGATTGGGGCTAACTCCACAACTCAATTGGAGGCTCCCAACAACAAAGCCACAACAGGCCAACAATGCCACAAAAGGCCAACAACGCCAAAAGGCTACAAGACCACAAAAGGTCAACAAGACCACAAAAGGTCAACAATCCAACCACACAACCGTCTAGGGTTCCAAGGAACCCAAGAGAAACAAGCTCACAAGCTTGAACTCGCCGAATCTCCGAGGAGAACTCAAACCTATGCACCAAATGCAAGGGCAAGTCCTTCTCCCCCAAATTCCAACAAAGCTACAAAAGCTATTGGGGGAATAAGGGAGGAAGAACACAAGAGTAGAACTCAAACCTATGCACCAAATGCAAGGGCAAGTCCTTCTCTCCCAAATTCCAACAAAGCTACAAAAGCTATTGGGGGAATAAGGGAGGAAGAACACAAGAGGAGAACACAAAACTCTCCAAGATCTAGATCCCAATGATTCCTTCACAAAGAAGGGATTTGACTTGGGGGGATTGTAGATCTAGATCTCCTCTCTCAAATCCCTCAAAAAGATGCAAGAATCATAGGAGGGGGAAGGGAGAGGGAAAGCTTCTTCAAGGTTGACAATGGAGGTGAGAGAGAAAGCCAAGAACCAAGAAGAAAAGCTAGTACACACGAAGGGGAAGAGGAGCCCCTTTTAAAGGGCTCCCAGATCTGCCCGTTATGGGCATTCATGACACCTGGCTGGAACTTCCGGTGGGAGGCCGGAAGTTCCGGTGGCACCCAGCCAACGGTCGAAAACTGCGGAGTGAGAAACTGAAAACACGAATCATGGCCGGAACTTCCGGCCCTGGGGCGGAAGTTCCGCTCAAGAACTTTTGCCAGGACAAGTTCCGATCAAGTTCCGGCCAAGTTCTGGCAAATAGACATATTCAATACAGAAGGTTTCTGAGCGTGAGCGGAACAAGACCCGGAACTTCCACCGGAACTTTCGGCGGCAAAAATGCCCTAGCGGAACTTCCGGTGGGAAGCCGGAACTTCCGGTCAGGGAAATTCCAGAAACCAGAAAACCAGAAACGCAATAACTTTTGCATCCAAACTCCAAACGGGATGAAACCAATTTTGTTGGAAAGATAACGACGAATAGAATCCAACAAAAATATCATAAATATATATGTGAAGTATCCCCCAAGGTGTGGAGCCGGAAAACTTGCAAGATCAAAAACCGCAATAAGATATGCAAGTGAAATCCTTAGATGATGAACTAGAGCTGGTTATGATGATGACCACAAGCTCTAGATCCTCTCATGGACAAGAACCAAATAACAACCAAGAAAGATGATGCTATGAATGCAAAGGTTTGAGCTCTCTCCGAACGATGCAAACGAGACACCCGCTTGAGAGCCCCTCTTGATAGTAGGGCTATCTATCCTAAACCCGGTCTCCCAACGAACAACACGAGACCGGCAAAAGATAAGCCCTATCAACATACCTTTGCCTTGAGCGTCCCACTTGAACTTGATGTAGACCGTCTTGATCTTCTATAGTGGGAACACCTTTCTTGTTTGCTCTTGCTCGCTCTTGCTTGATGAGGACTTGCAAAATGCTCCCCCATATTCCATGGGGAAACCTCTTCTTTGAACTTGTCTTCATCATTCCATGAGCACGAGGATGGCAAGCTTCAAGCATGAGATCTTCTAGAGATGGCGCATCTTGAGCTTGTCCTTCTTCATCCTTACTTGAGGTTGATCCATCTTGATGCAACTCGTTGCACATGCCTTGATCGACCTTCAAGCTCCTTCTTTCTTCATGATTCCAATGGGCACAAATCCCTTGGACATTTCTTCATATTCCAACCTTGAGACCAACACATGGCCCAAGCGATTCCAATGGACAAACCTACAAGTGAAACTCAATTTACACATTAGTCCATAGAGATTGTCATTAATTACCAAAACCACACATGGGGGCATACATGCCCTTTCAATCTCCCCCATTTTGGTAATTGATGACAATCCCTTAGCGAGGGTTTAAATATGACAATTAACGACTAAAGCGGTTGCCCCAACATCAAATACTACACAAGTATGTGATGTTGGTACAACCACAATATATAGAGCAAACTCCCCCACAATCTATGCATGTGTGATGAACTTGAATTTCATTGCATAGATTGCCAACCGTTACCGTTGGTTGAGTTTCCTCTATATATTCAACATGCAAAGCAAACACAAAGATGCAAGAGCATGAGAGGCAAATGCTTAAGAACACACTCAAAGCAAAGGCCAACTTCCCTTAAACCCTCCAAAACTTCTCCCCCATTGGCATCGATTGCCAAAATAGGTGAAAAGTTCTAGACGGCCAACATAGTGAGAATTCCTCCAAAGGTGTGCATATGCACAAGGCAAATGACGAGAACTAGGGAGGGAGTAAAACTATATTGAGGACCCAAAGAAAGCAAAAAGAAAAGAAAGAAAAGAAAAGGGCTTCAACAAATGAAGCGAGCAATCAAAAGATCCAAAAGAAACAAATGAAACACCAACAAATGATGTCAAAAAGGAAACAACAACTGAAAAGTGTTTAAATAAAAATAGAGAAGCTCCCCAAAATTTGTGCAAAGATTAGAATACTTGTATTGAATACAATATGCACAAATATGGAATCCTTGCTCCCCCATAAGTATTTAAACCACAAGAAACGGGAAAGAAGGAACATGTGCATCATTAAATGAATTATAGAAGCTCCCCAAAGATTGTGCACAAATTATAGTAATTATATTTGGAAACAACATGCACAACCATGGAATCCTCACTCCTTCAAAACCATTTAGTAATGCACACAAAATACAATAATTTGGAAACCATCGAAGAATCAAAATGAAGTAAGAGGTGATTTCCAAGAAATGCAAAAACAACCAAATATTGATCTTCTCTTGTGTGTATAAATTTTTAGGTGGAAAATATCACAAAGACATATAACCACAAAGAAACATGCACACACAAAATAGATACTCAAGAAAGCACATGAAGACCCAAAAAGAAGTCATAGAATATACCAATAAGATGTTTTGCTTGAAAGCATGCCCAAGGGCTCAAATATATCTTATTGTACATCAATGAGCTTCAAACACCAACAGACCCCATACAACACAACTATTCTCAAGGGAAGAGGAGGATAGAAGGAATATATGGGGAAAGGCAACAAGTATCACAAAATAGAAATCAACTTGGCAAAAATTCTCACTATTGCACATGAGGGATATTGAGGAAACGATATGCAACAAAATTGCTAGATTGACATATTTGGGATTAGTGAATCATGAGCATGATTTAGTATAGTCCCCATTATATGCACTCATCTCAACATACACACATTTGCAATAGAGAGAACTCTTCAAAGCCAAAGCAAGAAATCCTACATATGGAAGAACACAAATTCATGCCAATAAGCAACCTACACAAGGTTGGGAACAAGATATGTATGCATGAGAGAGAGATACTTGTTACCGAGATATAATTGGTAGGATGAAGATGATATGAATTCGTTGATCATCCTAGCTTGCATCCAACTAACATGTAGACGCCACTTCTTCCTTGTTCAAGATACAAGCACCCAATATATATCTCCAATGTACCCAAAACACAATTAAGTACACTATGGTCCCCAAACAAATTGGGTCCAAAGTAGTTAGTGAAACTATAATACATAGGAGAGCCCCCACACAAATATGTGCATATTGATATGAAATTGAATTTCATGCACATCTTAGCCCATTAGGATTTGGTGGAGTTTCCCCTATATATTGGAACAAAGAAAGCGAGCATGCCATAATATATACAAGAAGTAAATATGCATGCATAGGCTTTCAAGAACCAAAAGGAGATACAATTTGAACAAAAACACCAAGTAAACCAATAAGACACACACAAAAGTGTGACTTGACAAAAGGTGTCCAAATTGTATCGAAGATCCAAATCAACACATGAAAGAACACAAGTTCAACAAATGAACTCGAAAGAGCCAAAGAAAAAAGGATAAGAAAAATACCAAGGCTCAACAATTTATCTCATCCTAAAAGAACAAAACAAGTGAAACGGAATGAGATAAAGCCAACTCCCAACGAGAGCAAGGAAATAATAACCAAAACAAACTCTTCACACTTTTCATGATGGCACACAAAGTACCAAAAGAAAAAGGATCGAGCTTGCAAGCAAGAAGGATCAAATCAAGAAGCATAAAACAATGTTCTAGATAATATAGGAGAGCTCCCCCATAAGTAGAGCGTTATATATAATTTTGCCTTTGAATGCAAAATGCCCACAAATGAGATCATCACTACTAACTACACTAAATAAAACACAAGGGGAGATAAATAAAATAAGAAGATCCAAAAGAGGCAAGGAAAGCTTGGGAGCAAATAGAAAAACATTTTATTGGCCAAAGATAATAGAAATAAGAAAAGGCCAAAACGAATATGATCGAAGAATCCTACCATATTTTAAATACTAATTGTCCACGGACAAAAAGTAATAGGGATAATTTTCCCGAGGTAGTTTGTAAGGATATCCAAGATCATATTCACACAAAGAAGCATATAACAAGATAGGAATTAAGCTTGATGCTTCGAAAGAGATTCTTGATTGCTTCAAATAGTCACACAGTCACTAGTGATTGGATTAAATAGAAGCAAGTGATTCCCATGAGGATATGTAGATCCAAATATGAGGAAACACATACCAAGAATCACTATCACGAACAAGATCCAAAAGATGAGCAATAAAAATATTTAAGCAAATTGGAACTTGTATGAGCAAATGTGCCACATAGGAACTAGATAATTCTCAATATCAAATCTAAGTGGCACTACCTCAAATGTCCACATTTTCTAGGTTTGTAATATGCACAAAGCATATGACTCCCCCATAATGTGATAAACCAAGAAATCTCAACAAGAGGCAAAAAGATCAAACTAGAGGTATTAATGGACATTATGGAAACTTGAGTTTCTCATGAGAGAGACAAACCACATAGAGACAACAAAATGACTACTGAAGTGGTTTTTCTCATGAACACACATTTTAGGATTGTGGAATGCCCAAGCATGACACTCCCCCAAAATGGAATAGTCCATTAATCCCTCACAAGAGCCAAATAAGATACCTACTAGAAACAATAAAGGCTCAAAACCAAGAAACACAAATACATGATGTGCCAACCAACATACACAAAGATAATTCATAGGTCAATATAAGTAAGTGGGAAGCACAACATGTACAAGCACATACAAGGTACAAAACCAACACATGCACAAGGGAGCAAGTAACTATAAATGTAAAGGAGTTTAGAACAAGTTACCGGAAGGAGGAACATTGGATAAGGAATAGAAGCATGATAACCAATGACTTGACTTTGACAACAAGAATATAATGAAGATCCCTCAATTCTTCATAAGGTAGCCAAGTCTCCAATGCCCTCCAAAAACACCTATTGATCAAGTTTTAGCTTGTTGGTCCCCAACCAAGTTGGGTCCTAAGAAGTTAGTCACAATAGGCTTGGCCACCCAAATGGTTCTTCTCTTGACACCACTTTGGGCACCAACAAATTTGGCAAACACATTTCCCATATCATCCTTATGAAGAAAATAAGCATCATCAATCAAAATAGGATGAGATGAGGAGATACCCATGGTGCATGAGGAAGAAAGGTGCCCTTTCTCACGGCATATGTAGCAAGTTCTTCTCTTGCCGTCTTTCTTCTTGGGAGGAGCTGCATCATGAAGAAGAGCTTGAGGATTCTTGGGAAGTGGCCCATCTTGAGCTTGTGGAGGAGCTTGAGGCCGCTTCCCCCGTTGATTCTCACTAAGAGGCTTCTTCTTCAATGGGCAATCCCTCACATGATGCCCTTCTTCCTTGCACTTGAAGCACACAATGTTGGCCGGATTCTTCACTTGTCCTTGGCCCTTCTTCTTGTTGCCCTTGTGCTTCAACGAGTTAGTGGGATTGTTCTTGGTGTTGGAGTTGAATCCAAGCCCACTCTTGTCACTTGGGGGTCGTCGCACACTCAACATATTCTTGAGCGTGGTCTTCCCTTCATGACACCTTTTCAAGTCATTCTTCAAAGAAGTGACTTGAGCCTTGAGCTCTTTGACTTCCTCTACATGGTTAGTATCAACAACAATACTAGAGGAAGTAGAAGCTTCATTGTTAGAGCAACAAGGCAAATGATGCAATTCATCACAAGATTTAGCATGGTTGTGAGAGGATGAATTACAAGGACTAGCACATGGCAATATAGCATTAGGAGTAGATGTAGTGCTAATGTCCACATGAGGCCCACTAGATGTTACCTTTGACAATATGGCCTCATGAGCTAACTCTAGCCTACCACGGAAGAGTAGAAGATCCTCATGCGAGCTTGAGAGCTTGGCATGACTTTCTTCTAATCTCCCATAGTTGCTTGTTAGCAAAGCAAGTTGAGCCTTTAGCTCAACATTCTCCTTCAAGATAGATGCTTCACATGAAATAGAGTTAGTAGCACAAGCATCATCAATTAAAGCAAGAGGAGAGGGCAACTTGGAAAGCTCTTTAGAATATGAAGCTTTAAGTTTCTCATGTAACTCGGTGAGTTTGATGAGCTCACCCTTGATGACCCTAGAGCCATTGTTGAGGTGCTCAAAATCCTCAAGGAGTTTAGCATAGGCAACTTCAAGTTCATCATTTTTAATTTGAAGAGAACTTGCCACCTCAAACTCTCTATCATGAGATTTCCTTACTCTAGACAGCTCTAGAGCAAAGGCCTCCTCAAGAGATTCCTTAGTGGTTTGTTCCTCTTCAAGAGCTTCATTTAGGTTGGCAATTTCATTAGCATACTCACGCTCAAGACTACTTATTTTATCTATTTTGTCCTCATGCTCATATATTAGTTGCCTACTTTCAATAGCACAAGTCAAGATTTCAATGAAAGTAGAGCAAGCATTTTTATTAGGATGAAGAGCACGAAGGACTAGCCCCCCCTTCTCTTTTAGAGAAGCAACATCATTATCTACTTCTACATGATCAACATTCACATCATCATGAGATATATTGGAGTCCAAAGGAGAGGTTACCTTTGAACCCTTAGCCATGAGGCACAAGTGAACATTGGAAGAAGATGATGATGAGGGAACACATGAAGCTCTAATGAAAACTTTGCCTTGGCCCACACATTCTTCACTTTCCTCTACATGGTTAGCAACACAAGAACTAGAGGAAATGGAAGCACATTTATCATGGCAACAAGGCAAAGCAAGCATATCATCATGAGATATATCCAATTCATTTCTACAAGATATGCAAGGGAAATCAACACTAGGATGTAAATCACATATGGTCATACAAGTGTTCATGCCCAAAGATACAACATTGCAATGAGATAGAGACAAAGAATCATGAATGGAAATCTCACTATCTACATTGCAAGTTCTATCACCACTCACCATATCATTACCTTGTGACAACTCACATGTTGGTGAAGTGGAAGAAGATGAGAACTCATCGCGGCCGGAGGTGGATGGAACACAATCATCCTCATTAAGCTTGGACACATCATATTTTGCTTGAAGCTTGGTCCAAATATCATGAGCATTCCGAAAATGCATGATTGAGGAAAGAACTACAAAGCTCACAACATTAACAAGCACATTAGATGCTTGAGCTTCGAGATAAGAGTTTGTCTTCTCCTCTAAAGATAGATTTTGGGGATCCTTAGGAGGAGACAAGCCCATATCTAGAATGCGCTCAATGTTTGGGTCAATGCCCCGGAAATGACTAAGCATGCGAGTACGCCAAACATCATAATGTGTGCCATCAAAAGTAAATGTGTGAGAGTGCACTAAACCCCTAGGAGACATCTTTACTCTCAAGGCGGTGAAGCCTAAAAGCGAGAGACCTCGCTCTGATACCAACTGAAAGTACAAAGGAAGTCGCCTAGAGGGGGGCTGAATAGGCTTTTAAAATTATTACGGTTTAGGCTCAAGTAAATGCGGAATAAAACTAACGTTTAATTTATTGAGCACAAAACCTAGCCACTAAGTTCACCTAGGTGCACCAACAACCTATGCTAAGCAATACAAGCAACAAGGTGATAGCAAGGTATAAATACTTCAAGCACGAGGGCTATCACAATGTAAAGTGCATAAGTAAAGGGTTCGGTTGAGAGATAACCGATGGACGCGGAGACGAAGATTTGTTTCCCGAAGTTCACTTCCAAAGAAGCTACGTCTCCGTTGGAGAGGTGCGATGGCGCAATGCTCTCCGAACGCCACAAATGGCTCATCTCGAGGTGTGGTGGCTCGATGCTCACCCAACGCCACACAAGGCCTCACCCCGGATGCGGAAGCACGCAACTCACCGACGCCACAAAAGGCTCACCCTATTCTCCCAAGTGCGCACCACAAAAGGCGGGCACTTGCTCCACTATGGGACGCTTGAGGGCGGTCACCGAACCCGTACAAGATTGGAGCTAACTCCACAACTCAATTGGAGGCTCCCAACAACAAAGCCACAACAGGCCAACAATGCCACAAAAGGCCAACAACGCCACAAAAGGCTACAAGACCACAAAAGGTCAACAAGACCACAAAAGGTCAACAATCCAACCACACAACCGTCTAGGGTTCCAAGGAACCCAAGAGAAACAAGCTCACAAGCTTGAACTCGCCGAATCTCCGAGGAGAACTCAAACCTATGCACCAAATGCAAGGGCAAGTCCTTCTCCCCCAAATTCCAACAAAGCTACAAAAGCTATTGGGGGAATAAGGGAGGAAGAACACAAGAGTAGAAATCAAACCTATGCACCAAATGCAAGGGCAAGTCCTTCTCTCCCAAATTCCAACAAAGCTACAAAAGCTATTGGGGGAATAAGGGAGGAAGAACACAAGAGGAGAACACAAAACTCTCCAAGATCTAGATCCCAATGATTCCTTCACAAAGAAGGGATTTGACTTGGGGGGATTGTAGATCTAGATATCCTCTCTCAAATCCCTCAAAAAGATGCAAGAATCATAGGAGGGGGAAGGGAGAGGGAAAGCTTCTTCAAGGTTGACAATGGAGGTGAGAGAGAAAGCCAAGAACCAAGAAGAAAAGCTAGTACACACGAAGGGGAAGAGGAGCCCCTTTTAAAGGGCTCCCAGATCTGCCCGTTATTGGCATTCGTGACACCTGGCCGGAACTTCCGGTGGGAGGCCGGAAGTTCCGGTGGCACCCAGCCAACGGTCGAAAACTGCGGAGTGAGAAACTGAAAACACGAATCATGGCCGGAACTTCCGGCCCTGGGGCGGAAGTTCCGCTCAAGAACTTTTGCCAAGACAAGTTCCGATCAAGTTCCGGCCAAGTTCCGGCAAATAGACGTATTCAATACAGAAGGTTTCTGAACGTGAGCGGAACAATACCCGGAACTTCCACCGGAACTTTCGGCGGCAAAAATGCCCTAGCGGAACTTCCGGTGGGAAGCCGAAACTTTCGGTCAGGGAAATTCCAGAAACCAGAAAACCAGAAACGCAATAACTTTTGCATCCAAACTCCAAACGGGATGAAACCAATTTTGTTGGAAAGATAACGACGAATAGAATCCAACAAAAATATCATAAATATATATGTGAAGTATCCCCCAAGGTGTGGAGCCGGAAAACTTGCAAGATCAAAAACCGCAATAAGATATGCAAGTGAAATCCTTAGATGATGAACTAGAGCTTGTTATGATGATGACCACAAGCTCTAGATCCTCTCATGGACAAGAACCAAATAACAACCAAGAAAGATGATGCTATGAATGCAAAGGTTTGAGCTCTCTCCGAACGATGCAAACGAGACACCCGCTTGAGAGCCCCTCTTGATAGTACGGCTATCTATCCTAAACCCGGTCTCCCAACTAACAACACGAGACCGGCAAAAGAGAAGCCCTATCAACATACCTTTGCCTTGAGCGTCCCACTTGAACTTGATGTAGACCGTCTTGATCTTCTATAGTGGGAACACCTTTCTTGTTTGCTCTTGCTCGCTCTTGCTTGATGAGGACTTGCAAAATGCTCCCCCATATTCCATGGGGAAACCTCTTCTTTGAACTTGTCTTCATCATTCCATGAGCACGAGGATGGCAAGCTTCAAGCATGAGATCTTCTAGAGATGGCGCATCTTGAGCTCGTCCTTCTTCATCCTTACTTGAGGTTGATCCATCTTGATGCAACTCGTTGCACATGCCTTGATCGACCTTCAAGCTCCTTCTTTCTTCATGATTCCAATGGGCACAAAGCCCTTGGACATTTCTTCATCTTCCAACCTTGAGACCAACACATGTCCCAAGCGATGCCAATGAACAAACCTACAAGTGAAACTCAATTTACACATTAGTCCATAGAGATTGTCATTAATTACCAAAACCACACATGGGGGCATACATGCCCTTTCACCTAGTATAAGTACCTCTCCTGTGAGTTTGGCCTCCCAACCATGACCAACTGTCATCTTGGGTACTGCATAGGTGGACAATCTTCACAAGGTAGCCTCAGCTCAGACCTTGGCCGTGAGGGAACTAGTACTAAGGTATATAAGTTTCCAGTCAAGCCCTACCCAATTCTCGGGTATTGTGGTTGTACGGTAAAATTGGAATGGTATCACATCCAGATAACCATCAGTTTTATAAAGGGCTAAGGCTCATGCCTCAACATTTTCATCACCATAAATCATCTGGTGTTCGGAAACACATGTCCAAAACATCTCAATAGAATGATCCATCATTCCAAGGTTTTCATAACCATTTTTCCACCAAGTATTCCCATCTAAGTTGATCAGGTTTTATGCTTAGCACTAGCATCTACAAGTGGGGGTAAGTACTAATGGGGGTTGGTAAACTAGTGGAGTTTAACTAAGTTCAATCTCATGCCTTAGGATGACATAAATATTATCTAGCTTAGGCCAAATTTTGTGCTCTTTGACGAGGTTTCGACTCGTCAATGCCCATTGTTATGGACTTGGGTTTTGGAGAAGATGGGGATGCTGGAGATCGCAGAACGGTTAGCAAACAAGCAACACAGGGAAACGAGGTTTACCCAGGTTCAGGCCCCCGGAGGGAAAACCCTACTCCTGCTTGTCTGCTCTTGATTACGGCGGAACCGGTGATTACAGGGGTGCGCAGATGCAATCTGGCATGGAGGTGTGTATGTGGAAGTATGAGAGAGAGATCTAGGTCGTACCCTCCTGGCCTTTATATAGACTTAGGCAGGTCCCGGGCACAGATCTAGTCGGTTACAGGTTCTATGGTTTACCCCTTTAAATTTCCTATCTACTCTAGTCTTGCTCTCCAAGGATCTGAAGGCGTCATGGGCCTTGGCCACCCGAAAATCTTCATGGGCCGGCGTATATTTGCCGTGGGCCTTCCTTGGGCTGGACCAGGTATGCTGAGATCGTGTACCTATGGGGTATAACCATGTCACTCATATGCAACCTTCAATTATCTTTCTAGTATCTACAATTTACTCAAGTAAACTCTAAGTAGTAGCTTTGATAAAGAAATAAAGTAGAAATCTTGTAAGTAAAACTAGGAGGGGGGTATCATCAAATATGTCCAACCAAGCCTGCTTAGTGCATGGCATAGGTTATCCAACTTTCATAATTGCAAGTGCTAGCTTGCCTTGTGCAAAGCAGTGGTTGAAGTTCTCCTCGGCTTCTTTTTCGTAGTATCCTCCTTCTTCCTCATATCCTTGGTCGGTACTAGCGTCTATAAATAAATACGAGGTACACAATCACCAAACAATACTTAACTAATTTCAATCATCACACAAAAGGGTCCTATAGATGATCTAGCATCATCACTAACATTACAAGATTAAAGCTTGGTTTAATTCCTTTTATTTTTAGAAAATAATTTCTACTCATTGAAAAACTACTTAAGATTTAATATTCTCCAAACCAAACAAGGGATCGTGTTGACACATGTCATCACCACATATTTTAGTCCATGGGAATGTGATTTAAAGTGGTGTCACAATTTAATAAGGTTTAACCCTTTTATTTTAATTAAAATAAGTGACTAGAAATGCCTATGTGGCATTCTTTTATTACTTGAACATTATTTCTTTAAGTAAACCAAATGTTTTATATATTCTGAAAGGTATGATCAAATGTGATTTTTGAGAGTTGGAATCAACTCAAAAGCTTTTATGGTTTAAATTTGAAAAATGTTTGAATGCAGAAAAGGTTCTGCCTTGTTATTTTTACCAAGAGTGATCTACAGATCCAAATGATTTAAATCCAACGGGCTTGGATTCAGCATTTCAAGGCCTTTCTAACAAAATTGGTTTCACTCAATCTGGTTTACTGAATCGAGCTGGGTTGATTTTTGAAACTTGGTACACAACTGTGTTTGAATGAAAATGGAAAAATCCAAATTCAAATGAGTGGGCTGCGTGGGAAACGATACTGGGCCAGCCTGCTAAGCACAGCGCTTACGCGGGCTGGTTAAGTTGCTGTCCCCACGCGTCAGTGAGACGAGGGGGTGCGAAGCGGTACGGAGCAATGTGAGCCGTGGGATCTTGTTCTAATCTAACGGCCATGGTTCATCGTCCACGTCGGGCAGCGCCGGCGAGACAGAAACCTAACGCGGCAGGTGGGGGTCGTCGGGGGCTCAACAGAGCTCAGGCGAGGGTCAGCGAGGCGGGCGAACGATGAAGTCGACAATGACAAACCTCCTGGTACCGGCATCTTCTCCTGGGGTGGCTCCAATCGCTGGCTCCCTTCTTCTCCAACAGCGCCAGGCTCCAGTGAAATTCCGGCGATGCGCTGCTCGCCTTGCTCCGGGAACAGGGTGGAACGATCAGTGAGAAGAGGGGAGTGAGATGGTGTGAAGAGTTTGAGTGGGGGAGGCCTCTATTTATAGTCTCGATGACGAGACCGAACGGAATGGGCAGGCGATGGTGGCGACATGGCTATGGGCTGCTAGAGGCATGGCCGGCGGTGGCGATCGATCGGTGGTCTCCTGGCGATGCTCTACGGCTTTAATGCGCGTGTAGGGGCGGTGGCAAACGGTCTCGAACACGCGATGCTCTGCACGGCAGAGGCGGCGTCTTCGACGGCGAGCGGTGGCTGTGAGGCATGGGGCGGCGAACGGGGATGTCTGGCTGCCTCCTGGGACGGTGGTGATCATGTATGCACGCGGCGAGGGCGGCGCGCGGTCTGTGGGAGTGTGTCAAGGGTGGCGCTCTGGCGCATGCTCGGCATGGTTGCTGGCGAGCTTGGCATGGTCTGTGCGTGTGGTCCAGGGGCTGGCAAGGTTCGAGCGCTAGACAGGGGTGGCGGTGGATGGTGGGCTGTGTCCTAGACATGTTGTTTAGGCTTGGTGCTTGCTCTGGCTAGCTAGCCATGGTCGGCTGGCCAGGGGGTGCTCGGGTTGGCATGGCATGGGGCAAAGGGTAGGGGCTAGGGTTTGTCCAAGCACTGGTTGGCACTGAGGGAGACAAGGGTGATCAATGGTGAACATTGCTTAGCCAGATTACTGCTCAAAACAGTGAAGTTAGGCCAGTTTGATTTGTTGCCTCCAAGTGTTTGATGAAATGGCCGCATGAATTCAAATTTTGAATTTTGAAAGATTTTCGATGGGTGTGCTAGGTTGGTGTTGGTGAGTCCGCAGATGCTTGGGTTTTGAAAGTTGAGCTTGTTTGAGTGGTTTTTGAATAAGTGGGATCTTCCCATATGATATAGATTCAATTTTAAACCATCCTTTAAACTATGCATTCAAATGTTTTTGGATTATCACAAAGTGGGCCTTGATACTTTGTTATGAGTACTATCAAGGGGTGCAAAGATCCAAACAAGTTTCTGTTAAGTTTTGAAAGTTAGAGACAGCCAAAGTAGGCATGGGAGTTAAATTGGTCAAAATGACCATTCACTCATTTTGTTTGTTTTGATTTATTTGTCTTTGGGAAATGTGTGGGGATTGTTTAGAGGATGTTTATTTCACCTAAGAATCATTTTAAAAGCAAAGAAACACATAAACAAGGCAAGTCAAAAGAAGTCAAAATGGGATGCATACACACATGAATGCTTTCTCATTTTATTTTAGAAAAGTTTTTGTTAACCCTAAATTTGATGATTAGAGTTTGATGATCCAAGTTTAGTATTTTTGGGATGTTATAAAACTTCCCCCCTTAAAAAAATCTCGTCCCGAGATTTGAAAAAGGACAAAAAGATTACCTAGGATTTGAAGAGATCGGGAAACTCTGTCCTGATGTGATCTTTGCGCTCCCAGGTAGCTTCATCTTCTGTGTGGTTGCTCCACTGAATCTTGAGAAACTTGATGCTTCGGGTTCTGGTGGTTCAGAAAGATTCTTACAAAATACGGATGGGTACTTCAGGATAGGTCAGGTCATCGTTCATCTCTATGGTCCGGTGATCAATATTCTTGAACACTTCAGTCTTTTCCGGGACTTCGAGACACTTGCGAAGTAATGAGATATGGAACATATTGTGCATGGCTGACATCTCTTCGGGTAGTTCCAATTGATACGACACTTCTCCTCGACGGTTCAGAATCTTGAAGGGTCCGATATATCTGGGGGCTAACTTTCCTTTGAGTTGGAAATGCTGCATTCCCTTCAATAGCGACACTTTTAGATATACAAAATCTCCTATGTTGAAGGTGAGGTCTCGATGTCTCTTGTCGGCGTAACTCTTCTGTCTGGACTGGGCTGTCTTGAGGTCCTCACGAATCTTGTGAACCTTCTCTTCTGCTTCTCGTAGGATATCGGGTCCGAAAATCTGACTCTCTCCTACTTCCGACCAGTTCAAAGGGGTGCGACACTTCCTTCCGTACATCAATTCAAATGGGGCCATTTGCAAACTAGCTTGATAGTTGTTATTGTATGAAAATTCTGCAAAAGGCAGACAGTCTTCCCATTTGGATCCATATTCTAACACACATGCTCTCAGCATATCTTCGAGTATTTGATTTACTCGCTCCGTTTGTCCATCGGTCTGGGGGTGATAAGAGGTGCTGAAATCTAGGCGGGTTCCTAAACCTTCTTGGACTTTCTTCCAGAATCTCGAGGTAAACTGAGTTCCTCGATCCGATACGATGTTCTTGGGGACTCCATGCAAACTAACGATTCTAGCGATGTATAACTCCGCTAGCTTCGAACCCTGATATGTGGTCTTGACGGGTAAGAAATGGGCGACTTTGGACAATCTGTCCACTATGACCCAAATAGAGTCATTTCCCCTACTAGAGTAGGCAATCCGGTGATAAAGTCCATTCCAACGGAATCCCATTTCCATTCCGGAATCTGCAATGGATGGAACAATCCAGCGGGTCTTTGATGTTCGGCCTTGACTCGCTGACATATATCACACTTGGCGATATAACTTCCGATATCTCTCCTCATCTTATGCCACCAAAATTGCTCTTTCAAATCCTGATACATCTTAGTTCCTCCGGGGTGGATAGAATAAAGAGTATCATGAGCTTCCTTGAGAATAACTTCTTTAAATTCAGAATCTGCTGGTACACAAAGGCGTCCTTTGTACCACAGAACTCCTTCTTCGTCTTCGGTGAATCCGGGTACTTTGCCTGTACTGATACGACGCTTGACTCCGTTAATACTAGCATTTCCTTTCTGCGCCTCTTTGATCTGGCTGATCAAAGTGGGTTGAAGTTCTATGCTAGCCAAAAATCCTTCACTCACTAATTCCATTCGAAAATCTTCCATCTCTTTGTGCAAACTTGGTTGCTCCTTAAAAATCATGGAGTTCAAGCGGCACGGCAATTTGCTAAGGGCATCTGCTACCACGTTGGCTTTACTAGGGTGATAGTGAATGTCCAGATCGTAATCCTTGATTAACTCAATCCATCTTCTCTGCCTCATATTCAACTCCTTCTGAGTGAATATATACTTCAGGCTCTTGTGATCCGAATAAATCTCACAACGGTTTCCCATCAGGTAATGCCTCCATGTCTTGAGGGCTAAAACTACTACTGCGAGTTCGAGGTCATGGGTTGGGTAATTTTGCTCATGTTGTTTCAGTTGTCGAGATAGATAAGATATAACTTTGCCTTCTTGCATTAGCACACATTCGAGACCGATCTTGGATGCGTCACAATACACGTCGAAGGGCTTCGTGATATACGGCATGATTAAGATTGGAGCTGAAATCAATCTCCTCTTGACTTCTTGAAAACTCACTTCACATTTGTTGGTCCATTCAAACTTCTTGTCCTTCTTTAGAAATTGGGTCATGGGTCTGGCAATACTCGAGAATCCTTCTACGAACTTGCGGTAACATCCCGCGAATCCGAGAAATGCACGAACTTGGGCTTGAGTGGTTGGGGCTTGCCAATCTTTGACATCTTTCACTTTTGCAGGATCAAAGGCAATTCCTCCGGCCGATACAATGTGGCCTATGAATCCTACCTCCTATAACCAGAATTCACATTTGCTAAACTTGGCATACAACTGATGCTATATAAGGGTTCCAAGAATGGTCCTTAGGTGTAGCTCATGTTCTTATTCCGATTTGGAATAAATCAGAATGTCATCGATGAAAACAACGACAAACTTATCCAGGAAGTCCATAAAAATCTTATTCGTGATATTCATGAAATAAGCGGGGGCATTGGTTAATCCAAAGGACATGACAATATACTCGTATAATCCATATCTGGTGGTAAAAGCTATCTTGGGGATATCCTCTACCCGAATTTTGAGTTGATGATAGCCAGTCCTAAGATCAATCTTAGAAAACACTTTGGCACCGGTAAACTGATCAAACAAATCTTCTATCTTGGGCAAAGGGTACTTGTTCTTGATGGTGACATCATTCAACTTCCGATAATCCATACACAAACAGTTACCTCCATCTTTCTTGTCCACAAACAAAACAGGTGATCTCCATGGTGACGAACTTGGTTGAATCAATCCAATTTCTAGCATGGCATCCAGTTGCTTCTTCAGTTCTTCTATTTCCGACGGGTTCATACTATATGGTCTCTGGGCTATGGGTCCTGTTCCGGGGATTAGTTCGATGATAAACTCGATATCCCGATCTAGGGGCATACCAGGCAAAACATCTGGAAGTACATCGGGGTATTCACAGACTATCCGGACTTGGTCAATGGTAGGTTGGGCTATACTCTCGTTGCACTTGAATTGACGAGGTAAGGTTTCAGATATATGCTCGACTGATATTCCGGCAGTACTGGTCATGGTGATGGCTTTCTTGGCACAGTCAATCAATCCTTTATGTTTGGACATCCAATCCATTCCTAGTACTACTTCCAAACCTTTAGTTCCGAGTACTATCAGGTTAGCATAAAAATCTATGCTATGGATTCGGATAGGGACAGCTTTGCAAATTTGCCTAGCCTTGGTGGTTGAA
This sequence comes from Avena sativa, assembly GCA_916181665.1. NCBI lineage: Eukaryota > Viridiplantae > Streptophyta > Magnoliopsida > Poales > Poaceae > Avena > Avena sativa. The sequence goes on along the minus strand of OV702284.1, from coordinate 189,348,390 downwards.
CCGGGAATTTGGACGATCATAACATGCTTTAGTTTGGTTGGTTGAATCTTACTAGTGCAGGCAAATTCTTCGGTGACAAATGAATGCGATGCACCAGAATCAAACAACACTCTTGCAAGTACTGAATTAACAGAAAACATACCCAACACGACGTCTGGCGCTTCCTGAGCTTCTTCAGCATGCATGAGAAAAAGACGGCCGTTGCGGTTGAGCGAATTCCCTGGGGCAAACCTTCTTCCTGGCTGAACACGACGCTGCTGCTGAGCTGGGGCATTTGCATTGGGGGCTGCGGCATTCTTCTTGTTGGGGCACTCGTTGGAGTAGTGACCCTTATTTCCACAGTCATAACAAGTCACTTGCGACTTGTCCTTTGCTGCAACAGGCACATCATTGCTTCCAGTCCTCGGGGCAGTGTTGGTGTTGGCGGTAGCATTGTTGTTGTTGAACTTAGGTGGGGCACGGTTGAAATTGATAGAGTTGCCGGGGTTGTTGTGATTTCCTCCAGGCCTAGGGTTTCCACGGTTGGGATAGGTCGGACTGTTCATCGGGGGTCTGTTGGTTCTCAGGGCAAATCCTGGAGATGGGTTAGGGCGATACATTGGGGTCTGATGGGTTCCTGGATGATGCATCATGCGACGCTTGCGGTTCTCATTGGCATGGTTGATCTTTACTTCCATCTTGATGGCAGAGTCGACAAGAGCTTCAATATCAGCAAAGGGGATATTGACTAACACCGTCTGCATCTCATCGTGCAGACCATTCAGGATTCTTTCTTTCTTCTTGGCTTCGGTGTCGATCTCATCCGGGGCATACCTAGCTAATGACAAGAATTTGTCACGGTATTCCACTATGGTCATCCTTCCTTGCTTCAGTTCTCTGAACTCATCTCTCATCCTCTTGATCAAACCTGGTGGCACATGGGTTCTGCTGAACTTGACTTTGAATTCCTCCCAGGTCATCATCTATCCTCCGATCATGGCACGAACACCGTTCCACCATGCTCTAGCATCTCCGCCTAGATAGTGGGTGGCGAACAGAACTTTCTCGTTAGCTTCCACACCAACGACTTCCAGGTTATTTTCCATCGTTTGCAGCCAATCATCGGCATCTAGGGGCTCTTCGGACTTAGTGAAAACAGGTGAGTTGGTATTCTGGAAATTCTTGAGCTTAGATCCATGGTTGTCCTGATTTCTGTGGCCTTGATTGTTGTGGGATAGCTGAGCTATCTGCTGAAGGGTGGCTAAATTGGCTTGACGTTCGGTTCTTTCAGCTTCGCGGTAAGAAACCAACATTTGCAGGATCTGCAACTTCGGGTCTGGGGATGAACTAATTCCACTGCATGGCATCTGAAGATTGAGATAGATCATGAGAAAAGAGGGAAATATCTAAGGTTTTGGGACTTTGAAAGGTTTTTAATGTTTAACTCAGATTTTTCTAGCAACTTGCTTTTCGTTCATTCATTCATTCATAGCACACGATACAAACACACACCACAACAAGGTAAACAGATGGTTTTAGGAACCATTCTAGAAACTACGATACAGTGGGACCGAATACTACTCTCTACGCTAGTGCTCAAGTGCTACTACTCCTCGGAGTCGGTGTAGTCGTCATCCTCATCATCCTCATCGTCATCGATGAAGTCGAAATCATCCTCATCCGTAAAGAAATCCATAGCCTGATCTTCCAGAAAATCATCATCATCGCTGAGATAGGAGTAGGGGTCTCCACGAAAATCCTCTCCAGAATTCTTCCTTTCCTCCAACTGCATGTCTCTCTCGTGGATGGTCTCCTCTAAAGACGAGATATGGTGGCGAAGACGGGCAATGATGCGCTCCTTCTTCTCGAGCTGACGGCGGCGAGACTTGTGATCCTTTGCTAGCATGGCAATGGTCTGATCCTTCGTCTTGATGATGGCGGACTTGTGGTTGGAGTAGTCACGGAAATTATCCAACTCCTGCTGATGATTGTACATCATGAAGCTAAGGTGGTCCAACTGAGTCTTCAGCTCGTGGTGGTATGGGGCTTCCAGTGGTTGTCCATTAGCATCACACCTTGGGCAAAATTCAAAGCGCGTTCCCTTGATCTGATTGATACTCTAACCACATAGACGGGCAAGAGCTTCCTGCATGGCCCTGGCAAGTCCATCGAGCCAGTTGTTCTCTCTTAAGGTGAACTGAATTTCCTCAGCAGTGGGAGGTTCAATCTTTCCTCTGAGACTTACAACAATTAGCCATTGCAGATCTTCTCCTCCTTGATCATTGAGCTGAGCTCCGAAGAACTCTGGGTGCGGACGCTCCATAAGTTCCGAAAGCTGGTCCAAATCCCTCTCAAAGATAAGGTCTCCGCCATTTCCCAACTGGTAAAACTTGTTGTACTTCACGTCCATCTAAAAGAAAATAAGATAAGTTAGTAGAGTGATCAAGTGTGTCAAATTTTATGTATTTTGCAAGAGTTTTTGAGGAACATGAATTTTCATGAAAGAATCAAGGTGATAAGAATGGGAATAAGTTTTTGTAAATATTTGCTTTCTTTTGGTTTTGAAACTAAGTTTTTGATTCCAAACGTCCAGTCTAACTAGGGTCTCCTATGGTCAGGATGGCTCTGATACCAACTTGTCAACACCCGGATTTTTAATCCCAGATGCCTGTTATGCCATACATCGCAATTCCAGGATTACCATTTTTGCGAGACATAACATATTTGGATACCACAGTACAGCATCCATTAAAAACCATACAGAAGGTCTTACACAAATAAGGATCCCATGATCCAGTTCTTAATATAACTCAAGCAGCGGAAATACGTAATAATAACGGTAGCGTAGGCGAAGCTCCATCTTCGGGGTCACAGGCAATGCTGAAGATGGGAGATGATCCTAGTTGTCGTAACCTTCCTGGGGTCCATCCTCTAGGTACTCCTCTTCATAGTCTGGCCATGGGAATAACCAGAGACAAATCCATGAGTACTCTTTAATTACTCGCAAACTAATACTAACAAGTGAAGGGGGGGTTTTGTAGTAGGACACTAAGATCTAGGGTTGTTTTGCAAAAAGCCAGATTTACATCTACTAAGTTCAGAAACAACGAATGATATTTGAAGTTTTGTAACACCTAAGTGGGAACTTGTATCTCATGCCACAACTCTGTTGTGATCAAGTCAAATCTCAATTCATTTCATAAGTCATTTTGAAAACATCTGACGGGGGAACAGTATGGCCACTCCAACTATCCATAACCGCGGACGCGGCTATTCAAATTGTTTGACACTCTGCAGAGATTGTACACTTTCACCACAACATTCGATACATCCGTCAGGAACAAATCTAGAATTCACCATACTCAGTATGCGGATAATCAATCCTAACCTTTCAATTACACGCCCTAGTATAAGTACCTCTCCTGTGAGTTTGGCCTCCCAACCATGACCAACTGTCATCTTGGGTACAGCACAGGTGGACAATCTTCACAAGGTAGCCTCAGCTCAGACCTTGGCCATGAGGGAACTAGTACTAAGGTATATAAGTTTCCAGTCAAGCCCTACCCAATTCTCGGGTATTGTGGTTGTACGGTAAAATTGGAATGGTATCGCATCCAGACAACCATCAGTTTTATAAAGGGCTAAGGCTCATGCCTCAACATTTTCATAACCATAAATCATCTGGTGTTTGGAAACGCATTTCCAAAACATCTCAATAGAATGATCCACCATTCCAAGGTTTTCATAACCATTTTCCACCAAGTATTCCCATCTAAGTTAATCAGGTTTTATGCTTAGCACTAGCATCTACAAGTGGGGTTAAGTACTAATGAGGGGTGGTAAACTAGTGGAGTTTAACTAAGTTCAATCTCATGACTTAGGATGACATAAAGATTATCTATCTTAGGCCAAATTTTATGCTCTTTATGCAACCTTCAATTATCTTTCTAGTATCTACAATTTACTCAAGTAAACTCTAAGTAGTATCTTTGATAAAGAAATAGAGTAGAAAGCTTGTAAGTAAAACTAGGAGGGGGTATCATCAAATATGTCCAACCAAGCCTTCTTAGTGCATGGCATAGGTTATCTAACTTTCATAATTGCAAGTGCTAGCTTGCCTTGTGCAGAGCAGTGGTTGAAGTTATCCTCGGCTTCTTTTTCGTAGTATCCTCCTTCTTCCTCGTATCCTTGGTCGGTACTAGCGTCTATTAATAAATAAGGTACACAATCACCAAACAATACTTAAATAATTTCAATCATCACACAAAAGGGTCTTATAGATGATCTAGCATCATCACTAACATTACAATATTAAAGCTTGGTTTAATTCCTTTTATTTTTAGAAAAGTAATTTCTACTCATTGAAAAACTACTTAAGATTTAATATTCTCCAAACCAAACATGGGATCCTGTTGACACATGTCATCACCACATATTTTATTCCATGGGAATGTGATTTAAAGTGGTGTCACAATTTAATAAGGTTTACCCCTTTTATTTTAATTAAAATAAGTGACTAGAAATGCCTATGTGGCATTCTTTTATTACTTGAACATTATTTCTGTAAGTAAACCAAATGTTTTTATATATTCTGAAAGGTATGATCAAATGTGATTTTTGAGAGTTGGAATCAACTAAGCTTTTATGGTTTAAATTAGAAAAATGTTTGAATGCAGAAAAGGTTCTGCCTTGTTATTTTTACCAAGGGTGATCTACATATCCAAATGATTTAAATCCAACAGGCTTGGATTCAGCATTTTTGGTTTACTGAATCGAGCTGGGTTGATTTTTGAAACTAGGTACACAACTGTGTTTGAATGAAAATGGAAAAATCCAAATTCAAACGAGTGGGTTGCGCGGGAAACGATACTGGGCCGGCCGGTCAGCACAGCGCTTACGCGGGCTGGTTAAGTTGCTGTCCCCACGCGTCAATGAGACGAGGGGGTACGAAACGGTACGGGGCAATGTGAGCCGTGGGATCTTGTTCTAATCTAACGGCCCTGGTTCCTCGTCCACGTCGGGCAGCGCCGGCGAGACAGAAACCTAACGCGACAGGTGGGGGTCGTCGGGGGCTCACCGGGGCTCAGGCGAGGGTCGGCGAGGCGGGCGAACGACGAAGTCAACGACGGAGAACCTGCTGGTACCGGCAGCTTCTCCTGGGACGGCTCCAATCGATGGCTCCCTTCTTCTCTAGCAGCGGCGGGCTCCGGTGAAATTCCGGCGATGCGCTGCTCGCCTTGCTCCAGGAACGGGGTGGTACGATCAATGAGGAGAGGGGAGTGAGATGGTGTGCATAGTTTGAGCGGGGAAGGCCTCTATTTATAGTCTCGACGACGAGACCGAACGGAATGGGCAGGCGATGGTGGCGACATGGCTACGGGCTGCTAGAGGCAGGGCCGGCGGTGGCGATCGATCGGTGGTCTCCTGGCGATGCTCTATGGCTTTAATGCGCGTGTAGGGGAGGTGGCAAACGGTATGGAACACGCGATGGCGGCGTCTTTGACAGCGACCGGTGGCTGTGAGGCATGGGGCGGCGAACGGGGATGTCTGGCAGTCTCCTGGGACGGCGGTGATCATGCATGCACGCGGCGAGGGCGGCGCGCGGTCCGTGGGCGTGTGTCGAGGGTGGCACTCTGGCGCACGCTCGGCATGGTTGCTGGCGAGCTTGGCATGGTCTGTGAGTGTGGTCCAGGGGCTGGCAAGGTTCGAGCGCTGGACAGGGGGTGTCGGTGGACGGTGGGCTATGTCCTAGACATGCTGTTGAGGCTTGGTGCTTGCTCTGGCTAGCTAGCCATGGTCGGTTGGCAAGGGGGTGCTCGGGTTGGCATGGCATGGGGCAAAGGTTAGGGGCTAGGGTTTGTCCAAGCACTGGTTGGCACTGAGGGAGACAAGGGTGATCAATGGTGAACATTGCTTAGCCAGATTACTGCTCAAAACAGTGAAGTTATGCCAGTTTGATTTGTTGCCTCCAAGTGTTTGATGAAATGGCCGCATGAATTCAAGTTTTGAATTTTGAAAAGATTTTTGGTGGATGTGCTAGGTTGGTGCTGGTGAGTCCGCAGATGCTTGGGTTTTGAAAGTTGAGCTTGTTTGAGTGGTTTTTGAAAATGTGGGATCTTCCCATATGATATAGATTCAATTTTAAACTGTTCTTTAAACTATGCATTCAAATGTTTTTGGATGATCACAAAGTGGGCCTTGATACTTTGTTATGAGTACTATCAAGGGGTGCAAAGATCCAAACAAGTTTCTGTTAAGTTTTGAAAGTTAGAGACAGCCAAAGTAGGCATGGGAGTTAAATTGGTCAAAATGACCCTTCACTCATTTTGTTTGTTCTGATTTAGTTGTCTTTGGGAAAAGTGTGGGGATTGTTTAGAGGATGTTTATTTCACCTAAGAATCATTTTACAAGCAAAGAAACACATAAACAAGGCAATTCAAAAGAAGTCAAAATGGGATGCATACACACATGAATGCTTTCTCATTTTATTTCAGAAAAGTTTTTGTTAACCCTAAATTTGATGATTAGAGTTTGATGATCCAAGTTTAGTATTTTTGGGACGTTACACATCCCTAGTCCCCCAGGGAGACCCCCTGGCGTCACTGTCCCCTGCTAGGGTTTCCTCCCAGCCGCGCTCATTGCCGCGAAGACGACGACTCGTCGCCTCGATCCTCCCCTCATCGAACGGCCAGCATTCGCCGATACCGTTTCAACGCACCGTGGTGACTGGCCGGCGGGCCCCACCTGGCCTTTTGAGTCGCACAACCACGTGTTTAGTAGCGCCCGGGCTGTCTTGTTCCCCTTCGCGCGGCCCAGTAAGGTTGTTTCGCTCCAGATCCGGCCCGGCCGTGTTCCTCTTCTTTTTATTCTCTTTGGAAATACCAAATCTGCAACATACCTACTAGGTTTTAATCCTAATAAAAATGAAAATTACTTCTTTCTGCCTAGATCCAAATTATGTCATGTTCCTAAGTGTTTTCTCTATCATGCAAAGAAATTTTTGTAACAAAACTATATACAGCTGGTTCCTATAATTAAATTGGAAAAGTGTGCCCATTTCACTAAATAATTATTTCTGAGAGCCTGGTAAACCCAAATGGGGTAAACCCAGCTGCCTTTGGTAGGTATTTCATGTACCTATCTCATGACCCTAGTCTCATACTTATTAGCTTCGAAGATTACCTGTAGTAAAAATAAAGATGGTTTTTACCTAATTCCAACTCTCAGTACATCTATACCTTCATACCTAGCAAACCCTAGGAACCCAATAATTATTTAGATATGGTTGATTTTTAGGGAATAAAACACCTCTGTGTAGAGTTGTTTCACTAATAAAATCATTTCAAAAGCTATACAACTCCAAAAATTATGATTCCACTTTTTGCAGACAGGTGTTTGAAATACGTACCATGTTTCTTTGGAATCATATCAAAATCCCTTATATATTAATTCTAGTGAAAAAGACAAATATCATCCAGTACCGCCTTTGGGAATTCCCTGAGGGCACTCTGGTAAATATTTTAAGTTTATTCCAACTCATTCCATCAACTCTACATATTTCTCCAAGGAAATAAGTTTTGGAGGTCCAGAACTTTTCTTCTAAATTATTTCCCAAAACTAGAATTTTAATCACTAGGAAATTCATTATAAATCAAAGGTAATTGATTAAATAGTGAAACTATGTTTTTGGGGTTCATTTTATCAATACAAATCTAGTGATATCATTTTTATACAATATTATCATACATAATAAGTCATTGGTCTTACAATCCTTTTTCTAAGGAGTTTCTAAACCCTAAAATCATATTGGGCTCTCTTCAAATGTTTCGAAGACCATTTCAAATCCTTCTAAATCCATTATTCCCAATACCTACTGAACTGTAGCATGTTTTCCTTGTTTTTTTCCTCTATTTCTTTGATGCTTGTATGCTTTGTCTTGATTGATGTATTCTTTGTTTGCATGTTTGCTCGATAAACGGCAATAGTTGCGATTATGTGACTCCGAGAAGAAGGAAGCCTTAGAGTAATTATTATATTGGTATTCTGATTTTCTCAAAGAGTCTAGGAAATCTCGCTGGTCACAGGCAAGCCACCTTATTGATCATACGCCTTGGTCCTACTACTTTACTTATGCAAGTTTTATATTTTTTGTTTAAATAAATTGCATGGTTTTACTAGTATGTTTTATATGCGGGAAGGTTTGACTCCTCCAAACCATTACCCACTTAGTACCATTAGGTATAACCCATTTGATGCCTCCTACTTTCCCCTTGTGATATATGTGGTGTATAATACCACCCTCCTTTGGAGACCCCATTTTAGCTTAAGCAAAAGTATAGGATGGGAAGACCCCAGGAAAACTGTTTATAAAATGTTTATGGGAAAACCTTAGTGAGGTTTGACATACCAAGAGAAGTTTGATAAAACAAAAAGGTTTTGTTTTACAAAATGATGAAGGAAAGAGGAGGAAAAAGGTTTACAAGAAGGCACCTGGTTCTTTGCAGTTTTGCCAAAACAATTAACCCATGCAACCACATTAATATGAAATGGGAACATGGATGGATTTGAAGTTTTCTACTCTGGTGTAGGAATTCTTGTAATTACTTATAAGGGATCATATCCCTCGAACTCTGGGCTTCCTTTATAGGAAGGGTCAACTACTAGGCAGTCACCTGGAGGAGGCAGTACCACCCATGTGAGTGGTCGGGAGATACTATGAGCCTCTCATTGAAAGTGCCGGCTCTAGAGGAGTTAGGGAGCACTCCGGTTAGTGTGTGGAACCCGACGTCCCGGTGTTGAGAGGAACAACTCATAGGGTAGGGCTTATACTAGAGTAGCATCCGGAGAGTCTTGATCGGTTACTCGACCCACGATCAGTAGGGATCAGGGTAGGGTATCCGTTTGGTGTGGGTAAAGTGTACAACCTCTGTAGAGTGTAAATTTATTCGAATAGCCGATTCCTCGGTCATGGACGGTTGGGAAGGTTGCTGTAGAGCGGTGCTGGATTTGCTTTCAAAACTGTTTTTTAAAATGAAAGTACTTTCTAAAACCTGGTGGTCCGAGGAACACCAGATAAGGAAGAGTATAACTCTGTCATTTGAGGACCGTGGAGATGAAGTAGGGTGACCCAATCCTAGTATTTTCTAAAACTTTTCAAAAAGGTTTCCAAAATGTTTTCAACCAAACCTTGTAGATGTTATATCTACAAGATAAAATGCTTTAGAAAAGAACCTATTATGGATCCATCCTACCACCTCTGCCATATTTCATATCCTTTTATTGTTATTATCTTAAGGTGGTTTGCGAGTACATTCAAAGTAATCGCCGACATTGTCCCTGGCTATTTACTTGGCCAGATTTCCATAAGATCGAGGAATGAGGAAGAATCTGACGTCTATGCGAGCTAGGCCGTCTCCTAGTCAGTTACATGTAGGTTAAGGCATGACATGGGTTATGCGTTTGAAGACTTCCTCTATTCGATGTTGTAATCGCCATATTGGCAACTTTGTAATTTTTGTAATCGTTAACGTATAGATGTTGTAATGATACTTGTCGGTTATGCTCACATCTCACTGATCATGGGAACGTGAAGTGTAGGAATAATGGGAATTCTTGGATCGTAAATCCGGGGTCCCACAAGGGAGGCCGGGGTGAGAGAAACGACCCAGTTTATTTCTTCCATCCTCGACCTCACCCATTGCCTCCTCCTCCAAAATCGTCGCCCAAGGCCCGCCAGTCGCTGGGATCCGCCATGCCGCCGACCTCCTCCACCCTCTCCATCCTTGGGCCATTCCCCACCGGTGGATTTACTCCAATGGACAGATCTGGTACATCTCCTCTCACCATGAACCTAGGGTTCTTCTCTTTTCTTATTTTGAGTAATGTACCAATTTGTTCCACTTGAAACTCATTATTGCATGCACTCCTCTCACATTAGCTCCGGTCCCATGCCCGATTTGCTCGAAATAATGTCTCTCGCAGCCTCCTTGTGCAACCCGATCTCTGGTCCGAATTTCTGGTCACTCAAACCGGAGACTCCGGTGTTCTCTTACACAGACCAAAGATTCCGGTGTTGCACGCCGGAGACTCCAGTGTGGTTTATGTCTAGCACATCTAGTAGGGGTTCGAGGCTTTTTCATTGACTCCAGAACATGTATGCTTATCTTCATGCTTTCCTCCTTCCTATATATTCATAGGTGGCTCTGCTGGTTCTTGTCGTGCACCTCGCACCAAGGACAAGTCCAAAAGGAGAGAGCCTCAATATGATGAGGCAGCTGGCCAGTATTTGTTGTGCCATCTAACTGGAGGTAGCAGGCCAGATATGCTTCCTATATGCAAAGGGAAAATGGGCGCATTGAGGATGAAGCCCGTGCCAAGAGAGGCAAGTATGACAACTTGTAGAGTTTAGACAACATGTCCAAGAAAGAATACTGTGTGCGATGCAAGTTAAGGTTCTTTGACATGCCAAGAACCAGTGATAACCCATGCTATTGGAGGAAGGATAAAAAGGTGTTTATGAAGTATATCTATCACAAACTCACCAAGTTCCCAGTTTGTCCACAGAGGTATATGAACTTTGACTACATGCGTGCAAATAACTATTTATTGGATGCTCTTTGGATCATTGAGAAGCTTGGGATGCATGGTCTTATGAATCTCCATGAGGACTACAACATTACCCTTGTCCAACAATTATATGCCACCATTGTATTTGATCATGATGAGGCAAGGACTATGACATGGATGATTGGTAACTTCCGATGCACTGCTAACTTCTATGATTTTACTGGAGTCATTCACCAACCTTTCAGTGGCGTGTCTGTTCCTATTGGTCACCGCATGCATGATGCTGCTCTTGGCGACAATAGAGGCAAGCTCGCACCTCTCTCAGGGAGTAATGCCACTGTTGGGGATTCCAAGGGAGTCAAGCCCCTCTGCAACTTATTGTTGAGGATATTTTGCCACACCATTGCTCCTAGTGCTGGAAATGATGATGTTATTTGGTGTGGTCTTGTCAACTTGCTCCATCAATACTTACAAATTGGTTTGTGCTGGGCCTACTGATGGGGTTCGTTTTCATAGAAAACAAAAAATTCCTACGGTTCCAACTGCCAAGATCATATCTAGGTGATACTTGTAACGGTTATAGATGGACTCACCCTCGTAGACTGTAACAGGGATAATGTTCCCACAAATAAACATTGTTGATCTAGATGTACATGACCGTCCTCGAGGACGTGCAGATGATCAGCGCCACAAATGGGAAGCGGCTCCGCAATCGGTCACATGTAAGGTGCGCCAACGACTCCTGACCCCTCGCTCCAGCCGGGCAGCGAAAGCAGCAGATCCCTGGGAACTCCAAAAGCGCAACGCCATGGTAGTGGTGGTGGAGGTGAATGTTTAGAGTAGGTATTCACCGAGAAGCTTTTCTAGTGAAAATGGGCAAGGCAAGAAAGGGGGAGAAGATGCCAACCAAAGGGCATATGAGAAGTGCCTATGGGAGAGTGTGTAGAGAGGAGGAGGAGGCCACCTCCTTTTATAGGTGAGAGGGGGCAACCCGGTAGCCCACTCCCTTGGCCGGCGCCAAGGAGGTTCCCCTACCCTCCTCTCATTCATGTGAGTTCTCTCTCCACTCACATAAACTCCATCTCCACTTTCTCCCATTAAATCTCCACTCAAATAATCAAAGGCATTTCCATTAAAGCACCTTAATTCCCTTGTTTTAATGCAACTCAAATTAATGAACACTTCATTTAATGAGTACTTCATTTAATTAATACTTCATTTAGTGAACACATTAATATTTTGATCCCTTGCATTGTTTTGATACCCCGAAACTATTTCGGCAGAACAATTTTCTGCAGCAGAACAATTTTCTGCAATGTTCATTGACTTCCCCTGAGTTCCCTATCTGCTCAAATGCGTCGACTAACCTTAAGTGTGTCTCCCTATAGGTTCGATAACTATGTAGTCATGATCGAGACTTTCTTCGATCAATAATCATTAGCGGGACCTAGAGATCCATAATGACTCCCACTAGTTCCATGAAAATCAGATGATCGTCTAAACCTCTTTCGCTTTAAACAAATTCCTTTTGTCCCGTGATATTTTATTTGTCCGAGATCCGATCACTTGGTATCAACCATACCTTGTTTAATCTCGTTCCTAACAAGTACTCTTTTTCTCGTTCCTATGATATGACATTTTAGTTATCAAATCACTTTCTTGCAAGCTATGTCAATGTGATATCTCTGAGAGGGCCCTAAGTATATCTCTCCGTCATCTGGATGGAAAAATACCACTCTTGATCCATGAGCCTCAACTAACACTTTCCAAATACCTGACGACACCTTTATAATCACCCTGTTATGGTGTGACATTTGATGTAATCAAAGTACTCTTTCAGTGAGAGTGATTTTCGTGACCTCATGGTCTAAGGATATTGAGTTACTAAGAATGTGATAGATATTTAAAATTGATGACATGACCATATTGCTAAATCTACTGCAGGTGACTGTTATCATATCATTCTCCAATGATACGACCCTATTATTAACAGCATCCAATGTTCATGATCAGGAAACCTATGATCAGCTGTTAATCAACAAGCTAGTATAAATAGAGGCTTTACTAGGAACCTTTTATGTTTATAAATCACACATGTATTAATGTTTCCTATTAATACAATTCTAGCATGAAAAATAAACATCTATTATAAACCTGGAATAGCATAATAACCACCTTATGCTTGCCTCTCGAGCATATTTCTTTCAGTCTCCCACTTGCACTATGTCAATAATATAGTTTACATAGTCATGAATCTAACACCGATTGAGTTCTAGTGCTGATCATGTTTTTCCCTTGTGATATCTTTAGTCAACGGGTATGCAACATTCAGATCCATGTCTACTTTGCAAATCTCTATATCGCCATCCTAAACATGTTCCCGGATGGAGTTAAAGCAGCGCTTTATATGCTAGGAATTCTTATGAGACCTTGGTTCCTTAGCATTGGCTATGGCACCATTGTTGTCACAATATATCACCATTGGATCCAAAGCACTTGGAACCACACCTATTTCGGGAATGAACTCCTTCATCCAAACTGCTTCTGCGACTGCTTCCAAAGCAGAGATATATTCCGCCTCCATCATAGATCTCGTAATCACTGGTTGCTCGGAGCTCCTCCAACTAACCACTGCACCATTCATCAAAAATACATATCCGGATTGAGATTTAGAGTCCTATGGATCGGTGTAAAATCTAGCATCAACGTAACACCTTGCGACGAGCTCTTCTTAACCTCCATATACGAGAAACATGTATTTAGTTCTTCTTAAGTACTTAAAGACATCCTTGACTGCCTTCCAGTGTTCCAAACCTGGATCAGATTGGTACCTGCTAGTCATAATAATAGCATGTGCCACATCTGGCCTTATACATAGCATATCATACATAAGAGAACCTATGGCTGAGGAATAGGGGACACGGTCTATCATTTCTCTGTCTGTTGATGTTGTTGGACTTTGAGTCTTACTCAAAACCGTCCATTGCAACATCGGTAAGAACCCCTTCTTAATTTCGTGCATTTTGAACTTCTTCAAAATCCTGTCAAGGTATGTACTTTGTGACAATCCTATTAAGCATCTTGATCTATCTCTATCGATCTTGATGCCTAATATGTATGCAGTTTCACCAAGATCTTTCATCGAAAACTTACTATTTAAGTATTCCTTTACGCTTTTCAAAAGTTCTATGTCATTTCCAATCAACAATATGTCATCCACATATGAGAATAGAAATACAATAGATCTCCCACGGACTTTCTTGAAACATGAAATCCCTGCTTCCCTTTATGAAGGGCCTTTCTTCCACTATTATATTGAGTCTCCACCTTCTACCTTTAGGAACTAGTTAAGAGAGAATAGTTGCCATTCTTAGTTCTATGTGCAGTGTCCCAGAACTTATTGATTGATGCATATTGTTGATATTGCTTGTTCTTGTGCTATTTGTATCTAGTCACTCTTATGAACTTTGAAGATGTCCTATGAATCTATTTGCTACTCCATGAGGGACAAGCTGAATGCCACTATGCCATGTTTTCTGTATTTGAAACAAACAAATGTTTTTCAATGCATGTTATTCATGATCTTTGTTTGTAGCCTTTCATGCTGCATACATGGTTACTTTATTTTATTGTTAGAACTCCGTCTTTCATGCACATATTTAGAGTTATTTGTTCCCAGATTTCAATGCTTCCAAATGGTTTGATCTTGGTTTTTATGGTGCATGTCACCTAAAAAATTATTCTTTTATCACTTACCTACTCAAGGACAAGCAGGAGTTAAGCTTGGGGATGCTTCATACGTCGGAAATGTATCTATATTTTTTGATGTTCCATGCTTGTTTAGTATCTACTTTGCTTTGCTTTTCCTACACTTTGAGGTCTTTTCATATGTTTTCTAGTACTAACCTATTAACAAGTTTCCATAGTGCCAGTTGCGTGTTTTCTTCTGTTTTTGGTTCCAGAAAGGCAGAAAAAAATATTCTCGGAATTAGACGGGACAAAAGAAAAAGTCAATATTTTGTCGTGCGAAAGACAAAGCCATAGTACAAGACAGAGGAGATCCACCAGGAAGACACACCCCCTGGCCGCGCGGGTGGGCCCATCCCACGCCTAGGGGGGTGCAGCCGCCCTGGTGGCCCTCCAGCCTTGCCTCTTCGCCTATAAGAAGCCCCCGATGCGTAAACCCTAAGTACCCGATCAATATTCCATGAAACCGTCTGTAGCCTCTGCCACCGTCGTGCCTAGATCGGGGGATATGAAGCTCTTCCCGGCACCCTACCGGAGGGGAGATCATCCTGGAGGCCTTGTTCTTCATCATGCTAGCCTCCGATATGAAGCGTGAGTAGTTCCACCTTGGACTACGGGTCCATGTAGTAGCTAGATGTTTGTATCTCCTCCTTGTGCTTTCATGTATAGATCTTGTGAGCTCCATTCATGATCAAGATCTCATCTATTTGTAATAATGCATGTTGTGTTTGCAGGGATCCGATGGATATTGAGATTACTATGTCAGATTGATTAATGGTTTTGTCTTATTGATTCTATCATGTTTGTGTTGTTTGTGATCTTGCATGCTCTCCATTGTTAGTAGCTATCTTGGCCAAGTAGTTGTTAGTGACTCCAAGAGGGGGTATTTATGCTTGATAGTGGGTTCACGCCTCTACTTAATCAAGGGAAGTGACAGAAATCTCTACGGTAGTAGATGTGTTATTGCCACTAGGGAGAAAACAACGGTCTCTTATTCATGTAACAAGTGGATTGTTTACCTTACACACTTTGCTTAAAGCAGTTGTTTGTTGCTTGCAACTCAATATTGGAGGGGGTTCGGATGATAACCCAAAGGTGGACTTCTAGTCATAGATGAAGTTGGATGGCGGTCTATGTATATCGTTGTATTGCCCAATCGAATCTCATAGGATCTTTTTGTCTAGTATTGCATTGTTATGCCTTGCTCATTCCTGTCAATTGCCCTGCTGTAATTTTTTTACCCAACATGCCATGTTTGTTTATCTAAGGAGAACACCTCTAGTGAACTATGGACCCCGGTCCAATCTTTACCATTGATACATCTTCCACTGTTACTATTTACTTGCTACAAACCATCATCACCTTCCACACCATAGAGTTAATCCTTTGTTGCAGCAACCGGTGAGATTGGCAACCTCACTGTTAGTTGGGGCAAAGTCTTGAGTTTGTGTTGTGCAGGTTTCCATGTTGCTTGCAACACCTTTGAGATGTTTCCTTCCTCCTACTGGTTCTATAACCCCGGTTTCTTACTGAGGGAAAACTTGTTGCTGTGATGCATCATACCTTGCTCTTGGGGTATCCCAACGGGGCTTCAACACACATCATTTATACAAATACCCAACTATAAGTCGGTACCAATCCATAAACTTGCAAGCTAATTTATGATGCTTCTTTACTAAAGTATATGATCTGGCACTGGCTCCGTGTCTATAGAATCATGAGGAATCATAGCAAATGTGCTTCTTGCTAACTCTTGGGCTATGTGCTCTTGAATATTGGCTATCGCCTCAAGAATAGCAACATGATATGCTGCTAGGTGACTTCTACCTTCACCCATAGGTAAATCGTGATATACACCAAGCTTATCTAGTAGATGGATACTAACACGATATTTGGTTATCATACGCCCGTCATAGTAAGTCAAATTACTAACTGGAATATTAGTTGTACACCCAAAAACTCTCAAAATCTGTCGAAGCTGTTCAGTTAATGTCCCCTGATAATCATCGAGAGTCTCTTACTTATCAAAGTCTGTTTTGGAAACTTTGGTGCTGTATTAACCATATACAAAATATTTTGATTAGTAACTATCAATTATAATCATGCATCATAATAAATAATTATCACACTAAAAATATACAACAAATAGTCTCAATTAAATAATCATTAAACTCTTTAGAGAACTCTTTATTGTTGCTATTACATTCCTACAGGAAATACCCTTTACTAGGTTTCCAACCTAAGGTCAAAGCAATTGCTCTGATACCAGCTGCGGTGACCCAGCATACCACTACATGTATAGTACACTATAGTAGTTAACATGACACTTACAGAACACCGCTCCACAAATATCACATCCCTCAGAGTGGTACAACAGAAAAATTGTGGGTCCAAATTACAAACATACAGAAATTATAGACCAAAAGATCAGTACTTCCAGTTATTCGAACTTACAAACCATACTTAGATGTTTCAATGGAAGAACAAAGTTTCAAACTCATATCCAGACTTGAGATCAACATCTTATTTTATAAAGTTTGTGCTGCTCGGCTCATCTGAACTACTATATATTATAGGAAACTACTCTGACTCGTTTCCTTCTACTCTATAGAGTATCTCGTAGTCCACGACTTCCACTCCTCCGGACATGTCTGGTTCCTCGTAGTAGACATCCTCTTGTCCTTAAGTAGCATACATTGTAGTGTCTTCTGTCTATTCAAAGTCTAAGCAGGGGATCAAAGGAAAGAGTGAGTAACAGTGTTACCCAGCAAGTTCATTATATGCAAGGTGAGAAGTTTGATGCTCTAACTAGCACCTCAGACTATAAGTCCTTGGCACTACGCAGTTTTCGTAAACATTTCTTCAAAGGCTGATTTTAATATAAAAAACTATGCCCATTAGCCTTCACAGGTTGAACCGAACTTCATGGAGTTCCTTTTCTGCTGCGTTCGTAGCTCCTTCCCGGAACAGGGAGTAACATGTCACAATTCTTACACTCTATAGAGGTGCGTTGCTTTACCCATGAGAGATCAAATACTTGTTGCACAACTGGGCATACTTTCCCATCCACAATTCCATGATGTGGGCCCTAGTAGATGATCCAAGCCAATCACTGCTCTTCTCCACAACCCCACATGGAACACGACTCCCCAAGCAGGAATACATCCGTTAATCCCCATATTGGCAGATATAACCCGGTAACCCCTTCGAGACTCCAGTGAGCATATCATGTCCATGGCAACCCCCACCAAGGTGGTAAATCTACCTACGACATCCCCTCACGGATAATCTAGACACCAGTATCATGGGTACATAAGGGTTCCCACCCATGACGAGTCCTCATAGGGAATCTATAGCTTCACGATAAGGTCATCCATTCATGTGAAAGGAAGAAGATCCAGCTGACTTCTCCGTCCCATTCCAAATCTCATGGTTAACGTGTATTATACGACGCTAGAATCACTCATGTCATGGGTTATTAATTTCCTAGGTGTTGAATCTTTATGCACATGGAATCCTAGATTCCATTGCCAATCTTTTATTTATCATCACTTAGGATGATAATAGAATTTTATTTCTTTTAGAAAATAGTATTTTCTTATTCTTTATTAGAACATAGGTGATAACACACAATTTGCAAATACTTTGATAAAACTCATCAAAGGACACGAGCAAGTGATGAACTTGCCTTGTGACTGCAAGGTAGTGAAGTCGAATGCATGCACGCGACCTTGAGCTTCTATTTCTACAAACACCATTATTGCCTGGTAAGGACAATATTTAAATAAGCAATAATGAACATGCATACTAATGCAATGCATTTTATGATTTATCTTCTTTGTGTGTTTTACCCTCATTATTAAAATCTTAAAGATTCTTTATTAAAAGAAAGTTAATAATTAATAATTCTAAAATTCTTGTAAAATTATATTTAAAATTTTTGTGATAATATACATTAATATAATAGTTTTTATTTAATAATAACTCTTATTAATATTTTCTCAAAATTCTATTAAAGAATAAATGTTTTAACTTAGGGAATTTTACTTTATTAAAGTATAATACAGTTTAGTATTTTTCTAAAATACTATATCAATTAGGATTGTAAAAGTGAATTTTATTTATTTTTAGGTATTTTTTTAAATCCCATAAGGAATTTACATTATAAAAATAATTAACCTAAAATTATCCCATTAAAGAACAAGCTACTAATTTTGTTGAGTAGCTTACATTTTTCTGAACACATAGGTATTTTATTTGTATTTTTAGGATTTTTATTTATTTTCTTAGAGCTTAATTTGTATTGAGGTTATGTTGTTGATCGTTTAATAAAGAAACTTAATTTCCTTTTTCTTTTAAAACTGGGCCCGACCAATTGGGCTGGCCCAGCCCAACTCGGCCCAACTAGGTTGGGTCAAACCAACCAGTGGTCACTAGACCACCCCACCGGCCCAGCCTGCCTCTCTCTCTCTCTCTAACTCGGCCCAACTGGCTTGGGTCAAACCAACCCAGTGGTCACTAGACCGCCTCACCGGCCCAGCCTCTCTCTCTCTCTCGACCCCTATATTCTCTCATTCTCCTTCTAGCAACCATGACTCGCCTCGTCATCACCGCTCGATTCTGTCCACCTAGGACCTCCACTATGCAGGTGCAGGGTGACGATACTGATGATACTACGCCGCCCTATCCACTTCGATCTGCCTCTCTTTCCCTCTGTTGGGAGTTTCACCACCTCTCTGGAACCTAGGGTTTGAGACCTACCGGTGCCTTGGCGCCATGACGCTTCCATGGTGTTCCCCTAATGCTTTGGAGATGTTGCGGTGTTGCCCCCTCCTCAGTTGCCACCATGGACTGAGACTGGCGCGGGTTGTAGCGCCCCTAGGTGGTACCTGTGTCGTCGTGTTCTTACCCGATGCTGGCCCACTACTTCCTCTTCCATTTTCTTAGCGAGGACCTCGGGTAAGTATTGGTTTCTCCCTTTATGATCAAGACCCTCTCTACAATCTCACACTGTGGTGTTGGATTCCCCAGATTGTCCTATACTTAGTTTTAGGGTTCTTTGATGATTAGTATTTCTTGTGATTTGTGGCTAGATTTTTTTAATATTGATGGGTTCATAATTGGCTCTTAATTTCTGAATCTGGGACTTGGTTCATGTATAATATGATTCAATATTGTCTCTGGTTGGTGACTATCTGAATATTGATTCAAATACTATGGATATAGGTGATTACAGTGTTATTGATGATGATCAGTGTAGCTGATTAGATATAGCATGAATCTTTGAGCACTAGTGTTTCTGGTGATGTTCTTACTTGTGGTTATTTAGAAGGTATACTGAATCTTGATCGGTATACATGATATCCTAAGGTGTCCTTGATGTTCAGACCAAATGAATTGAACTAATGTTTCCTAAATTATTTAGGAAGATGATTTATTTGTTTTCTTGAGAAGATGTGGTTGAAATTGTCTTTATGCAAGCAATGATCTGGTTGCTACAGAGGTGCTACCCTCTATTGGGATGTGCCCTGTATCATAACATGGTTTGATATGCTGCTATGTAGCTTAGGTAGATAATATGATCAATAATGTTGGTATGAGATCAATTTTTACTAAGAATAAGTGTTCGTTACTTGCTGTCCATTATCTTGTATTTTCTATGATCAGTATATCATGCTCTTGCATGTAAACAGATGTTTGTAAAATGATCAATAGATAGATCTAGAGCTTTGAGAAATACCTTGATGCTGGATTTGATTATGGTAGCCTGTAGTTCTATGCTGGTGTTGCCTGCTCTGCTAGTACTAATGGCTGCTCTCTCCTTGATCAAATATCCTAGCCTGGTGTTGCTGCTTCCCCCGATATTGTTCTTCTCCTCCCGGTGTTGCTTCTCCAAGCTCCCGCTTGCTCTTGTTGTCCACCTATTCCACCCCCTCCATCATGTGACCATCTAGTGTGGTTCTCTAGTTGATTCTTGTGGTGGATTTTGGGTTGATCTAATGGAAAGCTGCTACGGTTTGATTGTGTTCTTGAGATGTAGAATTGTGGTTGTGTTTGTGAAGTGTTGACAAAAACCATCTTGGCCATGTGTGTGTTGTGGTTTTGATCCCTTGCTCTCTAGCTATCGATAGTACACAACATGCATTTTGTTGTGTGAGTTTCTTCACTATGCCCTTTTCATTTGGATGAGATCAAGTGAAATTTATTCATTGCCCCATCCTTTTACTATTGTCTGCTATGGTGAAACTTGCCCCTTTTACTTAGCTTATGATGTTGTACTGAAGCCTTCTTGGATTTACAAGAACATATATTATACTGCTAGTGAAACTTTCCCCTTTTATTACTCAATGAGGTAAAATGAACAGTGCATTTCTTTGTTCAAAACTAAGAGTAAAACTAACATAATTACTTTTCTTTGGTTTCTTATTTTCTTTGTTTTGCAGGTACAAAAGCACTGCTAATCAAGATATGTGGTTTAGGAATAGATAGATATTAGTTTAGGCTTTTCTTTATTTAGTTACTTTTGTAATATTTTATTTATTCTCTTTGTAAAAGAGCCATGTAGCATCATTCTTTATTTAATAACATTTCCCATTCTTTAATAATTTTTCCTATAATGCAATTGTTCACTATACATTTGTATTTGTATTTTTGAAATTGAATAAAGGAAATAAATTAGTACTTTCTTATTTAAGTAATTTTTTTATTATTTTCAATTCTCATTATTGTTTAATAAATATTATATATTCAAACAATATTAACTAAATCATTTTGGAAAACAATAAAATACTAATTACTTATAATATTCAAATATTTTCCAAATGATTCAATTTTGAACTTGATCTCAAGTTGTTCACCCAAAATCTTTTAAATTCCTCAAGATCATGTCAAAATTTATAGCTATAAAGAGCTAAAACTATCTCCAAACAGTGAAAGAAACTCTGATCTCTCTAGGGTTTTTTTGGAGAAAAGTTTACCCCAATTTATAGATGACTGCATGCAAATGCACAAATTCCTATTTCTACCCTTCGGTGTTTCCTAAATGCTGGGATGTTACAGATGATAAGCCTGGATTCCAACAAATGTCTAAAAGCCATGCAATCTGAGATGGAATCCGTGTATGATAACCAAGTTTGGACTTTGGTAGACTTACCTCACAACTGAAAGGCCATAGAGAATAAATGTATTTTCAAAAAGAAAACGGACGCTGACGGTAATGTGACCATCTATAAAGCTCGACTTACCTGTAAGTTCTTGTCATAGTAAGTACATGTGTATCATAGAGAACCGCCAACGGGGTACCCCTTTCACATGGTACATGATCTATCCCATAACCAAAATGACAAGGCAAGCAGACAATGAGCATCTCAGCTATATTTTTATTTGCTATTTGCATAGGTTTTTACTGAGGATGCTTCACAGATTGCTCATTATGGTGATGCTGCAAGTTTCCACCATGATTAGGCATGACTTAGGCTAGCGGCCCAAGCGTTTCTCTAACACAAAATACATAACTCCATGGACTTACAAGCTCCCTTTTTATTTCACACCATGGACATCCATAGACAAAAGAGCATGATATCAATTGTGTACAAAGTACAAGTGCAATGTTGAAAACGTTCCCCATGACAACATGGTTCTGCTAATTCCAACGTATAAGTGCAAGCATATACAACATAGACGACACAATGGTTCAAGTTTATTAGTGGCAAGGAAAATAAAGTGTGACATCAAGTTCGTGAGGGCTTTAATCACTAAGTTTTCACATAACAAAATACTTTTAAATTGGAAGATAGCTGAAAACAAGAATATACTTGGAATGGTGTAACACACCATGCGTAGGAGTTTATAGTGGACACTTTGGAATAACTTGGTTTCTTGGGAGTTGGAAGCATTAGTAGAGCTTACTCATACAAGTGGAGGCTAGCAAAAGATTGGGAGCAACCAACTAAGAGAGCAATATTCGCCATAATCATGCAGAGCGACAAAACATTACTAATGAAAGCGTAGAGTGGTACTACAAGTCAAGAAATAAATGATCATATAGGCTATGGTGACTTGTTCATAGTCATAACATGGTGTGAGCATGTGCCAAGTCAACCCAGACAAAGCATCAAAGGATAATACCACAATACTATGCTTTTGTATGCTAAAACAACGCATGATTCCTTCAAGGCACACTATGCAATCCCAATTGTTGGGAACACGTCATTCTACAGCAAATAATTACTAAGCATAAGGTCAAAACAACTCCTAGCATGACATGCTAAAGTCTAAGTCACAGTCAATGCAAGCTCCTCTTGCACTCAAGCAAGAACTTTCTACTCCTTTCCAACACCAATCGACTTATTTGAAACAACACAGCGAGAACGGGGGTCCAAACTACTTTATTCAAGCAAACTAAACAAACTAAGAAAAGCAAACGAAAACTAAGACGCTCCAAGAACAACACAACAGTGCATGAAACAATAAAAATGAAGTGTCTAGAAAGACCTGAGCTTTTTATTGATGAAAAGGGGATGCCTTGGGAATACCCAAGCTTTGACGCTTGTACCTCCTGGATATTTCTTGTGGTGACATCGGGGTGGCATCCCCAAGATTGAGGTTTTCTCCATTCTTCATCTCATTACATCATTCTCTCTCCACAACTGAATTTTTTTTCCTTCATACAAAACTTCACACAATCTTCATTAGCAACATTAGTGTATTCAAAAGATAATAGACCCTTGTGTTTAGATTTAGAACAGCAAAACTTTTAACTAAAAACACAAGATACTGTAGCAACTCCTTCAAAATCTCAATTCCCCAAAAAGAACCCAAAAAGGAATCAATAAGCAAATAATGGCAGAAATCTGTCAAAACAGACCAGCAGGTAGAAACCAATTTTTTCGAAGACCTTATGTTGCTCAAATCAAAACATGTTGAACTAACTAAAATTATCTAACATATTGGGGGATTTATTCGTAAATTTTCAGCTCAATACGACTTACAGAGACCCCTCACGAATTTTTATGGTGGAGGACAGAAATCTGTTTTGGGACAGCAACTCCCCAAATCTTACTTCCCTCTCGTTAGAGGTCATTCTTGGCACAAAACGCAAACAAAAATGATAAGGAGAGGTCAGTACTGAAGTAATAACTTCCAAGAATCAAGGAAACTCTTGGGTTATCTCCCAACAAGTACTTTTCTTTAACGCCTTTAAGTTAGGAACAAGAAGCAAGACGTCAAGTATTTTCAAATGAAGAAGCATTAACATCAAACCTTGCTTTCAAAGGAGGAGCAAAAAGAAACTTCTCTCTCCTCATAGGGAAGTGTTCAATACCTTTCTTGAATGTAAATTATATTTAATGGTGCCTTCTTTCATATCAATGATGGCACCAACAGTTCTAAGAAAATGTCTTCCCAAAGTAATAGGACAAGAAGCATTGTATTCAACATCCAAAACATAGAAATCAACAGGGATATAAGAATTGTTAACCATAATGAGAACATCATTAATACTCCCCATGAGTATCTTCTTATCATTATCATTGAGTGAGACATCCAAATAACAATCTTCCAAAGGTGGCAAATCAAGCATTTCATAAATCTTCCTAGGCATAATAGAGACACTGGAACCAAGATCATATGAAGCTTTGAGATCAAAGTCATTCACTTGCATATTAATAATGGGTTCCCAACTATCTTCTACTTTCCTAGGAATAGAAGCTTTGTGTTTTAACTTCTCTTACTTAATCTTAACAAGAGCATCCGTAATGTGTTTGGTGAAAGCAACATGCATCTCACTAGCATTAGGACTTCTAGCAAGCTTTTGCAGGAACCGAATCACTTCAGAAATATTGCAACCATCTATATAAAAATCAAACCTAGCATCACTAGTAGTAGACTCATTAGGCTTAGGCATTGTAGCAGGAGGAATAGGGACTTCTTGTGGTTTACTGGTGATGATGCACACACTATTGTTCCTATAAATTTCATCTTCCCTTTCCCATTTAGCATAAAGTTGGGCTAATAGTCTTACATTTTCATCAATAGTAACTTGTATGGCATGAGTAGCAGCAAAGGTACTTTCGATGGTTTCAGGCTTAGCAGCCATTTTATTAATCAAGGAGGACTATGCTTCAGACAAAGAGGAAATATTTTTCTCAATAGTTAAAAGCTTTTCCTCCACAGTCTTGTTGAAAATGGTTTGTTTACTAATAAATTCTTTGAGCATGACTTCAAGTTCAGAGGGGGCACTTCTAGCATTGTTGAAGGAGTTTCCATAGGAATTGCCATTATTGGAGGATAAGGCCTATAATTGTTGTTACCACCAAAATTATTCCTATAGGCATTGTTGTTGAAATTGTTGTTTCTAATGAAGTTCACATCAACTTGCTCTTCTTGATCAACCAAAGAGGCTAAGGGAACATTATTTGGATCTAAAGGAGCTTTCCCATTAACAAGCATAGCCATAATAACATTAATCTTATCACTCAAAGAGGAGGTTTCTTCATCAGAATTTACCTTCTTACCATGTGGAGCTCCCTCAGTGTGCCATTCAGAGTAATTAACCATCATATTATCAAGGAGTTTTGTTGCAGCACCCAAGGTGATGGTCATAAAGGTACCTCCAGCAGCTGAATCCAATAGGTTTCTTGAACAGAAGTTCAAACCTACATAAAAAGTCTTCATAATCATCCAAGCAGTGAGTCCATGAGTGGGACAATTCTTAATCAAAGATTTCATTATTTCCCAAGCTTGAGCAACATGTTCATTATCAAGTTGTTTAAATTTCATAATATCACATCTGATATATATAATCTTAGCAGGAGGGTAGTACTTTCCAATAAAATCATCTTTGCACTTAATCCAAGAATAAATACTATTTCTAGGCAAGGATAACAACCATTCTTTAGCTTTTCCTCTGAAGGAGAAAGGAAATAGCTTGAGCTTAATAATATCTCCATCTACATCCTTATACTTTTGCATCTCACAAAGTTCAACAAAGCTATTGAGATGGGCAGCAACAGCATCATCAGAACTAGCACTAGAATATTGCTCTCTCATCACAAGTTTCAACAAAGCAGGATTAATTTCATAAAAGGTAGCATGAGGAGTAGGTGGAGCAATAGGAGTGCTAAGGAAATCATTGTTGTTTGTGCTAGTGAAGTCACACAACTTGGTGTTCTCAGTAGAGTTCATTTTGGAAAAAGTGGAGCAAGCCAAAAATAGCAGCAGAAGCTAGAGCAGGAACTAATTTTTGTGTGCTTTTTATAAGAGAAAGAAAACCAAACTAAACTAATTTTTTTAGAGTTTTTGATAAAAATAGGCAAACAAAACCAAGCAAAAGAAACTAAGCAAACTAAAAACAATGTAAAGAGAAAGGTTTAGGAGGACTCCCCTTGTGAAGACGTCCTTAGCCTCCCCGGCAATGGCGCCAAAAAGTTTTGATGCGTGTTGACCCCCCATTGGGAAACCCTAAGAGCAATGTATGATGTAGCACAATAGAAAGTTTTCCCTCAGTAAGAAACCGAGGTTATTGAACCAGTAGGAGGAAGGAAACGTCTCAAAGGTGTTGCAATAAACGTGGAAACCTGCACACCACAAACTAAAGACTTTGCCCCAACTAATAGTGAGGTTGTCAATCTCACCGATTGCTGTAACAAAGGATTAAATGTATGGTGTGGAAGGTGATGATGGTTTGCAGCAAGTAAACAGTAACAGTGGAAGAGGTATCAATGGTAAAGATTGGACCAGGGTCCATAGTTCACTAGATGTGTTCTCCTTAGATAAACAAACATGGCATGCTGGGTAAAAAAATTACAGTAGGGCAATTGACAGGACTGAGCAAGGCATAACAATGCAATACTAGACAAAAATATCCTATGAGATTCGATTGCGCAATACAACAATATACATAGACCTCCATCCAAATACATCTATGACTAGAAGTCCACCTTTGTGTTATAATCTGAACCCCCTCCAGTATTAAGTTGCAAGCAATAGACAACTGCTTTAAGAAAAGTGTGTAACGTAAACAATCCACTTGTTGAACAAGAGACCGTTATTTTCTCCCTAGTGGCAACAACACATTTACAACCATAGAGATTTATGTCACTTCCCTTGATTAAGTAGAGGCATGAACCCACTATCGAGCATAAATACCCCCTCTTGGAGTCACTAGCAACTACTTGGCCAAGAGAGCTACTAACAACGGAGAGCATGCAAGATCACAAACAACACAAACATGATAGAATCGATAAGACAAAACCATTAATCAATCTGACATAGTAATCTCAGTATCCATCGGATCCCCATAAACACAACATGCATGATTACAAATAGATGAGATCTTGATCATGAATGGAGCTCACAAGATCTATACATGAAAGCACAAGGAGGAGATACAACCATCTACCTACTACATGGACCCGTAGTCCAAGGTGGAACTACTCATGCTACATACCGAAGGCTAGCATGATGAAGAAGAAAGCCTCCAGGATGATCTCCCCTCCGGTAGGGTACCGAGAAGAGCTTCAGATCCCCCCGATCTAGGGACGATGGTGGCGGTGGTTATAGACATTTTCGTGGAATATTGGTTGGGTACTCAGAGTTTAGGCATCGGGGCTTCTTATAGGCGAAGAGGTGAGGCTGGAGGGCCACCAGGGCCCACCCGCGCGCCCAGGGGGTGTGGCCCCTGGTGGGTCTCCTCCGGCTTCGTGTTTCCCACGACAAAATATTGACTTTGGCTTTTGTCCAGTCCAATTCCGAGAATATTGATTTTCTGCCTTTCTGGAACCAATAACAGAAGAAAACAGGCAACTGCCACCGTGACAACTTGTTAATAGGCTAGTACTGGAAAACATATGAAAACACCTCAAAGTGTAGACAAAGCAAAGTAGATACTAAACAAGCATGGAATATCAAAAATTATAGATACGTTTCCGACGTATCAATAAAACACATCAAGTCATGGTGGAAGATAAGAATGATATGTTGGAGGATTTAACTGACCCCGTGTAACATCCCAAAAATATTGATCATGCTTATCAAATTCTAATCACTAAAATTAGGGTTAACAAAAACTTTTATTAAATACAAACCATATGAATGCATGCATATTAACCTAAATAGCAGGGGATGGATTAAATATGAAAATAACATCATCTAAAACATTTCCAAGCAGAAACAAATCAAGAGAAAATCAAAAACAGAGCAAATAAGGCAAATGGTCATTTTTGCCAATCTTGCTCACTAGGTCACTTTGAGTGTTTCTACTCCAAGATTTCAAACAGAAACTTTTCCATTTCTTTTCACCCCTTGCAAGACCAAGTAAAAGTGAATCAAATCCCACCTTTCAAACTTGCAGAAACATTTGGCAACCCCATTTAAATGACAATTTAAAATTGAATCTTTAAAATATGAGAATATTACACATTTTCAAAACTCAACCAAACCAGTGCCCCTTGACTAACCAGAGACTCCCTAGTATGTGCCTAGCAAACCCACCAAGTTTGAATCCAAAATTCAAAGTTGAATTTGTTTCGGCCATTTCATCAAACACCTTGTTTGCAGCAAACAAACAAACATCAAGCACTATTTGTAGCAGTGATTTTGGCCAACCTTGTTCCCTCTATGGTTTGTAGCAAGCTCTTAGTAGATCATCTAGCCCCTTTAACAATCTTTAGCATCATTGTGAGCATGCAAGGGCCATCAATGGTGAGCAGGCCGAACCAAACTTGCCACCCCCAAGTCGACAGCAAGCTAGGAGAAGCACCAATCCTAGCAAGCATATCTGGAGCACTGACCACCGTCTACTGCCACTCCCTGTCCAAGCCCCGAGCATTGCTATCCCCTGGACCACACTGCCTGAGCATGCCAAACTTCTCTGCGTGCGAGCCAAGAGCGCGCCAGTGCCCCGCACGCGACACCAGCCCACAGACCGCGTGCCGCCCTTGCCGATTGCGTACGTGATCGCCAGCACCCCAACACCCCGCCAGACAACCTCGTTCGCCACCACACGGACCACACATGCTGTGCGCCATTAAACTTGTCGTCGGACCCGCCCAGAGAGCCGCGACGTTCCGACCATTCCTCACCACCCCACTCCTCGCCATCAAGCCGTTGAGGTTCGCCAGGAGGCAACGCACTGTCCCCTATCATCGCCCATGCCATTAGAACTCTGTGACGACGACCACGACAAGATCCACCCGCGACCGTCGGCCCCCTTCAGGCACTATAAATAGAGGCCTTCCTAGCTCAAACTCTTCACACCATCTCACTCCCCACTGATCACACCCACTCAACCCCGGAGCAAGGCGAGCACCAGGTGGCCGGAATTTCACCGGAGTTCATCAC
Source organism: Avena sativa (assembly GCA_916181665.1). Taxonomy (NCBI): domain Eukaryota; kingdom Viridiplantae; phylum Streptophyta; class Magnoliopsida; order Poales; family Poaceae; genus Avena; species Avena sativa. The sequence continues at coordinate 189,319,758 of OV702284.1, read as the reverse complement.
TGAAGAGGAGGAGAGGCGCCGTCGATTGGAGCAACCCTAGGAGGAGCTGCTGGTACCAGGAGAATCGCCATTGTCGACTTCGTCGTTCGCCCCCATCGCCGACCATCGCCTGAGCCCCGGTGAGCCTCCCACGACCCCCACTGGCCGCGCTAGGGTTATGTATCGCGGGCGTTGCCCGGCATGGACGATGAACCACAACCGTAGGATTAGAACTAGATCACATGGCCTAGATTCACCCATACCGCTTTGCCACTCGCTGTCTCACTGACAAGTGGGGTCGCTCACTTAACCAGCCCCCACACGTGCTGTGCGTAGTGGGCCGGCCCAGTAAAACCTCCTGCGCGACCCAACAATTCAAACTTAGATTTATTCAATTAATTTCAAACTCAGCTCTGTACCTAGATTCAAAAATCAACCCAGCTCGATTCCTTGAACCGAAATGCATGAAACCAATTTTGTTAGAAAGGTACTAGAGTGCTTAATCCAAGCCCGTTGGATTCAAACCATTTAGAATTGTAGATCACCCATGGTAAAAATAACAAGGTAGAAGCTTTTCTGTATTCAAACATTTTTCAAAATTCAACCATGAAAGCTTTTGAGTTGATTCCAACTTTCAAAAATCACATTTAACCATACCTTTTAGAATATATAAAAATATATAGGTTTACTTACAGAAATAATGATCAAGTAATAAAAGAATGCCTAATAGGCCATTCTAGTCACTTTATTTAATTAAAATAAAAAGGTTAAACCTTATTAAATTGTGACACCACTTTAAATCACATTCCCATGTACTGAAATATGTGGTGATGACATGTTTCAACATGATCCCATGTTTTAGTTGGAGAATATTAAATCTTAAGTAGTTTTTCAATGAGTAGAAATTACTTTTCTAAAATAAAGGGAAATAAAGATATTTCCTTAATCTTGTGATGTTTGTGATGATGCTATATCATCTAGTGTGAACCTTTGTGTGATAAATAGAAATAGTTAAGTATTGTTTGGTGATTGTGTGCCTCGTATTTATTTATAGATGCTAGTACCGACCACAGATACGAAGATGAAGGAGGATACTACGAGGAAGAAGCCGAGGAGAACTTCAACCACTGCTCTGCACAAGGGAAGCTAACACTTGCAACTCAGCAAGCCTATACCTGCAATCTTGCAAGCCTTATTGTACAAGTTGACCTAGCAAGCTTACACCTTGATGACACCCCATCCTAGTTTTACTTGCAAGCTTAGTACTTTATTTCCTTATCAAAGCTTTCTCTTAGAGTTTATTTAGTGACTTGTAGATTTTAGAAAATATTTATGAAAGTAGCATAAAGAGCATAAAACTTGGCCTTAGTTAGATAATCTTGATGTCATCCTAAAGCATGAGATTGAACTTAGATAAGATACACTTGTTTACCACCCTCATTAGTATTTACCCCCACTTGTAGATGCTAGTTCTAAGCATAAAAGTTGATCAACTTTATATGGGAGTACTTGGTGAAAATGGTTATGAAAACCTTAGAATGATGAGTCATTCTATTGAAATGTTTTGACATGTGTTCTTGAACACCAGATGATTTTGATGATGAAAATGTTAAGGCATGAGCCTTACCCCTTTATAAAACGGATGGTTGTCTGGATGCGATACCATTCCAATTTTACCGTACAACCACAATACCTGAAAATTGGGTAGGGCTTGACTGGAAATTTATATACCTTAGTATGGGTTCCCTTGCGGCCAAGGTTTGAGTTGAGGCTACCTTGTGAAGATTGTCCGCCTGTGTAGTACCCAAGATGAAAGTTGGTCATGGTTGGGAGGCCAAACTCACATGAGAGGTGCCTATACTAGGGCGTGTAATGGAAAGGTTAGGATTGATTATCCGCATACTGAGTATGGTGAATTCAGGATTGTTCCTGACGGATGTATCAAATGTTGTGGTGAAAGTGTACAATCTCTGCAGAGTGTCAAACTATTCAAATAGCCACATCCGCGGTTATGGGCAGTTGGAGTGGCCATACTGTTCCGTCGTCAGATGTTTTCAAAATGACTTATGAAATGATTTGTGACTTGACTTGACCACAACAGAGTGGTGCCTGGAACTTCAAGTTCCCACTTAGGTGTTATAAAACTTTCAACTAGATTTCTTTGCTTCTGAACTCAGTAGAGGTAAATCTGGCTTTTTGCAAAACAACCCTAGAGCTTAGTATCCTACTCAAAACCCCCCTTCACTTGTTAGTATTAGTTTGCGAGTACTTAAAAAGTACTCATGGCTTTGTTCTTGGCTATTCGCATGGCTAGACTATGAAGCGGAGTATCAGGAAAATGGACCGCAGGAAGGTTACGACAACTAGGATCATCTCCCATCGTCAGCATTCCCTGTGACCATGAAGATGGAGATTTTCCCACGCTATTATTATCTTTGCGTTATTCCTCTTCTTGAATTGTATTAAGACTGGATCATGAGATCCTTTATTTGTGTAGGACCTTATGTATGGTTTGTAATGGATGATGTACTGTGATATCCAATCTGTTTTGTCTTGCAAAAAATGGTAATCCTGGGATTGCGATGTATGGCATAACAGGCATCTGGGATTAAAAATCCGGATGTTGACAAGTTGGTATCATAGCCATCCTGGCCATAGGAGACCCTAGTTTAGAATGGACATTTGAATCGAAAACTTAGTTTCAAAATCAAGGAAGTGCGTATTTACAAAAAAAAATTATTCTCATTCTTACCACTCAGACTCTTTCATGAAAATTCATGTTCCTCAAAGATTCTTGCAAATCATAAAATTTGACACACTTGATCACTCCACTAACTTACTCATCCTATATTCTTTTAGATGGATGTGAAGTACAACAAGTTTTATCATTTGGGGAATGGATGAGGTCTCATCTTTGAGCTTGACCTGGACCAGCTGGCAGAAATGCTGGAGCGTTCGCACCCCGAGTTCTTCGGAGCTCAGCTCAATAATCAAGAAGGAGAGGATCTACAGTGGTTAGTTGTTGAAAGTCTCCGAGGAAAGATTGAACCCCCCCAATGCAGAGGGAATTCAGTTCACCTTGAGAGAGAACAACTGTCTCGATGGACTTGCCAGGGACATGCAGGAAGCTCTTGCCCGTCTGTGTGGGCAGAGTATCAATCAGATCAAGGGTACCCGCTTTGAGTTCTACCCAAGGCGTGATGCTATGGGATAGCCACTGGAGGACCCATACCACCACGAGCTAAAGACTCAATTGGATCACCTTAGCTTCATGATGCATGACCGTCAGAAGGAGTTGGACAATGCCTGCTCCTACGCCAACCACAAGTACGCCATCGCCGCCAAGAAAGATCAGACTATCGCCATGCTGGTGAAGGATCGTCAGTCTCGTCGCCGTCAGCTCGACAAGAAGGAGCGCATCATTGCCCGTCTTCGCCACCGGATCATGGATTTGGAGGAGACCATTCAAGAGAGAGACATGCAGTTGGAGGAGAGGGAGAATAAAGGGGAAGACCTTCGTGGAGACCCCTACTCCTATCTCAGTGACGATGACGACTTTCTGGAGGATCAGGCCATGGACTTCTTCACCGATGAGGATGACTTCGCCTTCATAGATTGCTACATCTACTATGGGTGACTGTTCATCATATTATTCTCCAATGATATGACCCTATGTGGTGACCCAGCATACCACTGCATGATGTAGTACACTATAGTCGTTGACATAACACCAATGAAACACCATTCCACTAGTATTATATCCCTCAGAGTGGTACAACTAAAACACAACAGGTCCAAGAAACAACTATAGGTTATAGCTCGACTCTTTACAAAAGATCCAGAGAACACTCTAGGTTAAAGGGAGAGAAAGAAACTTCTTACAAAGAAGAAACATAAATAAAAACTCATAACTATCATACTAATAAACTAGTATCTAAACTATTTGGTTTGCAAATGTGACTATTGCATTGCACTACAGAAGTAGGTTCTAGACTAGAGATTATACTGCAATCTAATTAGGATCTTCGTCTTCACTTCTATGGATGTATATCTTGACTTCCTTGACTTCATTCAAGGATTTGAGATTTTGATGACTATCCCCTTGAACATAAGTTGATCTAGACATCGTCTTTATTGGCTTAAGAATCTAGCAAGGGTTAAGAACATGCGTTGAGTACAAGCGTACTCAACAAGTTCACTAAAAGGAGCGTTTGATGCACTAGCTACAGCCATAGACCATAGGTCGTAGGCTATGCAGGTTTTTGAAAACATCTCTTCAAAGGTTGCTTTTATTCTGAAAATCTATGTCCGTCAGCCTTCACAGGTTTACCAAAAATTTCATGGAGTTCCTTTCCTGTCGCGTTCGTAGCAGCTTCCCAGAACAGGGAGTAACAAGTTACAGTTCTTAAACTCTATAGAGGTGCATTGCTTTACCCATGAGAGACCTTAGCCTTGATGCACAACCAAGTCATGAGCTTGTACACACTTCCTTGGTATGGGGACCAGTATAAGATCCAAGACAATCATTGCCCTTCTCCGCGACACCATATGTCTGCACGATCCTTCGGGTCAAGCTACATCTCTTTTAAGCCCCCTTTCGGGAAAGCTATAACCCTAATGTGTTATAGAAAACTCTATGAGCCAGTTATGCCCTTGGCAATCTCCATAAAGGTATGACTATACCTCCTGAAGCAACTCACAGATAATCTAGACACCAAAATCATGGGGCCTAAGGGTGCCCACCCATATGCTGGATCCGCACAAGGAATCACGTACAACATCACGTTAAGGTCATCTTGCCTATATATGAAAGGAAGAAGATCCAGCTGACTTCTCCGTCCCATTCCAAATATCATGGTTAATGCGTAATATACGGCACAAGAATCACTGGCGACATTGGTTGTTAAGTCCTAGATATTATGTTCCTTTACCACCGAAACTTTCATAGTAGGTTATTACCTCTTGGTAAATAACCTATAATCATATTATTATGAAAATAGTGTTTTCTAGCCTTTTTGAAATGCATGTGATGAAAACACTGGATTTGCTTGATAGAAAATAACCAAAGGACATGAGCAAGTGTGAACTTGTCTTTTGTGATTGCAAGATTATGCACTCACGGTCTTCGAGACAATAGAAGATCCAATATCTGAAAACATCATCATTTGTCTGGCTAGGACTAATATTTAAATAAGCAAGATGCCATTATGCATGAGTAATGTAATGCAATTTGATAAACTCGAATCCCCAGAATAAACATCGTTGATCTAGGGTTTGGAAACTGGAAGTGGTTTCTTTGGAATGTGTTACCCTTTTAGATTAAGTTTCACACTTTTCCTTCTTATTAAGGCGTGTGAGTATCTGTGAAACAACATGTAAGTATAATAAGTAGTATACAATAATAAATAACTAAAGTGTGGAATGGTATCTAAAGAATTTTTATATAAGGATTACTCGCCATTTAAACTTGTGAGTGTCTTGCTTTATCATGTATCTTAAAAGAATAACATTTGAAGAAAAGTATACTTAACTAAACAAAGGCATTTAAACCTTTAGCTAGTATTCTTAGGGTTTCTAACTAACTATAGTCATCAAGGAAGAGAGATTTATTTCACTTGAATAATGACCTCATTATTAGTTGAGACTTATCTACCTTGGATGGTATTACAATTTGTTTACTTCATAATGTTTCCTAGAGGTTAATTAAGAGTGGTAACACTTATATTTGAGTCATGTTTTCTTAACATTATAATTGAATGGAATCATTTATATCCTTAAAATTGAATGGTTAAAATTCATAACATGGAAACAATATTACTTAATTACTTATGAATTATCTGTGGTGTTTTAGTATGTTTATAAACATGTGGTTGAAAATAATGGTAAAAGGTTTTATTAAGTCAAAAATATTATTCTTGAAGATTTTATATTTCATAAGAATCCTTTTGGAAAATAATATACACTTATTGGTGAATGAATTTAATATTATTGTATCTAATATGTTGTGAACTATTTTTACTTCATGTTACCAATACTTAAGACTAATACTATTTTTATACCTTTAATGGACAATATTAGAGGTATTAGCAATTTTATACCTACTTTTATGAATAACCAACTAAGCAAATAGGTTTGAATTCAAGTTATTAGAGTATTAAATTTTTTTTATTTACTTCAAAAGTAGAGTATTATATTTTTAGCATGTAGATATTATTTTTGTGATCATTTTGGTATACTATAAGTATTTTCATGATTTTGAAATATTAAAATATGAATTTTTATAAGATTTATTACTTTATAAACACTTAATGAAATAATAAATAATTAGTTAAGTGATATAATATTTTATGTTTATAGTTTTACATTGTAGTTCTTATTTTTCTAAGAATTTTAGTATATTATTTATATTTTTCTCATTTGCCATAATTAAACTATGAATTTTTAAAGTTTTATTACTTATAAAATCTTTATTAAATAACAATTATTTAAATAGTTAAAACAATTATGTATGATAATAAATTTAAATTGTAGATTTTATTTTTCTATAAATTTTCATATATTAAACATATTTTCCTGAAATTATAAAACAAAAGTTATTGATTTAATAAGATTTATTCATTTTCTGAATTATTTTCTAAATAGGGAAATCTGTTTTTATACCAGACTAGACCTAGCCTAGGTAACTGACCAGTGGGGTCGGGGACATGTCATATGCCACATGGGCACGGACCAAGTCAAACTCGCTGACGTGGCCAAGGTGACGTCAACATGACCTCATGATGACATCATCCAAGGATGATCCTCACAGATCGATGATCGATCGATCGATTTGGTGCGCACGCGGCTATGGAGGTTTGCACTGGAAAGTAGAGGCCGAGGCGAGTCTCGTGGTGGTAGCTCCGCCCACTTTTGGTCACCGGAGCTACTCTGGCGACCACCTACTGCAACGATCGACGGCGGCCTACGGCGGTACGATGATACATAGCGAGAGAGAGAGAGATTGGAGGGATCTTGAAGGACCGGTATCTCACCAGGGACATGAAGATATGGTCGGTTAGACACTGGGTGGACAGAATTGATGGTGGAGGCAGCGGCCGGAGCTCGAGAAGATGCGGTTGGTGTGGTTGATTGCAGCCACCCCGACTCGATTCCTTTGAGGATTTTGCTCTGCACGGTGAGGCGGTTATGCGAGCTTGATCTACGAGGCACGGGAGAGACTGGAGCGACAGCGGCAAGCGGCATCTACCGGCTAGGGTTTCGGTTCTCTACTACGGGGAAGAAGAGAGAAGGCATGCGAGGCGGAAAAGAGAGGATCACGGACAAGGAGAGGGCAACATGGCGTCCTTATCCCCTTCATCCGAATTGGTTACACGAATTGTGACACAGGCAACGGCGGACGGCATCGCTAGTGTCTAGCGAGCTGCATCACTACTTTGAGGAAGACGATGACGATGATAGGAGGCCGAAGGGGTACAAGATGTTGGTGGGCCGTTGTGGGACAACTTGGGCTACAACAAAGTTTGCTAGGTGTCTATTGCGGCTGTTTGCGGGTGACATATAAGGGAGAGGTAAAATGAGTCGCATGCCAGAAGCTACTTCATTTTTCTTTTCTATTTAACAACTTCTATTTTCTATTTTTATTTCTAATTTTTTATTTACACATTTGTTTGGAGATTTATTTATAGAATTTATTTGCTAAATAGTGGCAATTATCTAGGAATGTATTTAGTTTCCTCTCATGGGCTTTTGTTATAATAATGTTGTTTATTTATTTTCCTTTTTATAGATACTTAATTTTTAATAATTTTGTAGGAACCTTTGTTATGAATTTTTCTTTATATTATTCATGAAACTTGGTCCTCATTATAACTTATAGTTTTAAGGAAAATTTCTAATAATGACCATATATTATCTTTTGTCACATTAACCCTTAAAGAATTTTTGTGGTGAGTAATAATTTATGAAAGGCTTGGCTATGTCATTATATATGGATAATAACAACTGATATATATATAAACTTGGGTTTTGAGTTACAAATACTTACCATAAGTTTTAGAGGATTTAATATACTTGTATTATTTTATAGATATGTATGAAGATTAAGGGCTAAGACATATTGCCTTCATGCTTGTGTTCATGATTGATAACACCATCCAAGGTAAAATAGTAGGGTTGCCCTCTAGAATTACTTATGAAAAATATTTGATAAAGATAGTTTCTATGCACCTATGATTATGATGTTTGGGAGTGACAAAGATATGCTTAAGTGATTATAGCATCCTTAGAAACTATTATGAATTTGGATAGTGGATCAAACATCTGGAATAGATATCAATCTTGCTATAGAGCTATGGTTGAATGTTTACCAAGAATTCCTATCTTCCATACTTCATAAGTATTGGCTTTATCTATATACCTTTCTACAATTACAATAAATTAGAACAAAATAACTTGATCTACTTAAACAACTAAGGATTACCTCTTAATCTGACTAGTTTCTTCCTTAGTTAGTGTGGTTGACTCCTAGTGACAAGTTCCCACATAATGGTTGATCATGAGCATTACTCATGTGATAATGTAGTTCATTTACCATGTGGAAATTGTTTAGGGTTTATAGGAGTGATATAGACAATGATTTTGATATGGATTGATATAGTCTTGGTTAATAGCTTCTCAGGAATTCCTAACTTGCCTACTTCATGATTCTTGTTTCCTACTCAAGGAATTCCTTTCCTAGATATATTACTACTTCACATCTATCATCATGTATTGACATGATGAGCTTTACTACTTCTACTCTTAACAATAATTTCTCCTACTAAATCTCTTTGTAAATCCAATGAACGTCACACTAAAGCTCTACATGATCTCTTCATAGACATAACTTACCACTTCTAGAATGATTCTAATGAATCCAATTCCACTTAACTGATTATTCTCTTTCCTAATGAATTACTTTGTAATCTTACTTATGAATCTCAGAAGCCTGTCACTAAAGCTTTTCATAATCTTCTCATATCTACACTTGGTTATATCAAACTACTCTACTACTGATAATTTCCAATCCAACAAGTAGTTACTTTTGACTCCACCCATAATTCCTTTATCATCTATCACTAATATTAATCTAATAGGTGTATATATCAATTACTACTTCACCTCAAGTGTTTACTATTCTTTTTAAGAGGATTAGTACTACTTCTATAAATCAATATTGCTCTAGTAACAGCTTGGTGTAGGGGTTCGTAGCATGGAAAACAAAAAAAAATCTATCGCATGAACACACAAAAGCCAAGATATAATCTACGAGATCGGTGCAATGAGTGTATTTTAAAGTACTAACCCTCAAAGATCCAAAGCGTTTTAATGACATAGGATTCTCGTGGTTGATGTAGTCGTTCACTTGCCGATCTCAAGATCTCAAAGACGATCCTTCCGGCTCCATGTTCCGGCAGCGCTTCCGCAGTTGGTCACACATTCGGTACTCGATGAAGACCTTCATCTCCCTTGTTCAAGCAGGCAGCAGAGGTTGAACATCTCCTCGCGATTACAGCAGCATGATGCTGTGATGGTGGGGGTGGAGGAGTAGATCCTGCAGGGTTTTGCCTAAGCAGGAGCAGGTATGGTGGAGGAGAGAGGGTCTTGGCGGCTAGGTTTTAGACACCAAGGGGAGGAGGCGCTAGAGGCTTGGGGTGGAGGCGGCGGCAGCTTGGAGAGGGCTAGGGCGCCGGCAACTTGGGAGCAAGGGGTGGTGGCCTAGGGTTTTTTGGGGTGGTGGCCAAGGGGGTGCCCCACCCCTCCTTTTATGGGGGGGGAGAGGCGGCAAGGGGGAGGCTGAGTCCTCCCCCAACTTCCTTGTGGCCCGCGGCTTGGGGAGGTAGAGGTAAACCTCTCCCTTGTAGGTTTCCTCTACTTCCTCCACTAGGACTTTTACTTTCCAAATTGGGATTTGACTTTTCAAACTAGACTTTGACTATTCAAACTAGAGTTTGATTCCCACTTCCTAGTCATGGCCAAATTGAGCTAAGGCATGATTCCTCCACCCCCACTTGGGTATGGAACATCCATGTACCCCCTCCGGGGTGGTGGACATTCCAGAACTTTCAAGAATCTTCCGGTGAAAACACCAAAAACATTTCCGATCCCTGGAATTGGAATTTCCTTATATGATCTTATTATCCGGACCATTCCGGATCTCCTCATGATGTCCTGGATCCAATCCGAGACTCTGAACAACATTCAGTCTCCAACTCATATTCCATATCTACTAAACAACATCGAATCCTTAAGTGTGTCTCCCTACGGTTCGTGAACTACATAGATATGATCGAGACACTTCTCCGATCTATAACCAATAGAGGAATCTAGAAATTCATATGGTTCCCACATATTTATAAGATTATATTGTGATCGAATGAACCATTTACATACGATACCGATTCCCTTTGTCATGCAATACTTTACTTATCCGAGGTTTGATCGTCGGTATCTCTATACCTAGTTCAACCTCGTTACCGATAAGTAGTCTTTACTCGTTCCGTGATATGACATCCCTTGTGACCTAGTTGCATGCTCACCTGCCAAATGGATGACATTCCACTAAGAGGGCCTAGAGTATATATATCTATCATAAGGATGGACAAATCCCACTCTTGATCCATGTGCCTCAACACATACTTTTCAGAATACCTAATGCCACCTTTATAACCATCCAGTCATGGAAGTGGTGTTTTATGTCATCAAAGCATTCATCCGGTGATGGTGATTAACATAATCTCATGGTCGAAGGATTAGGTTACTATGTATTTGAAAGCTTGTAGCGAACAAAATCTAAATGAGTAGATCTTACGCTACGCTTACTATAGGAGTGTGTACGTCATATCATTCTCCTAATGACATGATCTTGTTATTAATAACATCTAATTTCCATGATTAGGAAACCATGAGCATCTATTAATCAACAAGCCAGTTCTATAAGAGGCTTACTAGGGACTTCTTTTATGTTTACAAAACACACAAGTATTAATGTTTTCATTTAATACAATTATAGCATGGCATGTAAACATTTATCATAAACACAAAGATATAATAATAACCAATTTCTTATTGCCTCTTGGGCATATCTCCAATAGTCTCCCACTTGCACTAGAGTAAATAATCTAGATTAAGTTGTGATGTACCTAACACCCATGGCGTTGTGGTGTTGGTCATGTTTTGCCCTAGGGAGAGGTTTAGTCAATGGATATGCCACATTCATATTTGTGTGTAGTTTGCAAATCTTAATGTCACCATCTTGGACATGGTCGTGAATAGCATGAAAACGTAGCTTGATATTCTTCAGGTTCTTGTGTGACCTTGCCTCCTTTGCATTGGCTATGGAACCCATGTTGTCAAAGTAGATAGTCATTGGGTCCAATGCACTAGGAAGCACACCAAACTCCGCAATGAACTCCTTCATCCATATTGTAGGGGTTAGTATCATGGAAAACAAATATTTTCTATAGCGTGAACACACATAAGCCAAGATCTATCTACTAGATTGTAGCAACGTCTCAATAGAGTACTAACCCTCGAAGATCCAAAGAAGTTAACAAGAGCAGATTCTCGTGGGTGATGTAGTCGTTCACTTTACGATCTCAAGATCGCATGTAGAGGTCCCAACCTAATAAGGTAGAGATACCTGTGTTTACAATGCTAGTCCCTGGATCATTAGCTAGCATCCATAGTTTAAGATGTAATATCAAGAAACAAAGTTCATAGTACAAAATTATAACCAGGAACAAAATAATACATTACATCTTACATAACTCATTTGGCTATCTCATTACAATGCAGCAGAAATATCTATATAGAATGGAGTCCTTGATCTTGGAAGTGCCATAGGCAATCATGTTGGTTGTAGACTTGTAATCCTATTCAACACACTTCACTAACACCAAACAAACCTGCAACACAACAAGTTACAGCCACAAGGGTCAATACATTTGAATTGTATTGGCAAGTGATACTATGGTATAATAGTGGTATCTAGCATCTATATGCATTTGGCTAAGTGGAGCTTAGGCTTGCTTTGCTCAAAATAGATTTTCTTTATCATTTGAAAACACTAAGTTTTTGTTTGTCAAAATCACCCAAGGCATCTACCAATAGATATTGGTGATCCTTTACCCTTGTTCAACCACAAGCTTTTAACTTAGAAATTTGGATGAAGAGATATTTGATAGCTTCCATGTCTTCATGCTCAAATTGTCCATTGCCGGGGACACGGCTAAGTACTTAGATTTTACTCTCTCGAGAGGTGGTGCACTTTTCCCACAAGACTCGACATGCATCGAGACAAGATCTTTCAGAAGCCTTCCCTTATGGTCACAAATTCATAGCAACATTTCTGTTTCACTAGAAATACTTTTATTCAAATGAATAATTCCTTGTGTTAACAAAATATATTTATCAACCCAAAAAGGTTGAGGAAAGAGTTTACAACATTGTTTGTAAATAATTTTGAACAAATACAAAATCCTATATTTTTCTAAGGGGTTTTGTCCAATCCTAGGGATACAATCCTACATGCAACACAGTGCTCTGATACCATCTATAGAGGTCCCAACCTGATAAGGTAGAGATCCCTGTGTTTACAATGCTAGTACCTGGATCATTAGCTAGCATCCACAGTTTAAGATGTAATATCAAGAAACAAAGGACATAGTACAACATTATAACCAGGAATAAAATAATACATTACATGTTAAATAGCTCATTTGGCTATCTCATTACAATGCAGCAGAAATATCTATATAGCATGGAGTCCTTCATCTTCAAAGTGCCACAGGCAATCATGTTGGTTGTAGACTTGTAATCCTATTCAACACACTTGACTAACATCAAACAAACCTGCAACACAATAAGTTACAGCCACAAGGGTCAATACATTTGAATTGTATTGGCAAGTGATACTATGGTAGAATAGTGGTATCTATCATCTATATGCATTTGGCTAAGTGGAGCTTAGGCTTGCTTTTCTCAAAATAGATTTTCCTTATCATTTGAAAACACTAAGTTTTTGTTTGTCAAAATCACCCAAGGCATCTACCAATAGATATTGGTGATCCTTTATCCTTGTTAAAACACAACCTTTTAACTTAGAAATTTGGATGAGGAGATCTTTGATAGCTTCCATGTCTTCATGCTCAAATTGTCCATTGCCGGGGACATGGCTAAGTACTTAGATTTTACTCTCTCGAGAGGTGGTGCACTTTCCCCACAAGACTCGACATGCATCGTGACAAGTTCTTTTAGAAGCCTTCCCTTAGACCAAAATGGACGTGTTCCAAACCTATCACCCCATACCACCTTCTGTCCATCTGGCTAAGTTATTGCAACCTATATGATCCAGGCAGAGCCCATATTGCCATGTGGCTGCACTTGAAGCTTCTCAACATTTTACATCTCAAATCTCTTTGTTCCTGGGTGGTATTCCACAAGTGAGATACACAGGGTAGGCCATGAAAATGGGGCCCTGGTAACCACTCAACTAAAATCCATCCAAGCAATTACCATTCCACCCAGGTGATTCATTCATATAGTTGTTTTATTAAACAAAACACAAGTCATAGACTTAGAAATATTTCATAGCATGAATATAATCCACCCTTATTTTCTACTATCTAGGCTAAGCATAATAATATCAAGAATCTTAACTTAGGGAAAATTCTACTAAGGCATCATCTATTAGGATTTCCCATGGCATAGCATACTTAGTAAAAATTACATGCAAGTCCTACTCAAAACATCACTAATGCATAGTGAAAATAATTGGACAAAAGTATGAAGCACCACTTTCCTTTTTAGTAGGTAATATAGATACACTCCTTGATCTTGCAAATGTCACACTCTTCAAAGTTCACTACAATTCAATCAAGGCACAAATTCAAACTAGCATTCAAACAATTCATCACATAAGATAATAAAAACAAAGCAATGCATGCAATCATGCAAAAATATTGTTTTATTTGGAAAGGTGGTTTATAATAGGTTATAGACATTTTAAAACACCTATTGGTCATTAATAAGGTGGCAAAACCATTTAAATTCAAGTTAGTGAAAATGGGTCATTTAAATCATTTTTGTTTTGCTAGAAATGATTTTAATCAAAGGAATAATTTCTAGTGTTTGACAAATATATTTTTATACACAAATGTTATTGTTTATGGTAAAAGTGTTTAAAACTAATCCATTTGCAAAAGGTTTCACTCAAAAACCATTTTTAAATCATAGCAACATTTTTATTTCACTAGAATACTTTTATTCAAAGGAATAATTCCTTGTGTTAAAATATATATTTATAAACCCAAAAATTTGTGTTTCTGGTCAGTAGGTTCAAAACAAAACATTTGCAAAAGATTTTACTCAAAAATCATTTCTAGAATAATGTTTATACTCTAAATAAGCCTAGAAATGTTTCTGCATAAACAACCAATTTTCCAGAAGCAAAATGCCAAACTAAGGGCATGGTTGCAAACTATTCTTTTTCCTGATGCCAATGATATAAAATTTGTAAATTTTGGACGTGTGGATTAAAAGTTATGAATTTTTCAAATCCAAACACTAAATAGAAATGTTTCTGTTTTTAAAACGAAGTCTGGGCCACGTGTCAAGTTATTACTGGAAGGTACCGGTTCGGCAGGATCGCGCTATGTGGATCGTTGGAATTAAGTGAGTTTGCACGGATCAGATCGACGCATACCTCTTCGTTAAGTGAATCTATCGCGTACACAGGATCAAAAACTAACGGCTCAGACTCACTGGTCACTAACTGACGGCGCTAGCGATGGTGGACGGCGGCGGCGCGCTCGGGCAGTGATGTTGCCGGCGAACTAGGAAGCGGGGAAGAGAGGGGAAAGGCTCACCGGGTTCGTACGGCTACGCTGATACTCGACGTTGTCTTTGTCCTCGAAGGGGCACGAGCACGACGGGGATTTATCGCCGGAGTCGTCTCTGTCGGGCTCATTCTGGTGTCGTCGTTGGCGAGGCTACGGACCACGCTAAGGCAAACGAATGGTGTTGTTAGATGCGAAATATGATGGCGAGCACGAGAGTGTCAACGAGGGAAAAGGGGGCAGTCAGGAAATACCGTGGGAAGTTGCCGGAGTTGCTGCAGACCGCAGCAGTGCTCGGGCGTTGTTGTTGCCAAGGCTATGGGGCACGCGCGGGCGAGCTGGGGCTATAGGCAGGTCCGTGATACGATGGGGAACACGCTTGTGGCATCTAGGGGCAAGGGGAGGTGAGGGCTGGCCGGAATTCGACAGGGAGCTCGTCGGATTAGTGAGTGCTTGGGCGAGTAATTTGCTCAGCCTGGGGGCATAGAGGGACAGGCGAGTGAGGGGAAAGAGAAAGGGGAGACATGCGCTTTATCGTGCATGGTCGCATGGAGTAAAGGTTGCGACATTGACGCGAATTTACGCGAATGGATAACGGCAGGAAACGACAGCGAGGTCTAGGGAGAACTGGTCGCGGGTGGGAGAGACGATGCTTGTGTGGCGCTGATGTGGCGAGGGTCCGCGGGTCAGTGAGTGTGGGGGTGGGGTTTCGAGTGAGAAAGGGTTCTGCGGGGGTAGAGAGAGGAGTCGGGTGGGCTGGATGTTGGGCCTGTTGGGCTAGCTGGGCTGAGTTAGGTTAGTGGGTTTGTCCTTTTCTATTTTTTATCTTCTGTTTCTTTTTAATTTTTCTATTTTATTTTATGTTTTCAAATTCAAACACCCATTTGAATTCATATTGTTTATTCAAACCTTTTCCAAACTTTTAGTATAATTTAATATTGTTTAACAAAGTATTTTAATGTCCAATTTTAAAATATTTCCTTGTATTCTCTTGGGCTTTATTATTTATTTAAATAGACAATTGTTTTTATTCAAACCTTCATTTAAATTCAAATTTCCATTAAACCTTTTAGTAGGTTTATTTATTCATTAGTGTGTTTAAATAATTCACTTTGAATTATTTCAAATATTTTAAAATGATTTAATATCTATTTAAAAGAGGCCTTTGTCTTTATTTAAATGAGTTTGAATATGGTTCCAAACCATATAGTTCTATTTAATAAATCAATTTATCTTTTTAAGTTAATTATATAACTTTTAATTTACTTGGGCAATTTCAATTATTATTTTCTCATAATTTGATTAATCACTTATAATAGAAATTTTGTCTTCATTCAAATAGAATTGAATTTGGTTAAAGTCCATATAATTTTATTTGACTATTCTTTATCCCTTTATTTTATTTGGATTATCTTTATTCCATTGCTTATGGATTTAACTCAAGGTTTAAATTGTCTTCTAAATAATTTACTTGGGATTTATTATTTAGTTTAGGTAATGTATCTTTATTTAAATAAAATTGGATATTGTTCAATCCTTGTGATTTTATTTTAATAATCTTTACCCATTTTTATTATTCAATAACTTCCATTTGTTTATGGTTTTGGTCAAGATTTAATTTGGCTTTTAATATTCCTTATTTATTTCTTTCTTTATCTTATAAAATCCTTATCTTTTTATTTAAATATCGAAAATTGGTGATTCCAATTTGTATGATTTTATTGAATATTTTTTTAACTTTTTAAATCCTTTTAGGATTATTTTGCTCAACATTTGGTAGGGATTTTTGTTAGGAGCTTTATTATCTTTGGAAATTATTTCCTTTTATCTTATTAAATTCATAAGTTTTTATCAATGGCTCCAAATTGAATGAAACCAATTTCTATGGTTTATAATAGTTTTGTTTATCATTTTTTATCATCTATAAATGATTGTTGATAGATTTTTATATGTATCAAATCCATAGTCTTAGAGAGATCTTGTAAATGATTTCTTTCATCAAGATTTGGGATTTTGATTTATCTTTTCCAGGTGTTTAAATTTCAAGATACATTCATTGATGAATGCATATCACTTGAATGAAATTTTGTTGGATTCCCTTTTATTCAAGTGTTGTTCAAGAAGGTTTTGATGTTTCCATTTAGAATCAAAAAGTTTCTTTTTACCCCAAATTTCAACAATTATTTATTTTGTTTATTTATTTTTCACATTTCAAAATTTCGAAAATTTTGGGATGTGACAGGCTACCACCCTTAAAAGAAATCTTGTCCCGGGATTTGGGAAGGCTAGAGGTTACAAACTGGCTTCAAGATAACTAGGACACTTCCACCCTTAAAAAGGTTTTCAACTAGATTACATCTTGGCTTACTTGGGGTCTTGATGTAGCTTCTCTGGACAGTTTTTTGCATAATGTCCCTGATTTTCACACTTGAAACATGTGACAAGGCTGAGATCCTTCACTGGCTTGCTTGTCTCGTACTTTTTTTGGACAATGTGGTGCATAATGGCCAGGTTTTTTGCATTTGTTGCACATCACTTGGATAACATCCTTCTTCTTATTTGGTATCATTGTGTCACATCCCAAAATTTTCCAAATTTTGTAATACGAAAAATAAATAAACAAAATAAATAATTGTTGAAATTTATGGTGAAAAGAAACTTTTGATTCTAAATGCAAAATTAAAATCCCATCTTGAACAAACTTGAGTAAAGTTTGAATCCAACTAAATTCAAATCAAGTGAAATGCATTCTTCATAATTGCATCTGGAAATTTAAACACTTGAGAAATAAACCAAAACCCTAAATCCCTAAAGGAATAAAATCATTTCCAAGATATCTCTAAGACCATGGATTTGATCCATATAAAATTTGTCAACAAACATTTACAAATGATCAAGAAGGACAAATATAAATATTATATAACCATAGATATTGGTTTCACTTAATTTGGAGCCATAAATAAAATCTTATGAATTTAATAAGATAAGGGAATTGAATTTCCAAAGCTAATAAAGCACCTATCTAAAAATCCATACCAAATGGTGAGCAAATAATACTAAAGATATTTAAAAGGATAAATAAATATTAAATAAGATTTTACAAATTGGAATCACCAAGCTTGGATCTTTAAATAAAAAGATATGGATTTTATAAGATAAAGAAACAAATATTTAATGAGGAACATTTAAAGGCCAAATCAAATCTTGACCTAATCCATGAGCAAATGGAATAAATATAATCCAAATACAAATAAAATAAAAGGATAAATAATTTTCCAAATAAAATAAAATGGCATTAACCAAATTCTATTTCTATTTGAATAAAGACAAAATCCCTAATGGAAGAGATAAATTAAATCAGGGAAAATAATTTGAATTTACCCAAGTGGAATAAAAGTTATTTAATTGACTTAAATGAAATAAAAGAACCATTTAAATAAAGTTATATGGAATTAAAACCATATTTGAATCTCTTTGGAATAAAAACAATTTCCCAAATTAAAATGATTGATAATCACATTAAAATACTATAAATAATTCAAAGTGAATTATTTAGCATTCCATTAAATAAATAAACCTACTGAAGAGGTTTTGTAAAATATTGGATTTTAAATAAGGTTTGAAAATATATCTTATTTGATTTAACACAAGGACCTATTTTAAATAATTATTATACCCTAAAAAGAATAAAATTATTATTCTAAATTGACTTTAGAATATGTTAATAAACAGTATTTGAATACACACAAAGTTTTGTCGAAGTTTGAAATCAAATTGTTGTTTGAAAAGTTTAAGAAAAATCAAAACAGAATATTAGAAATGGAAAAAGAAAAGAAGCAGAACAAAAAAAATGAATGAAGCGAACTAGCCCAGCAAACCCAGTCCCGGCCCAACTAGCCCATCTTCCCCTCCCGCGAGAAAACAGTTCGCACCAGAGTTTTAACCCGCGGAGCCGCTGACATCTGGACCCCACTGCCCCTTTTCCTCTCTCGCTGACGAAGCGTTCTCGCTTGCCAGTCTTCTCTCCTACCCCGCGACGACCACGCCTCGCTGGCCGTTTCTGCTCATGTTAATTTGCTTCAATTCGCGTTAATCGCTCCATTAATCCTACCCGCGACCACGCGTACTAAATCTTCTGCGCCCCTCTCTCGCCCGGCTCTCTCTGCCCTAGGCCGTCCCCATTTCTGCTTACACCGCCGCGGCCTCCGACGCACTCCGGCGACAAATACGGTGAGTACACGCCGCCCCCTCCCCTCTGGTTCATGCTCACTGGATCCCCATAACTTTGCGCATCCACTGACCCCAGCCACACTTCCTCTGGTGACCCAGAGCGTCGGCAACCACCTCGACTGAGCGCCGCCACGGTCTGCTTCAACTCCGGCGAACCCCTCTGGTAGTCTCTGACCACACCTTCTCTTCTCTTTGATGCTCTGATACTCCCCAGTCTTATGTGCATCTAACAACGTTGTTTGCTTGCTCTCTCGCGCTCAGTAGCGATGCCACCAATGGAACCCGTGCGTGTCCGACGGCGCCGAGAACTTCGGCGAGGAATTACCATCGCCCCCGTGCGCCCCTTCGCCAACCCCGAGCACTTTGAGCATCAGCAGCCCACGACGAACATGTTGAGCCAGTCCTCCCTCTCCCTTCCTTCCTGGAATAACCAGAATGCCATCGCCAGAGCCGTGCCGCCGCCGACCACCGTCACAGCGCCGCCAGTTCTTGGCAAAGCGTTAGGAGCCGTCAGATCCAGATCGGAGCGATAGGATAGATCCACTTATTGAAGAGGTATGGCTGTCTCTGTACCAAACGATTTGCATTAGATTCTACGGCCTACATCGCTTGATTCGCGTGAAACGTTTTCAACCAATCAGAACATTCCACGTGGCCCTGTCTATTGTTATAAAAACAGAATTGATCTATTAGATGTTCAATTTTGTAAACTCCATAACTTTTGATCCACATGTCCAAATTTTGCAAATTTTATATCAATGAAATTAGCAAGACAAACCCTATCCAACCATGCACTTTCTTTAGTAAATTTCTTCTGCTAAATTTGTTGTTTTTGCAGAAACTTGTGTAGGCATATTTTGAATATAAAATTCATTCCAAAATTATTTTTGTGATAAAACCTTTGAGCAAATGGATTGTTTTGAACCTACTGACGATATAAAACAACTTGTGGAGTTAAAAGTATATTTTGTGAAGTTAAAAGATGAATCTTTGATTTAGAACATTTCTAGTCAAATAAAAATAATGTTATTATATTAAAAATGCTTTTTGGAGCCTCTGGGAAATGTTTTAATTTAAACTCTCTGACCCTAAACACAAAGATTTATGATTTGAAAACATATTTTGTGAACCCTATAAAAATTATTACTTTGCTAAAGGAAATTTCAAACACATAAAATATTGATTTGGTTTAAAAATGGTTTATATGTAAAATCTTTTGCAAATGATTTTGCCACTTTTATAAAATGACTAATAGGTGTTTTTATAATGTTTATAACCTATTAGAAACCACTTTTTCCAAATAAAACAATCTTTGGCATGCTTGCATGCATTGCTTTGATTCTATTATTTTATGTGAATTGCTTGAATGGTAGATTGAATATTTGCTTGCTTGATTGAATTGTATTGGAATTTTGAAGAGTGTGAATATTGAAAGTTCAAGGAGTGAACTTATATTCTCTAACAAAAAGGCAAGTGATGCTCCATACTTTTGTCCCATTATTTTCACTATCCATTAGTGATATTTCTAAGTAGGACTTGCATGGAATTTTTGATAAGTATAAACTATGCCATGGGAAATCCTAGTAGATGGAACCTTAGTAGAAATTTCCTAAGTTAAAGATTCCTAATACTATCATGCTTAGATTAGATAGTAGAAAACAAGGGTGGAATATATTCATACTATGGAATATTTCTAAGTCAAGGACTTGTGTTTTGTTTAATAAAACAACTAAGTGAATGAAACACCTGGGTGGAATGGAAGGACTGGTTTGTGTTGAGTGGTTATACAAGGCCCATTTCTATGGTTTACCTTGTGTATCTCACTTGTGGATGGCCACCCAGGAACAAAGAGATTTGAGATGTCAAATGTTGAGAAGCTTCAAGTGCAGCCACTTGGCATTATGGGCTCTGCCTGGATCATATAGGTTGCAATAACTTAGCCAAATGGACAGTTGGTGGTAGGGGATGATAGGTTGGTACGCGTCCATTCTGGTCTAAGGGAAGGCTTCTGAAAGATCTTGCCTTGGTGAAACCAAGTCTTGTGGGGAAAGTGCACCACCTCTGCAGAGTGTAAAATCTAAGTACTTAGCCATGTCCCTGGAAAAGGACAATTTGAGCATCAAGAGATGGAAGCTATCAAGAATCTCCTCATCCCAATTTCTAAGTTAAAACTTTGTGGTTGAACAAGGGTTGAAGGATCACCAATTTCTATTGGGAGATGCCTTGGGTGATTTTCTCAAGCAAAAACTTAGTGTTTTCAAATGATAAGGAAAATCTATTTTGAGGAAAGCAAGCCTAAGCTCCACTTAGCCAAATGCATATAGATGATAGACTTCACTATACTACCATAGTATCACTTGCCAATACAATTCAAATGTATTGACCCTTGTGGCTGTAACTTATTATGTTGCAGGTTTCTTTGATGTTAGTGAAGTGTGTTGATTAGGATTACAAATCTAGAGCCAACATGTTTGCCTGTGGCACTTTGAAGATGAAGGACTCCATGCTAAAGTTATTTCTGCTTCATTGTAATGAGATAGCCAAATGAGCTATGTAAGATGTAATAAATTATTTTATTCCTGGTTATAAAGTTGTAATATTACCTTTGTTTCTTGATATTACATCTTAACTGTGGATGCTAGCTATTGATCCAGGGACTAGCATTGTAAACACAGGGATCTCTACCTTATTAAAGGTTGGGACCTCTACACATTGCCTCTTGTTTGTTTCCTTGGTTCTTCTTCTTTTCTGGACATTCATTGGCATAGTGTCCCATCTCTTTGCAATTGTAACATTGCACCTGGATAATGTCTTGCTTGCTAGGGTTGGGGATTTTCTTCTTTTTCTTGGCTCTCTCCAAAGCTAGGAGTTCTTCTAGCTCATGTTCTTCATATCTCACCTCAAAGGTGGGAAATCTTTCTCTCTTCTTGGGACAGTCACTTGAGATATGACCTTCTTCTCCACAAGAGTATCAACACTTTGTGGTCACTTTGGATGTGGCCTTATGAGGCATGCTTCTGACTTTTCCTTCATCCTTCTTGGTAGAAGTTGTTCCCTTATGGAGTTTTCCAAACATTTGATGCATTCCATCTTGTTTCATTTGTTGAACTATAGGATAGATGGGGCATTGGATAGGGGCATGATCATTTCCTTCACATAGGAAACAAGTCACTTGAGATGTGGGGCATTGTTTAGTTGGGTGTTTATCTTCACAATTAGGGCATTGATCCACATGCTCTTTGTAAGTGTGTTCCATGTCTCCAGAAATATTGCAAGCTTGAGTTCCTTCTATAATATAATCCTTGATATCATTGTTGTCATAATCTCCTTGGGAAAGGTTGTCTCTCATGTTGATCATTTGATTGGTCATCCTTTGCAACAATTGGGATTGGGTTTCCAAAAATTCTTGCAGGGTTGGGTCTAGCTCATTATTGTTGGCTAAAAACTGAGTTCTCACTTGATTCAACTGGGATTGGGTAGCTAGAAGTTCTTCTCTCATGTGCATCTCTTGGTTGTTTTTGTCACCATTCTTGATGTTGAAGTTTCTTGGTGAAGTCATCTGTTTGGGTTGGATTGGGATTAGATTAGGCAAAAGGTTTCTAGAGAAGGAATTATACTCACACAAAAAAATTCACACAAAGCAATGTGCAAGCAATCACAAACATGCATTCCACTCAAACAACCAGATTCAAGCACATTTTTAGGCAAAAAAATATTTTTGCTACACCTCATAAGTTGGTGTGATTGGTCTAACTAAACACTAATATGGTGGTGTAGCTATAGGTTTCACTTGAGATCATTCCATTCTTCTTTAGTTGTTTCTTCATAAACAAAACCATAGTTCCCTTGGAAAATTCTTGCATCTTGGTCACAAAGCTTCAAAGGTGATGATGGTTCCTTCTAGCTTGTGTTTCCTTAGTCTTCAAGTCTTGAGTAACATTCTTGTCTCACTTGTAGTCCTTAGTGATGTCCAAGTTGAAGTCCTTGGTGATGTTGCAGTCTTTTCTTATGTTGAAGTCTTTATACATCAAGTTTGAAAAGGGGAGATATAGAATCAAAACCAAAAAGGTTGAGGAAAGAGTTTACAACATTGTTTGTAAATAATTTTGAACAAATACAAAATCCTATATTTTTCTAAGGGGTTTTGTCCAATCCTAGGGATACAATCCTACATGCAACACAGTGCTCTGATACCATCTGTAGAGGTTCCAACCTGATAAGGTAGAGATCCCTGTGTTTACAATGCTAGTACCTGGATCATTAGCTAGCATCCACAGTTTAAGATGTAATATCAAGAAACAAAGGACATAGTACAACATTATAACCAGGAATAAAATAATACATTACATGTTAAATAGCTCATTTGGCTATCTCATTACAATGCAGCAGAAATATCTATATAGCATGGAGTCCTTCATCTTCAAAGTGCCACAGGCAATCATGTTGGTTGTAGACTTGTAATCCTATTCAACACACTTGACTAACATCAAACAAACCTGCAACACAATAAGTTACAGCCACAAGGGTCAATACATTTGAATTGTATTGGCAAGTGATACTACGGTAGAATAGTGGTATCTATCATCTATATGCATTTGGCTAAGTGGAGCTTAGGCTTGCTTTGCTCAAAATAGATTTTCTTTATCATTTGAAAACACTAAGTTTTTGTTTGTCAAAATCACCCAAGGCATCTACCAATAGATATTGGTGATCCTTTACCCTTGTTCAACCACAAGCTTTTAACTTAGAAATTTGGATGAAGAGATCTTTGACAGGTTCCATGTCTTCATGCTCAAATTGTCCATTGCCGGGGACACGGCTAAGTACTTAGATTTTACTCTCTCGAGAGGTGGTGCACTTTTCCCACAAGACTCGACATGCATCGAGACAAGATCTTTCAGAAGCCTTCCCTTATGGTCACAAATTCAATCAAGTCACAAATTCAAACTAGCATTCAAACAATTCATCACATAAAATAATAAAAACAAAGTAATGCATGCAAGCATGCAAAAATATTATTTTATTTGGAAAGGTGGTTTCTAATAGGTTATAGACATTTTAAAACACCTATTGTTCATTAATAAGGTGGAAAAACCATTTAATTCAAGTTAGTGAAAATGGGCCATTTAAATCATTTTTGTTTTGCTAGAAATGATTTTAATCAAAGGAATAATTTATAGTGTTTGACAAATATATTTTTAAACACAAATGTAAGTGTTTATGGTCAAAGTGTTTAAAACTAATCCATTTCCTAAAGGTTTCACTCAAAACCCATTTTTAAATCATAGCAACATTTCTGTTTCACTAGAAATACTTTTATTCAAATGAATAATTCCTTGTGTTAACAAAATATATTTATCAACCCAAAAGTTTGTGTTTCTAGTCAATAGGTTCATGTAACATCCCTAAAATCATGTTTCAAACTCATGCATATCATCCATGCATCCATGATCATATAGAAATCATTTCAAACAAAACAATTCGAAAACAGGAGCATATGAGCTCATTATTTTATGTGATCATCATATGAAACAAATGCTACTCTTTCTATGAGAGGTTGTTGTTCATGAAACCAAACCTTGTGCCTTATTGCTTTCAGAATGAGTTGCTAGATTGCTAAGACCTAAACCCAAGTTTTCAAAGCAAATACAATTTGAAAACCAAATTCAAAACCAATATAAAACAAGTGCTAAGTCACTGTTTATTTTATTTATCCAAATGACCAAGCCAATTCCAAGTGACCACTTGGTTTTATGCCCAAATTTGTGACTATTGCACAATGCAAAAATCCTGAAAAAGTTTGAATTCAAATGGAGTTTGAATTCATTTGAAAATCATGCCAGAAAATCAAATTAGAAATAGAAAAGGATTTAAGAAAAGGAAAAGGGCCAGCGCCAGGAATTTAGCCCATCAACAAATCCAGCCCAAACTAGCCCACCCGGGTTCCCCCTCTCTCACTCTCACACGCAGACGCACCCGCGGAGTCGCTGACGCCAGGACCCCACCTCCCCTCTGTTTATTTCGCTGACAAGTGAACCCGTGACCCCGTCGTCGTCTTCGTCAATCACGCGCACCTGCGCCAGTCACGCCGCTGTTACTCGCCGCAGTCACTGCCGCGTTGATTCCCATTGACTCCGCGAGTAACTCCACGCCCAGCTCTGCCTAATTAAGCCCCTCCCTCTCGCGACCATTTCCCCTCACCCAATTTCTCTCCACGCCACCAGGCTGCTCGCAACTCGCCAGACACCGCCGCAGCTCCGACGACCTCCGGCGTGCGATTCTGGTAAACCCCGTGCGCCCCTTCCTCTCTGGTGCATGCGAACAGCTTCGCGACCTCCTTACGCATCTCCTGATCCCCTTTGTCCGTCTGTTTGTGATCCAGAGCTTCGACTTCGACGAGCACCGTGAGCAACCGACGCCGTCTCCAACTCCGGCGAGAGATTAAGGTAAAATCCGACCGCCCCGTGCCTTCCCTTTGACGCTGACTTGTTCGCCTGACCTATGCGCACACACTGATTCCCTCCGTTTGCGTTAGGGCGAAGCAGAACATCGCCAACGTCTCCATCCACCCGAGCCCAACCCTGTCATCCACTCCGACGAGATCCCACGGCCACTACAGCGCTCCCCTTGCCAAGCTACCACCACGTTGAGCTTCAGTGCATCACTGCGAGTCTGGTAAGCATTTCCACTGACCCCAGCCCTCTCTGTATCCACCGCGACGCTATAGACCGAGCGCGCCGCCGCTCGCCGTCACCGCGCGCCGCCAGACCTTGGTCGTTTGATCAAGAGCCGTTGGATCTAGATCCAGAGGCTAGAATTAGATTAGCGGGCGAAGCGTTACATTTTGATCTGAATCGTGCATCGTCACTTAGATCCTGCGGCTCGTAAGCGTGATCCAACGCGAACCGGTACGCGCCAGTAAGATTAAGACGCGTGGCAGTGAGTTAGATTTAAAACAGATTTTGAATCAGATTATAGTTCAAATTTGTTTTGTTTGTAACTTTTGATTCCCACGTTAGATTTTGACAAATTTTATACCGTTGGAATCAGGAGAACAAGCCCTTTCAGAATATGCAATGTGTTTAATGTTTTGCATCTGTTAAAATGGTTTCTTTTACAAAAACATGTGTAGGGCTTATTTGAGCATATGAATTGTTTAGGAATTAATTTAGGGTTTAAATTATTGTTGTGTGGCAAGATTTTGACATGTTTAGGATTTAGTACTATGCACTTGCTTGGTTGAGTTTTAAAAATCATCACTTAGCATTTTGCATGCATGCATATATTTTGTTTGTTTGTATATGTTATGTGTGTGATTTGTTGCTACCATTCTTTGTGTAGACTTTGGTTCTAGTGATTGTGATTGTGAAGAGTGCTACTCTCCCAACTACCAAGGCAAGTGGTACTTCATGAATATTTCTATCCCTATATTTTATACTAAGCATTAGAAATATTTTGATAAGTCTTGCATGTTATTATTTTGCCTATATGCCATGTTGGGAAATCCTAAGTAGTTGCAGAATTGCTAGGAAATTTCTAAGTTAAGTTACTATCTATGCCATGCTTAGCCTATCTAGTAGCAAACAAGGGTTGGTAAAAATATACATGCTATGATAAAATTATTTCTAAGTCTTTGGACTTATGTTTTGCCTAATAAAACAACTAAGTTAATGAATCACCTAGGTGGAAAGGGACTTGAATGGTGGTTTTGGTTGAGTGGTTACACAAGGCCCATGGCTATGGTTTACCTTGTGTATCTCACTTGTGGTAAGCCACCCAGGAATAAAGAGATTTTAGAGGCCAAGTGTTAAGAAGCTTCTAGTGCAGCCACTTGGCAATATGGGCTCTGCCTGGATCACATAAGTTGCTAGAACTTAGCCATTTGGACAGTTGGTGGTAGTGGGAATGATAGGTTGGAACGCGTCCATTTGGTCTAAGGGAAGGCTTCTGAAAGGTCCTGTCTTGGTGAAACCAAGTCTGATGGGGAAAGTGCACAACCTCTGCAGATGGTAAAATCTAAGTACTTAGCCAAGTCCATGGCAATGGACAACTTGAGCATCAAGACATGGAAGCTATCAAGAATCTCCTCATCCCAATTTCTAAGTAAAAATTTGTGGGTGAACAAGGGTGAAGGACCTCAATGTCTATTGGTGGTTCCTTGGGAAAAGTTTTGACAAAGAAAAACTTAGTGTTTTCAACTAATAGGCAAAACCTATTTTGAGCAAAGCAAGCCAAGCTACACTTATCCAAATTTGCATATAGTATGTAGTCCACTTAAAATATACTAAGGTATCACTTGCCAATACCATTCCAAAGTATTGACCCACTATGGCTGTAACTTGTGATGTTGCAGGTTACTCTGGTGAGGATTAGGTGTCATGAGTCTACACTCAACATGTTTGCCTGTGGCACATGAAGATGAAGACTTATATTTATTTACTTATTCAAACTCTTGTGATAGGCCCGTGGCCTTTGAGTTGTAAAAACTATGTTTATCTCTGGAATGGATGTAATAAATGACCTTTGTATCTGTGTACTTCATCTTAAACTGTGGATGCTAGCAATGATCCAGGGACTAGCATTGCAATCACAGGGATCCTTTTCCTTTACAAAGGAGGGATCTTACAGATGGTATCAGAGCACTGTGTTGCCTGTAGGATTATGACCCTAGGATTGGAAACCACTAAGGAAAAATTTTCAACTTCTACACTTGTCTATTCTTCTCGTAAAACTTTTCTAATCTTCTCTATCATCTCTATTTGTAGATGAACTCCATCAACGAAGCCGTGAGGAAAGGACCACTCATGACAATGACTTTGGAGTGTGAGACAGAATTCCCCAAGGCTCTCAAGGACCTCATGGTTGCATTAGAGATACAAGGTGCAGCTGTGTACAAAGGTTTTCCTGTGATGGATGAAGGAGTGGAATACTGGTGGGTGCAACTTCACTTGTATAAAAACAAGGAAGACAACCATCAGGAAAAAGGATTATGCATGTTCACCAATTCAGTGGTGCACACTACATTCTTTGAATCAGCAAAGGATGCAGCTTGGAAGACCATCAAAGAACTTGGTGATAGAGTCAAGTGCAGAATGCTCAACCTCCAAAATGATCTAAGGAAAGAGAAGGAACATACCCAAGAGTTGGAAGCTACCAACCAAACCTTAAGAGGATACATTATAGACTTAGTGATGGAGTCATGTGAGCAAGATAGGCTGATTGCTTCTAGAAACATTGTGTTAGCCAACAGATCCAGTGAGATAGGATTGTAAACGTACTTTGTTAGTTGGACCACCACTATCACCTTATTTTCCAAAATGTTGCTTTAAAATAAGATTGAACCTTGGTTGTTGAAATGGTTTCATGTATGCATGACTTGTGTGTTTTGCTTCCCAAGGATATGTATGTGATGTTTTGTCTTTTGTTTTATCTTGAATTGTGTTGTTCTAACTTTTCTATCTTATAAATAGATGCCTATTACCATCAGCACTGTTGAGGAGTTCCAGGTTACCCTCTTTGGTCCTCGTATCGTTGAGCTTACTACTTTGCTCAATCTCCCTCTTCCCACCATCATGGTGCATCCCCTCACCAAGTTTGAGAGGAAGGACCTCTGGGGCTTCAAGGTCAACCAGCCCGGACGCCAGACTGACCCTACCACGGAGGCCATTGTCTTCAAGCTCATGCACGATGACAGGGAGAGAGGCCTTGAGGTAGTTATGCAGGATCTGATAGGACGTCTGCTAGGGCGACACTCCCGACAGGTTAGAGGTACCCACTTCCACGTCTTTGGAAGACGTGATGAGGATGGAGAGTCCATCGACTTCGAGGACGATTCGAGGGACGCAGCAAAGCCGATACGCCTGTACCTCCAGGACTTAGAGTCTCTCATTAGGCACGTGGACACTGACAGGACCAATGTCATGCTCAACAAGGACGAGCTCCAGGTGCAGCTTCGTGAGAAGGACAAGCTCTTCGCGGAGCAAGACGAGATAGTCAAGGAAATGGAGGCGAAGTTTGAGACCCAGGACAGGAAGTTCAAGAGTCAGGAGAAGCGTGTCTAGGATAGGAACAAGAAGATCCGGGACATGACTGAAGAACTGCAGTCCAAGGATTTCGAGCTCGAGCAGCAGCAGACAGTGATAGAGAGGCTTTGTTCCCAGAAGAGGGCTCTCAAGGCCAAGATAGAGACCTTGACCACTAGCGTCGAGGAATACAAGACCGCGATGGAGAACGCAGGTCTTACCTTTGTCGAGGAGGAGATTGATGCCGAGGAGTAGACTTGACTACTGATTTATCATTTATTATCGTACTTGTTATTTGAGAACTTGTTATTTGACCATCCGACATGTGGATGGCTTGCTACTTGTGTGTTTTACTTTGTGAACTTGTTATCTTGTTGTTGGACCTTTATCTTTATGTTGCATGCTTTATGTTTGCTTATGTGATGTAATGTGCATGAAAGCATCTATGGGTATCTCATTCTTATCTATTTGAACAAACCACAGATGCCTCCCCGTCGTGCAAACCCCAACCCCAACAACAACAACAACAACATCACTCCAGAAATGCAACAAATGATGACCGCTCAAACTCAGCTAATGCAGATGATGACGACGTTCATCCAGAACCAAAACAACAACAACAACAACAACAACAACAACAACAACAACAACAACAACAACAACAACAACAACAACAACAACAACAACAACAACAACAACAACAACAACAACAACAATAACGACAACAATAACAACAATAACAACAATAACAACAACCCACCGGGCTTTGACATGCTTACCATATTCTTGAGATTGAGGCCAGCAAAGTTCTCAGGGACGACTGATCCCATGGTGGGCAATGATTGGCTACGTTCTATGAACAAGGACTTGGTAACCGTGGGCTGTATGGATGCTGAAAAGGTCAGATTTGCAGCACATCTGCCAGAAGGACCAGCCGCCACATGGTGGGACAACTTTCAGATCACCACTCCTATAGATGAAGTGACATGGGCTATCTTTGAGGATGGCATTCGCACTGCTCATATCTCATCTGGAGTGATGAGTCTGAAAAAGAAAGAGTTCCACAATCTGAAGCAGCGCCACCGCAGCGTGGCTGAATATATTGAAGAGTTCAACAATCTGGCGCGTTATGCACCGGATGAAGTTGACACCGATGCTAAGAGAAAGGAAAAATTTCTTGAAGGCTTGAATGATGAGCTGAATCTGCAGTTGGCTGTGGCATATGTTCCCACTTATCAGTCACTCTGTGACAAGGCTGCTATTTTGGAGAACAAAATGAAGCAAGTTGAGAGTAGAAAGAGAAAGCACTCCGACAAGCACAGCTCGGGATCGTCTCACAAACGATCTCATTATGATGACAGTGGAAGCTCAAGATCCCACAAGCATGGGAAATTCAACAAACACCACAACCACAACCGTCATGACAAACATCACCGTAGTCATGACAATGACAAATACAAGAACCACAAGGGTGGATACAAGAGTCACCACAGTGGTAATGGAAGTGGAAGTGCAAGTCAGCCTGTTAAGAGAGACATTAGTCAGGTTGAATGCTTCAAATGCAAGAAGATGGGGCATTATGAAAATGACTGCCCAGAAAAGAAAGTTGAAGGACCCAACAAGCCCAACCCTTTTCAGAAGGGACAAGTAAACCACATCAATGTGGAGGAGGTCTATGAGGAGCCTGATGCTGTTGCTGGTAAGTTCAGACTCAATTCTATTCCAGCATTTGTACTCTTTGATACTGGTGCATCTCATTCATTCATATCAAGAGAATTTGTTGAAAGAAATGAACTACCGGTAGAAACTATTGGGTGTCCTATAAAAGTAAGTTCTCCTGGTGGAGAAATGATAGTGAATTCAGGATGTCATGATCTAGTCATAGAGTTTGGGAAGAATAAGTTTCCCATTAACTTGATAATTCTAAACTCCCAAGGATTGGATGTCATTTTTGGAATGGACTGGATGACTAAGTACAAAGGAGTGATAGATTGTGCCAACCATACTGTCTCACTCACAACTCCAGAAAATAAAAGGATCAGATTCAAGACCAACTTTGAAGCAAAAAGGAGTATGCTTAATTCTCTTAAGGGGCTTAGCATAGATAGTGTGCCAATTGTGAGTGAATATCCGGATGTGTTTCCAAAAGAATTGCCGGGAATGCCACCAGATAGAGATGTGGAGTTTCTTATAGATTTGGTACTAGGATCTGGACCAATAGCAAAGAGACCTTATAAAATGTTAGTTGATGAACTGAAAGAACTCAAGAAATAACTTGGAGAACAGTTGCAGAAAGGATTTATTCAACCAAGTTCTTCATCTTGGGGAGCCCCAGTTTTGTTCGTGGAGAAGAAAGATAGAAGTCAAAGGTTATGCATAGATTACCGTTCACTCAACGAGCTGACTATCAAGAACAAATACTCTTTGCCTAGAATCAATGACTTGTTTGATCAACTAGAAGGAGCTTGTGTGTTCTCAAAAATTGATCTCCGGTCAGGCTATTTTCAACTCAAGATAAGAGAACAAGACATACCTAAGACAGCGTTCACTACAAGGTATGGATTGTATGAGTATACCGTAATGCCTTTCGGTTTGACCAATGCTCCAGCATACTTCATGAATATGATGAACAAGGTGTTCATGGAATTCCTTGACAAGTTCGTTGTCGTTTTCATCGATGACATCTTAGTTTACTCCAAGAGCAAAGAAGAGCATGAAGGACATTTGCGTTTGATAATTGAGAAGTTAAGAGAGCATAAACTTTATGCCAAATTCAGCAAGTGTGAGTTCTGGTTGGATGAAGTTGGTTTTCTAGGACATGTTATGACAAAGGATGGTGTAGCAGTGGATCCTGCTAAAGTTTCAGCTGTGACTGAATGGGAATCTCCCAAGTCCGTGAAAGAAGTTTGTAGTTTCCTTGGCTTAGCAGGTTACTACAGAAGGTTCATTGAAAATTTCTCCAAGGTAGCTAAGCCTATGACTGAATTACTAAAGAAAGACAAGAAGTTTGCTTGGTCTGAAGGTTGTGAACTCAACTTTCAGGAATTGGAGAAGAGACTTGTGACAGCACCCGTCTTGTGTCTGCCAGATTTGGAAAAAGATTTCCAAGTATATTGTGACGCATCTCATCAGGGTTTGGGTGCAGTACTTATGCAAGACAGTAAAGTTGTGGCGTATGCCTCGAGACAACTCAAAACTCATGAAGTGAATTATCCTACTCATGATTTAGAGTTAGCCTCTGTTGTCCATGCACTCAAAACATGGAGACACTATCTTTTGGGAAAGCGTTGTGAAGTGTTCACAGATCACAAAAGTCTGAAGTATATCTTCACCCAGAAGGAAATTAACATGAGACAAAGAAGATGGCTAGAACTTATCAAGGACTATGACTTAAGTTTGCAATACCACCCCGGTAAAGCAAATGTTGTAGCAGATGCTCTAAGTTGTAAGGTTTTTGTGAATGGCCTTACCAAAGGAGAATTGCCAGATGATCTGTGTACCCAATTTAGAAAGCTCAGATTGGAGATTGTGCCTGAAGGACATCTCATGTCTTTGGATGTTCAACCCACTTTGTTGGACAAGATCAAAGAAGCCCAGAAGATTGATAAAGAAATCGAAGAGATTAAAGAAAAGATTGGCAAAGGAAAAGCCAAAGGGTTCCATGAAGACGAACAGGGTGCTTTATGGCATGGGAAACGTATCTGTGTTCCACAAGATCCGGAGCTATGGAAACTGATTTTGCAAGAAGCACACAACTCACCGTATTCCATTCATCCGGGTAACACCAAAATGTACATGGACATGAAAGAAAGGTTTTGGTGGAATAATCTCAAGAAGGACATCGCCGAACATATTGCTTTCTGTGATGTGTGTAGTAGAGTGAAAGCGGAACATCAGAAACCAGCAGGTTTCTTCAACCACTACCTATTCCTGATTGGAAGTGGGACAAGATTGGTATGGATTTCATTACCGGATTACCAAAGACCCGGTCAGGATATGATTCTATTTGGGTTGTAGTGGATCGCCTAACTAAAGTGGCTCATTTCATACCCGTGAAGACAACCTACACAAGTGCTAAGTTAGCCAGAATCTACATGAGTAGAATTGTATGTCTACATGGAGTGCCCAAGAGCATTGTGTCTGATAGGGGAACTCAATTCACTTCCCATTTTTGGAGACAGTTACATGAGTCATTGGGAACGAGGTTGGAATTCAGTACTGCTTTTCATCCTCAAACTGATGGACAAACGGAAAGGACTAATCAGATTCTCGAAGACATGTTGAGGGCATGTGCCCTAGACTATGGAGCCAGTTGGGATGAAAGTCTGCCTTACGCAGAATTTTCTTATAACAACAGCTATCAAGCCAGCATTGAGATGGCACCGTTTGAGTTTCTCTACGGAAGAAAGTGTACCACCCCATTGTTATGGAATGGTGTGGGAGAAAGAAGTTTATTCGGACCAGATCTTATCAAGGAAGCCGAAGAGAAGGTCAAGTTGGTTAAGGACAGGTTGAAGATAGCACAGTCCCGACAGAAAAGCTACGCAGATCCTAAGCGTAGAGAAGTCACCTACGAAGTTGGTGATAGAGCTTATCTTAGAGTGTCACCACTTCGCGGAGTGAAGAGGTTCGGAGTCAAAGGAAAATTAGCACCAAGATATGTTGGACCATTCAAGATTCTGAGTCGCAAAGGGGAAGTTGCCTATGAAATTGAACTGCCAGAATCTCTGTCAGCTGTCCATAATGTGTTTCATGTGAGTCAACTTAAGAAATGTCATCCAGAAATGGAAGAAACTTCTTTGAAGGATACTATACCTTTGGAAGAAGTTCAACTAGAAAGTGATCTCACTTATGAAGAGAAGCCTATCAAGATTCTTGAGACAGCAGAAAGAGTCACACGGACTAAGACTATCAAGTTCTGCAAAGTGCAGTGGAACCATCATTCCGAACAGGAAGCAACATGGGAAAGAGAAGATGATCTTCGGAAAGACCACCCTCACCTATTTGCTAGCCAATCCGAATCTCGAGGGCGAGATTCACCTTAAGGGGGTTAGATTTGTAACATCCCTAAAATCATGTTTCAAACTCATGCATATCATCCATGCATCCATGATCATATAGAAATCATTTCAAACAAAACAATTCGAAAACAGGAGCATATGAGCTCATTATTTTATGTGATCATCATTTGAAACAAATGCTACTCTTTCTATGAGAGGTTGTTGTTCATGAAACCAAACCTTGTGCCTTATTTCTTTCAGAATGAGTTGCT
Organism: Avena sativa; assembly: GCA_916181665.1. Taxonomy (NCBI): domain Eukaryota; kingdom Viridiplantae; phylum Streptophyta; class Magnoliopsida; order Poales; family Poaceae; genus Avena; species Avena sativa. Next base: position 189,285,379 of record OV702284.1, on the reverse strand, counting down.
AGATTGCTAAGACCTAAACCCAAGTTTTCAAAGCAAATACAATTTGAAAACCAAATTCAAAACCAATATAAAACAAGTGCTAAGTCACTGTTTATTTTATTTATCCAAATGACCAAGCCAATTCAAAGTGACCACTTGGTTTTATGCCCAAATTTGTGACTGTTGCACACTACAAAAATCCTGAAAAAGTTTGAATTCAAATGGAGTTTGAATTCATTTGAAAATCATGCCAGAAAATCAAATTAGAAATAGAAAAGGATTTAAGAAAAGGAAAAGGGCCAGCGCCAGGAATTTAGCCCATCAACAAATCCAGCCCAAACTAGCCCACCCGGGTTCCCCCTCTCTCACTCTCACACGCATACGCACCCGCGGAGTCGCTGACGCCAGGACCCCACCTCCCCTCTGTTTATTTCGCTGACAAGTGGACCCGTGACCCCGTCGTCGTCTTCGTCAATCACGCGCGCCTGCACCGGTCACGCCGCTGTTACTCGCCGCAGTCACTGCCGCGTTGATTCCCATTGATTCCACGAGTAACTCCACGCCCAGCTCTGCCTACTTAAGCCCCTCCCTCTCGCGACCATTTCCCCTCACCAAATTTCTCTCCACGCCACCAGGCTGCTCGCAACTCGCCAGACACCGCCGCAGCTCCGACGACCTCCGGCGTGTGATTCTGGTAAACCCCGTGCGCCCCTTCCTCTCTAGTGCATGCGAATAGCTTCGCGACCTCCTTGCGCATCTCCTGATCCCCTTTGTCCGTCTGTTTGTGATCCAGAGCTTCGACTTCGACGAGCACCGTGAGCAACCGACGCCGTCTCCAACTCCGGCGAGAGATTAAGGTAAAATCCGACCGCCCCGTGCCTTCCCTTTGACGCTGACTTGTTCGCCTGACCTATGCGCACACACTGATTCCCTCCGTTTGCATTACGGCGAGGCAGAACGTCGCCAACGTCGCCATCCATCCGAGCCCGACCCTATCATCCACTCCGACGAGATCCCACGGCCACTACAGCGCGCCCCTTTCCAAGCTACCACCACGTTGAGCTTCAGTGCGTCACTGCGAGTCTGGTAAGCATTTCCACTGACCCCAGCCCTCTCTGTATCCACCGCGACGCCGTAGACCGAGCGCGCCGTTGCTCGCCATCACCGCGCGCCGCCAGACCTTGGTCGTTTGATCAAGAGCCGTTGGATCTAGATCCAGAGGCTAGAATTAGATTAGCGGGCGAAGCGTTACGTTTTGATCTGAACCGTGCATCGTCACATAGATCCTGCGGCTCGTAAGCGTGATCCAACGCGAACCGGTAAGCGCCAGTAAGATTAAGACGCGTGGCAGTGAGTTAGATTTAAAACAGATTTTGAATCAGATTATAGTTCAAATTTGTTTTGTTTGTAACTTTTGATTCCCACGTTAGATTTTGACAAATTTTATACCGTTGGAATCTGGAGAACAAGCCCTTTCGGAATATGCAACGTGTTTAATGTTTTGCATCTGTTAAAATGGTTTCTTTTACAAAAACATGTGTAGGGCTTATTTGAGCATATGAATTGTTTAGGAATTAATTTAGGGTTTAAATTATTGTTGTGTGGCAAGTTTTTGACTTGTTTAGGATTCAGTACTATGCACTTGCTTGGTTGAGTTTTAAAAATCATCACTTAGCATTTTGCATGCATGCATATATTTTGTTTGTTTGTATATGTTATGTGTATAATTTGTTGCTACCATTCTTTGTGTAGACTTTGGTGCTTGTGATTGTGATTGTGAAGAGTGATACTCTCCCAACTACCAAGGCAAGTGGTACTTCATGAATATTTCTATCCCTATATTTTATACTAAGCATTAGAAATATTTTGCTAAGTGTTGCATGTTATTATTTTGCCTATATGCCATGTTGGGAAATCCTAAGTAGTTGTAGAATTGCTAGGAAATTTCTAAGTTAAGTTACTATCTATGCCATGCTTAGCCTAGCTAGTAGCAAACAAGGGTTGGTGAAAATATACATGCTATGATAAAATTATTTCTAAGTCTTTGGACTTATGTTTTGCCTAATAAAACAACTAAGTTAATGAATCACCTGGGTGGAAAGGGACTTGAATGGTGGTTTTGGTTGAGTGGTTACACAAGGCCCATGGATATGGTTTACCTTGTGTATCTCACTTGTGGTAAGCCACCCAGGAATAAAGAGATTTTAGAGGCCAAGTGTTAAGAAGCTTCTAGTGCAGCCACTTGGCAATATGGGCTCTGCCTGGATCACATATGTTGCTAGAACTTAGCCATTTGGACAGTTGGTGGTAGTGGGAATGATAGGTTGGAACGCATCCATTTGGTCTAAGGGAAGGCTTCTGAAAGGTCCTGTCTTGGTGAAACCAACTCTGGTGGGGAAAGTGCACAACCTCTGCAGATGGTAAAATCTAAGTACTTAGCCAAGTCCATGGCAATGGACAACTTGAGCATCAAGACATGGAAGCTATCAAGAATCTCCTCATCCCAATTTCTAAGTAAAAATTTGTGGGTGAACAAGGGTGAAGGACCTCAATGTCTATTGGTGGTTCCTTGGGAAAAGTTTTGACAAAGAAAAACTTAGTGTTTTCAACTAATAGGCAAAACCTATTTTCAGCAAAGCAAGCCAAGCTACACTTAGCCAAATTTGCATATAGTATCTAGTCCACTTAAAATATACTGAGGTATCACTTGCCAATACTATTCCAAAGTATTGGCCCACTGTCGCTGTAACTTGTGATGTTGTAGGTTACTCTGATGAGGATTAGGTGTCATGAGTCTACACTCAACATGTTTGCCTGTGGCACATGAAGATGAAGACTTATATTTATTTACTTGTTCAAACTCTTGTGATAGGCCTGTGGCCTTTGAGTTGTAAAGACTATATTTATCTCTGGAATGGATGTAATAAATGACCTTTGTATCTGTGTACTTCATCTTAAACTGTGGATGCTAGCAATGATACAGGAACTAGCATTGCAATCACAGGGATCCTTTTCCTTTACAAAGGAGGGATCTTACAGTTGAAAACAAAACATTTGCAAATGATTTTACTCAAAAATCATTTATAGAATAATTTTTACACTCTAAATAAGCCTAGAAAGGTTTCTGAATAAACAACCAATTTTCCAGAAGCAAAATGCCAAACTAAGGGCATGGTTGCAAAGTATTCTTTTTCCTGATTCCAATGCTATAAAATTTGTAAAATTTGGACATGTGGATTAAAAGTTATGAATATTTAAAATCCAAACACTAAATAGAAATGTTTCTGTTTTTTAAAACGAAGCCTGGGCCACGTGTCAAGTTATTACTGGACGGTACCGGTTCGGCAGGATCGCGCTCTGTGGATCGTTGGATCTAAGTGAGTTTGCACGAATCATATCGACGCATACCTCTTCGTTAAGTGAATCTATCGCGTACACAGGATCAAAATCTAACGGCTCAGACTCACTGGTCACTAACTAGCGGCGCTAGCGATGGTGGACGGCGGCGGCGCGCTCGGGCAGTGATGTTGCCGACGAACTAGGAAGCGAGGAAGAGAGGGGAAAGGCTCACCGGGTTTGCAGGGCTGCGCTGATACTCGACGTTGTCTTTGTCGGCGAAGGGGCGCACGAGGACGACGGGGATTTCTCCACGGAGTCGTCTCTGTCATCGGGCTCATTCTGGTGTCGTCGTTGGCGAGGCTACGGACCACGCTAAGGCAAACGAATGGTGCTATTAGATGCGCAATACGATGGAGAGCACGAGAGTGTCAACGAGGGAAAAGGGGCAGTCAGGAAATACCGTGGGAAGGTGTCGGAGTTGCTGCAGACCGCGGCGGCGCTCGGGCGTTGTTTTTGCCGAGGCTATGTGGCACGCGCGGGCGAGCTGGGGCTATGGGCAGGTGTGTGAGACGATGGGGAACATGCTCGTGGCATCCAGGGGCAAGGGGAGGTGAGGGCTGGCCGAAATTCGACTGGGAGCTCGTCGGAGCAGTGAGTGCTTCGGCGAGTAATTTGCACAGCCTCGGGGTAGAGAGGGACCAGCGAGTGAGGGGAAAGAGAGAGGGCAGACAGGCGCTTTATCGTGTGTGATCGCAGGGAGTAAAGGTTGCGGCATTGACGCGAATTTACGCGAATTGATCACGGCAGGAAAAGGCAGCGAGGTCTCGGGAGAACTGGTCGTGGGAGAGACGATGCTTGTGTGGCGCTGATGTGGCGAGGGACCGTGGGTCAGTGAGTGTGGGGGTGGGGTTTCGAGTGAGAAAGGGTTCTGCGGGGTAGAGAGAGGAGCCGAGTGGGCTGGCTGTTGGTCCTGTTGGGCTAGCTGGGCTGAGTTAGGTTAGTGGGTTTGTCCTTTTCTATTTATTTTCTTCTGTTTCTTTTTTCTTTTTCTATTTTATTTTCTGTTTTCAAATTCAAACGCCCATTTGAATTCATATTGTTTATTCAAACCTTTTCCAAAATTTTAAGTATATTTTAATATTGTTTAACAAAGTATTTTAAAGTCCAATTTTAGAATATTTCCTTGTATTCTCTTGGGCTTTATTATTTATTTAAATAGACAATTGTTTTTATTCAAACCATCATTTAAATTCAAATTTCCATTAAACCCTTTTAGTAGGTTTATTTATTGATTAGTGTGTTTAAATAATTCACTTTGAATTATTTCAAATATTTTAATATGATTTAATATCTATTTAAAAGAGGCCTTTGTCTTTATTTAAATGAGTTTGAATATGGTTCCAAACCATATAATTCTATTTAATAAATCCTTTTATCTTTTTAAGTTAATTAGATAACTTTTAATTTACTTGGGCAATTTCAATTATTATTTTCTCATAATTTGATTAATCATTTATAATAGAAATTTTGTCTTCATTCAAATAGAATTGAATTTGGTTAAAGTCCATATAATTTTATTTGACTATTCTTTATCCCTTTATTTTATTTGGATTATATTTATTCCATTGCTTATGGATTTAACTCAAGGTTTAAATTTTCTTCTAAATAATTTACATGGGATTTATTATTTAGTTTATGTAATGTATATTTATTTAAATAAAATTGGATATTATTCAATCCTTATGATTTCATTTGAATAATCTTTACCCATTTTTATTATTCAATAACTTCCATTTGTTTATGGTTTTAGCCAAGATTTAATTTGGCTTTTAATATTCCTTATTTATTTATTTCTTTCTTTATCTTATAAAATCCATATCTTTTTATTTAAATATCCAAAATTGGTGATTCCAATTTGTATGATTTTATTTAATATTTTTTTAAATTTTTAAATACTTTTATGATTATTTTCCTCAAGATTTGGTATGGATGTTTGTTAGGAGCTTTATTAGCTTTGGAAATTATTACCTTTTATCTTATTAAATTCATAAGTTTTTATCCATGGCTCCAAATTCAATGAAACCAATTTCTATGGTTTTATAATATTTTTGTTTATCATTTTTTATCATCTATAAATGTTTGTTGACAGATTTTTATACGGACCAAATCCATAGTCTTAGAGAGATCGTGTAAATGATTTCTTTCATCAAGATTTGGGATTTTGATTTAACTTTTCCAAGTGTTTAAATTTCAAGATACATTCATTGATGAATGCATATCACTTGATTGAAATTTTGTTGGATTCCCTTTTATTCAAATTTTGTTCAAGAAGGGTTTTGATGTTTCCATTTAGAATCAAAAAGTTTCTTTTCACCCTAAATTTCAACAATTAGTTATTTTTTTTATTTTTTTTCATATTTCAAAATTTGGAAAATTTTGGGATGTGACATCGCATAGACGATCCTTTCGGCGCCGCATTATAGAAGCGCTCCCGCAATCGTTCACACATATGGTACTCGATGAAGACCTTCCTCTCCCTTGTTCCAGCAGGCAGCGGAGGTTGTAGCTCTCTCCTCGCGATTCCGGCAGCACGACGGCGTGGTGTCGGAAGTAGAGGGGAGATACCGCAGGGCTTCACCTAAGCCTAAGTGAGTATGGTGGATTAGAAGAGGTCCTCAGTGATCTAGGTTTTAGATGCCAAGGGAAGAGGGCAGCCGGCGGCTAGGGTTTAGGCTAGACGGCAGCGGTGGTTAGAGGGGATCCAGGGCGCCGGTGGCTTGGGGAGGGCAGCGCCGGCCTAGGGATTGGGTCTTGGGCGCCTAGGGCAGGGGAGTACCTTGGGGTGCGCCCCCACCCCTCCTTATATAGGTGGGGGCGTCCAAGGGTGTTCTCAGCCCAAGTGGAAACCCTCCCTAACTCAGAAACCCTCCCTAACTCGGAAACCATGTTGGGATTTGACTTTTTCAAACTGCCTTTTTGACTTTCAAATTGGAGTTTGATTTCTCTTTTCCAAGTGTCCACCCAAGTGGCCTAGGACATGATGCAACCATTACACTTTGTCATGACACATCCATGTACACTTCCCCTTCTAGTTCGATGGACCTTCTAGACCCTTCTAGAACATTCCGGTGAAAACACCAAAACCATTTCCAAACTCCGGAATTGGACTTTCCTTATATGAATCTTATTCTCTGGACCATTCCGGATCTCCTCGTGACATCCAGGATCCCATACGAGACTCCAAACTACATTCGGTCTCTTTACTCACATTCCATCTCTACTAAACAACATTGAATCCTTAAGTGTGTTTTCCTACGGTTCGTGAATTATGCAGACATGATCGAGACTCTTCTCCGATCAATAACCAATAGAGGAATCTGGACATTCATATGGCTCCCACATATTTCTACAATTACTTCGTGATCGAATGAACCATTTACATACGATACCAATTTCCCTTTGTCTCGCGATACTTTACTTATCCGAGGTTTGATCGTCAGTATCTCTGCATACCTAGTTCAGCCTCCTTACCGATAAGTACTCTTTTCTCGTTCCTGTGATATGTGATCCCTTGTGAGCCAGTCACATTCTTGCAAGACAACTGGATGAAATTCCACCGATAGGGCCCAGAGTATATCTATCTGTCATATGGATGGACAAATCCCACTCTTGATCCATGTGCCTCAACACATACTTTCCGAACACTCAATGCCACCTTTATAACCACCCAATTACGAAGTGGTGTTTGATTTCATCAAAGCATCCATCCAGTAATGGTGATTAACATGATCTCATGGTAGAAGGATTTAGGTTACTATGTATTTGAAAGCTTATAGCAAGTGAACTTTTTAAATGACTTGATCTTATGCTACGCTTAACTATAGGAGTATGTCCATCACATCATTCTCATAATGATATGACCTTGTTGTTAATAACATCTCAATGTTCATGATCAGGAAACCATGATCATATATTAACCAACAAGCTAGTTTAACAAGAGGCTTTACTAGGGACTCTTACATGTTTACAAATCACACAAGTATTAAATTTTCTGGTTAATACAATTTTAGCATGGCATGTAAACATTTATCATAAGCATGAAGATATGATAATAACCACTTTATTATTGCCTGTTGGGCATATCGCCTCTTGTGAAGCCTCTGAAGCAGCTATGTATTACGATTCAGTTGAAGATCTTGCCACAACTCTTTCCTTAGCACTCCTCCAGCTCACTGCTGCACCAATGTAGTTTCAAATCTTTCTGTATTCAATACTTATGTCTTTCCGGTGTTGTATATACACGATTTCTAGTGGTCAAACGATCTTCGGATCCAACACTTTCAGATCCGTGTGTAATTGCATGTCTTTGCGTCTCTACGCATCACTCATTCTCTAATAAGATCGCTTTGTATAAATTTGGTCCGTTGGTGAGACCTTTAGTTCCTTGGGGTTAAAACATGTTGACAATATTGTCGTACAATATATCTTCATAGTACTATCCCACTGTGAACTACACCTAGTTTGATAACAAACTACTTGACACAAATGCCCTCTTTTGATGCTATAATAGCAGTCATATACTTAGCCTTTTGTTGTAGTATCTGTCATAATGTTTTAACTTTGGAACTCATCCAAATCCATTATGGAACTTACTTTCCATTATATTGTGCCACCCTTAGTTTGTATTGAGATAAACTTAATTTGTACGTTGTGACGAAACTAGTATCAATGTAGTACTTTTACAATGAATTAACCATCTATTTGTGACCTCTAAAGAAATAATTTATTCTTAGTTCTTCCAAAAGATCATAAGAATATCCTTACTATCGTCCAATGATCATCTTATGAATCATTATAGTATTTGCTCATAACATTTAGAGTATAGGACATATCTTGATGTGTACATATCACAGTTTGATTGATAAACTCTCTTTGTGATTTCAATCATCAAGTATCAAAATACTTGAATCCTTGTTTCACTTATGCCAAGTGTCGATACACTTGAATTTTGATTAAATCCTTTCTGTGTGGCAAGAACTTTTCTTGACATTTCCATATTGAAATCTTTCAATATCTCATCTATGTACATTTGGCACAACCATATTAGCGTCTCAATCTATCCATATATATTGATAGCAAATATTCGGGTTTTTCCTAAGTCTTTCATCGAGATTAAATTCTTAACTTGTATTAATATAAGATACATCATTTCCAATCAACAATATGTCTTCCACATAATGTATTAGAAATATGTATTAGCGCTCCCACTTAATTTCTTGCAAATGCAAGCATCTTCATGGTATCCGATGAAATTAAACCCTTTAACAATTTCATCATGGTGAAGATTCCAACTCCTTGATGCTTATTTCAACTATTGAAGTTTGCCTACACTTGTAGCATCCTTTGAATTTAACAACACCCTTTTGATCATCTTATGCACACGTCCTAGGTAACAATTCTATTAGAAGAACTTTTTTTGTTTATTCAACTATCATATACCAATATATGTAGTGGTTGCTACATTAATCCGTCCAGACTAAATATCGCTATGAAAGATCAAATCTTGTCATAGTGAACCTTTGAACATTGTTGTAAACTCTTTCCCAACATGTCGACTATTTCATAGATTTGAAATACCCATGTCTATTTCTTTATAGATTCAAACATGACTGTAAGGTCTTACACCTTTCTAGAGGGTCTTGAAGTTCAAAGCTTGATTTCTCGTGTATGGAACTATCACAGATTCTATGGCTTAAATCCATCTGACGGAGTTAGGGCCCATCATCGCTTCTTTGCATACAGTCGGTTCATCATTATCAAATAACAATGATCTACTTTGAAATCCTAGTATTTGATTATTTACCCAACCTACTTGGTTCAATAGGAACTTAGACCTCCGTAACCACAAACTTTGAGGCACGTGATCCATGAGCATTGTTGCTGCCTCCGGAACACTTTTCGGCGCTGCGCAACTTTGCACATATAGCTAAGGTTCTTTTAACCTTATCAAAGTTCTATTGTCCTCCCATTTAACTTTTCACGGAAAATTCCTTCTCAAAGAAACTTGACGTTCTAAGCGACAAACATTTTTGTCTTTGGTGTTATGGAGGAATACTCAACGATTATTCGAAATAACATACAAAGACATGTTCATCCAACTTTGGTAGTAAACATCTCACTTATGTATAGCATACCAATGTTTAAGAAATGGCAACTTGGGCTTTATCCCAAACCATAACTTTATATGGTGTCATTTCAATGGATCATGACAGAGCTCTTTTCAGTGAAAAAGTGGTAGTCTCTGAAGCTTTTAATCTTTAAAATATAATGGCAATTTTATGAAATACACCTTTGATCTTACCATGTCAAACAAGGTTTCATTGCATATCTCGATAATTCCATACTCATATGGTGTTTCGGGAAACTCAAATTCATGGAACGATTCCTCAAATCTTAGGTGTTATGCTAAACTTGTAACTCAAATATATTCCTTTATGATCCTATCATAAATTCTTTATTTTCATGTCACATTGATTTTGCACTTCATCTTCAAAGTCTTTGAACTTTTCAAATGTTTCACACTTCATCCTCATTAAGTAAATATTCAGATATTCACTCAAATTTTTGGAGAAACCATATGAAAAGTTGAAATCCATCGCTCTTGACTACACATAATGGACTTCATACAACAATATGTACAAGTTCCAATAAGCTAGTCATCTATTCCCTTTGGCCTATGAACGGAGTTTTAATTATCTCTAGGAAAGTTTCACAAGCGTAATTTGATCAAAAATCAAAAGACTCCAAAATGCCATCAAGCAAGGGGTTTCTTCATGTTTTATTACCACTATAATTTAAACGGTGATGTCAGTTCTTAAGTGATCTTTCAATCAATTGTATTTTGACATTTTTAGCATTATCTTTATGGATGTGATTTCTCCAACGAGATTTGTAAATCATCCAACTTTTATGGATTACGACAATTATTTGATCAACCCTTTTGTTCTCATAACACTTGATAAAACAAATCTTGAAGGCAAGCTTTAATATTAATGAGCAACACAACAACCCTTTATTTGTTCTCGATGAACATCATCACATATTCGTTTGCTAGTTACTTAGGCCACTGTAGTTCATGAATTGTGTTGTTTCGTATGATGATTCACACCAAAAAATTCAGTATCCAATACTTAAGAACCACATTGTTTAACAAGCAAAGAATATATCCATAACATGTATATCTTCTATATACCTAAGCTGATCAATTCTAGTCTTCTCTCTTCTACCAAATATTTCTTAGATTTCTCTTTCAGTATTTGTTTATCCTTTCAAAAGAATGTATCAACATCAACAGTGGCGCCATACTCATGACACATAGTCCAAAGCGTGTCTAGTTAAATATCAATGTGTTTGGACTTGCACTTTGAAGTAGATCACCACCATCAAATGTTTGGTGTTCTTTCAAATTCCCTTCTTTAGTAATCTTTTAGTGTAGTAAACATTTTACCTACATCAAATATTCATCCTTATCATGGAACTATTCATGATTAAGCTACTTTAGCTTATAACGGTGAATTGCGAGTATAATGTTGCTCTCCAAAAACTTTTGGAGGATTAGGACGAATAGCGTCTCCAACCTTTCGCAAATTCTCATCAAATATGAGAAACTAAACTTTGCCATATTATACTCTATCATGTTGTAATCAAAACATCATTTTAGATATCGCAATATCTTCCACATATGATGGTTTCTGAAATAATTCTTTCAGCTCCCCGATAACCTTGATATTAAAACAATCTTTTGAATATCAAGAATCATGGAGATAAATATGATACTTATATACTAACATTGGAATTGTTACTCTTGATTTAATACCAATTATTAAACTTCACGGAGTAACCAGAACTTACTGAAACTTTGCAATAGGAATTTTAAACTTTAGATTAACACTTCAAAACAATACGATACTAGTTCGTAAAGTAACTAACCAAAATTATATAGTTCTATTATCTCAATTATAACTAAGCGCAAAGTGGTAAACAGATGCCAATGACTACAACAACTATGCAAATTCACTTTTATTTAATTTATGATAAATAGTGTTCAACTTTTAATCATATTACTATTGAACTCCCACTCAAAACAATATCCCTCACATTATTTTAGTGATCACACGAACCAAATCCACTACACCAAGTCCGTCATCACATGACATGATGTAGTTTAAAAGGCGAACAATCATCATGTTCATCATATCATCTATATGACTCATGCTTTACCTTTCGGTAATCCGTGTTCCAAGACCATGACTGTACATGATAGGCTCGTCAAGATGTAACCTTAGTTTCCGCATGAGCAAATCTGGATTGCTCCCGTTGTATACACTCGCAGAATCTAACACACCCGATCATCACGTGGTGCTTCGAAACAACGAGCTTTGGCAACGGTGCCTACTAAGGACGAACACTCTATAACTTGATATTTTGTGAGAGGGATCATCTTATAATGCTACCTAGCAATCTAAGCAATACAAGATGCATAAAAAGATTAACATGACATGCAATTCATAATATTTGATATGGTATGGCCTTTCTTCTTGTGCTTCTGATCTCCATCTTCAAGCATGAACATGATATCCATCATCGCCGGCGTGGCGTCAAGGTCAATGGCACCGATGCATGGTTGTCGTCCATCAGCATCAACTATTAAAACTACTTTGAATGATAGACATGCAGGTCTTAACAAAATTAAAAGACAACCATAAGGCTCCTCCCGGTTGTCGACTTACAATATGGATCATTGCATACATCACATATAATCACAATCATGGCCATATCACATCACAGCACACCCCTGCAAAACAAATTTAGATGCCTCTAATTTTCTTTGCATGTTTTACGTGATTTGGGGCTTTCAATAAGTACCATCCTAACTTACGAACAAGAACCACAACGTTGATGCTTGAACTATCAAGTGCCTGTTGTAAATTGAATCTCTATTATGATGGAAGAGACAGACACCCGCAAAGCCACTTATGCAATACAAGTTGCATGTTGAGCGTGGAGCAAGTCTCATGAACGATGTCATGTAAGGTTAGCCTGGGCTGCTTCATCCCACCATACCGCAATATGCAAAGTACATAAGAAGCAATTGATAATAAAAGCACCATCGCCCAAAATGAACATTGTGTTCTACTCGTGCAACAGATCTACATATAGACACGGCTCTGATACCACTTTAGGGGTTCGTAGCATGGAAAACAAAAAAATTCTATCGCATGAACACACACAAGACAAGATCTATCTACTAGATTGTAGCAACGAGTCGATAGAGTACTAATCCTCGAAGATCCAAAGCGGTTAACGAGAGCAGATTCTCATGGGTGATGTAGTCGTTCACTTGCTGATCTCAAGATCGCGTAGACGATCCTTCTAGCGCCGCGTTATGGCAGCGCTCCCGCAGTTGGTCACACGTACGCTACTCGATGAAGACCTTCCTCTCCCTTGTTCTAGCAGGAAGCAGAGGTTTTAGCTCTCTCCTCGCGATTCCGGCAGTACAACGGCGTGGTGTCGAAAGTAGAGGGGAGATCTCGCAGGGCTTCGCCTAAGCCAGAGTGAGTATGGTGGAGTAGAAGAGGGCCTCGGCGATCTTGGATTTAGATGCCAAGGTAAGAGAGCAGTCGGCGGCTAGGGTTTAGGCTAGACGGCAGCGGCTGTTTAGAGGGGATCTAGGGCGCCGGTGGCTTGGGGGCAGCGGCGGCCTAGGGATTGGGTCTTGGGCGCCTAGGACAAGGGGGTCCCTTGGGATGCATCCCCACCCCTCCTTATATAGGTAGGGGGCGTCCAAGGGTGTTCCCAACCCAAGTGGAAACCCTCCCTAACTCAGAAACCCTCCCTAACTCGGAAACCATGTTGGGATTTGACTTTTTCAAACTGACTTTTTGACTTTCAAATTAGAGTTTGATTGCTCTCTTCCAAGTGTCCAGCCAAGTGACCTAGTACATGATGCAACCATTCCACTTTGTCATGACACATCCATGTACCCTTCCCCTTATGGTTCGGTGGACCTTCTAGACCCTTCTAGAACATTCCGGTGAAAACATCGAAACCATTCCCGAACTCCGGAATTGGACTTTCCTTATATGAATCTTATTCGCCGGACCATTCCGGATCTCCTCGTGACATCCCGGATCCCATCCGAGACTCCATACTACATTTGGTCTCTTTACTCACATTCCATATCTACTAAAGAACATCGAATCCCTAAGTGTGTCTCCCTATGGTTCGTGAATTATGCGACATGATCGAGATTCTTCTCCAATCAATAACCAATAGAGGAATCTGGACATTCAAATGGCTCCCACATATTTCTACGATTACTTCGTGATCGAATGAACCATTTACATACGGTGCCAATTTTCCTTTTTTCTCGCGATACTTTACTTATCTGTGGTTTGATCGTCGGTATCTCTGCATACCTAGTTCAACCTCATTACCAACAAGTACTCTTTTCTCGTTCCTGTGATATGTGATCCCTTGTGATCCAGTCACATGCTTGCAAGACAATTGGATGACATTCCACCGATAGGGTCCAGAGTATATCTATCCGTCATATGGATGGACAAATCCCACTCTTGATCCATGTGCCTCAACACATACTTTCCGAAGACTCAATGCCACCTTTATAACCACCCAGTTATGAAGTGGTGTTTGATTTCATCAAAGCATCCATCCGGTGATGGTGATTAAAATGATCTCATGGTAGAAGGATTTAGGTTACTGTGTATTTGAAAGCTTATAGCAAGTGAACTATTTAAATGACTTGATCTTATGCTACGCTTAACTATAGGAGTATGTCCATCACATCATTCTCATAATGATATGACGTTGTTGTTAATAACATCTCAATGTTCATGATCAGGAAACCATGATCATATATTAACTAACAAGCTAGTTTAACAAGAGGCTTTACTAGGGACTCTTACATGTTTACAAATCACACAAGTATTAAATTTTCTGGTTAATACAATTTTAGCATGGCATGTAAACATTTATCATAAGCATGAAGATATGATAATAACCACTTTATTATTGCCTATTGGGCATATCGCCTCTTGTGAAGCCTCTGAAGCAGCTATGTATTACGATTCAGTTGAAGATCTTGCCACAACTCTTTCCTTAGCACTCCTCCAGCTCACTGCTGCACCATTCAAAGTAAATATGTATCCAGACTGCGACTTAGAGTCATCTAGATCGGTGTTCCAACTATCATCGATGTAACCGTTTACAAAGATCTATTCATCACCTCCATAATAAAGAACCATATCCTTAGTCCTTCTCAAGTACTATAGGATATTTTTTGACCGCTATCCAGTGATCTACTCCTGGATCACTTTGATATCTGATAGTCAAACTAACAGCATATCCAATATCTGGTTTTGTACATAGCATGCCATACATGATAGATCCTATGGCTAAGCCATAGGTAGTTTTCTCATCCTCTCTCTATCTTCTACCATAGCTGGACTTTGAGTTTTACTCAAGGTCGTATTGGGAAACATGGGCAAGAACCCTTTCTTGCTATCTTCCATTCCAAACCTCTTTAGAACCTTCTCCAAATATGTACTTTGTGAAAGCTCTATTAAGCGTCTTGATCTATCTCTATAAATCTTGATGCCTAAAATGTATGCAGCTTCTCCAAGATTCCTCATTGAAAAAATTATTCAAATAGTCTTTGACACTTTTAAGAAGTTCTATACCATTTCCAATCAACAATATGTCATCTACATATAGTACTAGGAATACTACATAGTTCCCACTCACTTTCTTGTAAATACAAGCTTCTCCATAAGTTTGTATAAATCCAAAGCTTTTGATCACCTTATCAAAACATTGATTCCAACTCCGGGATGCTTGCTTCAATCCATAAATGGATATTTGAAATTTGCATACCATGTTAGCATCTTTAGGATCGACAAAACCTTTGGGTTGTACCATATACAACTCTTCATCAATACCACCATTGAGGAACACCGTTTTGACATCCATCTGCCATATCTGATAATCGTAATATACAGTGATTGCTAACAAAATCCTCATAGAGTTTAGCTTCACTACCTGTGAGAAAGTCTCATCATAGTCAACTCCTTGAATTTGTCGGAACCCTTTCGCGACAAGTCGACCTTTATAGATCTTCTTGAAAATCCATTTGTTCCTGATAGCCTTGTGGCCATCCGGTAAGTCCACAAAGGTTCATACTTGGTTTTTGTACATGGATCCAGTCTCGGATTTCATGGCTTCTTGCCATTTATTGGAATCTGGGCTCATCATTGTTTCCTCATATGTTGCAGGGTTATCGGTGTTATCCACCAACATGACACTCATAATAGGATCATACCAATCAGGAGTGGTACGAGTCCTCGTTGACCTGCGAGGTTCAGTAGTAACTTCGTTCGAAGTTTCATGATCATTATCATTAGCTTGCTCTCTTATTGGTGCAGGCGACACAGGAACATCTTTCGGTGCTGCGCTACTCTCAAATCCGAGAGAAGGTTCGACAACCTCGTCGAGTTCTACTTTCCTTCCAGTCACTTCTTTCGAGAGAAACTCCTTCTCGAGGAAGGATCCATTCTTGGCAACGAAGATTTTGCCTTTGGATCTATGATAGAAGGTATACCCAATTGTTTAATTCGGGTATCCTATGAAGACGCATTCTTCCTCTTTGGGTTCAAGCTTGTCGGGCTTTAACTTCTTTACATAAGCTTCACAACCCCAAACTTTAAGGAAAGATAATAAGGGTTCTTCCCAAACCACAATTCATACGGTGTCATTTCAACGGATTTAGATGGTGCCCTATTTAAAGTGAATGCGGTTGTTTCTAATGCATAACCCCAAAATGATAACGGTAAATCTGTAAGAGACATCATAGAACGAACCATATCTAAGAGAGTTCGATTATGACATTCAGACACACCATTACGATGTGGTGTTCTTGGCGGTGTCAATTGTGAAATTATTCTGCATTTCTTCAAATGCTAGCCAAACTCGTAACTTAGATATTCACCTCCACGATCGGATCGTAGAAATTTAATCTTCTTGTTATGTTGATTATCTACTTCACATTGAAATTCCTTAAACTTCTCAAAAAGTTTCGGACTTATGTTTCATGAAATAGATATACACATATCTACTCAAGTCATCCGTGAAAGTAAGAACATGATGATAACCACCGCGCGATGCCACACTCATCGGGCCACACACATCGGTATGTATGATTTCCAATAAGTCTGTAGCTCGCTCCATTAGACCAGAGAATGGAGACTTAGTCATTTTTTCCATCAAACATGCTTCACATCTTTCAAGTGATTCAAGAAGTCCATCGGAATGGAGTTTCTTCATACGCTTCACTCCACTGTGACTAAGACGACAGTGACACATGTATGTAGAATTATCATTCAATTTCAATCGTTTAGCATCTATATTATGAACATGTGTATCAGTACTATCGAGATTCAATAAGAATAGACCATCTATCATAGGCACATGACCATAAAAGATGTTACTCATATAAATGGAATAACCATTATTCTCGGATTTAAACAAGTAACCATCTCGCAATAAACAAGATCCAAATATTATGTTCATGCTTAACGCAGGCACCAAATAACATTTATTTAAGTATAAAACTAATCCCAATGGTAGATGAAGAGGGAGTGTGCCGACAGCGATCACGTCAACCTTGGAGATAATTCCAACGTGCATCGTTACCTTGTCTCTTGCTAGTCTTCGTTTATTCTGCAGCACCTGTTTCGAGTTACAAATATCAGCAACCAAACCAGTATCAAATACCCAGGCACTACTACGACTACTAGTAAGATACACATCAATAACATGTATATCTAATATACCTTTCTTATTGATGTTGTCGTTCTTCAGATATGTCAGGTAATTGGGGCAATTTTGCTCCGAGTGACCTTCTCCCTTGTAGTAAAAGCACTCAGTATCAGACTTAGAACCAGCCTTGGTCTTCTTTGCAGGCGTGGCAGCTTTCTTTCCGCCCTTCTTGAAGTTATCCTTTTTATTAGGCTTGCCTTGCTTCTTTAAATTGGTGGTCTTATTGACCATCAACACTTGGTGTTCTTTCTTGATATCCACTTACGCAGACTTCAGCATAGAGAAGAGTTCTGGTACAGACTTATCCATGCGCTGCATGTTGTAGTTCATCACAAAGTTCTTATAACTAGGTGGTAATGATTGGAGGACACGATGAATCCCCAACGCATTAGGAATCACTATACCCAAGCTTTGGAGTTTATTGGCGTGCACATACATTTTGACCACGTGCTCACTATCCCTCTTCCATCTTGCAGTTAAAGAACTTTTCGGAAGCTTCATAACTCTCAACAACCGCATGAGCCTCAAATATCATTTTTATTCACGAACAATATCATGTGGGTCAAAGTTATCAAACCTTTTCTAAAGCTTCGATTCCGAACCATACAAGATAGCACACTGAATTGTGGAGTATTGATTCTTCCAAGTGAGGAAAACATTCTTCACCTCATCAGTAGCATCAGTTGCAGGTGGGTCACCCAGCGGTGCACCCAGAGGATAATCCTTAAATTGTGAAACCAATACACGAAGTTGTTTCCATTGTTTTTCAACTTTTCTTTCTCTAGGAACACAATAAAATTGATGGTAGGGGCCTCCATGATCTACAACATATTTACAAAAGTTTAGGCTAAGTTTATGACAAATTGAGTTCAGATTTAATACTTAAATTAACTAGGTGAACTCCCACTCAAAAAAATATCGCTCACATTGTTTTAGTGATCACACGAACCAAATCCACTACATCAAGTCCAATCATCACGAGAGATGGTGTAGTTTCAAAGGCAAACAATCAACATGTTCATCATATCATCTATATGACTCATGATTTACCTTTCACTATTTCGTGTTCCAAGACCATGCCTGTACATGCTAGGCTCATCAAGGTTAACCTTAGTATCCGCGTGAGCAAATCTGGCTTGCTCCCTTTGTATGCACACGTAGAATCTATCACACCCGATCATCACGTGGTGCTTCAAAATGACGAGTCTTAGCAACGGTGCCTACTAAGGTCAAACACTTTATTACTTGATATTTAGTGAGAGGGATCATCTTATAATGCTACCGTCACGATCTAAGCAATACAAGATGCATAAAAGGATTAACATCACATGCAATTCATAATATGTGATATGATATGGCCTTTATTCTTGTTCCTTCGATCTCCATCTCCAAGCACGAACATGATCTCCATCATCACCGGCATGGCATCAAGGTCAATGGCACCGCTCCATGGTTGTCGTCCACTGGCATCAACTATTACAACTACTTTGAATAATAGACACCTAGGTCTAAACGAAATTTGAAGACAACCATAAGGCTCCTGCCGGTTGCCAACTTAGAATAAGGATCATTGCATACATCATATATAATCGCAATCATGGCCATATCACATCACAGCACACCCCTGCAAAACAAAGTTAGACGCCTCTAATTTTCTTTGCATGTTTTACGTGGTTTGGGGCTTTCAAATAAGAACCGTTCTAACTTACGAACAAGAATCACAATGTTGATACAAGTATTGTCAAGTGCCCATTGTAAACTGAATCTTCACTATGGTAGGAGAGACAGACACCAGCAAAGCCACTTATGCAATACAAGTTGCATGTTGAGCGTGGAGCAAGTCTCATGACTGATGTCATGTAAGGCTAGCCTAGGCCGCTTCATCCCACCATCCCGCAAGATTCAAAGTACACAAAAATCAATCAACAACAAAAGCATCAACGCCCACAATAACCATAGTGTTCTACTCGTGCAATAGATCTACGCATAGACATGGCTCTGATACCACTGTAGGGGTTCGTAGCATGGAAAACAAAAAAATACTATCGCATGAACACACACAAGCCAAGATCTAATCTACGAGATCGGTGCAACGAGATCATAGAGTACGAACCCTCAAAGATCCAAAGTGTTTAACGAGATCGGATTCTCGTGGTTGATGTAGTCATTCAATTGCCAATCTCAATATCGCAAAGAGGATCCTTCTGGCACCGCGTTCTGGCAGCGCTTCCGCAGTCGGTCACACATTCGGTACTCGATGAAGACCTTCCTCTCCCTTGTTCCAGCAGGCAGTGGAGGTTGTAGATCTCCTCTCGATTCCAGTAGCACGACGGCGTGGTGCTGAAACGGAAGAGTATATCCCGCAGGGCTTCGCCTAAGCCAAAGCAAGTATGGTGGAGTAGAGAGGCCTTGGCAACTAGGGTTTAGAGGCCAATGGGTGGAGGTGGCCAGCGGCTAGGGCAAGGCTAGGCGGAAGCGACTTGAGGAGGCACTAGGGCGGCGGTGACTTGGGAGGGGAAATCGGCCTAGGGTTTTTTGTTGTGGGGAAAGGGGGCTCCCCTTGATACGTCGGAAACGTATCTATAATTTTTGATGTTTCGTGCTTGTTTAGTATCTACTTTGCTTTGCTTTGTCCACACTTTGAGGTGTTTTTAATGTTTTCTGGTACTAACCTATTAACAATATGACACAGTGTCAGTTGCCTATTTTCATTTGTTTTTGGTTCCAGAAAGGTAGAAAATCAATATTCTCGGAATTGGACAGGACAAAAGCCAAAGTCAATATTTTGCTGTGGGGAAAACAAAGCCGGAGTACGAGAGGGAGGAGACCCACCAGGGGGCCACACCCCCTAGCCGTGCGGGTGGGCCCGCTCCGTGCCCAGGGGGTGCAGCCGCTCTGGTGGCCCTCCAGCCTCGCCTCTTCGCCTATAAGAATGCCCCGACGCCTAAACCTTAAGTACTTGATCAATATTCCACGAAGCCATCTGTAGCCGCTGCCACCATCGTCCCTAGATCGGGGGGATCTAAAGCTCTTCCCGGCACCCTGTCGGAGGGGAGATTATCCCGGAGGCCTTCTTCTTCATCATGCCAGCCTCCGGTATGAAACGTGAGTAGTTCCACCTTGTACTACGGTTCCATGTAGTAGCTAGATGGTTGTATATCCTCCTTGTGCTTTCATGTCTAGATCTTGTGAGCTCCGTTCATGATCAAGATCTCATCTATTTGTAATCATGCATGTTGTGTTTGCGGGGATCCAATGGATATTGAGATTACTATATCTGATTGATTAATTGTTTTGTATTATTGATTCTATCATGTATGTGTTGTTTGTGATCTTGCATGCTCTCCGTTGTAAGTAGTTATCTTGGCCAAGTAGTTGCTAGTGACTCCAAGAGGGGGTATTTATGCTCGATAGTGGGTTCATGCCTCTACTTAATCAAGGGAAGTGACAGAAATTTCTACGGTTGTAGATGTGATGTTGCCACTAGGGAGAAAACAACAGTCTCTTGTTCATGGAACAAATGGATTGTTTACCTTACACACTTTGCTTAAAGCAGTTGTCTATTGCTTGCAACTTAATACTGGAGGGGGTTCGGATGATAAACTGAAGGTGGACTTGTAATCATAGATGCAGTTGGATGGCGGTCTATGTATATTGTTGTATTGCCCAATCGAATCTCATAGGATCTTTATGTCTAGTATTGCATTGTTATGCCTTGCTCGGTCCTGTCAGTTGCCTTTCTGTAATTTGTTTACCCAGCATGCCATGTTTGTTTATCTAAGGAGAACACCTCTAGTGAACTATGGACCCCGGTCCAATCTTTACCATTGATACATCTTCCACTTTTAAAGTTTACTTGTTGCAAACCATCGTCACCTTCCACACCACACAGTTAATCCTTTGTTACAGCAACCAGTGAGATTGACAACCTCACTATTTGTTGCGGCAAAGTCTTGAGTTTGTGTTGTGCAGGTTTCCACGTTGCTTCCAACACCTTTGAGACGTTTCCTTCCTCCTACTAGTTCGATAACCTTGGTTTCTTACTGAGGGAAGACTTTCTGCTGTGCTGCATCACACCTTGCTCTTGGGGTTTCCCGACGAAGCGCTCCATGTTGACCAGGCACCATCAACAAGTTTTCTGGCGCCGTTGCCAGGGAGGCTAAGGACGTATTCACAAGGGGAGTCATCCTCAACCTTTCTATTTACTTTGTTTTTAGTTTGCTTAGTTTCTTTTGCTTGGTTTTGTTTGCCTCTTTTTATCAAGAACTCCAAAAAAATTAGTTTAGTTTGGTTTGCTTTCTCCTATCAAAAACACAAAAAAATTAGTTCCTGCTCTAGCTGCTGCTGCTATTTTTGGCTTGCTCCGGTTTTGCCAAAATGAACTCTGCTGAGAACACCAAGTTGTGTGACTTCACTAGCACAAACAACAATGATTTCCTTAGCACTCCTATTGCTCCACCTGCTCCTGATGCTACCTTTTATTAAATTAAGCCTGCTTTGTTGAATCTTGTGAGGAGAGAGCATTTTTCTGGTGCTAGTTCTGATGATGCTGCTGCTCATCTCAATAACTTTGTTGAACTTTGTGAGATTCAAAAGTATAAGGATGTAGATGGATATATTATTAAGCTCAAGTTGTTTCCTTTCTCCTTAAGAAGAAAAGCTAAAGAATGGTTGCTATCCTTGCCTAGAAACAGTATTGTTTCTTGGATTAAGTGCAAGGATGCTTTTATTGGAAAGTACTACCCTCCAGCTAAGATTATATCTATGAGAAGTGATATTATGAAATTTAAACAAATTTATAATGAACATGTTGCTCAAGCTTGGGAAAGAATGAAATCTTTGGTTAAGAATTGTCCCACTCATGGACTTACTGCTTGGATGATTATCCAGATTTTTGTAAGACCCCACCTTTATAACGTAAAGGCCCCTGTGATTGCAATGCCAGTCCCTAGATCAAATTCTAGCATCCATAGTTTAAGATGAAGTACACAGATACAAAGGTCGTTATTACATCGTCATTCCAGAGATAACATAGTCTTTACAACTCAATAGCCAAAGGCTAGTACAAGAGTTCATAACATAAAGTAAATAACTATAAGTCTTCATCTTCATGTGCCATAGGCAAGCATGTTGAGTGTAGACTCACAACCGTAATCTCCATCAGAGTAACCTGCAACATCATAAGTTATAGCCACAGTGGGTCAATACATTTGAAATTGTATTGGCAAGTTATACCATAGTAGAATAGTAGTGTCTAACATGTATATAAATTTGGCTAAGTGTAGCTTAGGCTTGCTTTGCTCAAAATAGGTTTTTCTTATCAGTTGAAAAACACTAAGTTTTTATTTATCAAAACACCCAAGGAACCACCAATAGACTAGTGAACCTTTACCCTTGTTCAACCACAAGTTTTTAACTTAGAAATTGGGATGAGGAGATCCTTGATAACTTCAATGTCTTCGATGCTCAAATTGTCCGTTGCCGGGGACACGGATAAGTACTTAGGTTTTACCCTCTCGAGAGGTGGTGCACTTTCCCCACAAGACTCGACATGCATCGAGATGAGACCTTTCGAAGCATTCCCTTAGACCACCATGGAGGCGTTCCAACCTATCACCCTACCACCAACTGTCCATCTGGCTAAGTTCTTACAACCTATGTGGTCAAGGCAGAGCCCATATGCCATGTGGTTGCACTAGAAGCTTCTCAACACTAAACATCTCAAATCCCTTTGTTCCTGGGTGGCTTTCCACAAGTGTGATACACAAGGTAAACCATAGACATGGGACTTGTGTAACCACTCAACATAAAACCATCACACCATTCCACCTAGGTGATTCATTCACTTAGTTGATTTATTAATCAAAAACCCAAGACATTGACTTATCAAAATTCCATATCATGAAGATTCCACCCTTGTTTGCTACTATCTAGGCTAAGCATGATAACATAACAAGATTCTTAACTTAGAGACAATTCTACTAAGACTACAACTTCTAGGATTTTCCAAGGCATAGCATAATATACAAACTTAGAAAATTCCATGCAAGCCCTACTCAAAATATCACTAGTGCATAGTAAAAATAATAGTACAAAATACATGAAGCACCACTTGCCTTTGGAGTTGGGGGAGTAGCAACAATCCTCACAACCACAATCACCACTAGCACCAAAATCTACACATAAAATCATAGCACCAAATTCACATTCAAATAATCAAACAAAAATATACATGAATGCATGCAAATGCAATGGGATGATTTTCTACACTAAAAAAATAAAAATAAACAGTCCTGAACACAAAGTAAACTTTCTAAGGTTCAAATAAAACAAGTTTCACTCTAAAATAATTTTTAAACATTTTATATAGTGAAAATAAGCCTATAATTGGTTATGCAAATAATCCTAGTTTTCCAGAAGAAAAAGACAAATTCAAGCCCACATTAATGTAGGGCTCAATTTTCTGAATCCATTGATATATTATTGGCAAAATTTGGCCAAACAGAAGTAAAGATATAAATTTTGCAAGTTAAAAACCCTAATAGATACAAAAACAGATTTTGAAACAAAAACACAGACACGTGGCCATGTCTGATTCGCCCGTACCGTTTCGCACGGATCATGCGCATGGACCGTTAGATCTAAGTCAGATCATGTGGCCTAGATCTGGCGATACCGGTTCGTTAAGTGATTCTATCTACGGTGTCAGATCTAGATCCTATGGCCCTAGCTCAAGCGACCAATGATGGGCGGCGCGCGTAGCTACTACGGTGGCGACGGCACTTCCGTTGGCACTCTCGCGAATCTAGAGGGGCTAGGGGTGGTGCAGTAGCTTACCAGCATTGAACGGTAGCAAGGATGCTTAATGTGGCCTTGGTTTGGACAGGGGCGGGCTGCTATGGCCGTGAAAGCTCCTCGGAGTTGCGGGCAGCGTCGGGCTTTTGCGACCGGCGACGGAGGCGATGACCTGGGTCACCCTAGCGCAAACCAAAGGCATCAGTGCATGCACAATAACAAGGTGCATGAGTTGGTTTGAATCAGAGGCCAAGGGGCGTGTGAACCTGGGTGGAATTACTCGTCGGAGTTGCGGACGGCGTCGAATGCCCGCAGTGCTTGACGGAGGCGGCGACCTAGGGGGGTATAGGATGAACCAGTGGTGTCAGAAGGAGTGCAAGGACCAGAGAATCAACATCGTATGAACAAGGAATGGTTCACCGGAGTTCGTCGGGCAGCGGCTGTTCAAGCTCAAATGTTGGCAGCCTTGGGGCGCTCTGGCGATGTGGGTTGAGGGGAAACGACCATGGTGAGGTGGGGGTTAAGTAGCAGGCGTCGAGGGCGACGATTACTGCCAGAATCAATGGAATTGATTTGAATTTAATTGGCGAGGTAACGGGTGGCGATGTCGTGGTCATCGCGCGAGATTTGGGGGGAGACGATGACGACATGGCGTTGGGGCCACTGGTCAGCGAGTGCGGGTAGGGTTTGCGTGCGTGAGAGAGAGAGAGCAGAGGGGGAATAGCCCGGGTGGGCTTTGGGGCTGGTTCTTGTACTGGGCCGAATAGGTGGTGCCCTGTTTTATTTTTTCTTTGTCCTTTTCTTTTTCTGTTTTGATTTTCAGGAATGAATTTGAAACCCTTTTCAAACTTGTTTGAATTCAAATCTTTTTCTAGATTTTTGCTGTAGAGGTCCCAACCTTAAATAAGGTAGAGATCCCTGTGTTTACAATGCTAGTCCCTGGATCAATAGATAGCATCCACAGTTAAGATGTAATATCAAGAAACAAAGGTCATAATACAACTTTATAACCAAGAATAACATAATTTTATTACATCTTACATAGCTCATTTGGCTATTACATTACATTGCAGCAGAAAATCTATAAGCATGGGGTCCTTCATCTTCAAAGTGCCACAGGCAAACATGTTGGTTGTAGACTTGTAATCCTAATCAACACACTTAACATCAAATCAAACCTGCAACATAATAAGTTGCAGCCACAAGGGTCAATACATTTGAATTGTATTGGCAAGTTTCACTACTATGTAGAAATAAGTGGATCCTATCATTACATGCATATTTGGCTAAGTAGGGTTTTAGGCTCATTTGCAGAAAGTAATAATTTATCCTATCTTTTCAAAACAGTTTTGATCTTTTGTCAAAATATTTCTGAGCTCCTTGGTACACTCCAAGTGATTCAAGTCTTTATCAAAATCTTTTGAGCTCCTTGGTACACCCCAAGTGCTTCAAGTCTTTTTCAAAATCTTTTTGAGCTCCTTGGTATACCCCAAGTGCTTCAAGTCTTTTGTTGTCACTTTAAAGTTTTGCTTTTAGAAATTGGAATGTCGAGATTTCCCATAGCTTCAGGCCTTAGTTGCTCAGTATTGTCCATAACCGGGGACACGGCTAAGTACTTAGAATTTTTATCTTCTGCAGAAGTTGTACACTTTACCCACATGACACAATCTCATCTTGTTGCCACCAGCGGCCGCTGGGTAAGTACTCACCAAGATGGAGTACCGGCAGATTGAGAATGTGATGAAGTCTTTCCATAGGGTCCTCCCATACACAATGCTAGCTTGTCTTCAGGTACCAATGTAGGGTTCCTAGTTCCCTCATTTCCACTTAACCTGAAGACCAATGCATGGGTCTTCCCAATGTAGTTGACTAAGCCAGTGCCCATTTAGCATGTGGCTGTACACGGAAGCCACTGTACGAGAAACATGTTCGATCTCTAAGTCCCTGGGTGGTTTTCTTTTAGTGCACAACAAGAAGAGATTGCCATATAAACATGGTTCCTCTTGTTTCCACCTTGTCCAAAACTTGAGTATCTTTGTCCACCCAGGTGGTTCATTGAGTACTTGTTTTATTATATAAAACAAAAGTCTTTTCTGAACTTCATAAAATCTCAACATGTATCTTTTCTCAAAATATATAGCATGACTAAGCATTTTACAACTACATTGTTTTCACTAAGGAATATATAAGGGTATCCTAATAGGATTTAGCATAGCAAAATATAGTAGTCCTTCTCATGCATGTTTCAAAATCCACTAAGTGTAATGAAAATAGTAGGACTTGGATGATAGTGTCACTTGCCTTTTTGGTAGGGAATGTTGGTTCACTTCTTGATCTTGATAATCTCTCACTCTTCTAACTTCACTACAAATCAATCAAGCAAACATAGATTCAACTAGCATTCCAACCAATATTCAAAAAAATTAAACACACAAAAAATAATGGAAACAAAGTTATGCATGCAAGCATGCAAAAGATAATTTTATTTTCAAAAGTGGTTTATACTAGGCTATAAACATTGTAAGGTTCAAAGTGGTCATTTTCTAAAGTGCAAAGTCATTTGCAAAAGGGTTTTATCTATAAGCCATTTCTTAAATCAAATCATTATTTCATGTGGTGGAAAATGTTTTTAGCAAAGCAACAATTTTATGTTGTTCACCAAATAAATTGTTAATTCTCAAAAATTGGTGTTTAGGGTCAGTAGGTTTGAATCAACACATTTTCCAAAGGTTTTTCTCAAAAATCCTTTCCATATCAAAATCAATATTTTTATTTGACTAGAAATGAGCTAATTCAATTACTCAATCCTAAACTTCACAAAACACATTTTTAAATCCATAAGTTGGTTCCTAAGGTCAGTAGGTTCACAACAAACCAATTTGCAAAGATTTCAACCCTAAAATAATTTTGAAATAAATTTTATATCCTAAACAAGCATACACAAGTTTCTGCAAAACAAACATTTTACCAGAAGCTTTTTACTAAACAAAGTGCATGGTTGGCTAGGGCTTGTTCCACTGATTCCATTGATATAAAATTTGCAAATTTTGGATGTGTGGATCAAAAGTTATGAGGTTTACAAATTTGCATAAAAATCTGATTACAAATTCTGTTTTAAATCAACCAGTGCCATGCGGCGTGATATTACTGGCTGATACTGCTTTGGGCGGATTGAGCTTTCTGGACCGCTGGATCTCATTTAAATCATACGGTTCATATGCGCTCATACCCCTTCGAGTTGATTCTATTCCTACGCGTCCGATTCAGATCTAACGGTTCTCACGCAATGACCCAAAAGCAGCGGCGCTGGCGGTGGCTGGTGGTGGCGGAGCGGTCAGACGGCGGCGGAGTCGACGCTACAGGAAGCAAGGGAATAAACGGGGGTGCTCACCGTGCTTGCGAGGTCGAGGGGAAGCTCAACGCGTGGTCTGCTTCGCAAGGGGCGCTCAGGGACGGCGGCAATTCCTCGTCGGAGTAGGTGGCGGCGTCAGGCGGCTCTGGAGGTCGTCGAGGGCGACGTTGTAGATCACCCCGAGGAAGAATAAGGGCATGGTTAGACGCGGTTTGATCTGCTGATGAAGTGAGAATCAATAGGAGGTGCCGGGGCGGTCGAAACTTACCAGGGGAGGTCGCCGGAAAAAGAAGCAGACGCGGCGGCGCTCAGATGTTGTCGAAGCCGAGGCTTTGGGGCGAGCGCAGACGAACGGGGGGCACTGACAGATGCGCCTGGAACTGGGGATCACTCTCGCGTGCAGTGGGAGGCGAGAGTTGGCGAGGTGTGGCCAGAATTCGCTGGAGAGGCTCGCCGGAGCAGTGGCGGTGCAATGCAGAATCAAGGCAGCCTGGTGGCTCACTCGCAGCGGGGTTTGAGGGGAAAGAGAGGGAAGAAGCAGGCGGTTAAATGGGAGCGGTTACTTGGAGGAATCAAGGCTGTCTTCAATACGTATTCATCGCCGGCGTTTCTTGTCTGCAACGGCAGGGCGGGGTTTGGGGTTGAAGACGACGCTGAGGTGGCAGTGGGGTCTGGGCGTCAGCGAAGGAGAGAAGTGTGCGGTGGGGTCCGTCTGTCAGTCGCTGAGTGCGTCAATTCGCGAGTTCGAATCGTTTTCTGCGGGGAGAGAGGGAGTGGGCTGGTTGGGCCTTGTTGGGCTGGACAGTTGGGCTGCGTCCGTTTCTATTATTTTCTTTCTGATTGCTTTTTCTTTTTCTAATTTGATTTTCTGTTTTGAAATTCAAACAACAAATCAAACTCTCAAATGATTTCAAAACTTTGCCAAACTTTTCATTGATTTTAGTTCTGTTTAACAACACAAATTAAGGCCCAAAATAGAATAATATTTTTTTATTCTTTTCAGGATCCATTAATAATTAAAAATATAATAGATCCTTAGTTATTAAATCAAATAGGATTTGATTTATTTAAAATGTCCATTTGAAATCTAAATAATATCAAAACCATTTCAGTAGGTTTTATTTGAAAATACAAAACACTTGGAAAACTTATTTAAAATAAAACTATAAGTTTTAGTGTTTATTCAAAATGGGAAAACCTTTACTTAAATAAAATTGAATATTAATAAATCATTTTTATTTTATTAAATAAACCTTTACTCTATTTATCATATAGAAATATTTTATTTCAAAAGCTTGGCCAAGTTTTAATTTGGCTCTATAAATAATCCTTATTTATAATTCAACCTTATCATTTGAAAACCAAATCTTTTAATAAAATATCCAAAAATAGAATTCCTAATATTTTAACTTTAATGTTTATTTATCTTTTTAAATCCCTTTAGGATTTTATTTGATCAAATAGGTTTGAAGGTTTCCAGTTGGAATCAAAAAGTTTCTTCTCTCCCTAAAAATCAACAAAGTTTTATTTTATTCATTTATTTTTCACATAACAAGATTTGGAAAATCTTGGGATGTGACAGGCTACCACCCTTAAAATAAATCTCGTCCCGAGATTTGGGAAGGCTAGGATTACAAGTAGGGTCAAAGCATCTAGGGTACTACCACCCTTAAAAATTTCCAACTAGATTACATATTGGCTTGCTTGGGATCTTGGGGAAACTTCTCTGGGCAAACATCTGCATAGTGTCCTTTGTTTCCACATTTGAAACATGTGACAAGGCTGAGATCCTTCATAGGCTTGTTTATCTTGTGGTTCATCTTTTCTGGACAGTTGCTTGCATAATGTCCTTGGTTACCACAACTGAAACATGTGATAAGTTTGAGTTCTTCACGTATCTCTTGTGGACATGTTGCTGCATAATGGCCTAGCTCTTTGCAGTTGTTGCACCATACTTGGACAATTTCCTTATACTTCTGCTTTTCTGGACCTTCACTGGAATAGTGTCCCATTTCTTTACAATGATTACATTGCACATGGCTCTTGTCCTTCTTTTTCTTGGGTTTCTCCAAAGCTAGGAGTGCTTCTAGTTCATGTTCTTCATATGTTATCTTATAGGTAGGAATGTCTACTGGTTTCTTGGACCTTCTATTGCTCCTTGGATAATTCATATGCCTCTTCTTTGGTCCTTTAAATTGGGTTGTATTGCATCGTGGTATAAGTGGAGATTTTCCTTTGTCCTCATCCTTCTTGGTAGACTTAGCTCCTTCTTGATAGTTTGCAATCATTTGTTGCACTCCACCTTGTTTCCTTCGTTCAACTATGGAATAGATGGGGCATTGGATAGGGACATGATTATTTCCTTCACATAGGTAACAAGTAGCTTGAGATGTGGGACATTGGCCAGCTGGATGTTTCTCTTCACAGTTGGGGCATTGATCTCCATGCTCCTTGGAAGTATGATCCTTGTCTCCACAAATGTTTCAAGCTTTGGTTCCTTCTAGAATAACATCTTTGTCATCTTTGTTGTCACAAACTCCTTTGGAAAAGTTGCTTTCCATGTTGAGCATTTGATCTGTTACCTTATGCAACATTTGGGCTTGAGTTTCCAAAAATCCTTGCAGGGTTGGATCTTCCCCACTGGTGTTGGCTATGAATTGAGCTGTCATTTGGTTCAACTGGTTTTGGGTTTCTATGAGTTCTCTCATGTTGTCCTCTTGGTTGTTGTTGTTGTCATCAACCTTGATCTTGGAGTCTCTTGGAGTAGTCATTTGTTTGGGTTGAATTGAGATTAGAATAGGCAAAAGATTTCTAAGTAAGGATTCTAATCACACACATCACAATTCACTCAAGCAATGTGCAAGCAATCACAAACAAACATTTCACTCAAACAATGAAGTTCAAGCACATTTTAGGCAACAAAATATTTTTGTTACACCACATAAGTTGGTGTGTTTGACTTAACTAAATATGGTGGTCCATCTATATGGTTCACTTGAGATCTTTACCTTCCCCCTTTTTGGTTGTTTCACCTTGCATGAGATCATGGTTTCCTTGGAAAAATTCTTGGTCATGAAAACTTAAAAGGTGTTGATGGCTCCTTCTAAGTTGTGTTTCCTTAGTCTCCAAATCTTGAGCAAGATTTCTTGTCTCACTTGTCCTTAGTGATATCCAAGGTTGAAGTCCTTGGTGAAAATGCTGAAGATGTTGAAGTCATTAGAGTTGAAGATGTTGAAGTCATTAGAGTTGAAGAAGTCCCTTGCACATGGTGAAGTCTTTGTCCATGGGTAGGTTTTTCCATCAAGTTTGAAGTAGAAGAGATGTAGAGTCAAAACCAAAATGGTTGAGGAAAGAGTTTACAAGATTGTTTGCAAATAAGTTTTGGAACAAATGCAACTCCTATTTTTCTAAGGGGTTTTGTCCAATCCTAGGTTTACAAATCCTACAGGCAACACAATGCTCTGATACCATCTGTAGAGGTCCCAACTTTTAATAAGGTAGAGATCCCTGTGTTTACAATGCTAGTCCCTGGATCAATAGCTAGCATCCATAGTTAAGATGTAATATCAAGAAACAAAGGTCATAATACAACTTTATAACCAAGAATAACATAATTTTATTACATCTTACATAGCTCATTTGGCTATTACATTACATTGCAGCAGAAAATCTATAAGCATGGGGTCCTTCATCTTCAAAGTGCCACAGGCAAACATGTTAGTTGTAGACTTGTAATCCTAATCAACACACTTAACATCAAACCAAACCTGCAACATAATAAGTTGCAGCCACAAGGGTCAATACATTTGAATTGTATTGGCAAGTTTCACTACTATGTAGAAATAAGTGGATCCTATCATTACATGCATATTTGGCTAAGTAGGGTTTTAGGCTTATTTCCAGAAAGTAATAATTTATCCTATCTTTTCAAAACAGTTTTGATCTTTTGTCAAAATCTTTCTGAGCTCCTTGGTACACCCCAAGTGCTTCAAGTCTTTGTCAAAATCTTTTGAGCTCCTTGGTACACCCCAAGTGCTTCAAGTCTTTGTCAAAATCTTTTTGAGCTCCTTGGTATACCCCAAGTGCTTCAAGTCTTTTGTTGTCACTTTAAAGTTTTGCTTTTAGAAATTGGAATGTCGAGATTTCCCATAGCTTCAGGCCTTAGTTGCTCAGTATTGTCCATAACCGGGGACACGGCTAAGTACTTAGAATTTTTATCTTCTGCAGAAGTTGTACACTTTACCCACATGACACAATCTCATCTTGTTGCCACCAGCGGCCGCTGGGTAAGTACTCACCAAGATGGAGTACCGGCAGATTGAGAATGTGACGAAGTCTTTCCATAGGGTCCTCCCATACACAATGCTAGCTTGTCTTCAGGTACCAATGTAGGGTTCCTAGTTCCCTCATTTCCACTTAACCTGAAGACCAATGCATGGGTCTTCCCAATGTAGTTGACTAAGCCAGTGCCCATTTAGCATGTGGCTGTACACGGAAGCCACTGTACGAGAAACATGTTCGATCTCTAAGTCCCTGGGTGGTTTTCTTTTAGTGCACAACAAGAAGAGATTGCCATATAAACATGGTTCCTCTTGTTTCCACCTTGTCCAAAACTTGAGTATCTTTGTCCACCCAGGTGGTTCATTGAGTACTTGTTTTATTATATAAAACACAAGTCTTTTCTCAACTTCATAAAATCTCAACATGTATCTTTTCTCAAAATATATAGCATGGCTAAGCATTTTACAACTACATTGTTTTCACTAAGGAATATATAAGGGTATCCTAATAGGATTTAGCATAGCAAAATATAGTAGTCCTACTCATGCATGTTTCAAAATCCACTAAGTGTAATGAAAATAGTAGGACTTGGATGATAGTGTCTCTTGCCTTTTTGGTAGGGAATGTTGGTTCACTTCTTGATCTTGCTAATCTCTCACTCTTCTAACTTCACTACAAATCAATCAAGCAAACATAGATTAAACTAGCATTCCAACCAATATTCAAACAAATTAAACACACATAAAATAATGGAAACAAAGTTATGCATGCAAGCATGCAAAAGATAATTTTATTTGCAAAAGTGGTTTCTACTAGGCTCTAAACATTGTAAGGTTCAAAGTGGTCATTTTATAAAGTGGCAAAGTCATTTGCAAAAGGGTTTTATCTATAAGCCATTTCTTAAATCAAATCATTATTTCATGTGGTGGAAAATGTTTTTAGCAAAGCAACAATTTTATGTTGTTCACCAAATAAATTGTTAATTCTCAAAACTTGGTGTTTAGGGTCAGTAGGTTTGAATCAACACATTTTCCAAAGGTTTTTCTCAAAAATCCTTTCCATATCAAAATCAATATTTTTATTTGACTAGAAATGAGATAATTCAATTATTCAATCCTAAACTTCACAAAACACATTTTTAAATCCATAAGTTGGTTCCTAAGGTCAGTAGGTTCACAACAAACCAATTTGCAAAGATTTCAATCCTAAAATCATTTTGAAATAAATTTTATATCCTAAACAAGCATACACAAGTTTCTGCAAAAACAAACATTTTACCAGAAGCTTTTTACTAAACAAAGTGCATGGTTGGCTAGGGCTTGTTCCACTGATTCCATTGATATAAAATTTGCAAATTTTGGACGTGTGGATAAAAAGTTATGAGGTTTACAAATTTGCATAAAAATCTGATTACAAATTCTGTTTTAAATCAACCAGTGCCACGCGGCGTGATATTACTGGCTGATACCGCTTCGGCCGGATTGAGCTTTCTGGACCGCTGGATCCCATTTAAATCATATGGTTCAGATGCGCTCATACCCCTTCGAGTTGATTCTATTCCTACGCGTCCGATTCAGATCTAACGGTTCTCACGCAATGACCCAAAAGCAGCGGCGCTCGCGGCGGCTGGTGGTGGCGGAGCGGTCAGACGGCGGCGGAGTCGACGCTATAGGAAGCAAGGGAATAAACGGGGGTGCTCACCGTGCTTTCGAGGTCGAGGGGAAGCTCAACGCGTGGTCTGCTTGGCAAGGGGCGCTCAGGGACGGCGGCAATTCCTCGTCGGAGTAGGTGGCGGCGTCAGGCGGGTCCGTAGGTCGTCGAGGGCGACGTTGTAGATCACCACGAGGAAGAATAAGGGCATGGTTAGACGCGGTTTGATCTGCTGATGAAGTGAGCATCAATAGGAGGTGACGGGGCGGTCGAAACTTACCAGGGGAGGTCGCCGGAAAAAGAAGCAGACGCGGCGGCGCTCAGAAGTTGTCGAAGCCGAGGCTCTGGGGCGAGCGCGGACGAACGGGGGGCACTGACAGATGCGCCTGGAACTGGGGATCACTCTCACGTGCAGTGGGAGGCGAGAGGTGGCGAGGTGTGGCCGGAATTCGCTGGAGAGGCTCGCCGGAGCAGTGGCGGTGCAATGCAGAATCAAGGCAGCCTGGTGGCTCACTCGCAGCGGGGTTTGAGGGGAAAGAGAGGGAAGACGCAGGCGGTTAAATGGGCGCGGTTACTTGGAGGAATCAAGGTTGTCTTCAATATGTATTCATCGCCGGCGTTTCTTGTCTGCAACGGCAGGGCGGGGTTTGGGGTTGAAGACGACGCTGAGGTGGCAGTGGGGTCTGGGCGTCAGCGAAGGAGAGAAGTGTGCGGTGGGGTCCGTCTGTCAGTCGCTGAGTGGGTCGATTCGCGAGTTCGAATCGTTTTCTGCGGGGAGAGAGGGAGTGGGCTGGTTGGGCCTTGTTGGGCTGGACAGTTGGGCTGCGTCCATTTCTATTTTTTTCTTTCTGATTGCTTTTTCTTTTTCTAATTTGATTTTCTGTTTTGAAATTCAAACAACAAATCAAACTCTCAAATGATTTCAAAACTTTGCCAAACTTTGCATTGATTTTAGTTCTGTTTAACAACACAAATTAAGGCCCAAAATAGAATAATATTTTTTTATTCTTTTTAGGATCCATTAATAATTAAAAATATAATAGATCCTTAGTTATTAAATCAAATAGGATTTGATTTATTTAAAATGTTCATTTGAAATCTAAATAATAGCAAAACCATTTCAGTAGGTTTTATTTGAAAATACAAAACACTTGGAAAACTTATTTAAAATAACACTATAAGTTTTAGTGTTTATTCAAAATGGGAAAACCTTTACTCTATTTATCAAATAAACCTTTACTCTATTGATCAGTTCTGGTACGAACAAATTTAACCTTTACTCTATTGATCAGTGTTTATTCAAAATGGGAAAACCTTTGGATCTGCGTAGCTCTTTTGTCGGGACTGGGCTATCTTCAATCTGTCCTTTACCAATTTAACTTTCTCTTCAGCTTCCTTGATCAGTTCTGGTACGAACAAATTTATTTCTCCTACACCACTCCATAGCAATGGCGTAGTACACTTCCTTCCATAAAATTCAAATGGTGCCATCTCAATGTTGGCTTGATAGCTGTTATTGTAAGAGAATTCTGCGTAAGGCAGACTTTCATCCCAACTAGCACCATAGTCTAGGGCACATGCCCTCAACATATCCTCCAAAATCTGATTGGTCCTTTCTGTCTATCCATCAGTCTAGGGGTGAAAAGCTGTGCTGAACTCTAATCTTGTTCCCAATGATTCATGTAGTTCTCGCCAAAAATGTGAAGTGAACTGAGTTCCTCTATCAGACACGATACTCTTAGGTACTCCATGCAGACATACAATCCTATTCATATAGATCTTGGCTAACTTAGCACTTGTATAGGTAGTCTTCACGGGTATGAAATGAGATACCTTAGTTAAGCGATCCACAACCACCCAAATGGAATCATATCCAGACCTGGTCCTTGGAAATCCGGTGATAAAGTCCATTCCAATCTTATCCCACTTCCAATTAGGAATAGGTAGTGGTTGTAATAATCCTACCGGTTTCTGATGTTCCGCTTTCACTCGGCTACACACATCACACAAGGCAATATGTTCCGCGATATCTTTCTTGAGATTGTTACACCAAAATCTTTCCTTCATGTCCATTTACATTTTGGTGTTACCTGGATGAATAGAATATGGTGAATTGTGTGCTTCTTGCAGAATCAATTTCGGAAGTTCCGGATCTTGCGGAATGCAGATACGCTTTCCATACCACAAAGTACCTTGTTCATCTTCGTGGAATCCTTTAGCCTTCCCTTTGCTAATTTTACCTTTAATTTCCTCTATTTCCTTGTCCAACTTTTGGGCTTCTTTGATCTTGTCCAACAATGTTGGTTGAACATCCAATGTCATGAGTGTTGGAGATATGCCCAAGAGGCAATAATAAAGTGGTTATTATCATATCTTCATACTTATGATAAGTGTTTACATACCATAATATAATTGTATTAACCGGAAACATTAATACTTGTGTGATTTGTAAACATAAAAGAGTCCCTAGTAAAGCCTCTTGTTAAACTAGCTTGTTGGTTAATATATGATCATGGTTTCCTGATCATGAACATAGAGATGTTATTAACAACAGGGTCATATCATTAGGAGAATGATGTGATGGACATACTCCTATAGTTAAGCGTGGCATAAAGATCAAGTCATTTAATATAGTTCATTTGCTATAAGCTTTCTGATACATAGTAACCTAATTCCTTCTACCATGAGATCATGTTAATCACCATCACCGTAAGGATGCTTTGATGACATCAAACACCACACCATAACTCGGTGGCTATAAAGGTGGCATTGAGTATTCGGAAAGTATGGGTTGAGGCACATGGATCAAGAATGGGATTTATCCATCCGTATGACGGATAGATATACTCTGGGCCCTCTCGGTGGAATGTCATCCAATTAGCTTGCAAGCATGTGACTGGCTCACAAGGGATCACATATCACTGGAACAAGAAAATAGTACTTATCGGTAACGAGGTTGAACAAGGTATGCAGAGATACCGACGATCAAAACCTCGGATAAGTAAACTATCGTGAGACAAAGGGAAATTGGTATCGTATGTAAATGATTCATTCGATCGCAAAGTAATCGTAGAAATATGTGGGAGCCATATGAATTTTCAGATTCCTCTATGTCGCGCCCCGCAAAACCACTACTAGAAAATCGCGTTGTTTTTGTGCATTGCATCATCATGACCGCATGCTCATGTCATCATGCCACCTTGCATTTGAGCATCGTCATCAACATGCATTTGTTTGTCCGAAACTATTTTCGAAAAACATATTTTGTTTTCTAAATACCCCGTCTTAAATTCAACTCAAACCCGGGTCTCCGGATTATTTTGCTTTGTCTACCAACGGATTTCAAATGCCCCGTTTTAAATAATAAAATATTTATTTTATTTTTAGGGGGCAGCCGTACCGGGCCGATCCGACCCAGTCGGCCACCCCCAGTACAAAATCAGCCTACCCAAAATCCTTTCCTACCCAGTCCTATTCTACCCAGCTCCCTCCACCTCACCCCAGCCAATCACCGGTCGCCACCTCACCCTGGCCCTATCCTCCCTCCAACCATTGCGCGCCACCTCACCCCCTGGACCCGGCCCCGCCGCCACTCTCCCCTGACCCCGTTGCCACACACGCACACCACGCACGCGCCCCTGTTCCGCTTCCTCTCTCTATCGCGAGCGGCCCCACCTCCCACCTCGCCCCGCGTCTCCTCCACGCAACCCTCACCTCACCCGTCCCTGCTTGGTGCGCCGTCGCCTCTGCAGCCGGCTGCATCGCCTCGTCCTTCGCCCCTCAAGCCACCGCCACCGCTCGGTCCCTCCCTCACCTTCCTCGGCTCTCTCCTCCATGGGCCATACTTCCTCGCCCCGGCCTCTCTTCTCCATGGCCCCGTTCGCCGTGGCACCCTTCTAGCCGCATGGCGCCGCCCCAGCCTTCCTCTGCTCCTCCCATCCGCCAGGTCCTGCGCATCCCCGGCAGCGACCCCGCGAGCGCCCCTGCCCCGCGTGCTTCCTCTCGGCGCTCTGCTGCTAGCGAGTCCTCCTAGCCCCGCCGTCTGGGTCAGCCCATCCACCAGAGCAGCAGGACGCCATGGCCCCGCTCGCCTCAGCGTCCCAAGGTCTTCCCCAGTCTGCACCCCGCGCGCGCCCTCCCCGCCGCCTCTGCTCTTCCGCGAGCCCACCGCGCTGTCGGCCGCGTCCTCCTCCGCCTCTGTTGGCCAGGACCCTCCCTGCAAGCTCGCGCGCCCCGCGGAGCCATGGCCGAGCTCGCCTCCCCGTTTCCCCAAGGTCGTCCCCTGCTCGTGCTGTCCTTGCCGAGAAGGATGCTCAAGCGGGCCAAGCTGACTTGTGTGTAACATACTAGCACTCAAGATTGGCCAATCGGCTCCAATATCCGACAAGATCTTCGCCTTGGAAAAACCCGAGACCGAACCCGATAACCGCCAAGGCCGCTGACACGGATACCCCGAGTTCTCCATCTAGGACACCAAGATCGTCGAAATGGAACCGAAGGACGTCAAGTTCTTCATCCCGGCACGTCAAGTTCTTCCTCTCGGATCCGAAGACGCCGAGACCCGGGACACCAAGATCTCCGCCGTGAAACGACAAGACCGACGACCCGACAAGACCTTCGTGACAACAAGATCGACACCGACCAGGACAAATCCGATGCGCCCCGACGCCGAACCAAGTCCTCCGTCGCGGAACGCCAAGATCTACTCTGTTATCCGAGAACGATCCCGCCGAGACCGAACCCCAGATCCGGACCCTGAGACCGAACCCCGAACCCCCGGAACCAAGATCTTCCGAACCCAGATGTGTGAACCTTTTCCCGAGCCCCTATTTTATAAATGCTATATATAAAACTTGTTGCATATTAATGGTTCTTTTCGCATGCATATCATGTGGGTTGGGGGCATTATGCCAATTCATCTCATAATTAAATATGGAGTCTATATGCGGGATATCTTTGTCTTATTCCGGACTTCATTTAAATTGGCATAGCGAACCGAAACCATGTTTGGTATTGCTAATCCAACATTTAATTTGCGGGGTAGAAAAATAACTTGAACCGTTTAATTAAATGTCGGGACCCCGGTTCCGCTTAATATGATCTAATTGCACCGCACCTTTGCCATGTCATACATCATACATGCATCATGCCCGATTTTCTACCGTAGTATTAAATAGTCCATCCGGTGTTTCTTCTAGTGCTTTGCTTCTTCACGGATTAGGCCGTTGAGTTGATGCGAGTGTCGACCCGATCTTCGGATGAACCTTCGACAATGTTTTCAGGCGAGCGTCCCTGCCCCTTCTACCTATTTTGCATTTATAGTCTTTATTTCCTCCTGTTGATCTATTGCAATCTGTGTTGCGATGCTCTAGTTTTTTGTACCCGTGATATCCCTTGCAGCCTTATATTGCCTTGGACACATCCTATTACCTGTTGTTTGGTAGATAGTTGGACCTGCGCGTCGTAGTCGCTTGCTCAAGTGTTGTTGCGTGTCGTCGGTACCACAGTTGTTGGAGTATTGCCGCATGTTTAATGTTGGATATGATCATGGCTTTAATTATTGTTTAATAACTAAAATTGAAGTAGGTAAATGCAGAGGCACAGGTGGGCAATAGATGTTATTTGGTTGTTAACCGTCCACTTGTGTCCCGTAGGACCCCGAGTACTTGATACCTGTTCCTTGAATATTCGCGCTATCCACATCCGGGAGGATTATGGGACCCCCCCTGAGCCAGAGCTTGATTCATTCTTATTTCTTGGGGCCACAAACTAGTTTGAGGTTTTATTTACTATCCTGTACTTATGCCATGCTTTACTGCTTCATTTACGATTGTGCGAGGAGCACCTGTACTGTTTAGGTAAGCGGAGTGTTTCCGCGGTATCGACAAGCCCAGTCACATTTTCGGGTTCCCAGTCGTTTACAGGCACTGACGCAAACCTTGAGTCCATCTCGAAGTCAGCTAACTTCGTTGCAGGTAGCTTAATGGGGTGGCCCCCTGAAATATTTCTGAATCTGGTGATTGCTTTGTCGTGAATGCCTCGTTGGGTTTTGATTTGGTTTTTCCGAGGTTGATCGAGTGTGTGTTGCTATTTGTGCACCCCTGCAGGGTAAAACTTTCTGAAAGCCGTGTCCGCGGTTATGGACGACTTGGAGCACAGTATCTCGATCATAGACAACTATAACTAAAGTAGTGTTATAAATTTGACTTTATAATGACTAGTAACCAGCTTCACTATAATGGAATGGCTAAATAAAACTGCCAACAATTGCTTGTTTGGGTTGTCGCTTGCTACCATTGTATCTGACTAGTAAGTATTGCAACTATAACGGAATGGCTAAATAAAAGTACCAACAACTGCTGGGTTTGGGGATATCTCATGCTAATTGTATCTGACTAGTAAGTGTCGCAACTACAACGGAATGGTTAACTAAAAGTGCCCACTGCCTATTATATCAGGATGACTATCTATACCTGACTAGTAATTGCTGCAACAATAACTGAATAAATAAAACTGCCAACGGTGTGAGTTCCTCGGTTGACTTCCTCGTTTGGTCTCGAGGGGGAAATACCAGGGTGGGTATGTTTGGTGGTAGTATCAGGTTGGTTCCGGATAGGTCTTTCTTACCTCTCTCTGATAGCCGCTATTTGTATCGAGTCTCTATAGGTTGTTTAGTGCATACCGCGCTGCCGCTGCAGTCCACCATACCTATGTAGGCGAGGACCGCCGAATTCTAGCCTCGCCGTGTACTGGCCTCAGTACTGACCGCTCTCTCTCTTTTTCCTTTGCCCTTTGCCGGCACCCCTTTGTTTAAGCAGGTTTTGAGATCGACGTCGTTAGCAGGGTTACCCTTCCGGCTTGGCCTGGGCAGGGTTATGGACGCCATTGGTTATTCTTCAGGGCTCTTAGCTCAATTTGCATCTTGTCCGTAGCTGGACGCTATATCGTTTTCCAGGTGATTTGGGTCTTTGTATTGTATATCTGTATTCTTGACTCTTTGAGTCGCTGTTGTATATATATGTTTTGTGGGTTCCATCGAGGACTATTGTGTAATGATATTACTTCGTTTTCCACCCGCACGCAAGTGCCTGGTGGGCACCTTTGAATCGTTTCTATGCGGGTTTGGCGGGAAGCGCTAAAACTTGCATAGGGCCGATTCTGAGGGTGTTACACTCTATTGGTTATTGATCGGAGAAGTGTCTCGATCATGTCCGCATAATTCACGAACCGTAGGGAGACACACTTAAGGATTCGATGTTGTTGAGTAGTTATGGAATGATGAGTAAGAGACCGAATGTTGTTTGGAGTCTCGGATGGGATCCGGGATATCACGAGGAGATCCGGAATGGTCTGGAGAATAAGATTCATACAAGGAAAGTCCTATTTCGGAGTTCGGGAATGATTTCGGTGTTTTCACCAGGAATGTTCTAGAAGGGTCTGGAAGGTCCGGCATTCCAGAGGGGAAGGGTTCATGGATGTGTCATGACAATGTGGAATGGTTTCATCATGTACTAGGTCACTTGGCTGGGCAAAATAAAGAGAAGAAATCAAATCGAAGTTTGAAAGTCAAACGCCAATTTGAAAAGTCAAATCTCAAGTTTGCTTGGTGGAGGGAGAGTAGGAAACCTACTTGGGGAGGAAGTCCCACTCCCTACCACCCGCCGGCCATGAGGAGGAGTTGGAGGAGGACTCCCTCCTCCCCAAACCGCCTCTCCCCTCCTATATAAGGAGGGGTAGGGCGCCCCCTCTCCCTACACCCCAAACCCTAGCCTCCTAGCCGCCGGCCTCCTCCAAGTCGCCGCCGCCTAGGGCTCCTCTAACTCGGCGAGTTAGGGTTTCCCCAAAACCTAGCTGCCGGCCAAGCCCTCCCCTTGTTTCCCTCTAAACCCTAGAGCACCAAGGACTCTCTAATACTCCACCATACTCGCTCCGGCTTAAGGAGAAGCCCTGCGAGATCTTCCCTCTACTTCCGACACCACGCCATCGTGCTGGCGGAATCACGACAAGAGTGATACAATCTCCGCTGCCTGCTGGAACAAGGGAGAGGAAGGTATTCATCGAGTACCGAACGTGTGACCGACTGCAGAAGCGCTGTCGGAACGCAGCGCCGAAAGGATCGTCTACGCGATCTTGAGATCGGAAGTGTACGACTACATCATCCACGAGAATCTTCTCTCGTTAACCACTTTGGATCTTCGAGGGTTAGTACTCTATCGACTCATTGCTGGAATCTAGTAGATAGATCTTGGCTTGTGTGTGTTCATATGATAGAAATTTTTTGTTTTCCATGCTACGAACCCCTACAGTGATATCAGAGCCGTGTCTATATGTAGATCTGTTGCACGAGTAGAACACAATGGTCATTGTGGGCGCTCACTACTGCAGAAAGTCTTATAGCTTCCAGTTGGTTAGTGACAGACAAAACTATGCCTGTCACTAGTAAGTATTACTAGCGACAGGCAAGGGTAAGCCTGTCACTAGTGCAAAACACTAGTGACAGACAGATAAAAGTGATCGTCACTAGTATATTTTTAGAGATCGGCTGAATGAAAAAAATATTTAGTGACATGCATGTATAAATGTCTGTCAGTGGTAATGCTATGATTAGTGACAGACACAAAATGTGTCTATCATTAGTATTTTTCGTGGAGACCGGCTGAAAGAGCAAATTATTTAGTAACGGGCTTCTCTAAAGGGCCGTCATCAATAATAGGGACATGTTTTGTCAAGCTGAAAATAACCGAAAATATAAAAGCCTATGCCAACTAGACCGAGTGCCACCCGCACGCCTCTAGAACGGACTACCCGCACGTCTTCTCCACTGCGCCGACCCATCCGGTCGTGCATTCCTCGCACACTTTCTTCACTGGATTGACCCACTTGGTTTCTCTAGTGCTTGGTCGATCCAGAGATCGATGCCGAGTTGAGGTCGATGCTGAGTCGAGATCAGAAACCGAGTTTGAGTAATCGTCGTCAAGGTTTTGTTTCTTAACCAACATTGATTCAAACTCGTGTATTTATGGCTAGGTGTGTCCAAATTTAATTCCGTTTGTTCCTCCTTTCCTGTTTGAAGTACAAAATATAACGGACACTCAGAATACTTTCGAGTTTTTGCGTGCCTTTTTTTCCTGCACGTATTTTCCTTTCCCCTTTATGAATGTGGAAAAAAACAAGGAAAAAGAGAAAAAAAATCATTGTTGAGTATAATGTGGCGGACACTCGGGACTCGGCAAACCCATACCAATCTTTCAATAAAAAACACATCAGGATCACATCCTTTTCTTCCCCGCGCGTTAGGGTTTCCGGCCCACCCAGCTCCGCCGGCGCCACTCGTTTCCGCCGCCAGAGCTCGTCCTCCGCCGTACCTATCTACGCGCACCCCTCTGCTCCGCCTCCTTCCTCCAACCCCTACCGGAAGATCGAGCCGCCCCGCCGGAGCTTGTCCTTGACCGCCTCACTGGTCGAGGGCGAGCTCCCCGGCGGACTGCCCACGTCGGCCTCTCCCGTCCCGCCCCATCCCCGCTGGCCGCTCCCGTTCATTCCCTCCGGCCGCACCCGTCCCCAACCCATTCCCGCCGGCTGCCCCTGCCCCTGTCCACAGCAGCTTGAGGCGGACGATCGGCCCCCGAAGGAGCTCTAGCTAGAGGAGGCGCGAGATCGAGTGCGACGACCGGCACGAGGAGCTAGAACAGGAGCTCCACCACGAGGAGCAGGAGCTTGCCCTCCCGCTGCTCTCCAAGGACTGCTTAGCTATTTGGGTGGTGAGCATCATTTAGATATTTCCTGTAAAAATATCTTCTTCATGCGTCTGCAGATATTGACTGTACAAATACACGCCTAATTACAGGCTTTTGTTTCGTTATTCATTTGCACCTCCAACACTCTTGCTGGAGCTAAGGCCACCGCCGTCATCACCTCCTTCTAGATTCAGACGGCATCATTCCAACACACATGTTTCTTCTTCACTTTTTCTTTCAGCGTTGTCCGGCCGATGGTGCATCGTCAAAGGACCTGTCCTCTTTTTTTGTTTCCAGTCATAGTATCTTCTGAAATTAAGGTAAAAAAATGTCATGATACAATCCAGCCTCTCCCTGATCCTCTCCCTCTCCAATACTACAACCTTTGATTTGATTCCCCTCACTTTCCCTGATCCAGTCAATCTCACGAGTTTATTGCACCAGAGTATGAGGTCTATCAACAATATTTTCTAATATATCGGGCAATGAGGCCTTAAGTAGAGGAACAATAGAGGGCATTGGTGTAGCATCGGTTCATGCCCTGACAATTTTTATGATTGTAGGCTGTTACTCCTGCTAAAACTTCAGTAAATAATCAATTATTACTAAATTTCCTGCTAAATTCTCGAGATCGTTGAATATTCAGCAAAAAACCCAATAAATTTGTCTTATCTGGATTGTTAAAAAAATTTGAATCAGTTTTGTGCATCTATTTCCCTGAGCACTGCTCTTTATAGATTCTTTCCTTGTAGGCATCGGAGAAGACCAAGCTGGGTGCTACCGAAGCACCGCATATGATTTTTCTTGCCGACCCATGTTAGCCAAAGGATAATTGATGCTTAGAATCTACTGAATTCAGGTGTTTTATGTTCTTCTTTATAAATTGCCAAAACTCATGTTAGTTATGGTATATGTCATGGCTATGTAATTTTTCATTGGTAGGTATATCATGCCTAGACATTCTGTAGTGTAACATTATGTATTTTTTTCATGTTGGGAAGCAGACTAATTTCACAATGGGAGAAATTCTGATCAGATCTCTTGGTGGTTTCTTATAATTTTCAGATTGGGAGAAATTCTGATCAGATCTCTTGGTGGTTTCTTAGAATTTTCAGATTTGGTGCTTCTCTTAGCTGACTACACTACTT
The DNA here is from genome assembly GCA_916181665.1 of Avena sativa. NCBI lineage: Eukaryota > Viridiplantae > Streptophyta > Magnoliopsida > Poales > Poaceae > Avena > Avena sativa. The sequence goes on along the minus strand of OV702284.1, from coordinate 189,241,205 downwards.
AGCAATGCCATTCTGTCAGGACTAACTTCTTTTTCAAGCATTTCTGTTTGGTGCAACTAAGCTGTGAGGGCACGATAAGCTGGACTTTGGAGACCCAATGGCATTGCTAATTCACTAATTGGATGAAGTTGAATGCAAAGTATTCGATTCACCGTACGATAGTAATTTCTGTTTGGGAAAGTGATAAAGCAAAGATAAGTGTGCGTGCATCTCCTTTCAGTCAAAGATTTATAAAACATGATGTCTGCTATAATATTTTCTGTTAGCCTTTGTTCAGTTGCTCTTGTGGAGTTGATGCCTTGGTTTATACTTACCTTTGCATTGATCTAAGATTCCATGATATAAATTTAACGTTAAGTTTCAGTTTATTGATTTGGTTAACTAACAGTCTCATACTCTGGTTCTGGCTGCTCCTTTCAGGCAATGGTGGATTACTTCAATGGTTGGCTGGTGTTTAAGGAAGATCAATATTTGTGTTCACCTATCTTGTTTATCAACTTCTGCAAAAACTTTGGGCACTGTCGTGTGACATCCCTACTTTACCAGCTGTTCTTTATGAACCTATGTTATTGGTTTCATGATACAACAGTGTTGCTATATGGTTGCCATATATGTTCTCTGAAGTGAAAAGCTGCAACATCCTGTGATGAATCGATGAGTCTTGCCAAATAATTTACAGTATAAAAGGGTGATTTGCGGTAGATCAGAGGGGGTCTCTATCTTGTTGGGTTCTCGCCTGTGCAAATATTATGTCATCATTGGTAAATGGATTTAATATTTTTAACATCTTATTATGCTATATCTGGAATATTTGTGGGAAACACATTTAATTTTTTTTATTACTTACATTCAATCCAGTGACGAGCAATATAATGGGCTGTCACTACAAAACCCCATAGGGTTGCAGCCTTTGATCCCAATTAGTGACATGCATCTATTTTGCTAGTCACTAGTATACAAACACCAGTGGCATGCACGTGCAAATGACTGTCACTGGTACACATACTAGTGACGGGCAAGTGTCTGTCACTAGTAACCTTGTACCAATGACTAGTTATTAGTGACAGACAAAGCGTCTGTCACTAATGTGTATTTTGAGTCTGTCACTGATAGACTATTCTGCAGTAGGGGTTGATGCTTTTGTTGTCGATTGCTTCTTGTGTACTTTGCATCTTGCGGGATGGTGGGATGAAGCGGCCCGGGCTAACCTTACATGACATCGTTTATGAGACTTGCTCCACGGTTGACATGCAACTTGTATTGCATAAGTGGCTTTGCGGGTGCCTGTTTCTCCCAACATAGTTACGATTCAATTTACAACGGGTGATTTACAATACTAGTATCAATGTTGTGGTTCTTGTTCGTAAGTTAGAACGACACTCATTTAAAGCCCCAAACCACGTAAACATGCAAAGAAAATTAGAGGCGTCTAACTTTGTTTTGCATGGGTGTGCTGTGATGTGATATGGCCATGATTGTGATTATATATGATGTATAGAATGTCTCTTATTGTAAGTTGGCAACCGGAAGGAGCCATATGGTTGTCTTTTAAATTCCGTTAAGACCTGCATGTCTATTCAAAAAAGTTGTAATAGTTGATGCTAGTGGACGACAACCATGAAGCGGCGCCATTGACCTTAACGCCACACCGGTGATGATGGAGATCATGTTCGTGCTTGAAGATGGAGATCGGAAGCACAAGAAGAAAGGCCATATCATATCACATATTATGAATTGCATGTGATGTTAATCCTTTATGCATCTTGTGTTGCTTAGTTAACGACGGTAGCATTATAAGATGATCCCTCAAGCACACAAATTTCAAGTTTTAAAGTGTTCATCCTTAGTAAGAACCGTTGCTAAAGATCGTTGTTTTGAAGCACCACGTGATGATCGGGTGTGTTAGATTCTGCGAGTGTATACAACGTGAGCAAGCCAGATTTGCTCATGCAGAAGCTAAGGTTTGATCTTGATGAGCCTAGCATGTACAGACATGGTCTCGGAACACGGATCACCGAAAGGTAAAGCATGAGTCATATAGTAGATATGATGAACATGTTGATTGTTCGCCATTGAAGCTACATGATTAAAAGTTGAACACTATTTATCATAAATTAAATCAAATTGAATTTGCATAATTGTTGTAGTCATTAGCATCCGTTTACCACCTTGCGCTTAGTTATAATTGAGATGATAGAACAACAGAATTTTGGTTAGTTACTTTACGAACTGGTATCGTATTGTTTTGAAGTGTTAATCTAAAGTTTAAAAGTCCTATTGCAAACTTTCAGTAAGTTCTGGTTACTCCATGAAGTTTAATAATTGGTATTAAATCAAGAGTGACAATTCCAAGTGTTAGTGTACGAGTATCATGTTTGCCTCCATGATTCTTGATATTCAAAGGATTGTCTTAATATCAAGGTTATCTAGGATCTGAAAGAGTTGTTTCAGAAACCATGATGTGTGGAAGATATTGTGATATCTGAAACGAATTTTTGGTTGCAACATGATAGAGTACAATATGGCAAAAGTCATGTTCTCATATTTGATGAGAATTTGCAAAAGGTTGGAGACACTAGTTGTCCTAATCCTCTAAAAGGTTTTGGAGAGCAACATTATACTCGCGATTCACCGTTATAAGCTAAAAGTAGCTTGATCATGGATAATTTCATGATAAGGGTGAATATTTGATGTAGGTAAAATGTTTACTACACCAAGAGATTACTAACGAAAGGATTTTGAAAGAACACCAAACATTTGATGATGGTGATCTACTTCAAAGTGCAAGTCCAAAGACATTGGTATTTTACTATACATGCTTTGGACCATGTGTCATGTATATGGCTCCACTATTGATGTTGATAGATTCTTTCAAACAGAAAAGGAAATCATGAAAGAGAATCTCATAAATATATGGCAGAAAAGAAAAGACTAGAATTGTTCAGCTTAAGTATATATATGATATACATGTTATGGATATATTTTTTGCTTATTAAACAATGTGGTTCTTAAGTATTTGATACTGAATTTGTTGGTGTGAATCGTCATACGAAACAACACAATTCATGAACTACAATGGCCTAAGTAACTAGCAAAAGAATATGTGATGATGTTCATCGGGAACAAATAAAGGGTTATTGTGCTGCTTGTTAAGCATCAAAGCTTGCCTTCAAGATTTGTTTTATCAGGTATTATTAGAACAAAAGGGTTATTCAAATAATTGTCGTAATCCATAAAAGATGGATGATTCACAAATCTCGTTGGAGAAATCATATCCATAAAACTAGTGCTAAAAATGTCGAAAGACAAATTGATTGAAAGATCACTTAGGAAGTGACATCGCCGTTTAAATTATATTGGAAAGAAAACATGAAGAAAATCCATGTGGATGGAATTTTGGAGTTTTTTTTAATTTTTGATCAAATGACGCTTGTGAAACTTTCCTAGAGATAATTAAAACTTCGTTCATAGGCCAAAAGGGAACGAATGACTAGCTTATTGGAACTTGTACGTATTGTTGTATGAAGTCCATTATGTGTAGTCAATAGCGATGGATTTCAACTTCATATGCTTTCTCCAAAAATTTGAGTGAATATATGAATTTTTACTTAATAAGGATGAAGTATGAAACATTTTAAAAGTTCAAAGATTTTCAAGATGAAGTGCAAAATCATTGTAACAAGAATATAAATAGTTTATGATAAGATCATAAAGAAAGATATTTGAGTTACAAGTTTAGCATAATACCTAAGATTTAAGGAATCGTTCCGTGGATTTGCTTTTCCCGAAACACCATAAGAGTATGGAGCGTTCGAGATATGTAATTAAACCTTGTTTGACATGGTAAGATCAAAGGTGTAATTCATAAAACTGTCATTATATTTTAAAGATTAAAAGCTTTAGAGACTACCGTTTTTCCACTGAAAAGAGCTCCATCATAATCCGTTGAAATGAAACCATATAAAGTTATGGTTTGCGATAAAACCCAAGTTGTCCTTTCTTAAACATTGGTATGCTATGCATAAGAAAGATGTTTGCAACCAAAGTTGGATGAACCTGTCTTTGTATGTTATTTCGAATAACTGTTAAGTAATCCTCCATAACACCGGAGACAAAAGTGTTTGTCGCTTAGAACGTCAAGTTTCTTTGAGAAGGAATTTTCTGTGAAAAGATAAGTGGGAGGACAATAGAACTTTGATAAGGTTAAAAGAACCTTAGCTATATGTGCAAAGTTGCGCAGCGCCGAAAAGTGTTCCGGAGGCAGCAACAATGCTCATGGCTCATGTGCCTCAAAGGTTGTGGTCACTGAGATCTAAGTTCCTATTGAAACAAGTAGGTTGGGTAAACAATCAAATACCAAGATTTGAGAGTTAAATCATTATTTGACAATAATGATCCGACTACATGCAAAGAAACGATGATGGGCCCTGACTCTGTCAAATGGCTTGAAGTCATAAAATCCGTGATAGTTCCATATACGAGAGATCAAGCTTTGAACTTGAAAGACCCTCTGGAAAGGTACAATACCTTACAGTCATATTTGGATCTATAAAGAAATAGACATGGATGTTTCACATCTATGAAATTATCGACATATCGGGAAAGAGTTCACGACAATGTTCAAAGAATTGACTATGACAAGATCTGATCTTTCATTAAGCGATATTTAGTCTAGACGGATTAATATAGCAACCACGACATATAAATTTTGTTATGTGTTGAATAAACAAAACAAGTTCTTCTAATACAATGGTTACCTAGGACGTGTGCATGAAACAGTCCAAAGGGTTTTGTTAATTCAAAGGATGCTAAAAGCATATGCAAACTTCAATGGTTGAAGTAAGCATCGCAGAGTTGGAATCTTCACTATGATGAAACTGTTAAAATAGTTTAATTTCATTAGAGACGATGAAGATGCTTGCATTTGCAAGAAATTAAGTGGGAGCGCTAAGGCATGTTTCTAATACATTATGTGGAAGACATATTGTTGATTGGAAATGATGTATCTTTTTATTAACACGGGATAAGAATTTCATCTCGATGAAAGGCTTAGGCAGAAACCAAATATTTGGCATTAATGTCTATATGGATAAATTGTGATGCCAATATGGTTGTGCCAGTAGTACATAGATGAGATATTGAATGAGTTCAATATAGAAACTACAAGAAAAGTTCTTGTTGCACAGGAAGGATTGAATAAAGATTTAAGTATTTTTGATACTTGATAGATACAATCACAAAGAGTATTTTATCAATCATGCTGTGAGGTGTACAAATCCAGATATGTCCTATGCTCTAAATGTTATGAGCATTCATAAGATGATTATTGGACGATAGTAAATATATTCTTATGATCTTGTAAAAGAACTAAGAATATATTATTTTGTAGAAGTGACAAATAGATGGTTAGTTCATTGTAAATGAATTACATTGATACTAGTTTTGTCACAAAGTACAAATTAAGTTTATCTCAATCTAAACTAAGGGTGGCACAATATGATGGAATGTGAGTTCCATAATGAATTTGGATGAGTTCCAAAGTTAAGACATTGTGACAGATACTACAACAAAAGGCTAAGTATATAACTGCTATTATAGCAGCAAAAGAGGGCATTTGTGTCAAGTAGTTTGTTATCAAACTAGGTGTAGTTCACAGCAGGGATAATGCTATGAATATTGTACGACAATATTATCAACATGTTTTAACCCCAAAGAACTAAAGGTCACACCAAAGGACCAAATTTGTACAAAGCCATCTCATTAGAGAATGAGTGATGCATAGAGACGCAAAGACATGCAATTACACACGGACCTGGAAGTGTCAGATCCGGAGATCAGTTGACCACTAGCAATCGTGTACATACGACACCAGAAAGCCATAGGTGTTGAATACACAAAGGTTTGAAACTAGATTATTGACTCTAGTGCAAGTGGGGGGCAAAAATCACATAATTAACCTCATTATGGTAAGAAATCATAAAATAACCTGCTTTTAAAAAGATTTCACAATCTAACATATTTGTATGACGCTCTACCGAAAAGCTCCATGCTTAGTAGCACGATGCTCTCGTGAAAAGCGTCATGCAACCTATAGCGCTTTGGTAAAAAACGCCATCCTCTCGGCTGACGTGGCGGTCAACCGTGCCCGCGGACCCACTTCTTTAGCATGGCGTTTTTGCCGAGGGCGCCATGCTTATGACTTAGCAAATCTTCTCGAGAGATTTTGTTTGGCTCGCGCACAATCTCCGTAACACCGCGCCATGGTTGCATAACTCTTTTGCCAAAAGCGCCATGGTCAGTAGCATAACGCTTTTGCCAAAAGCGCCATGCTCACTAGCACGACGCTTTTGACAAAAGCGCCATGGTCATGACTTAGAAAATTTTATAGAGAGATTTTGATGGGCTCGTGCACATGCATGTAGGCACGACACCCACTGCAAAAACGCAATGCATATTGGCATGGCGCCCCCTGCAAAAACGCTAAAGTAAAAAAATGGTCCCGTGGCCACGGTTGACCGCCACGTCGGACCAAACGATGGCGTTTTTGACCAGCGCGCTAAATGGACCATGACGCTTTTGAGGAGAGCGTCGTGCTACTAACATTGGCTCTTTCTTGTAAAGCGTCATGCGAGTAGGTTAGATCGTGATATCTTCAAAAAAGCAGGTTATTCTGTGTTTTCTTTGCAACTTTGGGTTAATTCTGTGATTTTTACCCAAGTGGGGAGACTGTTGGAGATATGACCAAGAGGCAATAATAAAGTGGTTATTATCATATATTCATACTTATGATAAATTTTTACATACCATACTATAATTGTATTAACCGGAAACATTAATACTTGTGTGATTTGTAAACATAAAAGAGTCCCTAGTAAAGCCTCTTGTTAAACTAGCTTGTTGGTTAATATATGATCATGGTTTCCTGATCATGAACATAGAGATGTTATTAACAACAGGGTCATATCATTAGGAGAATGATGTGATGGACATACTCCTATAGTTAAGCGTGGCATAAAGATCAAGTCATTTAATATAGTTCATTTGCTATAAGCTTTCTGATACATAGTAACCTAATTCCTTCGACCATGAGATCATGTTAATCACCATCATCGGAAGGATGCTTTGATGACATCAAACACCACACCATAACTCGGTGGCTATAAAGGTGGCATTGAGTATTCGGAAAGTATGGGTTGAGGCACATGGATCAAGAGTGGGATTTGTCCATCCATATGACGGATAGATATACTCTGGGCCCTCTCGGTGGAATGTCATCCAATTAGCTTGCAAGGATGTGACTGGATCACAAGGGATCACATATCACGGGAACGAGAAAATAGTACTTATCGGTAACGAGGTTGAACTAGGTATGTAGAGATACCGACGATCAAAACCTCGGATAAATAAACTATCGTGAGACAAAGGGAAATTGGTATCGTATGTAAATGGTTCATTCGATCGCAAAGTAATCGTAGAAATATGTGGGAGCCATATGAATTTCCAGATTCCTCTATTGGTTATTGATCGGAGAAGTGTCTCGATCATGTCCGCATAATTCACGAACCGTAGGGAGACACACTGAAGGATTCGATGTTGTTGAGTAGTTATCGAATGATGAGTAAGAGACCGAATGTTGTTCGGAGTCTCAGATGGGATCCGGGATATCACGAGGAGATCCGGAATGGTCCGGAGAATAAGATTCATATAAGGAAAGTCCTATTTCGGAGTTAGGGAATGATTCCGGTGTTTTCACCAGGAATGTTCTAGAAGGGTCTTGAAGGTCCGACACTCCGGAGGGGAAGGGTACATGGATGTGTCATGACAATGTGGAATGGTTGCATCATGTATATATCACTTGGCTGGGCAAAATAAAGAGAAGAAATCAAATCGAATTTTGAAAGTCAAAGGCCAATTTGAAAAGTCAAATATCAAGTTTGCTTGGTGGAGGGAGAGTAGGAAACCTACTTGGGGAGGAAGTCCCACTCCCTCCCACTTGCCGGCCATGAGGAGGAGTTGGAGGAGGACTCCCTCCTCCCCAAACTGCCTCTCCCCTCCTATATAAGGAGGGGTAGGGCGCCCCCTCTCCCTACACCCCAAACCCTAGCCTCCTAGCCGCCGGCCTCCTCCAAGTCGTCGCCCGCTAGGGCTCCTCTAACTCGGCGAGTTAGGGTTTCCCCAAACCCTAGCCGCCGGCCAAGCCCTCCCCTTGGTACCCTCTAAACCCTAGATCACCAAGGCCTCTCTCATACTCCACCATACTCGCTCCGGCTTAAGGCGAAGCCCTGCGAGATCCCCTCTACTTCCGACACCACGCCGTCGTGCTGCCGGAATCGCGAGGAGAGTGCTACAACCTCCGCTGCCTGCTGGAACAAGGGAGAGGAAGGTCTTCATCGAGTACCAAACGTGTGACCAACTGCGGAAGCGCTGCCGTAACGCAGCACCGGAAGGATCGTCTACGCGATCTTGAGATCGGAAGTGTACGACTACATCATCCACGAGAATCTGCTCTCGTTAACCGCTTCGGATCTTCGAGGGTTAGTACTCTATCGACTCGTTGCTGCAATCTAGTAGATAGATCTTGGCTTGCGTGTGTTCATACGATATAAATTTTTTGTTTTCCATGCTACGAACCCCTACAATGAGATATCCTTCAGGCACTATCTCCAATCTGAGATCTTTGAATTGAGCACATAGATCATCTGGCAATTTTCCTTTAGTAAGGCCATTCACATAAGTCTTATGACTTAAAGCATCTGCTACAACATTTGCATTACCGGGATGGTATTGCAAACTCAAGTCATAGTCCTTGATGATCTGTAGCCACCTTATTTGTCTCATATTGAGTTCCTTCTGAGTGAAGATATATTTCAAACTCTTTTGATCCGTGAACACTTCACAACATTTTCCCAAAAGATAATGTCTCCATGTTTTGAGTGCATGGACAACAGAGGCTAACTCTATATCATGAGTAGGATAATTCGCTTCATGAGTTTTGAGTTGTCTCGAGGCATAAGCCACAACTTTCCCTTCTTGCATCAAAACTCCACCTAATCCTTGGTGAGATGCATCACAATAGACTTGGAAATCCTTCTCCAAATCTGGCAGACATAAGACTGGTGCTGATATTAGTCTCTTCTTCAATTCTTGGAAACTGATTTCACATCCTTCAGTCCAATCAAACTTCTTATCTTTCTTAAGTAACTTCGTCATCGGCTTAGCTACCTTTGAGAAATTCTCAATGAACCTTCTATAGTATCCTGCCAAGCCTAGGAAACTGCGAACTTCTTTAACTGACTTGGGAGATTCCCACTCAGTTACAGCTGACACCTTTGTGGGATCGATAGCTATACCATCTCCTGACCCAATATGTCTAAGAAATCCAACTTCATTCAACCAAAATTCACACATACTGAACTTGGCATACAACTTGTGCTTCCTGAGTTTCTCAAGTATCAAACGCAAATGTTCTTCATCCTCTTCTTTGCTCTTGGAATAGGTCAAAATGTCGACGATGAATATGACAACAAACTTGTCAAGAAACTCCATGAACACCTTATTCATCATGTTCATGAAATAAGCTGGTGCATTTGTTAATCCAAATGGCATCACGGTATATTCGTACAATCTATACCTGGTGGTAAAAGCAGTCTTAGGTATGTCTTTCTCTCTAATCTTTAGCTGAAAGTAGCCTGATCGGAGATCAATCTTTGATAACACATGGTCTCCTTCTAGCTGATCAAATAGATCATTGATTCTAGGCCAAGGGTACTTGTTCTTTATAGTCACTTCATTGAGTGAACGATAATCTATGCATAACCTTTGACTTCTATCCTTCTTATCAACAAACAGAACTGGTGCACCCCAAGATGAAGAACTTGGTTGAATAAATCCTTTCTGTAACTGTTCTCCAAGTTGTTTCTTGAGTTCTTTCAACTCATCAACTGACATCTTGTAGGGTCTCTTTTCTATGGGTCCATATCCTAGCAGTAAGTCAATCAGAAACTCCACATCTCTATCTGGTGGCATTCCTGGTAACTCTTCTGGAAACACATCCGGTTATTCCTTCACAACTGGTACATCATCTATGCTAACCCCCTTAAGAGAATTTAGCTTACTCCCTTTAGATTCAAAGTTAGACTTGCACCTAATCCGTTTCTTATCCGGGGTTGTGAGTGTAACAGTACGATTGGCACAATCTATTACTCCTTCATACTTAGTCATCCAATCCATGCCCAAAATTACATCCAATCCTTGGGATTCTAGGATTATCAGACTAACTGGAAACTTATACTTTCCAAATTCTATCACTAGATCATGACATCCAAAATTCACTATCATCTCTCCTCTGGGAGAGCTTACTTTAATAGGACACCCAATAGTTTCAGTTGGAAGTCCATTTTTATCAAAAAATGTTATTGATATGAATGAATGCGATGCGCCGGTATCAAAAAGAACAAGTGCTGGAAAAGAATTAAGCTTGAACTTACTAGCCACAGCATCAGACTCTTCATATATTTCTTCCACATTGATGTGGTTCACTTGTCCCTTCTAAAAAGGGTTGGGATTGTTGGCTCCATCAACTTACTTTTCTGGGTAGTGCCCAGTCTTCTTGCATTTGAAGCACTCAACCTGACTGATATCTCTTTTAGCAGGCTGACTTCCATTGCCATTCCCACTGTGGTGGCTCTTGTGTCCACTCTTGTGATTCTTATATCTAACATTCTCATGGTTGCGTGTAAGATCCCTCCTTTATAAAGGAAAAGGATCCCTATGATTGCAATGCTAGTCCCTGGATCATTGCTAGCATCCACAGTTTAAGATGAAGTACACAGATACAAAGGTCTTTATTACACTCATTCCAGAGATAAACATAGTCTTTACAACTCCAAGGCCATAGGCCTAGTACAAGAGTTTGAATAAGTAAATAAATAAAAGTCTTCATCTTCATGTGCCACAGGCAAACATGTTGAGTGTATACTCATGACACCTAATCCTCATCAGAGTAACCTGCAACATCACAAGTTACAGCCATAGTGGGTCAATACTTTGGAATAGTATTGGCAAGTGATACCTTAGTAAAATTTTAAGTGTACTAGATACTATATGCAATTTGGCTAATTGTAGCTTGGCTTGCTTTGCTCAAAATAGATTTTTCCTATTAGTTGATATCACTAAGTTTTTCTTTGTCAAAACTTTTCCCAAGGAACCACCAATAGACATTGAGGTCCTTCACCCTTGTTCACCCACAAATTTTACTTAGAAATTGGGATGAGGAGATTCTTGATAGCTTCCATGTCTTGATGCTCAAGTTGTCCATTACCATGGACTTGGCTAAGTACTTAGATTTTTCCATCTGCAGAGGTTGTGCACTTTCCCCACCAGACTTGGTTTCACCAAGACAGGACCTTTCATAAGCCTTCCCTTAGACCAAATGGACGCGCTCCAACCTATCATTCCCACTACCACCAACTGTCCAAATGGCTAAGTTCTAGCAACCTATGTGGTCCAGGCAGAGCCCATATTGTCAAGTGGCTGCACTAGAAGCTTCTTAACACTTGGCCTCTAAAATATCTTTGTTCCTGGGTGGCTTACCACAAGTGAGATACACAAGGTAAACCATAGAAATGGGCCTTGTGTAACCACTCAACATAGACCTTTCCTTCCATTCCACCCAGGTGTTTCATTAACTTAGTTGTTTTATTAGGCAAAACACAAGTCCAAAGACTTGGAAATATTTTTATCATAGCATGTATATTTCACCAACCCTTGTTTGCTACTAGCTAGGCTAAGCATGGCATAGATAGTAACTTAACTTAGAGATTCCCTAGCAATTCTATTACTACTAGGATTTCCCAACATGGCATATAAGTAAAATATAGCATGCAAGTCTAACAAAATATTTCTAATGCTTAGTAGAAAACATAGGAATGATAATATTCATGAAGTACCACTTTCCTTGGTAGTTTGGAGAGTAACTACACTCCTCACAATCACAATCACTAGCACCAAAATCTACACAAAGAATCATAGCCACAATCACATACAAAACATATACAATGAAAAATATATGCATGCATGCAAAATGATATGTGATGATTTTAAAAACTTAACAAAGCAAGTATACAGTACTGATTCATAAACAAGTCAAAAACTTGCCAACCAACAATTATCTAAACCCTAAATTAATTCCTAAACATTTCATATGCTCAAATTAGCCCTACACAAGTTTCTGCAAATAAAACCTTTTAAACAGAAGCAAATTATTAAACACATTGCATAATTAGAAAGAGCTTGCTCTCCTGATTCCAACGGTATAAAATTTGTCAAATTCTAACGTGGGGATCAAAAGTTATAGCCAAAACAAATTTGAACATCAATCAGATTCAAATCCTGTTTTAAATCTAAACTCCAGCCACGCGTCTGTTTCTAATTGGCCCATACTGTTTCGCGTTGGATCGCGCTTCTGGGCCGTTGGATCTACTTAACCCGCATGGCTCAGATCTACTCATAATGATTCGTTAAGTGATCTAATCCTACGCGCTGGATCTAGATCTGACGGCTACGAATCAAGCGACCAAAACTGAGCGGCGCTAGCGGCGGCTACTGGCGGCGGCAAGCTCTGCCTACGGCGGCGCGGCGCTACAGGTCGTCCTAGGGTCATCGGAGGGGCTTACCAGAACCGTGGCGACGTGCTGATGCTCAACCTGGCGGCGGCTTGGCAAGGGGTGCACGGAGTGGGCTGCTGGAGCTCGTCGGAGCTGCGGGCGGCGTCGGGTTCGAGTAGACGGCAACGTTGGCGACGCTCCTAGTCTCCCTAGCACAAACAAGCGGCACCAGATGATGCACAAGACAGTGGCGAACAACTTCGTGTGAGTCAGAGGCGAAGGGGCGCAAAGGGCTTACGGAATTTGGTCGCCGGAGTCGAGGTTGTCATCGAGAGCTTGCGGTGTTGAACGGAATCGACGACCTGGGGCCGTATAAAGGGAACCAGCGGTGTCAGTAGTTGCGCAAGAAAGTGGCGAGGCTGTCTGCAAGAACCAGAGGGCGAGGGGCGCACGGGACTCACCGGAATCGGTCGCCGGAGTGCTCTCTGACTGCGGCGGTGCGAGGTTGAATGCGGGCAGCCTGGGGGCGCTTTGTGCCGAGGCGGTGGAGTTTGGGGGGAAATGGAGAGGGGGTAGAGGGGGTTTAAGTAGCATGGTCGCGAGCGAGATTTACTCCAGCATTCAACGTGAATTTACGCCACGAATCAATACAGGGAACGCCTGCGTGATTTGGGGATGAACGAGTCGCTGGGTGGAGACGACGATGGTCGTGTGGGTCATGGTTGTCAGCGAGAGGAAAGGAGAGGGAGTGGGTCCTACCTGTCAGTCACTCAGCAGGTGCGGAGGTGAGTGAAGAAAACAGTTCGCGGGGTGGTGTGTTGGGCTTAGCTGGGCTGGTTGGGCCAGATTCATCTGAGTGATATTTTTTTCTCTCTTTAAGCTTTTTCTTTTTCTGTTTGTTTTTCTGAAATGGTTTTCAAACCTCAATTCAAATCTGTTTGAATCCAAAGCTTTTCAGGACTTTTGTACAGACAAACTTGTGCTCAAATAAGTGTCAAACACATGTGTTCACTCAAACACACTTGGGTCTTTTGAAAATAAAAATAAAACCATGCCTTTATGAGGTGTGATAATAGGCATAGATTTGGTTTTATTTCATATTTTGCTTTGAGACTTTGCTCAAGTTTTTGAAATCATTTGAGTTTGGATTCTAAACAATATTGAATGGTTAACAATACTTTTCTCAAAACAAGTAGCACAAGGCTTGAGTAAACTTTACATAAAATAATAAGCACAAATGCTTCTGTTTTGAATTGATTTGTTTGAAATGAAAATCATATGCTCATGGATGCATGGATGCTATGCATAAGTTTAAAACATGATTTTGAGGATGTTACATTGTGGTGGTGCTTGTTCTCATGGTGACGGTTACTGTTGTGGTGGCTGTTATACTTCCCATGTTTGTGGGACCCAGAACCTCCACTATCATTACTATGGGAATGCTTGTGAGACGATCCAGAGTTGTGCTTGTCAAAGTGATGCTTCCTCTTCCTGTTCTCAACCTGCTTCATCTTTCTTTCCAAGATGGTGGCCTTGTCACACAGTGATTGATATGCTGGGACATAGGCAATAGATAGATGCAGGTTCATCTCATCATTCGGTCCCTCGAGGAATTTCTCCTTCCTCTTGGCATCAGTATCAACCTCATCCGGTGCATATCGCGCCAGATTGTTGAACTCCTCAATGTATTCCGCCACACTATAGTGATGCTGCTTTAAATTATGGAACTCCTTCAAATTCATCACCCCTGATGAGATGTAGGCAGTACGGAAACCATCTTCAAATATGTCCCAAGTCACATCTTCAAGGTGAGTGGTGATTTGGAAGTTGTCCCACCATGTTGCTGCTGGTCCTTCAAGCAGATATGCTGCGAATCTGACCTTTTCCTCATCGGTGCAGCCAACAGTGACTAAGTCCTTGTTCACAGAGCATAACCAGTCATTGGATGCCATTGGATCAGTGGTTCCTGAGAACTTGGTTGGCCTCAACCTCAAAAACCTTGTAAGCATGTCAAAGGCTGGCAGGTTCTTTTGGTTGTTGTTGTTGTTATTGTTGTTGTTCTGGCTCTAATTTTGATTTGCCATGAACTGGGTCATCATCTGCATCAGTTGAGTTTGAGCTGTCATTAGCTGCTGCATATCAGGATTGACGTTATTGTTGTTGTTGTTTTGGTTGGGATTGGCACGACGATGAGGCATCTGTGGTTTCAATAAGGATAAGTAATGAGATATAACTCATAGATGCTAACATGCACAATACATCTCATAGCAACAATAACAATAAACAAACACAAGATAAACATAGGGTTTGATCAATGTAAACAACAAATTTTGGAAAAGTAAACACACTAGCAATACATCCACATGTTGGATGATCATTGCGACTCGATAAATCAAAGGATGATATATAAATCGATAGTTGAGTAGTCAACACTACTCCGACATGTCGACCTCCATGTCCACAAGAGTAAGTCCGGCTGTCTCCATGGCTGTCTTGTACTCCTCCACGCTGGTGGTCAAAGCCTCGACCTTCGCACGAAGGGCTCTCTTCTGCGAGCGCAACCTCTCTATCACTCCCTGCTGGGTCTCTAGCTCAAAGTCTTTGGCCTCTATCTCGGCTCTCATGTACTTGATCTTCTTGTTTCTGTCCTGCACTCTCTTCTCTTGATTATTGATCTTCTTGTCCTGGCTCTCGAATCTGGCATCCATCTCCTTAACGATCTCGTCCTGCTCTGCGAAGATCTTGTCCTTCTCCCTCAACTAAACCTGAAGCTCGTCATTGCTAAGCATGACGTTGGCCCTATCTGTGTCAAGGTGTCTAACGATACTCTCTAGGTCCTGGAGGTAGATATGTACAGGCTCAATCGTCTCTCTAGTACCGTCATCATATACTACAGCCTCACCCTGCTCGTCATGTCTCCCGAATGGGTGGAAGTAGAGGCCCCGGAGCTCGGTAGAGTGTCGTCCGCAGAGGCGTCCAAGTAGCTCCTACATTACTACATCTAGTCCCTTCTCCATGTCATCATGCATCAACTTGAAGGTAATCTCCTCCATGGGTGGCTCTGTCTAGCGTCCAGGCTGTGAGACTCTAAAGCCCAAAAGATCCTTCCTCTCGAACTTGGTGAGCTGAAGTGCCTTAATACTAGGAAGTGGGAGATTGAGCACACTAGTGAGCTCCACAAGACGAGAACCGAAACAAGTTCCCTTGAACTCCTCGGCAGTGCTGATAACAAGGCTAGGCATCTATTGCATAAGATAGAGAAAAATTAGAAACAATACAAGTAGAGAGAAAAACACAAGATAGTGAAACAAATCCAAAACATACATTCAACAATAAACATACAAGTCATGGAATACAAAAATTCTATCATAAGCATTGAGGTTCAAACATAACTTAGACAAATTTTTGCGAGAAAACGACAAGTGTGGTGGTCCAACTATTGGAATATGTCCCAATTCTCACTCACATGCTAAGTCTATGATATCTTCCCTTAGACGTTTTATGGCGGTCTCTAAGTCTTGGGTATACTTCTTCTCCTCACTAAGGTCATTTTGAGTGTTGGGCATTCTACACTTGAGTCTTTCACCAAGCTCCTTGATAGCATTCCAAGCTGCATTTCTTGCAGAGTCAAAGAATGCCGTATACATTTCTGAGTTGGTGACCATGCAGAATCCCGACTCTTTGTGGTTGTCTCCCTTGTTTTGTACAATTGGAGTTGCACCCACCAATATTATTCTCCTTCATCCATCACCGGAAAACCTTTGTACATGGTCTCACCATGTATTCCCAAGCTAACCATGAGGTTTTTGAGTGCTTTGGGAAACTCCGTCTCACATTCTAAGGTCATAGTCATGAGTGGTCCCTTCTTGACAGCTTCGTTGATGGTGGCCATCTACAAATAGAGATGAGAAAAAAGATTAGGAGAGGTTTACGAGAAGAAAAGACAAGTGTGGAATTTGCAAAGAGTTGCAATTTTCCTAGTGGTTTCCTTAGTCTAATCCAACTTATGGTCATAATCCTACAAGCAACATAGTGCTTTGATACCATCTGTAAGACCCCACCTTTATAAGGTAAAGGCCCCTATGATTGCAATGCTAGTCCCTGGATCAAAAGCTAGCATCCACAGTTTAAGATGAAGTACACAGATACAAAAGTCGTTCTTACATCGTCATTCCAGAGATAACATAGTCTTTACAACTCAATAGCCAAAGGCTAGTACAAGAGTTCATAACATAAAGTAAATAACTATAAGTCTTCTTCTTCATGTGCCACAGGCAAGCATGTTGAGTGTAGACTCACAACCCTAATCTCCATCAGAGTAACCTGCAACATCATAAGTTACAGCCACAGTGGGTCAATACATTTGGAATTGTATTGGCAAGTTATACCATAGTAGAATAGTAGTGTCTAACATCTATATAAATTTGGCTAAGTGTAGCTTAGGATTGCTTTGCTCAAAATAGTTTTTTCTTATCATTTGAAAAACACTAAGTTTTTATTTATCAAAACACCCAAGGAACCACCAATTGACATTGGTGAACCTTTACCCTTGTTCAACCACAAGTTTTTAACTTAGAAATTGGGATGAGGAGATCCTTGATAACTTCAATGTCTTTGATGCTCAAATTGTCCGTTGCCGGGGACACGGCTAAGTACTTAGGTTTTACCCTCTCGAGAGGTGGTGCACTTTCCCCACAAGACTCGACATGCATCGAGACGAGACCTTTCAGAAGCATTCCCTTAGACCACCATGGACGCGTTCCAACGTATCACCCTACCACCAACTTCCCATATGGCTAAGTTCTTGCAACCTATGTGGTCAAGGAAGAGCCAATATGCCATGTGGTTGCACTAGAAGCTTCTCAACACTAAATATCTCAAATCCCTTTGTTCCTGGGTGGCTTTCCACAAGTGTGATACACAAGGTAAACAATAGACATGGGCCTTGTGTAACCACTCAACATAAAAGCATCATACCATTCCACCCAGGTGATTCATTCACTTAGTTGATTTATTAATCAAAAACACAAGTCACTGACTTAGCAAAATTCCATAGCATGAAGATTCCACCCTTGTTTGCTACTAGCTAGGCTAAGCATGATAACATAACAAGTTTCTTAACTTAGAGACAATTCTACTAAGACTACAACTACTAGGATTTCCCAAGGCGTAGCATAATATATAAACTTAGAAAAATTTCATTCAAGCCCTACTCAAAATATCACTAGTGCATCGTCAAAATAATAGGACAAAATACATAAAGCACCACTTGCCTTGGTAGTTGGGGGAGTAGCAACAATCCTCACAATCACAATCACCAATAGCACCAAAATCTACACATAAAATCATAGCACCAAATTCACATTCAAATAATCAAACAAAAATATACATGAATGCATGCAAATGCAATGGGATGATTTTATACACTAAACAAGTCAAACTAAACAGTACCGAACACAAAGTAAACTTTCTAAGGTTCAAATAAAACAAGTTTCACTCTAACATAATTTTTAAAACATTTTATATAGTCAAAATAAGCCTATAAATGGTTCTGCAAATGATCCTATTTTTCCAGAAGCAAAATACAAATTCAATCCCACAGTAATGTAGGGCTCAATTTTCTGAATCCATTGATATATTATTTGCAAAATTTTGCCAAACAGAACAAAAGATGTGAATTTTACAAGTTTAAAACCCTAATAGATACAAAAACAGATTTTAAAACAAAAACACAGACACGTAGCCGTGTCTGATTGGCCCGTACCGTTTTGCATGGATCATGCGTGTGGGCCATTAGATCTAAGTCAGATCTTGTGGCCCAGATCTGGCGATACCGGTTCGTTAAGTGATTCTATCTACGGCGTCAGATTTAGATCCTATGGCCCTAGCTCAAGCGACCAAGGATGGGCGGCGCGTGTGGCTACTGCGGCAGCGACGGCACTGCCGGTGGCGCTCCGGCGAATCTATAGGGGGCTAGGGGTGGTGTAGTAGCTTACCAGCGTCGCACGGTTGCGAGGATGCTCAATGTGGCCTTGGTTTGGACAGGGGCGGGCTGCTGTGGCCATGAAAGCTCGTCGGAGTTGCGGATAGCGTCAGGCTTTTGCGAACGGCAACAGAGGCGACGACCTGGGTCACCCTAGCGCAAACCAAAGGCATCAGTGCATCACTAGAACAAGGCGCATGAGTTTGTTTGAATCAGAGGCCAAGGGCCGTGCAAACCTGGGCGGAATTACTCGTTGGAGTTGCGGACGGCGTTGGATGCTCGCAGTGCTTGACGGAGGCGGCGACCTAGGGGGTTATAGGATGAACCAGTGGTGTCAGAAGGAGCGCAAGGACCAAAGAATCAACATCGTATGAACGAGGAACAGGGGTGAGCACCGTACTCATCAAAATTGTTCACCGGAGTTCATCGGGCAGCGGCTGTTCGAGCTCAAATGCTAGCAGCCTGGGGGCGCTCTGGCGATGTGGGTTGAGGGGAAAAGACCGTGGTGAGGTGGGGGTTAAGTAGCAGGCGTCGGGGGCAACGATTACTGCCAGAATCAATGGAATTGATTAGAATTGAATCGGCGAGGTAACGGGCAGCGATGGCGTGGTCATCGCGCAAGATTTGGGGGAAGACGATGACGACATGGCATTAGGGCCACTGGTCAGCGGGTGCGTGGTAGGGTTTGCGCGCGTGAGAGAGAGAGCATAGAGGTAATGTCCTAGGTGGGATTTTGGGCTGGTTCTGGCGCTGGGCTAAATAGGTGGCGCCCTATTTTATTTTTATCTTTGTCCTTTTCTTTTTCTGTTTTGATTTTCAGGAATAAATTTGAAACCCTTTTCAAACTTGTTTGAATTCAAATATTTTTCTGGATTTTTGCACTGTGAGACTTGCACTCAAAAGTGTGACAAACACACTTGTCCACTCAAAATCACTTTGGTCCTTTGAAAATAAAAATAAAACCATGCCTCATATTATAAATAAAGAGGGGTTAAATATGGTTTTATTTTTATGGTTTTGGTTTGAAATTTTTTGTGCAAGACAAATATGCTATGATGATATGAATGCAATGTATGCTTTTGTAATTCATAAATTTTGGGATGTTACAACTTTTTATGCAGGTTTGAACTTCTCTTCAAGAAACCTGTTGGATTCAGATGCTGGAGGTACCTTTATGACCATCACCTTGGGTGCTGCAACAAAACTCCTTGATAATATGATGGTTAATTACCCTAAATGGCACACTGAGAGAGCTCCACATGGTAAGAATGTAAATTATGTTGAAGAAACCTCCTCTTTGAGTGATAAGATTGATGTTATTATGGCTATGCTTGTTAATGGGAAAGCTCCTTTAGATCCAAATAATGTTCCCTTAGCCTCTTTGGTTTCTCAAGAAGAGCAAGTTGATGTGAACTTCATTAGAAACAACAATTTCAACAACAATGCATATAGGAATAATTTTGGTAGTAACAACAATTATAGGCCTTATCCTCCTAATAATGGCAATTCCTATGGAAACTCCTACAACAATGCTAGAAGTGCCCCCTCTGAACTTGAAGTCATGCTCAAAGACTTTATTACTAAACAAACCATTTTCAACAAGAGTGTGGAGGAAAAGCTTTTAAATGTTGAGAAAAATATTTTCTCTTTGTCTAAAGCACAGTCCTCCTTGATTAATAAAATGGCTGCTAAACCTGAAACCATGGAAAGTACCTTTGCTGCTACTCATGCCATACAAGTTACTATTTATGAAAATGTTAGACTGTTAGACCAACTTCATGCTAAGTGGGAAAGGGAAGCTAAAATTGATAGAAACAATAGTGTGTGCACCATCACCACTAAACCACAAGAAGTCCCTATTCCTCCTCCTACAGTGCCTAAGCCTAATGAGTCTAGTACTAGTGCTGCTAAGTTTGATTTTGATCTTGATGGTTGCAATATTTCTAAAGTGATTTTGTTCCTGCAAAAGCTTGCTAGAAGTCCTGATGCTAGTGATATGCATGTTTCTTTCACCAAACACATTACAGATGCTCTTATTAAGATTAAGAAAGAGAAGTTAAAACACAAAGCTTCTATTCCTAGGAAAGTAGAAGATAGTTGGGAACCCATTATTAATATGCAAGTGAATGACTTTGATCTCAAAGCTTCATGTGATCTTGGTTCCAGTGTCTCTATTATGCCTAAGAAGATTTATAAAATGCTTGAATTGCCACCTTTGGAAGATTGTTATTTGGATGTCCCACTCAATGATAATGCTAAGAAGAAACTCATGGGGAGTATTAATGATGTTCTCATTATGGTTAACAATTCTTATGTCCCTGTTGATTTCTATGTTTTGGATGTTGAATACAATGCTTCTTGTCCTATTACTTTGGGAAGACCTTTTCTTATAACTGTTGGTGCCATCATTGATATGAAAGAAGGCACCATTAAATATCAATTTCCATTCAAGAAAGGTATTGAGAAATTCCCTATGAGGAGAGAGAAGTTGCTTTTTGCTCCTCCTTTGAAAGCAAGGTTTAATGTTAATGCTTATTCATTTGAAAATACTCGATTTCTTGCTTCTTGTGCCTAACTTAAAGGCATTAAACAAAAGTACTTGTTGGGAGATAACACAAGACTTTACTTGAGTCCTAGAAGTTATTACTTCAGTAATGACCTCTCCTTATCCTTTTTTTTGTTTACTTTTTGTGCCAAGAATTACCTCTAATAAGAGGGAAGTAAGATTTGGGGAGTTGCTGTCCCGAAACAGATTTCTATTCTTCACCATAAAAATTCGTGAGGAGTCTCTATAAGTCGGATTGAGATGAAAATGTACGAATAAATCCCCCAGTATGTTAGCTAACTTTTGTTAGTTCAACACTTTTTTATTTGAGCAACAAAAGGTCTTTAAAAAATCGGTTTCTACCTGCTGGTCTGTTTTGACAGATTTTTACAATTATTTGCATTTGCTTCTTATTGATTCCTTTTAGGGTTCCTTTTGGGAAATTGAGCTTTTTGAAGGAGTTTCTACAGTAGTTTGTGTTTTTAGAAAAGTTTTGTTGTTCTAAAGCTAAACCCAAGGGTCTATTATCTTTTGAATACACTAATGTGATAATGGAGATTGTGTGAAGTTTTGTATGAAGGAAAATTTCAGGTGTAGAGAGAGAATGATGTAATGAGATGAAGAATGGAAAAAAGCTCAAGCTTGGGGATGCCACCCTGGTGTCACCCCAAGAAATATCCAAGAGGTACAAGCGTCAAAGCTTGGGGATTCCCAAGGCATCCCTTCTTCATCAATAAAAAGCTCAGGTCTTTCTAGACACTTTGTTTTTATTATTTCACGCACTGTTGTGTTGTTCTTTGAGCGTCTTAGTTTTCGTTTTCTTTGCTTAGTTTGTTTAGTTTTCTTGAATAAAATATTTTGGACCCCCATTCTCGCTGTGTTGTTTCAAATAAGTCGATTGGTGTTGGAAAGGACTAGAATTTTCTTGCTTGAAAGTGCAAGAGGAGCTTGCATTGACTATGACTTAGACTTTAGCATGACATGCTAAGTGTTGTTTTGACCTTATGCTTAGTGATTATTGTTGTAGCATGACTCGTTCCAAACAAATGGGATTTCTTAGTGTGCCTTGAAAGAATTATGCGTTGTTTTAGCATACAAAAGCATAGTATTGTGGTATTCTTCTTTGATGCTTTGTTTGGGTTGACTTGGAACATGCTCACATCATGTTATGACTATGAACAAGCAACCATAGCCTCTATGATGATTTAGTCCTTGACTTGTAGTACCACTCTATGCTTTTATTAGTAATGTGTTGCCGCTCTGCAAGATTATGGCCATTATTGCTCTCTTAGTTGGTCACTCCTAGTGTTTTGCTAGCCTCCACTTGTGTGAGTAAGCTCTACTCATGCTTACAATTTCCAAGAAACCAAGTTATTCCAAAGTGTCCACTATAAATTCCTATGCATGGTGTGTTACACCATTCCAAGTATATTCTTGTTTTCATATATCTTCCAATTAAAAAGTATTTTGTTATATGAAAACTTGGTGATTAAAGCCCTCACGAACTTGATGGAGCACTTTATATTCCTTGGCCCTAATAAACTTGAACCATTGTGTCATCTAAGTTGTATATGCTTGCACTTATACGTTGGAATTAGCAGAACCATGTTTTCATGGGTAACGTTTTCAACATTGCACTTGTACTTTGTACAAAGTTGATATCATGCTTGATATGGGATCCCTTGTAGGATTGACCCTAGGGTGGTCCGATCTTCACGGATTTGAGGCAGGGAGTGAGGGAATACCCGATGAACACGATGAACGTAACACAAACGCAAGGTAAAGATACAAACACACGCAATCACAACCCGATTCGATTTGCTCCCGTTGGCTCGAACAACCAATCCAATAGAATCCTCGGCGAGAGAACGTTAGGTAGAATCACCAAAGGAGAGATCGGAAAGCGGATGATAGAATCCAAATCAAAGGAGAGAGTAGAAACCAAGTAGAATCCCAAAGGGGAGAGACCTAGCACTACTATAATCCTTGATGAGGAGAGACCAAACACTTGAGGAGGGTCTTGACGACTTGGAGACGAACACCCGAACTCCAAGGCCTTGTACACCTCATAGATTAACTATAGAGAGGGGTTCCCATCTAGGGTTAGGCACAAGCCTTCATTCATCATCAACTCTAGGGTTTCAAGCACGGGGTGGGGGCTTATATATAGGCCAGCCACGAGCTAGGGGCAAAATAGACATAAACATGGGGTTCTGGGAGTTACATGGGCCAGGTCCAGAAGGCCTTAACATGCCTGGCGTCGAACAGGCCGGAGACTCCGGTCTGGACCAGAGACTCCGGTCAATCTCCGGATCCGTCTCCGGAGGGGGCTTCTGGCTGTCCCAGGCTTGGTTCCTGGGTCCGAACCGGAGGACTGTCCGGAGACTCCGGTGTAGTCTGGAGACTCCGTTGTGATGGCCGGAGACTCCGGTCTGGCGTCCGCCACTTCTTGCGTCTTCTCTTCCAGGCCTCTTGCTTGGGGGTCTTGGTTTCTGGGGTCCTCTTGTCATCTCCTCTCGGTGTCATGGTCATGGGCCTGGTCATAGCATGGGCACTTGTCTCAAGTAGGATTCCATTCACATGATCACCAAAGGAGGGTGAGGTATGGAATGAGTTCACCTTTGAGGGTGTGGTTGATGTAGCATGGTGTGGACCAATGGTGAATGCCATGTGTTGGGCTGCATCATCTCCCCCCGCTTCAAAACGAGTCGTCCTCGACGAAGTTCCATCATCATATAGGGAGGAAGGTGTGCACATGGTCTTGAGCTTGTATGTTGTTGGATCTCCGGTGTCGTAGCCTTGTTCAAATTGGTTGAAGATCTTGAAGTTGAGCTTGTCATCAAGGTGTGGTTGGAGATCTTGTATTGTGTTCCTTGTAGGTGGTAGGTGAGGTTGTGTATCCTGCAAAACCGACAACAAGGAGAAAGAGTTGTATGATGGATTGTTAGTATTGGGCGCACTCAAATCACTCTTCTGACGTGAGGTGGCATGCGGCGCGGCACTCATGATTTTTCCACTCATTTGGGGCTTGTAGCACTCACTCACGTGTTGGTGGATCACTCTATCACCACTCATCTCACAAGGGTCCTTAGCTTGTTTTATCTTGGGAAACGACGTCATGTTGGAAGTGATAATTTGGCTTGGCTTCATAGGTTGTAGCTTCAATGTCTTGTCATTCCACTTAAAGGAGTATTGGTTGGAGGTACCATCGTGTAGTGCGCCCTTGTCGTATTGCCATGGTCTTCCAAGGAGCATGTGACACACGGTCATAGGCACGACATCACACTCGACGGTGTCTTGATATGGACCAATCTTGAAGGATACTTTGACCTTATGTTTGATTTGAATGGTGCCATTGTCATCAAGCCACTTGACATGATAGGGCTGAGGGTGCTCCATGTATGGTAACTTGAGTTTATCACAAAGATCGATGCTCGCAAGGTTGTGACAACTTCCTCCATCAATGATAACTTTTATGGACTTGCCATCAATTCCGGCTCGGGTTTGGAAGATGTTGAGGCGTTGGTCCTCTCTAGGGATGGAGTTGGTCGTCAAGACTTGGGCGATGAAAAGTGAGGGGCTTGGATCATGTTCACAAACAAGCGTGTCCTCATCTTGCATTGCGGCATATTTTGCTATAGCATCTTGGTTCATAGCTTCAAATTCATCTTCGCTCACGGAGTATGTTGCGCCGTTCTCATCCGTTAGCATGACTCTTGTGTTGATGCACTCATACGACTTGTGGCCCTTTCCTCCACACTTGTAGCAAACTACTTGACTCTCCGTTGTTGGGTTGGAGGAGGAGGCCATAGGTGTCTTGGCTTGCTTAGAGGAGCTTGTTGTTTGGTTTGTTGGCTTGGAGGGGCTACTCGAGTTGATTGAAGCGAAGTACGCCCTTTGCTTCTCATAAGCATGTTACTTTTGCAAGTGGCTCTCGGCCTTGGTTGCTTGGTGAAGAAGGTTCACGAGAGTCTTGTAAGGTTGGAAATCGACTATCTTGCGTATTGGGCGGCTCAAACCGTTGAGGAACCATGCTATTGTTTGCTCCTCGAGTTCCTTCACATCGGCTCTCATCATAGTCATCTCCATATCCTTATAGAACTCTTCAATTGTCTTTGTGCCTTGCTTCAAGTTTTGCAGCTTGTCTAAGAGGTCTTGGTGATAGTGCTCGGGGAAAAATCTTGCATACATCACATTCTTCATCTCGGTCCAAGTGGTGACCGGTGGTTCTTCTTTCTTCTCACGATTGCTTTGGTAGTCTTCCCACCAAACATTGGCGTAGTCCTCAAACTCAAGAGATGCCATTTCCACTTTCTTCTCTTCGGAAAAGTTGTGGACTCGGAAGATCTTGTCGACTTTGAGCTCCCATTCAAGGTATGCATCGGCATTTTCTTCTCCTTTGAACTTGGGCATAACGAACTTGAGCTTCCCAAACTTGCCATCATCACGCTCATGGTGGTTGTTGCGACGTTCTTGGTGCATACTTGCGTCACTTGGAGGGCGTGGAGGCGGAGGAGGAGGCTCTTGATTTCCTTGAGGTTGTTGTGGTGGATGAGCTTGATGATGCTCGAAGTCTCTCCTTCGCCGTTGGTCGGCATCATTGACATTCATAGCTTGACGGTGTCGGTGGTGGTGTTGTGCATGCCGGTTATTGCGTCGAGCTTGGCGTGCATCCTCATCATCATCACTTGTGTCCCATACCGGTTCTTGATTTTGTTGACATTGCTCGTGGTGGTTATGAGGAGGATGACGACGCCTATCATTGTGGTTAGCTTCATCTTGGCATTCTCGAGGTTGGTGCACGTCGATGATTTCTTGGTGTGGTGGTGGACCATGCTCTTGTCGTTGTTGTTGAGTTTGGGGAGCATTTGGGTCTACCGCTTGAGGGCAACGATGACGAGCTTGTGGGTCCCCATTATGGTGGTGGGGTTCTCCGCGGCGGGAGTGTGACCTTGAAGACTCGCCATGTCGACTTGAGGAGTGCGTGCGGGAGGAACTTGATGAGCTTGAGCGATGACCGTGTCGGTTGCCAAGGTTGGCAATAGCTTGGTGAAGAGCTTGGAATTGAGCATGGTGCTCCTCTTGACGTTGCCGCTCACGGTAATCAAATTATCGAAAAGTATCATCAAGACGGTGCTCAAGTCGCTCAAATTGATTGTTGAATTCTTGGTGTTGCGCCCATAAGTTGTGGCGTGTGGCAAAGCCATCTTGGTTGTTGAAATTGCTATCTCCACTAGCTCCACTTGCCCTAGACATGGTTCACAAACACACTTGATAGATATGGTGAGATTGGTGGAATGGTAATTGCTACCTTGCCTCACCGGAGTCAATGATTGGAAAGATTATTGTTGCCGAGAGCAAAGCGAATAGTGGGTACACAAGACACACACACACACACAAAGGCCTATGGTGGTAGGTTAGAAAGGTGGATAGAAAATGGAACAACCAAAAGAAAATGATATTGTCAAAAGTGGGTACAATCCAACAAAAACAAAGTCAAAGGAAAAGGTCAAAAAGGGTGACGAGAACCTACGACTATACACACACGGTGGAGATTAATGTGGCTAGCACGACTATGAAAAATGAGCAACGAACAAAATTGGACCTAACAAAGACTAATTCTTGGTGTCGTGCCAACTCTAGGAGAGACCGTAGCCCGTTCGCACAAGGTTGAGAAGCAACGGATTTGTACGCTTGCCTTGCTCTTGCTCGCACTCTTGCTTAGAAGCTTTGGACTCTCTTTAGCTATTGGTATCTTTCTTTGTTTCTTTTGCTTAGAAGATTTTTTTTGGACTATGGAGTCAATTTTGTTATTGCCTCTATATCATGACTATGCAAGAGCAAGCGCACAATGCTTCGGCAAACATAGGAGGGCTACTCTCGATAGGTTAGGTAACACACACAGGAAGAAGGGGGGTTAACAACGTTTGTGCAAGTTATACCTTGTGGTGATGTTGTACTTGCAATCGTTGGTGAAGGGATGGTTCGAGTTCCGCGGTGTCGATGTCGAGCACGAGGTGTTGTTGGCATTGCGGAAGCTTGTTAGTTGATAGACACTCAGGCGAAACACAAACACACAAAGGAAATTAGTCGAAAAAGGAAGAGGGGTCAAAATTTTGTTCAGGGCCGGAGACTCCGGTCTGTTTGGGCCGGAGACTCCGGAGTGGTCCGGAGACTCCGGTCTGGACCAGAGACTCCGGTCTGGTTCCAGCACGATGAACAACTCGAGTTCTTGAGCGGAAATTCGGCCCTTTAACCCTCAAATCCAGAAAATTTCGACCAAATTGGGCTAGGAAACGCAGGGCAAAGGTAGACCAAATCCAAGGACAAGTTTCTAATGGACCAAAACCACAATCAACTCACCAAATCAAGAGATCGATCCAAAAGCAATTTGGGGCTAAATTTTTTTGGTATTTTCGAATTTATGGTGGATATGGGGGAACGAAGTCAAATCCGTGGCAACCAAAAGCTGCTGATACCAGTTGATATGGGATCCCTTGTGGGATTGACCCTAGGGTGGTTCGATCTTCATGGATTTGAGGCGGGGAGTGAGGGAATACCCGATGAACACGATGAACGCAACACAAACGCAAGGTAAAGATACAAACACACGCAATCACAACCCGATTCGATTTGCTCCTGTTGGCTCGAACAACCAATCCAATAGAATCCTCGGCGAGAGACCGTTAGGTAGAATCACCAAAGGATAGATCGGCAAGCGGATGATAGAATCCAAATCAAAGGAGAGAGTAGAAACCAAGTATAATCCCAAAGGGGAGAGACCTAGCACTACTAGAATCCTTGATGAGGAGAGACCAAACACTTGAGGAGGGTATTGACGACTTGGAGACGAACAACCGAACTCCAAGGCCTTGTACAACTCATAGATTAACTATAGAGAGGGGTTCCCATCTAGGGTTAGGCACAAGCCTTCATTCATCATCAACTCTAGGGTTTCAAGGAGGGGGTGGGGGCTTATATATAGGCCAGCCACGAGCTAGGGGCAAAATAGACATAAACAGGGGGTTCTGGGCGTTACATGGGCCACACCCAAAAGGCCTTAACATGCCTGGCGTCGAATAGGCCGGAGACTCCGGTGTTGGGTCCGGAGACTCCGGTCTGGACCGGAGACTCCGGTCAATCTCCGGATCCGTCTCTGGAGGGGGCTTCTGGCTGTCCCGGGCTTGGTTCCTGGGTCCAGACCGGAGGACTGTCCGAAGACTCCGGTGTAGTCCGGAGACTCCGGTATGATGGCCGGAGAATCCGGTCTGGCGTCCGCCACTTCTTGCGTCTTCTCTTCCAGGCCTCTTTCTTGGGGGTCTTGGTTTCTGGGGTCCTCTTGTCATCTCCTCTCGGTGTCATGGTCATGGGCCTGGTCATAGCATGGGCACTTGTCTCAAGTAGGATTCCATTCACATGATAACCAAAGGAGGGTGAGGTATGGAATGAGTTCACCTTTGAG
This sequence comes from Avena sativa, assembly GCA_916181665.1. Taxonomy (NCBI): domain Eukaryota; kingdom Viridiplantae; phylum Streptophyta; class Magnoliopsida; order Poales; family Poaceae; genus Avena; species Avena sativa. The sequence continues at coordinate 189,212,610 of OV702284.1, read as the reverse complement.
GGTGTGGTTGATGTAGCATGGTGTGGACCAATGGTGAATGCCATGTGTTGGGATGCATCAATGCTCTTTTGTCTATGGATGTCGCCGGTGTGAAATAAAAAGGGAGTTTGTAAGTCCATGGAGTTATGTATTTTGTGCTAGATAAACGCATGGGCCGCTAGCCTAAGCCATGCCTAATCATGGTGGAAACTTGCATCATCACCATAATGAGCAATCTGTGAAGCATCCTCAATAAAAACCTATGCAAATAGCAAATAAAAAGATCGCTGAGATGCTCATTGTCTGCTTGCCTTGTCATTTTGGTTATAGGATAGCTCCTGTACCATGTGCAAGGGGTACCCCATTGGCGGTTCTCTATGATACACATGTACTTACTATGACGAGAACTTACAGGTGACCAAAGTTGAGTAGCATGAGGTGCGGCCCTCGTATTCAAGGGACATGAGATTGCTAACTTATACTTTGTCAAGCATATACTCCATAGTTTGTTCACTTTAACCTTAATAACTTCAAGATGCTTATGATAGGGGCAATGAGGGCTGAAAGCTAACAAGTACCATAATTTTTGGAAGCTCTTTTTGAAACTTGAAATCCCTACTTCCCTTTGTGAAGGGCCTTTCTTCCACTATTATATTGAGTCTCCACCTTATACCTTTAGGCACCAGTTAAGAGAGCATAGTTGCCATTCTTAGTTATATGTGCAGTATCCCAAAACTTATTGATTGATGCATATTGTTGATATTGCTCGTTCTTGTGCTATTTGTATCTAGTCGCTCTTATGAAATTTGAAGGTGTCCTATGCATCTATTTGCTACTCTATGAGGGACAAGCTGAATGCCACTATGCCATGTTTTCTGTATGTGAAACAAACAAACATTATTCAATGCATGTTATTCATGATATTTGTTTGTAGCCTTTCATGTTGCATACATAGTTACGTTGTCTTATTGTTAGAACTCCATCTTTCATGCACATGTTTAGAGTTATTTCATCCCATCTTTCAATGCTTGCAAATGGTTTCATCTTGGTTTTGATGGTGCATGTCACCTCAAAAATTATTCTTTTATCACTTACTTACTCGAGGACGAGCAGGAGTTAAGCTTGGGGATGCTTGATACGTCGGAAACGTATCTATAATTTTTGATGTTCCATGCTTGTTTAGTATCTACTTTTCTTTGCTTTGTCCACACTTTGTGGTGTTTTTATATGTTTTCTGGTACTAACCTATTAACGAGATGCCACAGTGTCAGTTGCCTGTTTTCTTCTGTTTTTGGTTCCAAAAAGGCAGAAAATCAATATTCTCGGAATTGGACGGGACAAAAGACAAAATCAATATTTTGCCCTGGGAACATGAAGCCGTGTACGAGACGGAGGAGACCCACCAGGGGGCCACACCCCCTGGCCGCGCGGGTGGGCCCACTCTGCGCCAGGGGGTGCAGCCGCCCTGGTGGCCCTCCAGCCTCGCATCTTCGCCTATAAGAAGCCCCCGACGCCTAAACCCTAAGTACCCGATCAATATTCCACGAAACCGTCTATAGCCGCCACCACCATCGTCCCTAGATCGGGGGGATCTGAAGCTCTTCTCGGCACCCTGCCGGAGGGGAAATCATCCTGGAGGCCTTCTTCTTCATCATGCCAGCCTTCGGTATGAAGTGTGAGTAGTTCCACCTTGGACTACGGGTCCATGTAGTAGCTAGATGATTGTATCTCCTCCTTGTGCTTTCATGTCTAGATCTTGTGAGCTCCGTTCATGATCAAGATCTCATCTATTTGTAATCATGCATGTTGTGTTTGCGGGGATCCGATGGATATTGATATTACTATGTCAGATTGATTAATGGTTTTGTCTTATTGATTCTATCATGTCTGTGTTGTTTGTGATCTTGCATGCTCTCTGTTGTTAGTAGCTATCTTGGCCAAGTAGTTGCTAGTGACTCCAAGAGGGGGTATTTATGCTCGATAGTGAGTTCATGCCTCTACTTAATCAAGGGAAGTGACATAAATCTCTATGGTTGTAGATGTTTTGTTGCCACTAGGGAGAAAACAACGGTCTCTTGTTCATGGAACAAGTGGATTGTTTACCTTACATACTTTGCTTAAAGCAGTTATCTGTTGCTTGCAACTTAATACTGGAGGGGGTTCGGATGATAACCTGAAGGTGGAATTCTAGTCATAGATGCATTTTGATGGAGGTCTATGTATATTGTTGTATTGCCCAATCGAATCTCATAGGATCTTTATGTCTAGTATTGCATTGTTATGCCTTACTCAGTCCTGTCAATTGCCCTATTGTAATTTGTTTACCCAGCATGCCATGTTTGTTTATCCAAGGAGAACACCTCTAGTGAACTATGGACCCCGGTCCAATCTTTACCATTGATACATCTTCCACTGTTACTGTTTCCTTGCTACAAACCATCATCACCTTCCACACCATACAGTTAATCCTTTGTTACAGGAATCGGTGAGATTGACAACCTCACTGTTCTTTAGGGAAAATTCTTGAGTTTGTGTTGTGCAGGTTTCCATGTTGCTTGCAACACTGCTGGTTTTATAACCTTGGTTTCTTACTAAGGGAAGACTTTCTACTGTGCTGCATCACACCATGCTTTTGGGGTTTCCCGACGAAGCGCTCCAGGTTGACCAGGCGCCATCAACACCCCTCCCCTCCTTTTATTGGAGGGAGAGGCGGCAAGGGAGAAGGGGAGTCCTCCCCCAACTCCTCTTCATGGCTGGCGGCAAGGGGGAAGGGGAAACATTCCTCCACTAGGTTTTCTCCTCTCCCTCCACTTGGTTTGACTTTCAATGTTGTGATTTGACTTTTCAAATTGGAGTTTGACTATTCAAACTACAATTTGATTATTTCACTTCCCATTGCCCAGCCAAGTGACCTAGGACATGATGCAACCATTCCACATTGGTATGACACATACATGTACCCTTCCCTCTCCGGAGTGGTGGACCTTCTAGACCCTTCTAGAAGCTTCCGGTGAAAACACCGAAAACATTTCCGAACCCGGAATTGGACTTTCCTTATATGAATCTTATTCTCCGGACCATTCTGGATCTCCTCGTGATATCCTAGATCCAATCTGAGACTCCGAACAACATTTGGTCTCCAACTCATTACCATATCTACTAAACAACATCAAATCCTTAAGTGTGTCTCCCTACGGTTTGTGAATTATGCGACATGATCGAGACTCTTCTCCAATCAATAACCAATAGAGGAATCTAGACATTCATATGGCTCCCACATATTTCTACGATTACTTCGTGATCGAATTAACCATTTACATACGGTGCCAATTTTCCTTTTGTCTCGCGATACTTTACTTATCCGAGGTTTGATCGTTGGTATCTCTACATACCTAGTTCAACCTCGTTACCGATAAGTACTCTTTACTCGTTCCGTGATATGACATCCCTTGTGACCTAGTCACATGCTTGAAAGCCAATTGTATGGCATTACACCGAGAGGGCCCAGAGTATATCTATTCGTCATATGGATGGACAAATCCCACTCTTGATCCATGTGCCTCAACACATACTTTCAGAATACTCAATGCCACCTTTATAACCACCCAGTTATGAAGTGGTGTTTGATGTCATCAAAGCATTCATCCGGTGATGGTGATTAACATGATGTCATGGTCAAAGAATTTAGGTTACTATGTATTTGAAAGCTTATAGCAAACGAACTATTGAATGACTTGATCTTATGCTACGCTAAACTATAGGAGTCTGTCCATCACATAATTCTCCTAATGATATGATCTTGTTATTAATAACATCCAATGTTCATGATTAGGAAACCATAATCATCAATTAATCAACGAGCTAGTATTACAAGAGGCTTACTAGGGATCTTACATGTTTACAAATCACACAAGTATTAATGTTTCTAGTTAATACAATTATAGCATGGTATGTAAGAATTCATCATAAACACAAATATATAATAATAACTAATTTTATTATTGCCTCTTGGGCATTCTCCAACACAGACATGCTTCACATCTTTCAAGTGATTCAAGAAGTCCATCGGAATGGAGTTTCTTCATACGCTTCACTCCAATGTGACCAAGACGACAGTGCCACATGTATGTAGAATTATCATTCAATTTCAATCGTTTAGCATCTATATTATGAACATGTGTATCAGTACTATCGAGATTCAATAAGAATAGACCATCTATCATAGGCGCATGAACATAAAATATATTACTCATATAAATCGAACAACCATTATTCTTGGATTTAAACAAGTAACCGTCTCGCAATTAACAATATCCAAATATTATGTTCATGCTTAACGCAGGCACCAAATAACAATTATTTAAGTATAAAACTAATCCCGATGCTAGATGAAGAGGGAGCGTGCCGACAGTGATCACATCAACCTTGGAGATATTTCCAACGTGCACCGTCACCTCGTCTCTCGCTAGTCTTCATTTATTCTGCAGCACCTGTTTCGAGTTACAAATATGAGCAACCAAACCAGTATCAAATACCTAGGCACTACTACGACTACTAGTAAGATACACATCAATAACATGTATATCGAATATACCTTTCTTCTTGATGTTGCCGTTCTTGAGATCTACCAGGTACTTGGGGAGTAATTCTTCTTCTAGTGACCTTCTCCCTTATAGTAAATGCACTTAGTATCAGGCTGAGGACCAGCCTTGGGTTTTTTGCAGGCGCAATAGCTTTCTTGCCACCCTTCTTGAAGTTACCCTTCTTCTTAGGCTTGCCTTGCTTCTTGAAATTGGTGGTCTTATTAACCATCAACACTTGGTTCTCTTTCTTGATCTCCACTTCCGCAGACTTCAACATGGAGAAGAGTTCTGGTAATGACTTATCCATGCGCTACATGTTGTAGTTCATCATGATGTTCTTGTAACTAGGTGGTAGTGATTGGAGGACACGATGAATACCCAACACATTAGGAATCGTTATTCCTGGATCTACGAGTTTATTCGTGTGCCCAGATATCTTAAGCACATGATCGCTAACAGAGTTGCGCTCTTCCATCTTGCAGTTAAAGAACTTCTCGGAGGATTCATAACTTTCAACAGCCGCACGAGTCTCAAATATCATTTTGAGCTCATAGACAATATCATAAGGCTCTCGGTTCTCAGACCGCTTCTGAAGCTCCGATTCCAAACCGTACAAGATGGCACACTGAACTATGGAGTATTGATTCTTCCGAGTGAGGAAAACATTATTCACCTTGTAGGTAGCATCATCTGTAGGAGGGTCACCCAGTGGTGCATCAGCACATAGGTTAAATGACTAGCATTGAGGACAATTCTCAAGTTGCGGAACTAATCCGCGAAGTTGCTTCCATTGTTTTTCAACTTTTCTTTCTCTAGGAACGCATTAAAATCGATGGTAGGGGCCGCCATGATCTACAAAATATTTACGAAGAGTTTAGACTAAGTTTATGACAAATTGAGTTCATATTTAATACTTAAATTAACTAGGTGAACTCCCACTCAAAACAACATCATGAGAGATGATGTAGTTTCAAAGGAGAACAATCAACATGTTCATCATATCAATCATATGACTCATGCTTTACCTTTCGGTATTCCATGTTCCGAGACCATGTCTGTACATGCTAGGCTCGTCAAGGTTAACCTTAATATCTGCATGTGCAAATCTGGCTTGCACCCGTTGTATGAACACGTAGAATCTATGATACGCCCAATTTGCATCACCTTTCTATATCATAATTTACCTCTATTCATTGATATTTGTCTTATTATGAGGTATTACTTATCGCTTTTCATCTGTTTATGCATGTTGGATGATTCCTGGAGGATGGACTGCCGGAGTCTGGATTCTAATGGAAAAGAGGGCGTTTCGATGCAATTTCGTGAAGATCAGAAAAATACCAGAAAAATATGGAAACATATTATTTTCCCAGAAGACGAAGGAAGCCAGAAGGAGGAGCGAAGAGGGGCCGCAGGGGCCCCACACCCCCCTAGGCACGGGCCCACCTTTCCCCGCGCCTAGGGCAGGTGTGGCCCACCTTCCCGGCTCCCGACTCTGCCCCTTAGCCTATATCTTTCCTACTAAACCCTAAGGCCAGGGGGCGACCACAAATAGATTTTCGCCGCCTCTCGGGGCGAAAAACACCAAGAGAGAAAGATCTCTCCGGCAGACAGATTTCGGCCAGGGGAATTCCTTCCCGGAGAGGGGAGATCATCGCCATCAACACCGTCATCAAGCTAGGCTTCATCGCTATCATCATCATCATCCACACCATCATCTCCACCAGCACCATCATCACCACTCTGTTCCGCTGTAACAATTGTGTTGGATATTGCTTTAGTTCTTAGGGGAAACTTTCCCGGTGTTAATTACTATTGTAGTTGATGCTTGTGAGTGGAAACATTGGATTATTTTTTATGTTCAAATTTTTATCCATTATCATATCATCTTTGATCTTGATCCATATGATGTCTAGTGAGTAGTTCGTTTAGTTCTTGAGGACATGGGAGAATTCATGTTGTTATTAGTGGATTTGTGTTGAGTTATTATTCAATGGTTTAGTATTTAAGCTGTGGTGATATTCTTCTAGTGGTGTCATGTGAACGTCGACTACATGATACTTGACCATTTATGGGCCTAGGGGAATGCATTGTGTATTTGGCTACTAATTGTGGGGTTGCCGGAGTGACAGAAACTTGAACCCCCGTTAGGACACCTTTGCATAAGGGAGTGTAGGATCTCAGAGTTTAAGGATGTGGTTAGATTTATATCTTAATTACTTTCATGTAGTTACGGATGTTTGCAGGGGGTTTAATCACAAGTATGTATTAGTCCAAGTAAGGTCAGTACATTAGCACTGGTTCACCCACACAACACTTACAACAGCAAAGAAGAGTACGCAGCTATATGAAGCGAAAGCACTTGACAGAATTCCCATGTGTCCTCGAGAACGTTTGGTCCTTATAAGTATTTCCACCGGCTTTTCCTTTGCTAAGAAAGGATTGGGCCACTTGCTGCGTTTGTTCTTTGTTACTTGCACTTTGTTTTGTTGCCTTATCAAAAAACCCCTAAAAATATGTTTGCTAAGTATTTGTAGAGAGTTCCTGCTCCATACCACTGTTTAGCACCTTCTACTCCTCATTGGGATCAACACTCCTATTATCGAAAGTACTACGATACACCCCCTATACTTGTGGGTCATCAAGACTATTTTCTGGCGCAGTTTGTCGGGGAGTGAAGCGCTATTGAAGAGTGGAACTGGTAAAGGAAACTTCTACTGTGAGTATTTATTTTGTTACTTTGTTTCCAATATGGATAACCCACTTGGTTTTCTGTTTGGGAAAATTACTACCACTGCTAGGGTAGTAGATGAACCACCACATGTTGATATAGATCCGTTTAAGATACCTACAAGTATTATTGATCGTGTTATGGATAATTATTATTTTGGGGATGGAACTGTCCATCCTGGTGATCATTTGCTCTTTATCCATGAATTATGCAGGTTGTTTAAGTGTGCAGGTATCACAACTGAACAGGTGAAGAAGAAGTTACTCTCCATATCCTTGAAAGGGAGAGCTGAAGAATGGTATAAGCTGCTGAAGAATGGACGATCCATGGAATGGGAGGAGATGGCATCTCTGTTATTCTAAATTTTATCCACCTAGTGAGATTCAAAAGGATAGAAATCTAATATATAAATTTTGGCCTCATGATGGAGAGAGTATAGATCAAGCTTGGGGAGATTGAAGTTACTAATGCTTAAATGTCCTATTCATGAACTCCCTAACAATATTATTATCAATAACTTTTATGCTAGGCTTTCTCTTCATGATAAAGATTTACTAGATGCTTCTTGTGTTGGATCATTTACACGTATGAAGGAAGAAGCTAAATGGGATCTACCGGACAGTATTCAAGAAAACACTGAAGCTTGGGAGAATGACAAAGGAAGAAAGTCAGGTATAAACTATGATTATGAATGAGTTTGGTCTTGATTCCCAAAGTATTGCCAACTATTTTAAGGCCTTTGCCTCTTATATAGAAATTCCCAAAAAGAAGTGGAATAAGTACCATGCTCCTTATAAAGATGTTGTTAATCATGTTCTTGTTAGATGTGCTCAAGTTTGTACTACTAATCATATTGTGCTTGAACATTATGTTGAGAAAGTTCTTTTCCCAGCTAAGGTAAAGGAGTATTCTATGATTATTAGTGCAAATAACAAAAGTACAAATAAAACTATGGATCTTGTTGAGCAATTGAATGTTGAACCTGCGGTAACTATTGTGAAAGATCTTGACGCTAGAAATATAGAGGATGAGCACATTGTATTCTGTGAAGACGCTTCTAATATTATCTCTCATCCTAGTAAGGCTAGAAAAGCTAGTGTTCCTGTGCTTTCTGTTAAAATTGGTGAACATTGCTACTATGGTTTATGTGATATTGGTGCTATTTCTTATGAGATTTACAGGGAAATTATGCATGAGATTGGTCCATGTGATCTTGAGGACATTGATGTGGTTATCCACCTTTCTAATAAGGAGTCCATTTGCCCCATTGGCATTGTAGGATATGTGGAGGTTCTTTGTGGTAACATTAAGTATCCTGCTAATTTTCTAGTGCTTAATCTGCAGCTAGCAAAACTTGTCCTATCATTTTTGGTAGAACTTTCTTGAACACTTGTGGAGCTATTATTTATTGTAAGAAGGAGAAAGTTTTAACTAAGTTTGATGGAGATTCTTATGAGTTTAACTTTTCCAAATTTTCTAAAGCTTCTTGTGAAAACAGCTAACCTAATAAAGATTTCAGGATGGAACAACTTGCTTCTATTGATCTGGTTTATGATCTTGGACCTCTTTTTGGTGACTGTAAGTATGCTTACTCAGATGATAAAGTTGTTGCTAGTGACATTTATATTGTCAACTTTATTCAAAGTGCTACTGAAAGTTATTATGAGAGAGGGAAACATGGTTTTATGTATCTCAATGATGTTATGTTTCCCCGTTTTATGTTGAAAGCTTTGAAGTTACATATGTTTTGTCTTCCTATGCTAGTGGATTTTTGTTTCAACAATTTGTTTTCTCATGATAACCCCATGCATAGGAAGTGGGTTAGACTCAAGTGTGTTGGTTATTTGCTTCTTGATGCTCTTTTTCACTCTAGATATATATCTCCTATGTGAGCATCTTTGAAAGTTTCAAGCCTAACTTAAAGGCATTAAATAAAAGTACTTGTTGGGATATAACCCAAGAGTTTTGTTGAGTCTTGGAAGTTATTAGCTTTGTAATAACCGCTCTGTATCCTTTTTGTTTTGGTTTTTGTGTCTTGTCCAACTACTTTTGTGAAGTAGAGGAGTTGTGAAAAGTGGCTGTCCTGGGACAAATTTTTGTGCTGTATTGTAAAAATTCGTGAGGGGGCTCAGTACGTAGGATGGAGCTGAATTTTTCTGAGCTTGTTATCCAAGTTGTTACCCAACTTTCATTAATTCTGCACTTTTTGATTTGAGCAACAGAAGGTTTTCTAAAAAATCAATCTTTACCTGCTGGTCGGTTTTGATAGATTTATGTTATCATTTGCATTTACCTCTTAAAGAATCCTTTGTTTTGATACATTTCAGTTAAAGAGTGAACCTAAAGGTTTGTTGTTTTGCTTACACTAATGTTGTCATTGAGTTTGTGCAAGGGTTTTGTATGAAAGAAATTTTTAGGAGAAGGAGAAAAGGAATCTGCAGAGTTCGTCTTTGACTAGGTAAAAGTGGTGAAAACAGAAGGTTCGTGAAACCCCAATCTTTTATATTTTTTATGTTTTTAATACATAAGGAAAGTTACGAGACGGAACTGAAGAGGAAATAAAGTCCGGGGTGGACAAACCCACCCCAGGTGCGGGCCCAGCCTGGTCACGCCTGTGGGGGGTGTGCCACCCTCGAACTCCGTCTTCGCCTCGTTTCCGTGTCAAAACCTTCCTTATGCATTGAAACTTCGTAATATATAACCCCCAGATCCCTCGAGGTTCGTGCATCATGTTCTCGTCGTGTTTTCGTTTCGATCTGTTTTTGTCAGGAAATCTTCTCAAGTTTAGAGCACCATGGTCTCCGCCAACGACAAAGGCAAGAAGCCTGAGGAAGACGATCCTCACAAACCCAAGGACGAGGAGATTTTGGTTGGTTATGAAGGATACATGGAGGAGGACAATCAACCGGACACCCGCACTACCATCGCAAGCATTGGATTGGTGGCAAAACCTACCAAGCTTAAGAGATCGCACGGATGTCTACAGGAGGGAAAACTCCACGACATATCCTCTCTCCATGGTCATCTTCTCCTCGTACCACTCACTCTAACCATGCGGGGAAGAAACACTCTATGTGGGAAGAGTGGAGAAAGAATAATAAGGACTGGGATCCTCGGTCCGAATTGATCATGAGCTGCATTGAACATAATTCAGAATTGATCCGTACTCTGACCTTCGATTTGGAAGATTTGAAGAAACTTATTGAGGAGCTTATCAAGAGAACACCACCACCACCGAAGGAGTAATTCGTCATCAGGTTTGGCACCCCCTTGGGTTGTTCCAATCTTGGGGGAGTGCCGCGGTATCACCACCATTATCTTTTATCTTTTACCTTTTTAGTGGATTCATATCTTTGGTAGAGAGGTTATCTTATAGGTTGGTTTGCATGTGGAAGTATCTCTCCTTTAGTTGATTATCTATGTATCCCTTCGTGTGAGTGCCTTTATTGGAATATTAATGAGAAGTCTCACCTTTTACTTTTTGCACTTCTTATTTTAGTTTGCAATCTCTATTATATGATGGATCTTGTTGATCAGTATTGGCATCACTTTGGGAGCATCAAGTGGGTCTAAATTGGTTTTGGCAAACCGAGTTCTGGTCAGTAGCAATACTTTTTGAGGTTTGAAAGAAAAAGAGAAAAAGCTTACATGTATTTTGTATCATTTGTTTTCCTTCTTGTTGGCTCATAAGCTTAGTATTCTTTATTTAAGATCTTTTGTGTCTTCAAGGAAGATTGCATGTTTGGATTTATTACTTGTATGTTTGCTTGTTTCTTTCAACTATTTTGCTTGCTACCCATCCTTGCTAGCCAAAAACCTGTTTTGAGAAGGCATACTTCTCATGTTTCCAATCCTTTTGAAACCAAAACCTTTGCCACTTGTGTCCACCATATCTACCTAGTAGCTTTTTGCTATTCCAAGCAAATTCTCAAGTTTCATCTACCTATCGAATTAAAAAGTATTTTGTTATGTGAAAACTAGTTAGGAAAGCTCTCACGAACTTGACGGCACACTTTATTTTCTTGCCCCTAATAGACTTGAACCATTGTGCCATCGAAGTTGTATATGCTTGCATCTATACGTTGGAATTAGCATAACCATGCTGTCACAAGGAACGTTTTCAACATTGCACTGTACTTTGTACTCCGTTGATATCGTGCTCTTTTGTCTATGGATGTCAACGGTGTGAAATAAAGAGGGAACTTGTAAGTCCATGGAGTCTGTATTTTGTGTTAGAGAAACGCCTGGGCCGCTAGCCCAAGCCATGCCTAATCATGGTGGAAACTTGCAGCATCACCATAGTGAGCTATCTATGAAGCATCCTCAATAAAAAGCTATGCACATAGTAAATAAAAAGATCGCTAAGATGCTCATTGTCTGCTTGCCTTGTCATTTTGGTTATGGGAAAGCTCCTGTACCATGTGCAAGGGGTACCCCATTGGCGGTTCTCTATGATACGCAAACACTTACAATGACAAGAACTTACCGGTGACCAAAGTTGAGTAGCATGAGGAGTGGCCCTCATATTTAAGGGACATGAGATTGCCAACTTATATTTCGTCAAGCATATACTCCATCTTTGTGCACTTTAACCTTAATCATCTCAAGATGCCTATGATAGGGGAAATGAGGGATCAAAGCTAGTAAGTACCATAATCTTTTCGAAGCTCTTTATGACTTGTAAATCTCTTCTACCCTCTATGATGGGACCTTTCTCCCACTGCCAAGTTGAGTCAGTAAACCTACTTCCTCTCTATCTCCAGCAAGCATTTGAGTTGTTGTGTTTCAAGCATTCATATGGTGATTTATTCAATCATGTTCTTTATTTTCCTTGTTTGCAGAAAACTCCTATCTATTGAGTATTACTTTGAAAGCCTTCACTTGTGAAAAACCTTTTTGAGCAAAGAGTGCTCCTGTTTTGAAAATTATACAAAGATTTACTTGTGAAACTGTTGCCAGCTGTTCCCTGACCAGGAACAAAGTTTGCCAATTCCAATTATGATTTATCTGTATGCATCTGTATTGTGACTGTTGTACTTGGTTGCAAGCTAAGTTATATAATGGTGAGTTCCTTTCTTCTATGAGTTGTGTAATGGTAAGTGTGATGCTTCTTGTTCGTATTCTTTTATCGACACTTCACTCCATAAACCTATGGACATGCATACTGAGCTCAGTTTTTGCTTGGGGACAAGCGAATGTCTAATCTTGGGGGAGTTAATACGCCCAATTTGCATCACCTTTCTATATCATAATTCACCTCTATTCATTGATATTTTTCTTATTATGAGGTATTACTTATGGCTTTTCATTTGTTTATGCATGTTGGATGATTCCTATAGGATGGACTGCCGGAGTCTGGATTTTGATGGAAAAGAGGGTGTTTCGATGCAATTTTGCGAAGATCAGAAAAATACCAGAAAGATATGGAAACATATTATTTTCCCAGAAGACGAAGGAAGCCAGAAGGAGGAGCGAAGAGGGGCGACATGGGGCCCACACCCCCCAGGCGCGGGCCCACCAAACCCCGCGCCTAGGGCAGGTGTGGCCCACCTTCCCAGCTCCGGCCCGACTCCGCCCCTTCGCCTATATCTTCCCTACGAAACCCTAAGGCCAGGGGCGACCACAGATAGATTTCCGCCGCCTCTGGGGGGCGGAAAACACCGAGAGAGAAAGATCTCTTCGGCAGACAGATTTCTGCCCGGGGAATTCCTTCCCGGAGAGGGGAGATCGTCGCCATCAACACCGTCATCAAGCTAGGCTTCATCGGGATCATCATCATCCACACCATCATCACCACTCCATTTCGCTGTAACAATTGTGTTGGATATTGCTTTAGTTCTTAGGGGAAACTTTCCCGGTGTTAATTACTATTGTAGTTGATGCTTGTGAGTGGAACCATTGGATTATTGTTTATATTCAGATTGTTATCCATTATCATATCATCTTTGATCATGATCCATATGATGTCTTGTGAATAGTTCGTTTAGTTCTTGAGGACATGGGAGAAGTCATGTTGTTATTAGTAGATTTGTGTTGAGTTATTATTCAATAGTTTAATATTTAATTTGTGGTGTTATTTTTCTAGTGGTGTCATGTGAACGTCGACTACATGATACATCACCATTTATGGGCCTAGGGGAATGCATTGTATACTTGGCTACTAATTGTGGGGTTGCCGGAGTGATAGAAATCTGAACCCCTGTTAGGACACATTTGCACAAGGGAGTGTAGGATCTCAAAGTTTAAGGCTATGGTTAGATTTATATCTTAATTACTTTCATGTAGTTATGGATGTTTGCAGGAGATTTAATCACAAGTATGTATTAGTTCAAGTAAGATCGGTACATTAGCACAGGTTCACCCACACAACACTTACGTCCGTGTTTTTTTTCTCTTTGTTATAGAGGTTTTTCCATATTAAATTTGTGTCTCCTTTGCTATGATTTTATTTTTGTTCTTCGTTATTTACTTGTCGCAATTATATCACTAGATGCATGAGTGGGCCATCAATATGCAAACATTACAATCAACCTAAGAGAAGAGTTGCTTGGTTTCCTTTTATTTTATAACGTTGTATGGTACTATGGTGGTGACCCACGACTTACTCAAATGGGAACATAAAATAAAATTTAGACTGCGATTGACGCATTGTAGTTTCTGGCTATGCCGGACGAAAAAGATAGGCGTCCTTGGATCGTTTGGCTTCTGCATGCAGACATAATAAAGTAAGCTCGAAAATGATGAACCAACCACCAAAATGGATACCTCCCCATCATGATCTCCACAATCATTTTACTGACATCTGGTAGTAATTTAAAAAAAATAAGAGTACTACTCCCTCCGTTTCAAAATATATGTTTTAGCTTTGTGAATGAAATGTATCCAGACTTGTTTTAGTGTATAGGTTCACTTAAATTTGGAATGAACCTACTACTAAAAAAAGTCTAGATACATTTTATTCATAAATCTAAAACATTTTATATTTTGAAACAGAGGGAGTAATATACAGTATGACCTAGCTGGTGATTTGTTTTTATGTGGGGTACCAATTTTTTTAAAAAAAATTGCATAGACGTGCTGAATGAACACAATTTAGCATGAAGGAGTATTAATTGGTATTGAGATAGTTGAGCGTGTGCATATATGATTATGGAGCAGATATCTTATTTCGGAACTAAGACAACGTAGGCCCTTGCCGGCCAAACAGGTTGACTGTGTTACACAACAGAGAGGCCCTTCTTATAAAAGAGGAACAAATTTGATACTCCCTTTGGTTTATATTAGTGTTCTTAATTTTATTTATATTTCGATTCATATCTAATTAAATATTTAGACTAGATATATTCGTATCTAGATAAATTTAAAAATACTAATATGAATCGAAGGGAGCTCTGACCATCACAACATGATTGGGAGGAGAACAAGTTAGGTGTGCGTCAGTTTTAAAATTGCGTCTGCCATTTTTCAATTCTGGTTTATGGATTTGATTATTTATTTTTGCGGGAGGTGACTTGTGGAATTGGTTGACAAAACAGAATGAAACTTGATAACTGAATAATCAAGGTTGGTTCAACTAAATTGACCGTGTTACATAACAGAGAGACCCCTCTTATAAAATGGGTCAAATTTGATCTGTAGTATGTTTTCTCTTTGACCATCGTGCGTGGCATGATTGGGAGAACAAGTTAGGTGTGCGTCAGTTTTAAAATTGCTGTCTGCCATTTGTCACTTCTGGTTTATGGATAGGATTATTTATGTTTGCAGGAGGCGACATATGGAATTGGTTGACAAAACAGAATGAAATTTGATAACTGAATAATCAAGATTAGTTCAACTAAAATGATTGGGAGGAGAAGAAATTGGGTGTGCGTCAGTTTTAAAACTGTGTCTTCCTTTTGTCAAATTTGATTTATTGATTTGATCATTCATAGAATTGGTTGACAAAAGAGATAACTGAATAATCAAGATCGGTTCAACTAACATTTGTAATTGGGTCGAACATATCGATATGTCAAGAGCTAACGCTTCCGTGCTTAAAAGACGCAGTACTTGTACTCACGTGAAGTACGTGGGAATACATAATATTGCAGCAGAACTCACATGATATTTATTTGTGAGTATCTATATACTGTATAGATTTTTCTTAATAAAATGGACAATTTTGTCGTATATTATTAAAAAAGTAGAAGAGAATTGATCGATTTATTTATAGAGGAACCGGCCAAAAACCTGTGTACAGACATATACGTTGTACATTGTATGCACTTTTGTTTATACCATACTTTGACGTCAATCAATAGTATTTACTGGAACATCGACCGAAATGAAATCATACTTGAACAACGAAGGCGTTAAAATTACCAATCTGTGTGGCAGGATGGAACAACAGATGTGCTATAAACATGTTGATCATAACACTAGTGGAAACGAGGCCTTTGGTTGAGGTTGGAAATAGGCTTTAACACCGGTTTTTTAACGAATCGGTGTTAAAGGGGGCGCTCGTACAAGCGTGGTTCAGAAAGCAAAAAGGCGCACCCCTTTAACACCGGTTCGAGCCACGAACCGGTGTTAAAGGCCCTGCACCACCGTCATGCGCAGCCCCCCTCCCCCCTTTAACACCGGTTCATCGTACATTAAAGGGGTGGGGGTATTTTTAATTCAAAACATTGGATAAAATTTAAAAAATTCATATCTTTTCATTTCAACTCAGAAAAATATGAATAATATATCATAATTTTCAGAAAAATAAGATCTATCCATTCATATAAAAACATTTTATAGTTACATTTATATAAATAATTTTCAAAATGATTAAAACACTTACATATAAATTTTGATTATTCAATTAAGTCAAAAATAAAATAGTCAAACCCTAAAACTTTGAACATAAGAAATATTAAGCATATGAAAAGGAATCTAACCCTATTTTATTAGAGCAAATCATATTTTATTTTATATTAATATTTTTTAATTGTTTGGATATTTAAATTTAGCATCTTTTGTATACTTTGGAATCTGACAATTCTTCCCGCCATTTTTCTTCCCGCCGCTTCTTCCCGCCAGTTCTTCCCGCCATTTTTTCACGCTAGTTCTTCCCGCCATTTCTCGCTATATATATGTAGGATTGGCCTCCATTGTCATTGCACATATCTAGACTCATATCTGCAACCTCATCACTCTTTCCCATGGCTTCCACCGTACCACTAACCCCCGAGGAGGCAGAGGCGCTTTGCGCCTCGAACTACCCCTGCCTGCCGGGCTACTGCGTCCCCGTCGGCTGGATGCTGAGCGCCGGAGGCGTGCCGGTTCCTCCTGTCCCACTAGGTGTGGCGCGCCGGATGGCCATCACGAACCACTACTACTTCGATCTCACGCCGGAGCAGCGGAGGAATCCCAACTGGCATCCCGACTATTTCCTGACTTGGGAAGCCTTCTTCGGGGATCAGCGTGAGAGGGCGCTCGCCAGGCACGAGGAGGACGGACCACCTCCTCCGAACTTCAACGAGGTCGGCCGTCGGCTATAGTGGCGCGGCCGGACTCTCTAGAGCGTCATGGCCTATGACACGGCCGCCGACTCTAACCCCCGTCTGCGCTACCCTCAAGTCCAGCCCACGCGTACTCAGCCTTTAAGGTTCAATTACGGCGACCCCGACGACGATAGCGACGACGGCCGTGGCGAGTACGACGACTACAGTGGCAAGTATTACAGGTGTAGACCGGAGCATGACTGAATCACTTCAACATTCCAAAACAAGTTCGGCCGATTGTGACTTAATCTGGCCATGTATCTTAATTTTCAGTTCTTTTATGTATCTTAATTTTCAGTCGTGCTTTATGTAACTTACTGTTAGTTGCATTATGTACTTTAATTCCAGTTCTATCGTAATAAAAATTTCTTCATGCCCGCTGTTCGACAAAGTTTGACAATAGTTTAAAACGGGAATAAAAAATTTAAAAACGATCGAAAAAACGCGAAACCTTCGCGTGGTGTTATATTATGTGACATAGTTAGAAGGAAAAATATCAAACTTGGTATATTGATTATGTCTCAAAAAAACCTTCACAAAATGACCTATCTCATTCGAGGTTTTCTTGGATTTCGGGTAAATGACCAATGTTATGGCTAGAATCAAGGAATAGTTTGTGATAATATGGCCATATTGTGCATACATGTGTATCATGGGATGGCAAACAATGTTGCAAGAGGAAGTTTTACTTTTTGTCACACCAAAAAGGCATTTTCCATTTTCCAAGCATAAAAAAGGACGGTTTTGTGAAGCAACCACCAAATGGCTAATTCAAAAAACTACCAGCACATTTTACAAAAATACTAGACCACCTTATATGGACAATGTACAGGGGGATCTGAAACCTTTCTGTCCACCTCTGGTGAAAAAGACAAATTCATGCCGAATCGGTAGGAAGTGAGTCAGATATGAACTACAGGTACATGATACGATGCTCATGTTTTTTTACAAAATCATTTTTAGGTTCACAATATGCTATCTAATCAAAAATCCAATGCAAGTTTAACGAGGCTTGGCTCCGAGCTAAGAATCTTCATGCCCGTTGTTCAACAAAGTTTGACGATAGTTTAAAACGGGGATAAAAAATTAAAAAACGATCGAAACAACGCGAAACCTTCGTGTGGTGTTATATTATGTGACATAGTTAGAAGGAAAAATATTAAACTTGGTATATTGATTATGTCTCAAAAAACCTTCACAAAATGACCTATCTCATTCGAGGTTTCTTGGCTTTCGGGTCAAATGACCAATGTTATGGCTAGAATCAAGGCATAGTTTGTGATAATATGGCCATATTGTGCATATATGTGCATCATGGGATGGCAAACAATGTTGCAAGATGAAGTTTTCCTTTTTGTCCCACCAAAAAGGCATTTTCCATTTTCGAGCATAAAAACGGACGGTTTTGTGAAGCAACCACCAAATGGCTAATTCAAAAAACTACCACCACATTTTGCAAAATTACTAGAGCACCTTATATGGACAATGTAACAACAGGGGAATCTGAAACCTTTCCGTCCACCTCTGGTGAAAAAGAGAAATTCCTGCCGAATCGGTAGGAAGTGGGTTAGATATGAACTACAGGTACATGATACGATGCTCATGTTTTTTACAAAAATCATTTTTAGGTTCACAATATGCTATTTTATCAAAAATCCAATGCAAGTTTAGCGAGACTTGGCCCCGAGCTAAGAATCTTCATGTCCGTTGTTCGACAAAGTTTGACGATAGTTTAAAATGGGGATAAAAATTAAAAAACAATCGAAACAACGCAAAACCTTCATGTGATGTTATATTATGTGACATAGTTAGAAGGAAAAATATCAAACTTGGTATATTGATTATGTCTCAAAAAACCTTCATAAAATGACCTATCTCATTCGAGGTTTCTTGGCTTTCGGGTCAAATGACCAATGATATGGCTAGAATCAAGGCATAGTTTGTGATAATGTGGCTATATTGTGCATACATGTGCATCATGGGATGGCAAACAATGTTGCAAGAGTAAGTTTTCCTTTTTGTCGCACCAAAAAGGCATTTTCCATTTTCGAGCATAAAAACGGACGGTTTTGTGAAGCAACCACCAAATGGCTAATTCAAAAATGTTACTAGTTTGAATAGTTAGAATTTTATTTTTTAAAAACAAAAAATGTTTTAGGATTAACTATTCAAATACAAACAATTTTCATGTTGAAAGTTTTGTCAGATTCCAAAGTATACAAAAGATGCTAAATTTAAATATCCAAACAATTTAAAAATGTTAATACAAAATATAATATGATTTGCTCTAATAAAATAGGGTTAGATTCCTTTTCATATGCTTAATATTTCTTATGTTCAAAGTTTTAGGGTTTGACTATTTAATTTTTGTCTTAATTGAATAATCAAAATTTATATAAGTGTTTTAATTATTTTGAAAATTATGTATGTAAGTGTAACTATAAAATGTTTTTATATGAATGGATAGATCTTATTTTTCTAAAAATTATGATATATTATTCATATTTTTCTGAGTTGAAATAAAAAATATATGAATTTTCTAAATTCTATCCTATTTTTTGAATTAAAAATGCCCCCACCCCTTTAGTGTACGAAATAAATGCCCCCCTTTAACACTGGTTCCAGCCACGAATCGGCACCGGTTCGTGGCTGGAACCGGTGTTAAAGGGGGGGAGGTTTCAGCCACGAACCGGTGTTAAAGGAAGGGGATTTATAACGCGCGCCTCTTCCTTCTCCCCCCCTAGCCAGATCAAGCGCACGCAGAGGAAGAAAAGTAGAGGACTACCACAGCGCGTCGCCGTCCACGCCCTCGTCGTCGCCGTCCCGCGGGAGCGCGTCGCCGGGACTGCCGTGGCGTCCCCGCCCCGTCTCTCCATCACTGCCCCGTGCTATTCCGTGTGCCACCCGGCCACACCCACTGTGTCGCCCCTCCGCCACCCCATCCCAGCGCCGCGCCACCCACGCCGCCCACCCACGCCGCGCCACCCACGCCACGCCGCCCGTCCCGCGGGTGAGCTTCAGTGCCCGCCGCCGATTTTTGGCTAATTAGTGTTAGTGTAGTGTTAGTTAGTGATTTTTGGTTAGTTAGTGTTAGTTAGTTATTTTTGGTTAATTTGTATGTGTATGTGTATATATGTATATATTTGTATGTGTATGTGTATGTGTATATATGTATATATTTTTTGTATGTGTATGTGTGTATATATGTATATATTTGTATGTGTACGTGTATATATGTATATATTTTTTGTATGTGTATGTGTGTATATATTTATATATTTTTTGTATGTGTATGTGTATGGTCAGGAGCACGCCGATTACATGTGGTCGGCTTAGAGATCACTTTTCAATAGGTTTGCACTTGACCGATTACTTTTCCAATGTTGTGGACCCTGACCTCCTCTGCCCTCGCTGAGTCGCCCATATTAGGTAGCCCACGTCGTGCTGGTTCGAACGCACACCCCCACGCATCCCAGCCGCGCTCTCGCCCTAGCGCCACCAGTCGCCGCCCTAGTACACCTCTCGTTGTCAATATGGCATTAGGGTTTCTCCGAATCCAGGGTTTTTCCGAATGTATCCTCTCATATGAATCCAGGGTTTCTCTGAATTAGGGTTTGGAATGACCAAGCATGTATTAGGGTTACATTTCAATACTTTTAACATGTCATATCATCATCCTTGCTCGAGCATTTCAATAGATGTATTACTGATATTTGTGTGATAATATTATTATTTCAGAAACTATGGATCCACTCAGTAGAAACCTTGAAGAGGAAGAAATAATGGAGAACATTATCCACGAGGACACCTCACAATATATGAACTTGGAGGGACATGGTGACAGCTCAAGTAGTCACGGAGAAGATGACGACACCGGTGAATGCACTTTAGTGATTACAAAGTTCATCGTGGTATATGCATGGATTAAGCCTCTGCTGATTTGCACCGATTGATTTGTATATATATGTACATGTATTAATTAACGCTTCTTTCTTCTTTTAGCCCTCCGGATCTACCAGCCAACAACAATTGTCTACTACGAAAAAGAGCAAGCGAGGCGCGAGCCATCGGTTGAAAGATCGTGCAAAGTTCACGATCGAAGCAGTCCATGTTAATGGCAGGTCGATGGAGCCCAAGAAGGTCGCAGACAAATTTATACGTCAGGCTAGAGTTCTTGTTAGGGACCAAATTCCAATCATAATTGAATATTGGAATAAGCCAAAGAAGGGCGATGGTACCTTTGTCGATGAAATATCCAAAGAAACGCTTTGGAATTCGCTGTTGGTAAATTTCATCCTACCACCAGAGGAGGATGAAAATAAACTGGTTATAAAGGAAAAGGTCAAAGAGTGGACTCTAAAAAAGATGGCTGGCGCTTTCCGCAACTGGAAGACAAAATTGAACAAATTTGTCAAAGCTCGCGAGACTCCAGATTTCGAAGACGCGTATTATGCGAAGATAAGACGTCACTGGCCCGAATTTGTGGCGTACAAGGAAGGTGCTATAGCTACAAAGAGGTCAGAAACCAATACACTAAATGCGCAGAAGAAGGAATATCACCAGAGGACGGGGTTAGGTGGCAACTGTTGGAGATATGCCCTAGAGGCAATAATAAATGTAGTTATTATTATATCTTTGTGTTTATGATAAATGTTTACATTCATGCTATAATAGTATTAACAAGGAAACATTGATACTTGTGTGATTTGTAAACTTAATTTGAAGTCCCTAGTATAGCCTCTATACATCACTAGCTTGTTGGTTGATAAATGATTGTGGTTTCCATATCATGAACATTGAGATGTTATCAACAACAAGATCA
The DNA here is from genome assembly GCA_916181665.1 of Avena sativa. Taxonomy (NCBI): domain Eukaryota; kingdom Viridiplantae; phylum Streptophyta; class Magnoliopsida; order Poales; family Poaceae; genus Avena; species Avena sativa. Next base: position 189,190,968 of record OV702284.1, on the reverse strand, counting down.
TATCGTTAGGAGAATGATATGGTGGACATACTCCTATAGATAAGTGTAGCATAAAGATCAAGTCATTTCAATAGTTCAATTGCTATATGCTTTCTGATACATAGTAACCTAATTCCTTCGACCATGAGATCATGCATATCACCTTTACCGGATGGATGCTTTGATGACATAAAACACCACACCGTAACTGGGTGGCTATAAAGGTGGCATTGAGTGTTCGGAAAGTATTGGTTGAAACACATGGATCAAGAGTGGGATTTGTCCATCCATATGACGGATAGATATACTCTGGGCCCTCTCGGTGGAATGTCATCCAATTAGCTTGCAAGCATGTGACTGGATCACAAGGGATCACATATCACGGGAACGAGAAAAGAGTAATTATCGGTAACGAGGTTGAACTAGGTATGCAGAGATACCGACGATCATAACCTCGGATAAGTAAACTATCGTGAGACAAAGGGAAATTGGTGTCGTATGTAAGTAGTTCATTCGATCGCAAAGTAATCGTAGAAATATGTGGGAGCCATATGAATTTCCAGATTCCTCTATTGGTTATTGTTCGGAGAAGTGTCTCGATCATGTCCGCATAATTCACGAACCGTAGGGAGACGCACTTAAGGATTCGACGTTGTTTGAGTAGTTATGGTATGATGAGAAAGAGACCGAATGTTGTTCGGAGTCTCGGATGGGATCCGGGATATCACGAGGAGATCCGGAATGGTCCGGAGAATAAGATTCATATAAGGAAAGTCTCGTTTCGGAGTTGGGGAATGATTCCGGTGTTTTCATCGGGAATGTTCTAGAAGGTTCCGGAATGTCCGGCACTCCGGAGGAGAAGGGGTACATGAATGTGTCATTACAAGTTGGAATGATTGCATCATGTACTAGGTGTCATCGCTGTCCAAAATAAAGGGTTTATTCAAATCCTAGTTTGAAAAGTCAAACGGCTAGTTTGAAAAGTCAAACGGCAGTTTTTGGAAAGAGGAGGAGAGGTGGAAACCGAGTTGGGGAGGAGTTCCCTCCTCCAACCGGCGGCCCACCTCCAAGCCGAGTTGGGGAGGGACTCCTCTCCCTCCCCTTGGCCGGCCGGCCCCTCCACCTATATAAGGAGGGGCAGGGCTCCCCTCCTTGACACACAACTCCAACTCCTCCAAACCCTAGCCCCAAGCCGCCGCCGCCGGCCCCTAGGGCACCAACTCGCCGCCGCCTAGCTAAACCCTAGCCGCCGGCTTGTCCCCTCCTTGGTGTGTCTAAACCCTAGAACACCGAGGACTCTCTCATACTCCACCATACTCGCTCCGTCTTGAAGCGAAGCCCTGCGAGATCTCCCCTCTACTTTCGGTACCACGCCGTTGTGCTGCCGGAATCGCGAGGAGAGTGTACAACCTCCGCTGCCTGCTGGAACAAGGGAGAGGAAGGTCTTCGTCGAGTACCGAACGTGTGACCGACTGCGGGAGCGCTGCCGGAACGCAGCGCCGGAAGGATCGTCTACGCGATCTTGAGATCGGGAAGAGTACGACTACATCACCCACGAGAATCTGCTCTCGTTAAACACTTTGGAATCTTCGAGGGTGAGTTATTCCATCGACTCGTTGCTACAATCTAGTAGATAGATCTTGGCTTGTTTGTTTGTATGCGATAGAAAATTTTTGTTTTCCATGCTACGAAACCCTACAGTGGTATCAGAGCCGTGTCTATATGTAGATCTGTTGCACGAGTAGAACACAATGGTCATTGTGGGCGTTGATGCTTTTATTGTCGATTGCTTCTTGTGTACTTTGCATCTTGCGGTATGTTGGGATGAAGCGGCCCGGGCTAACCTTACATGACATCGTTCATGAGACTTGCTCCACGCTTGACATGCAACTTGTATTGCATAAGTGGCTTTGCGGGTGCCTGTTTCTCCTAGCATAGTTAAGATCCAATTTACAACGGGTGATTAACAATACTAGTATCAATGTTGTGGTTCTTGTTTGTAAGTTAGAACGACACTTATTGAAAGCCCCAAACCACGTAAAATATGCAAAGAAAGTAGAAGCGTCTAACTTTGTTTTGCAGGGGTGTGTTGTGATGTGATATGGCCATGATTGTGATTATATTTGATGTATGCAATGTTCCTTATTGTAAGTTGGCAACCGGTAGGAGCCATATGGTTGTCTTTAATTTATGTTAAGACCCGCGTGTCTATTCAAAGTAGTTGTAATAGTTGAAGCCGGTGGACGACAACCATGGAGAAGCGTCATTGACCTTGATGCAATGCCGGTGATGATGGAGATCATGTTCGTGCTAGAAGATGGAGATCGGAAGCACAAAGAAGAAAGGCCATATCATATCACATATTATGAATTGCATGTGATGTTAATCCTTTATGCATCTTGTATTGATTAGTAGACGACGGTAGCATTATAAGATGATCCCTCATGCACATGAATTTTCATAAAGTGTTCACCCTTAGTTAGCACCGTTGCTAAAGCTTGTTGTTTCGAAGCACCACGTGATGATCGGGTGTGTTAGATTCCGCAAGTGTATACAACGTGAGCAAGCCAGATTTGCTCATGCGGAAACTAAGGTTTGATCTTGACGAGCCTAGCATGTACAGACATGGTCTCGGAACATGGATCACCGAAAGGTAAAGCATGAATCATATAGTAGATATGATGAACATGTCGATTGTTCGCCATTGAAACTATATCAACTCTCGTGATGATCGGTGTTGATGTGGTGGATTTGGTTCGTGTGATCACTAAAACAATGTGAGGGATATTGTTTTGAGTGGGAGTTCACCTAGATTAATTTTATTATTAATTTGAACTCAATTTGTCATAAACTTAGTCTAAACTATTGCAAATATGTTGTAGATCAATGGCAGCCCCTACCATCAATTTTAATGCGTTCCTAGAGAAAGAAAAGTTGAAAAACAATGGAAGCAACTTCGCGGATTGGTTCCGCAATTTGAGGATTGTCCTCACAGCTGGTAATTTGACCTATGTGCTGGATGCACCGCTGGGTGACCCACCTGCAGCTGATGCTGCCGATGAAGTAAAGAACGTTTACCTCACTCGGAAGACTCAGTACTCCACAGTTCAGTGCGCTATCTTGTATGGTTTAGAATCGGAGCTTCAGAAAAGGTTTGAGAATTCAGACCCATATGATATTGTCGAGGATCTCAAATTGATTTTTGACACTCATTCGGCAATTGAAAGCTATGAGGCTTCTGGAAAGTTCTTTAACTGCAAGATGGAAGAGGGCAGCTCCGTCAGTGAGCATGTGCTTAAGATGTCTGGGCACGCAAACAAACTTCAAAGCTTGGGTATAGTGATTCCTAATGCTTTGGGGATTTACCGTGTCCTCCAATCACTACCACCAAGTTACAAGAACTTTGTGATGAACTACAACATGCAAAACATGAACAAGACGTTGCCAGAACTCTTTGCCATGTTGAAATCTGCAGAAGTGGAGATCAAGAAAGAGCACCAAGTGTTGTTAGTCAATAAGACCACCAAATTCAAGAAAGGCAAGTCTAAGCAGAAGGGACACTTCAAGAAGGGTGGTAAGAAAGTTACCACGCCGACGAAGAAGACCAAGGCTGGACCTAAGACTGATACTGAGTGCTTTTACTGCAAGGGAGAAGGTCACTGGAAGCGGAATTGCCCAAAGTACTTGGCGGATTTGAAGAACGGCAACATCAAGAAGAAAGGTATATCTGATATACATGTTATTGATGTGTATCTCACTAGTACTCGTAGTAGTGCCTGGGTATTTGATACTGGTTCGGTTGCTCATATTTGTAACTCGAAGCAGGTGCTGCAGAATAAACGGAAGCTAGCGAAGAACGAGGTGACGATGCGCGTAGGAAACGGATCAAAGGTTGATGTGATCGCGGTCGACACGCTACCCCTTCATCTACCATCGGGATTAGTTTTATACTTAAATAATTGTTATTTGGTGCCTGCGTTGAGCATGAACATTATATCGGGATCTTGTTTATTGCGAGACGGTTACTTGTTTAAGTCCGAGAATAATGGTTGTTCGATTTATATGAGTAATATGTTTTATGCACATGCACCTTTGATAGATGGTCTATTCTTGTTGAATCTCGATAGTGGAAATACACATATTAATAACATTGAGGCTAAACGTTTGAAATCGAGCGATAACTCGACCTATATGTGGCACTGTCGTCTTGGTCATATTGGAGTGAAGCGTATGAAGAAACTCCATTCCGATGGACTTCTTGAATCACTTGATTTCGAATCACTTGATAGATGCGAAGCATGTCTGATGGGTAAAATGACTAAGACTCCATTTTCTGGTATGATGGAGCGAGCTACGGACTTATTGGAAATCATACATACCGATGTGTGTGGTCCAATGAGTGTAGCATCGCGCGGTGGTTATCGTTATGTTCTTACCTTCACGGATGACTTGAGTAGATATGGGTATATCTATTTCATGAAACATAAGTCCGAAACTTTCGAGAAGTTTAAGGAATTTCAAAGTGAGGTAGAGAATCAACGTAACAAGAAGATTAAATTTCTACGTTCTGGTCGTGGAGGTGAATATCTAAGTTACGAGTTTGGCGAGCATTTGAAGAAATGCGGAATACTTTCATAATTGACACCGCCGGGAACACCATAGCGTAATGGTGTGTCCGAACGTCGTAATCGAACTCTCCTAGATATGGTTCGTTCTATGATGTCACTTACAGATTTACCGCTATCATTTTGGGGTTATGCATTAGAAACAGCCGCATTCACTTTAAATAGGGCACCGTCTAAATCCGTCGAAACAACACCGTATGAATTATGGTTTGGGAAGAAACCTAGATTGTCGTTCCTTAAAGTTTGGGGGTGCGAAGCCTATGTAAAGAAGTTACAGCCGGACAAGCTTGAACCCAAAGCGGAAAAATGCGTCTTCATAGGATACCCGAAGGAAACTATTGGGTATACCTTCTATCATAGATCCGAAGGCAAAATCTTCGTTGCCAAGAATGGATCCTTTCTAGAGAAGGAATTTCTCTCGAAAGAAGTGACGGGAAGGAAAGTAGAACTTGACGAGGTTGTCGAACCTTCTCTCGAAATTGCGAGTAGCGCAGCACCGGAAGAAGTTCCTGTGGTGCCTGCACCAATAAGAGAGGAAGCTAATGATGATGATCATGAAACTTCGGTTGAAGTTGCTACAGAGCCTCACAGGTCAAACGAGAACTCGTACCACTCCAGATTGGTATGATCCCGTTATGAGTGTCATGTTGGTGGACAACACCGATGACCCTGAGACATATGAGGAAGCAATGATGAGCCCAGATTCCAATAAATGGCAAGAAGCCATGAAATCCGAGATTGGATCCATGTACGAAAACCATGTATGGACTTTGGTGGACTTACCGGATGGCCGGAAGGCTGTCGAGAACGAATGGATTTTCAAGAAGAAAACAGATGATGATGGTAATGTTACTGTCTATAAAGCTCGACTTGTCGCAAAAGGGTTTCGACAAATTCAAGGAGTTGACTACGATGAGACTTTCTTACCAGTAGCGAAGCTAAAGTCAGAGAGGATTATGTGAGCAATCGCTGCATATTATGATTATGAGATATGGCAGATGGATGTCAAAACAGCATTCCTCAATGGAGACATTGATGAAGAGTTGTATATGATGCAACCCAAAGGTTTTGTCGATCCTAAAGATGCTAACAAGGTATGCAAACTTCAACGGTCCATCTATGGATTGAAGCAAGCATCCCGAAGTTGGAATCAACGTTTTGATAAGGTGATCAAAAGTTTTGGTTTTATACAAACTTATGGAGAAGCTTGTATTTACAAGAAAGTGAGTGGGAGCTCTGTAGCATTCTTAATACTATATGTGGATGACATATTGTTGATTGGGAATGATGTAGACCTTCTTAATAGTGTCAAGGAATATTTGAATAATAGTTTTTCAACGAAAGATCTTGGCGAAGCAGCTTACATATTAGGCATAAAGATTTATAGAGATAGATCAAAACGCCAAATATCATTGTCACAAAGTACATATTTGGACAAAGTTCTAAAGAGGTTTGGAATGGAAGAAAGCAAGAAAGGGTTCTTGCCCATGTTGCCCAATACGACCTTGAGTAAAACTCAAAGTTCGACATCGGAAGAAGATAGAGAAAGGATGAGTAAGACTCCCTATGCCTCAGCCATAGGATCTCTAATGTATGCCATGCTATGTACTAGACCCGACATTGCATATGCTGTTAGTTTAACTAGCAGATATCAAAGTGATCCAGGAGTGGATCATTGGACAGCGGTCAAAAACATCCTTAAGTACTTGAGAAGAACTAAGGATATGGTTCTTTCTTATGGAGGTGATGAACAGCTCGTTGTTAATGGTTACACCGATGCTAGTTGGAACACCGATCCGGATGATTCTAAATCACAATCTCGATACGTATTTATTTTGAATGATGCAGCAGTTAGCTGGAAGAGTGCAAAGCAAAGCGTTGTGGCAAGATCTTCAACTGAATCGGAATACATGGCTGCTTCGGAAGCTTCACAAGAAGCGATATGGATGAAAGAGTTCATTACAGAGCTGGGTGTGGTTCCTAGTGCGCTGGACCCAATGTCTATCTACTGTGATAACATGGGCGCCATAGCCAATGCGCAAGAACCAAGGTCACACAAGAAGCTGAAGCACATCAAGCTATGTTTTCACGCTACTCGAGAACATATCCAAGATGGGGATATAAAGATTTGCAAAGTACACACAGATCTGAATGTGGCGGATCCGTTGACTAAACCTCTCCCGAGGGCAAAACATGACCAACACCAAACTGCCATGGGTGTTCGGTATATTACCATGTAATCTAGATTAGATGACTCTAGTGCAAGTGGGAGACTGTTGGAGATATGCCCTAGAGGCAATAATAAATGTAGTTATTATTATATCTTTGTGTTTATGATAAATGTTTACATTCATGCTATAATAGTATTAACAAGGAAACATTGATACTTGTGTGATTTGTAAACTTAATTTGAAGTCCCTAGTATAGCCTCTATACATCACTAGCTTGTTGGTTGATAAATGATTGTGGTTTCCCTATCATGAACATTGAGATGTTATCAACAACAAGATCATATCGTTAGGAGAATGATATGGTGGACATACTCCTATAGATAAGCGTAGCATAAAGATCAAGTCATTTCAATAGTTCAATTGCTATATGCTTTCTGATACATAGTAACCTAATTCCTTCGACCATGAGATCATGCATATCACCTTTACCGGATGGATGCTTTGATGACATCAAACACCACACCGTAACTGGGTGGCTATAAAGGTGGCATTGAGTGTTCGGAAAGTATTGGTTGAAACACATGGATCAAGAGTGGGATTTGTCCATCCATATGACGGATAGATATACTCTGGGCCCTCTCGGTGGAATGTCATCCAATTAGCTTGCAAGCATGTGAATGGCTCACAAGGGATCACATATCACGGGAACGAGAAAAGAGTACTTATCGGTAACGAGGTTGAACTAGGTATGCAGAGATACCGACGATCATAACCTCGGATAAGTAAACTATCGTGAGACAAAGGGAAATTGGTATCGTATGTAAGTGGTTCATTCGATCGCAAAGTAATCGTAGAAATATGTGGGAGCCATATGAATTTCCAGATTCCTCTATTGGTTATTGTTCGAAGAAGTGTCTCGATCATGTCTGCATAATTCACGAACCGTAGGGAGACACACTTAAGGATTCGACGTTGTTTGAGTAGTTATGGTATGATGAGAAAGAGACCGAATGTTGTTCGGAGTCTCGGATGGGATCCGGGATATCACGAGGAGATCCGGAATGGTCCGGAGAATAAGATTCATATAAGGAAAGTCTCGTTTCGGAGTTGGGGAATGATTCCGGTGTTTTCATCGGGAATGTTCTAGAAGGTTCCGGAATGTCCGGCACTCCGGAGGAGAAGGGGTACATGAATGTGTCATTACAAGTTAGAATGACTGCATCATGTACTAGGTGTCATCGCTGTCCAAAATAAAGGGTTTATTCAAATCCTAGTTTGAAAAGTCAAACGGCTAGTTTGAAAAGTCAAACGGCAGTTTTTGGAAAGAGGAGGAGAGGTGGAAACCGAGTTGGGGAGGAGTTCCCTCCTCCAACCGGCGGCCCACCTCCAAGCCAAGTTGGGGAGGGACTCCTCTCCCTCCCCTTGGTCGGCCGGCCCCTCCACCTATATAAGGAGGGGCAGGGCTCCCCTCCTTGACACACAACTCCAACTCCTCCAAACCCTAGCCCCAAGCCGCCGGCCGGCCCCTAGGGCACCAACTCGCCGCCGCCTAGCTAAACCCTAGCCGCCGGCTTGTCCCCTCCTTGGTGTGTCTAAACCCTAGAACACCGAGGACTCTCTCATACTCCACCATACTCGCTCCGGCTTGAGGCGAAGCCCTGCGAGATCTCCCCTCTACTTCCGGTACCACGCCGTTGTGCTGCTGGAATCGCGAGGAGAGTACTACAACCTCCGCTGCCTGCTGGAACAAGGGAGAGGAAGGTCTTCATCGAGTACCGAACGTGTGACCGACTGCGGGAGCGCTGCCGGAACGCAGCGCCGGAAGGATCGTCTACGCGATCTTGATATCGGGAAGAGTACGACTACATAACCCACGAGAATCTGCTCTCGTTAAACACTTTGGAATCTTCGAGGATGAGTTATTCCATCGACTCGTTGCTACAATCTAGTAGATAGATCTTGGCTTGTTTGTTTGTATGCGATAGAAATTTTTTGTTTTCCATGCTACGAAACCCTACAGCAACATATCTCAGAGGCCTAAGTGGGAGGAAGCTGAGAAGGCCCTGTGTGATAGAGGGATCACACCCCAGACACATGGGTGGGACCTACGTGCAAAGACTTGGTTCTACGGAATCGGGGCAAGGTTGGACCCAGAAACGGGATTGTGTATCTTCCCAACCCTCCTTGCCAAACCCGTCACTGAACTCATCACGGCATACGAGGAAACAGCTGCCAGGACCTTCCATCCCGACAGAGAGAATGACCAGCTGACATGCGCCATCGGTAAAAAAGAACACCCTGGACTTGCATGAGGCACAGGGGGTATGACGTGGAAGGATGGGTTTGCCGAGTGGGGCGACTCTTACAGATGGCGCGGCGGAAAAGAAAAAGAGTGTACAGACCGGATGACACAGATAGAACATGCACTTGTGGCGCTGCAGTCGCAAGTGAATGCACAAAAGAGCCAGCAAGCTACCGGCCCATCTCAGCGGCACGAAGAGCCTGCATTGGAACCTGCCGGCGGCCCAGACTCTGCGCGGAAAAGCAGCGTGGCTTCCATGGAGAACGTGCAGCCCACGCTTGAAATGGCGGGTCCTCGATACCCCATGGATGAGATCACGGAGAGAGAACATGCTGAGCTGCATGTGAGATTAATGGGCTTATCCATTAAGGTGGCGGTCGGATATGCCTTACCTCCTGTAGCTGGTGGAACTTACCACTACCGACCGATTCCAGATGGCTATGCTATTGTCGAGGTGGATGAGGTTATGAAGGAATATGAGGAAGCACAGCTTGACCATGCTACAGGTGAAGGGGAAACTCAACTCAAATTTGTAGTGAAAACAACCATTCTTTGGAAGAAGGAACACATCGTGCTTCCAAATTGGAGTCCACTGGCACCCCCGCCATCTCCGCAGCGTCAGCAGCCTGAGACGCCTCAGCCGTCTCCGGGTCATCAGAATACTCCCCTGTCATCTCCGGCGCTTCAGCCAACTCCTGCACGGCAGCCATCTCTGGCGCGCCAGCCATCTCCTGCGCGTCAGTCATCTTCGGCGCGCCAGCCATCTCCTGCGCGTCAGTGTAAGCGGAAGAGCACTGCCACGAAGAGCATCACTAGCACTGCCACGAAGAAATCCGCAAGAAACCGTATGCCAAAGAGTTCAAGAAACTACGTCCCGCAGCCTTCCGCCAAGCCATTGCCGGTATTACCGTGGAATCGCAGCGACGAGGAGACCAAGAGGATCTCGGAAGAAGAGGTCAAGAAATTCTTTGCACCTAGACGGGCCGAGCCAAAGGAGAAACTAGATCCGGCGGTGGTGGAGAAGTTCTACAATAATCTTTTGAAACCTGAAACCCCACTTGTGCCGGACTACGAGCGCCAGATTATGAAGGGGATGCAAGGCGGAGGGATTCTGAAAGTAGAAGTCGTGCGGCACCTCGGAAAACAGTTCTCATGCTCGGAGAGCAGGAAAACAAATCATGCACCCCGCTCCAAGTGTTCGACACACGAATAGCTCCTCCTGTAAATGATTACGAGGCAGAGCTACAAAGAAAGGCCAATGAGATGGGGATGACCTACATTGCATACTTGAACATCATGGGAGACAACTTGACCAAAGGCGATGTCAACCCTATACAGCCATGGAAGTATGGGAAGAATCTCGTCAAGAAAGAGGATCTCAAGAATCTACCAACAAAGATGCGGAGATTGCATAAGTGGTACCTTAATTTCTGCAAGACGAGAAAGGAAGAATGGATCACGACGCATATAAGAGATCAGATTTTCTTATGCAGAGACGACGAGATCAGCTTCAACATTCAAGACTTGTATTTTCTATTCAATCAGAAGGAACTCGACAAAGCTGCCATCAGCCTTTATTGTGTGTAAGTACTATTTCTGTAATTTCTATCTCATCTCATTCAATTCATTAATTGCATGTATATATATATATATGCTCACCATATATGTATATACTATTATGCAGGAAAAAGGTTATGGAATGCATGAAAGGAGGCCCTTTTGACATTGGGTTTGTTGACCCAAATAGAGTTCATGAAGGAGTGGTACAACACAGACCCGAGCAAACAGAAGATTTCTTGCTAAGGTCTTTACTGAGACAACAAACCAAAAGGGAAATACTATTGCCTTACAACTTCTCGTGAGTACTGTTACCCTCTCTTGTACACATTCTGTTTCAGCTTACTCGATGTTAAGTGTAACTGATGATGAGTTATGCGTGCGCATGTTGCACTTTATTCTGCTAGTCATTCAACCTGACGCAGGAAAAGTCCTTGTCATGGACTCGTTACGAAAAGACCAAGAGCTGTGGGCAGACTTTAAAAAGATGCTCCAGAGGTAATTTCAATCATATTATCGCACTAGATCAGCAACTTTCGTGACAACAAGTAATTAATTACTCCTTTATCCATTTTCTTTGCCGGACAGGCTTTGGAAAAGGTTCACGGGCAGGGCCGTGGATGAATGGTCAGAAGAACTAAAATTTGTAGAACAAAATGTAAGTAATACTAGCCAGCTAGGTCTGCATATCTCTTTGATTATGCTTCCAATTCCATTATATCATGCTTTATTGATTATTATTTTGATTGAACTCTCTATTCTCGTAAAGTGCGCGCATCAGGGACCCGGCAATAACTTATGTGGATACTATGTTTGCGAGTTCATTCGCAACACGATATATGTGATGGGCCAAGCCGCACTAGACCAACTTAGAGTAAGTAAACAAAATACACAACATTATATTGACCCATTCTTCATATATATTTAGATCGAACGGATGCGGGACCAACTCCTACCATTTGACCACATACGAGCCATTCAAGAGGAATTGGCGGGGTTCATACTTGATGAGGTCGTGGCAGAGAACTCTTTAGATATCCACCAAAATGAACGTGTACGGAGATGTTATATTGTATATATGCTTGAACGTGTTTGTCTTGTACTTGATGCTTCAACGTGTACGGAGAATACCACAATAACGATGTTTGTGTATAATAATAGTTGCTTAATTATTCATGTACTCGTATGTACCGACGATGTATGTGTATACCTCTCCCGAGCGATTTCCCCGTCCCCGCCGCGCCGCAGAAATCCGCCCAGAACGGGGCGGCGGCAGAACTCTGCCGCGGCAGAGATTTATGCCGTTTTCCTGCCACGGCAGAACTCTGCCGCGACAGAGATTTATGCCGCTTTCCTGCCGCGGCAGAGAACCTACGAACCGGTGTTAAAGAGGGGGAGGCCTGAGCGCAGCGGCAGCCCTACGTGGGGGTGTCTCTAACACCGAACCCCCAACAGCGATTCTATAATCGTTGTTAGAGGGACTTACGAACCGGTGTTAGAGGCCACCGTATGCACTAGTGGAAGCTTGAATCTATCGCTATAGAACCAACCTAATAACCTCAGAACGGAATAGTACTCCAAGTGTCATGGAACAGGTGCTAGCACCGAAGAAAGCATATGGAACGAAATGGAGCATCTCTGCCACATCAAAAGATCGACCGATGTATGCAGCACCGTAAATTCTTTTACGCATCCCTGCAATTGGGTGTTTCTTTTCCGAGAACCACTTTCAAGTGGCAACTTGTTAATAGCAAGGATTCCGTTCCAGTGCAGTTCCACACTAGCTTTACGATCTTTCTTGAGGCTTCGTTCCTTTCTATGCTTTTCGTTAATTAGAGGTAACAATCCACACATGACACACCGTCGCCAGCTAGCTGCTACTACTGCCGTTCTATAATATAAGGGCATGTACTATGCTAGTCGCTTGTAGAGGTGTTGAAGTGCAAAAGAAATAATACAAGTAATTTCGATTATGGGCTGAGCGTTTAGGCTCCCAACGCGCGACGCTATGCTGGGTCGCTAGCGATACCAAGGATCGCTAATCAATCTCGCGTGCGCGGAAAAAAAAAGGAGTCAAAGCGCCCGACGCTTGGTTCCCCGTCGACGCTAGAAAAATTCGCTGTATCGAACGGGATTTACGTCTAACCGAACGTAGCGTCGGCATTGTACTTGCCCTAAGACTTCCTTACCAAGTTGTTATAGTTTGCTAAAAATATTTATATTATGAAATGGGAGTGAGTAGTATAGTATTTTGTCACAGGTCGCTGCACCGCATCGCATAGCGATGCATCGCCTTAGATATATAATAAATACGAGTTCTCCATTTTATAATATAAGATGTTTTAGTTTTATAAAGAAAATATATCTAGACTACTTTTAGTGTGTAGATTCGGAGTGAATATCTATGAATCTACGCACTAAAAATAGTCTAAATATATAATGTTTTACAAAGCTTAAACGTCTTATATTTTAAAACAGAGGGAGTATAAAATAAGTAGACAAGTGTGCGTGAATAGAGATAATAACGTGGAATGGTCGTCTCCACACATCCACATGTGTCAAGCTGAAACAAGATATTACGTTCGCTAATTCCTGAACATGAAAAACGTGGGATGGATCGATAAGCTTTAACGAGCATGTGTTTTACCGTGTACTAGTCGGAATCTGTGAAGCATGGTCAGCACGCACGTACGTACGGAGAAGAGAAGGCGCGCCGGAGAGGAGAGGAGAGGAGAGGTTGCGCTTCTCCGCAAGCCTCGCTCTCTTGAGTCTTGCTGTGTTTTCTTCCTTTGGCCGTTTCGGCGTCACGCTCGCAATGATAGAGCCGGGACAGCAAAATTTAGTTGGGCACGTACGGGTCGGGTAGGCCATCATCACTCGCGATGGACGTGGCAGCTTTAGCGCCGCTTGTGCTCGATTCCTCCGCCCGCGTGCCTCCAACGTCTTGGTCCCGATTCCACACGTTCCTACTTGCGTTTCCTCCTCTATCCGTATATATGCGAATGCGACGTGTCATTGGACGTTCCTCGTGCAATATGGCCGCAACGTCCGAGCCAATCAACGTTCAGGATTAGACAGGTTCGCGCGGGTGGCCCGGCTCGGCTGGTCCGGCCCCGACGTTCTGTTTCAGGGCCCATATCCAGCCATCTACCCGCCGGCACGGGTGCCATGCACTGTCAGAGTTTTTATGCTTCACTTAAAAACAGAGTTGTTAGCATAAAACTACCTTATATGTTAAAATTATCAAATAGTATCAGTCAACCTTTGAATCGTAAAAAATTATCAGATTAAAAACAAGTTTCGTAAAAAGCACTGATTGTCTTTTGATCACGAATTGATACGGTAACTGATACTGGACCCACCTGACAGGCCGACGTGGCACCCAGTTGTCGCCTCTCTGACAAGGCTGTTAACAGACGTTAGCATAAAACTACCACATTTAAATTCAAACTTTCAAATGATATCGTCTTAGTCGCAAAAACTACAACATTGAAACCAAGTTTTCGCAAAAAGCACTGATATCACAAATTGACAACGAATTGACTGCGCATCTTGTAGGACCCATTTGTCAGGGCTATTTGCTGACGTGCACCGGGACCCACATGTCAGTGCTATTTAAAGTCCAAAAATATATCATAAAAAATCACCACCGCCTCCACCCGAGCCAAGCGCCGCCTGCGCCGCCGTCTTGCTCCAACCGCGCTGACGTGAGCTCCGGGTCCTGCTCCACACGCGCCGATGTAAGCTCCATGTCCTGCTCCACACGCGTCGCCCTGGTTTTCTACACCCCTCCTCACGACCAGGTCGTGGTCGTCGCATCCTCCTACTCGAGGCGTGACACATGTCGTGGTGAACGAGACAACGACGGGGCGGCGGCCGTGCTGGTCTGGGCAGCGACAGGCGGCGCCTGTGGTGTACATGCGACGAGGAGACGGGCCAGGACGACGCCGGTGGTGGACAGGGAAGGCCGAGGAGGCGGTGCCGATGGTGGACGGGCCAAACGCTAGGTCGGCGCCGATGGTGGATGGTGCTGGAGGTGGCGGGGCAGACTAGGGAGGCGCTGGTGGTGGAGGAAGCGGCGGCGGTGCGCTGGTGGTGGATGGGGCAGGCCGGCGATGGTGTGGTCAACGTTATTGAGAGAAAAAATAGATTTTTTGTTTCTTAGTTTTTCTGATATTTTTAGATTTTTCCAATAGGGCTGACTTGTGGGACCTAGTCCATGTTAAAAATGGCTCCTGGCAAGTGGTCCTGTTGTCAGATTCGTCATCAATTCATGATATGAGTGCTTTTTCGAAAACTTAATTTCAATGTGATAGTTTTTTGCGATTGAGCCGCTAATCGATACCATTTGGGAAATTTCACTATAAATATAGTAGCTTTATGCTAACGGCCTTATCAGAGAGGCATCAGCTAGGTGCCACGTCGACCTGTCAAGTGGGTCCCACTGTCAGTTACCGTGTCAATTCGTGATTAAAAGACAATTAGTGTTTTTTTGTGACAACTCGTTTTCTATCTGATAGTTTTTTGTGATTTGAAGGTCGACTGGTACCGGTTAAAAAATTTAACATGTAAAATGGTAGTTTTATGCGAACAACGCCAAAAAACATGGACATGCTCTATGTGAGAGCCGATGTTTGATCAACTTGTATCATTATGGTGTTAAGTGGGATTCACCAAAACCCCACTTCTAGTTTATTAAATTTTGAACAAAAATTTATACTAGATTTTATCAAATGAATTAGAAGTGAAACTTTGATGAAATCTCACTTGACACCCTATGTATTATAGAACATTCTTTTGTTGGAGATATGCCCTAGAGGCAATAATAAATGTAGTTATTATTATATCTTTGTGTTTATGATAAATGTTTACATTCATGCTATAATAGTATTAACAAGGAAACATTGATACTTGTGTGATTTGTAAACTTAATTTGAAGTCCCTAGTATAGCCTCTATACATCACTAGCTTGTTGGTTGATAAATGATTGTGGTTTCCCTATCATGAACATTGAGATGTTATCAACAACAAGATCATATCGTTAGGAGAATGATATGGTGGACATACTCCTATAGATAAGCGTAGCATAAAGATCAAGTCATTTCAATAGTTCAATTGCTATATGCTTTCTGATACATAGTAACCTAATTCCTTCGACCATGAGATCATGCATATCACCTTTACCGGATGGATGCTTTGATGACATCAAACACCACACCGTAACTGGGTGGCTATAAAGGTGGCATTGAGTGTTCGGAAAGTATTGGTTGAAACACATGGATCAAGAGTGGGATTTGTCCATCCATATGACGGATAGATATACTCTGGGCCCTCTCGGTGGAATGTCATCCAATTAGCTTGCAAGCATGTGACTGTCTCACAAGGGATCACATATCATGGGAACGAGAAAAGAGTACTTATCGGTAACGAGGTTGAACTAGGTATGCAGAGATACCGACGATCATAACCTTGGATAAGTAAACTATCGTGAGACAAAGGGAAATTGGTATCGTATGTAAGTGGTTCATTCGATCGCAAAGTAATCGTAGAAATATGTGGGAGCCATATGAATTTCCAGATTCCTCTATTGTTTATTGTTCGGAGAAGTGTCTCGATCATGTCCGCATAATTCACGAACCGTAGGGAGACGCACTTACGGATTCGACGTTGTTTGAGTAGTTATGGTATGATGAGAAAGAGACCGAATGTTGTTCGGAGTCTCGGATGGGATCCGGGATATCACGAGGAGATCCGGAATGGTCCGGAGAATAAGATTCATATAAGGAAAGTCTCGTTTCGGAGTTGGGGAATGATTCCAGTGTTTTCATCGGGAATGTTCTAGAAGGTTCCGGAATGTCCGGCACTCCGGAGGAGAAGGGGTACATGAATGTGTCATTACAAGTTGGAATGATTGCATCATGTACTAGGTGTCATCGCTGTCCAAAATAAAGGGTTTATTCAAATCCTAGTTTGAAAAGTCAAACGGCAGTTTTTGGAAAGAGGAGGAGAGGTGGAAACCGAGTTGGGGAGGAGTTCCCTCCTCCAACCGGCGGCCCACCTCCAAGCCGAGTTGGGGAGGGACTCCTCTCCCTCCCCTTGGCCGGTCGGCCCCTCCACCTATATAAGGAGGGGCAGGACTCCCCTCCTTGACACACAACTCCAACTCCTCCAAACCCTAGCCCCAAGCCGCCGCCGGCCCCTAGGGCACCAACTCGCCGCCGCCTAGCTAAACCCTAGCCGCCGGCTTGTCCCCTCCTTGGTGTGTCTAAACCCTAGAACACCGAGGACTCTCTCATACTCCACCATACTCGCTCCGGCTTGAGGCGAAGCCCTGCGAGATCTCCCCTCTACTTCCGGTACCACGCTGTTGTGCTGCCGGAATCGCGAGGAGAGTGCTACAACCTCCGATGCCTGCTGGAACAAGGGAGAGGAAGGTCTTCGTCGAGTACCGAACGTGTGACCGACTGCGGGAGCGCTGCCGGAACGCAGCGCCGAAAGGATCGTCTACGCGATCTTGAGATCGGGAAGAGTACGGCTACATCACCCACGAGAATCTGCTCTCGTTAAACACTTTGGAATCTTCGAGGGTGAGTTATTCCATCGACTCGTTGCTACAATCTAGTAGATAGATCTTGGCTTGTTTGTTTGTATGCGATAGAAAATTTTGGTTTTTCATGCTACGAAACCCTACATCTTTTTCCCCAGAGTCTATGCAGGTCACAAATAGAACTTGATACAAATCACTGCGATACTTACTCCCTCCGAGCATATTAATTGACTTAAATTTGTCTAGACACTAGTATATAGATTCATCCAAATTTTAATAAATCCAAGTCAAGTAATATGGGTCCAAGGGAGTAGTATAATGACGCTTATAATCCACCCAACCAGATAAAAATCGTCGCGGAAAAAAGTTTTCACTCTTCGTATCGCTAGTTGGGAAAAACACGTCGAGTCAACTATTTCCGCGATGCTTTGTCGAGCTTGACGATTAGCTATCAACCATGAAATTGTTTCTGCTACACTGAGTGTTGCGCCCCGATAATCTATGGCGGCATGTACATGTACCATGGATTAGTAATGCTAGTCAAATACAAATTACTTCCTTCGTTTTAAAATATAAGATGTTTTAGGTTTATAAAAAAAATAATTCTAAACTTTTTTTAGTATATAGATTTATTCCAAAGTTAAGTAAACCTACATACTAAAACAAGTCTAAATTTATTTTCTTCACAAACCTAAAACATCTTATATTTTAAAACGGAGGTTGTTTCAGCGTGGTATGCAATATTGCCTCCATCAAATCACAGCACGGTGGCGGTTTCTGAAGAGTGCATGCGATGCGCGTGGGAGGTCTGCCTGCGCCGGATCTGTGCTTCTAGCTCGCCCTAGGGAGATTTGGTGATGCCCCGGGTCTAAGCGCATCTTCACTTGGCTGGATTATCCAGGATGTCGATTTAGACGTCGAAAATCGATCTAGTTGTGTATTCAAGAACATGTTTTCGTCTGGATTTGGGTCAACTTTAGTCTGGACTCCCCAGGCCATTTCCAGGATCCCGGGTACGCCCTGAAAACGACGGACCAAACGAATTCGGCGAAAAAAAATGAAGCGGCGTGTGGATCTGCCGAGTCAGTGACGGAAGCCGGGTCGTCGTCATCCTCTGAACAACGCGGCGACCCCGGACAATAACTGTCCATCGCTTCGGGCACACGTCGCCGAATTGCCGCTCCACCGTCGCCGTCTCGGCTCCCGCGACGGACCGGCGGGCACTAACTTCTCGCCGTTTTCCCTTTTCCACCCTCGCCGCTACACCCCTCCCGCCCTCGCCGCCCATCTCGTCCTATAAAAGCCGTACCCCTCGCCGGAGTTCCTCACACTCTCTCACAGCTCCCCAGCCCAAAACTCCGGCGAACACACAGCTCTCCTTCCCCACTTATCCATGGCCGAGCGCTTTCCCGGCGACGATGCGGCGGCGAACGGCTTCGGGCGGCGCACGCTCCAGCCTTGGGAGGCGCGCATGCTCTACGAAGCTGGCTACATGGCGCCGCCGGACACGCGGAACCCTCCAGAGTGGAATTTTAGCGCTTGCGGCATGCCTATCCCGCCGGCGCCGACGCCGGACGAACTGCTCGACGAGATCCAGGTCATCATCACGGCCATGGACGATCCCTCCGACGCCGAGAGCCCCGACAACCTCCTGTACTGGGAGACGTTCTTCGCCGACCGCCGCGCCCAGGAGCTCGCCCGCCAAGAGGGGCCGCCAGACGACGCACCTAAGCGCAACAACGCGGCGGGTCACCGGCGTTTTTGGAGCGCGCCAGGCCAGACGCTCGCGGCGGTGCTACAACACATCCACATCGGGAATACGCCGCGTCTCGGCTTCCCACGCACATCCACGCCTGTGGCCAGGTCGGGGCGGCGTCCTCCGGTGAACTGGCTGCCGAGGAGGATGGCCAACCTGAGCTCCTTCTCCTTCGCCTCGGCCTCCCACTCATCGGGGTCCATGCCGCTCCGTACGTTGATGGGCCCTTCGCTGGTGCTGCGCCCAGTCAAGCGTGAGGCGGTCTCGCCGGTCCGCTCGTCGTCGCAGACACGTTCGCGGGGCATCGTGATCAACTAGGCCCGTGTGCCGGCGCTGTCGCCACCCACTGGACGCATTTCCCTTCGCTACCTGAAGCCTGAGCCGGCAGACTGGTCGGCGCCGCCCGCGGAGGATAGCGCCATAAGGATGTCGATGGAGCAGTCGCTCCGTGACTCGGCACCGCCGGTGGAGCCCTCCTCGCCGGACATCCTGGAATGGTCCAGGGCGGACTGGGAGGAGACGGAGCGGCAGCGCGTCCAGCGCATGCTGCTGTCGAACGGCAGGCCTGGTCTGGCCGCGTTCTCGCCTACCAGGGCGCGCCGCTTGTCGTCCTCAACGACGACGATGAAGCCGGCCCCTTCTAGCAGCCGTGGAGGTGCGGCGACGCCGGCCAGGGGAGCTCCCGCCCGCCACAGCCGCCGAGCGACGACAACGACGGCGGCGGCAAGGACGACGGGCGGGCCGATCAGGGCTACACATCCTTCTATGGCAACTTCGGCACGTAGAAGCGGCGTCGGCATCGGCGAAGGCCACGGCGGCAGTCTTTTTTATTGTTTTAGTTTATTATCTAGTTTAAATTTGATGTAATCCGCCTATATTTCCATCTCTAATTAAATCCGTCTTAATTTGCAAACTCGTCTGAAATTTAACTCGGTCTAAAAACGCGAATGGGAAACTCGGTGTTCCCAGGCCGAAATCAAGTTTTGTCCGGCTAATTTTTTTTCCGAATTTCGTCCTGGATTCGCCCAACGAGTAGGGATGCTCTAATCGATAGGACGTTGTTGTCTACAGCATAAGATCCTAATGGCATGGTCTCCCCCGTTATCATGTTAGTAGATGTGGTGTGGTGGCTTCGGATTTTTTGATGTATGTTTTTATCGGGCATTTTTGAATAATATAATAATAAATGTCATATACACCATTTCGAGACAGAGGTCGGTGGTCTCGATTTTTTTACAAATATGACCCTCTGTAAATTGGCATCGTCAGAAATACCCCTTTCTAAAAACAATTGGCAAAATTGCCCTAGCGGAATGTGGAAAAATGCCACGTGTGTCGTCCCGCCACTGCGCATGGCGGAGGTCACATCCCGCCACAGTGAGAGACGGAAAAGGCATCGCGCCCAAAGTAGATGGCGAAAGGGGCCTGGCCATCGATCGATGCATGGCGGGAGGAGATTCCCGCCCAAGGGAGTGGCGGGATGTATTTCTAGACATCGCCATTGGCGGGAAGAGGGACATGCTGACGCGCGCGGAGCTGTTGCTGCGGTTGATTGATTCCGTGATGTATTCGTGCGGATGCAACCCATCCTTGGCAAGCAACATGCACATACCGGCAGAGCATGTGATTGATTCTACTTCCTCCATCCCAAAATAGACGTCTTAAATTTATCAAAATTTGAATGAATCTAGATATTATTTAGTATATAGATTCATCTAAAATTTGAAAAACCTAAGACATCTATTCTTAGAAGGAAGGAGTACTCCTTTTTATAATGAGAAGAGAGAAAGCAGACTTTTTCCTAGCTCATTTCAGTCCCCATTGTTGACCCATCTCTCTTTAATAAATGCATGTGTGTAACACAAACCGGTAGCGTTTAAAAAAGGGATTGCGATGCACCAGTAATTTCATTCGGAAGATAAATTAGTGGAAGAAAAAACAGATCAAGATTAGCACTCTCGAATGCTTGTGTATTTCCATGCATGCATGTTCTGATCGCTTTGTTGGATTAACTAAGAAGTAATCATGTCCCACACTTGGGGCCATTGGCAGGGGCGGAGCTGGATGGAGCTCAAGACGGGTGCTAAACAGGCTTAATGGTACTAATTATCTATATTTTTTCTATTTTTAATCTTGAAAATTAGCATTGTTCTTTGTAGTGCAGCCGTCCGGCCGGTGCTACGGCATCGGTAGCACCAGGCCCGGATCCGCCCCTGGCCATTGGGAATGGCTGGATGTCTACCAGCCGTATGGGGCATCCTGGCATGCTTACGCCAGAGGGAAGCTGTCCTTCCGCCAGTGGTAGAACTTGCTCTTCTCCTCCCGCCACTAACAAGGGCAGGAAGGCCCTTTCGCCTCTCACTGTGGTGGGATGTGAGCTCCGCCATGCACATTGGCGGGATGAGACACGTGGCACATTTTTTATGTCCCGCCAGGACAGTTTTGACAATTGTTTTTAAAAGGGGTATTTTTGGCGATGCCAATTTGCAGAGGGTCAAATTTGTAAAAAAATTGATGGTCTCATCCTCCTTTTTGAAGAATAAAATCCCACACTATAAAATGATTTGGCAAGCTAAAACATCTAGCCAAAATGACTTATATTATGGGTGGAGTGAGTACCAAATGTTGTACAATTGGTGCCCCTAGGTTCTTTATCGACACGTGTGCATTTGTGCATGACAAATTGATATTCCCATGTGATATAAGTAACACAACATAAGAAAATATATAATTAAAAAAATATGGGAAATATAATAAGAAACTTTACAAACTCAAATCTATCACATAAAACAAGGTGGAGGTTCTCATTGGAGATTTTTTGTCATTATACATATATACGTATGAGGATTTTGTAAAATAATATTAAACCAAGTGAAAGTCAGCCTTCCATAACGGTAATATCACTTCTTGTCCTTGTACGTTAACACTTTAGACACTTACTCCTACATCTGCGTGCTCCTTTTGTCTCTTAGATATTGCACTCCCTACGATCATGTATGTTATGGAATGACGACATTGAATTGATTGATCAGAATAATTGGAATACATGATGGACTAGTTACATATGAATAACTGCGCTAAATGTCAATGGAGTATAACATGAAAGAAAATTGAGCATCCAGTTCCATTACATGTAGTTGATATCTAGTTGGAATATTCCCTACTTTGCCCATAGAACAACGATATCTATGGCCACCAAATGTCAAAGTGTCCTTATTGCGTGTTTCTCATGGTATGAAAAGGATATGTCAAGGGCAAGGAGATTAGCGAATTCAACATTTCTACTAGACGTCCATGCATGATCCTCGTTTGATGCTTTTCGCATCGCACCAAATTTATATGGTGAAACTAACCTCTTATAACAGCATGAGAAACACCTCCATTGTGTATCTTGATGTTGTGATGATTACATTATCTCATGCTATCGAGGACTGTGAAAAGAATATAATGATTGGTCGTGCTATCAAAGCCAATGGTATATTCAGGGCCGACCCTAGGGGTGGGCAGGGTGTGCAGCCGCCCAAGGCCCCACAAAACCAAGGCCCCACCCCACATACGTTATACTACTTGTATATGTATACGTGACAAGCGGGAGGCAGAAAAAAAGGACAAATTAGCGATCAACAGGCCTCGCGATCGATGACCCTCAGCGACGGAGCGACCTCCTCGTCTGCTCGACTACCTGTCTACGATTTGCCTCGCCCGCGCCAGCCGGCCTACCACCCAGGCCGCCACCAACCGACCGGCACAGATGAACCGATCCCCAGCGAGTCAGCGACCACATCATCCTTCCCGCGTCCATGCAAGGGAGTTCTTCAGTGTTCCATCGACACAAGCCGATCAGTGATCTCTACGGCTACACGGTAACAATTCATCACGAATTAGCAAATTAGGATTCTCGTTACTCCTACATTTCTTGTAAATTTCTCCTAATACTGATTTCAGATTGTCAGTCCATCAACTCATTGTCTCGTCGATTTCAGTTTCTGAGTTCTCGATCACATACATGGCCACAGTGCCACGCAACTTCTTTTTCACAATTTTTTTTCCACGTATGAAAATTCAGTACACATACTCACATCATCGTTTTGACCAATTTTATGTATATTAAATATTATATTATTATTCTATAATATGTATACTTTGTACCATTCAATATTTTATGTAAATTTGTTTCTTGACATTGTGTCGTATCATGTCATCCTGACCGAGAAAGTGTCCGTCTAGTCATGCTAAAAGGAAAATAGCAAAATGGTTGTCTTGGTACAATCATATAAAGGGGATGTTCTCAAAATTTTCAAGGCTAATAATACTGGTGCTTCGACCCCATAATAAGTGACTCTGCATTGAGAAATGATACCCCTTCCTTCAAAATAGATGGCTCAAATTTGTCAAAATTTAGATGGATCTAGACACTATTTAGTATACAGTTTCATCCAAATTTAAAAAAAAACTAAGACATCTATTTTGAGACCGAGGGACTAGAAGAATTTCTTGAAGTAATATATATAAGGGGTTTCTATTTTCGTGCCCATGGTTCGTTAGTTATACTCAGTTTTTCCCAGCTGCTTAAGTTTTTCTTACTTTTGACATTCCCCTACTATGAAACTCTCACACGGTCTGAAACTCGTTGTCCGCCAGCCTTGCCGTTACATGCTGACAAGTGGGGCCGCATTCAGTCGGGTCCCGTAGTGGACCCTCGCCGTTACGTGCTGACAAGTGGGGTTGCGGTCTGTCAAGTCCCGTAGTGGACCCTTAACGTTACATGCTGACAAGTGGGCCGCGTTAAGTTGGTTCCCATAGTGGACACCTCTCTCCATTTATCCAGATCAGCATGGGACCCATAGTTTATCCACGTGAGTGTCGTACCCACAGCTTATCCACGTGAGCCAGCCCCGCGCCCCCGCCCCTGTCGTTGCCTCCCCTTTCTTCTTCTCCGGTGATGGCGGCCCTTCTCCGACGACGGCAGCCCTTCTCCGGCGACGACGGCCCTTTGTCGAGCTTCACTTTGGCCTCCCGTTCATCCTGGCCGCAGTATGGTGTCATCCTGTTGACCTGTATAAAGGATGACAATGGAAACCATGCGCGGAGAAGGTTAGATCTCGCACCAAAATATAGAGGCCTCCTCACTCTCACTCATCACTCGCTCACTCACTCACGCAACCATCTCCACTGTCCCATCACCTTCTGCAAACCTCCAAGAAAACCCCAACCACGCCGGCGATGGAGAAGAACAGCGCGGTGGCCATCGTCGCCTCCAAGACCGTCGGCGAGGGGGGGGGGGCATCCCCGTACAGGCCCCCGTAGAGGTATCGAAGGCAGCCGCCGTCCCCATCCAGACCCCCGTCCCTGCTTCTGCCGTAGCCGCCAGCGAGGAGGCCCCTGTTGGTCTCCGGCAGATCCCGCTCGACTGGGACCCCTACGAGGAGGACGAGTATATAGGCCGGAGATCCCCTATGACACCAGCATCGCTGACCTATGGTCGGAGGTAACTAGGGTTTCCTCCCCTTCCTTTGTTCTTCTCCCATTCCCATCGTTGGACGCTAGAATGTGTGTTATTAGGGTTCAGCTGTTCGTATTTTCAATCGTTGAATGCTAGGTATTTTTACAGTAGCTAATCCCCTTGTGTTAGATCTCGTATTTCGATGAATGCCCCTGTTCGTATTTCAAACCTATTTTATTGTTCCTTCGAGTTGCAGTTAAGGGATTCCCTAGTTAGTACTAGCATCAATCTGTAGTTGGGATCAGTGTCCGATTTGGTTAGAGATTTCGGGATTGGGGAATAATCAAGGGATCTCAATCGGTTAAAGTAATCAATCCCGATAATCAATGTATCTTAATCATGTTCTTATTGCACTCTACTGTTTTTTCCATCAGGTGGATAGCAGCGACGTCTGTAGCAACGACGAGTCCACGGACACCAAGACTCGTCAGGTGCTAAGGAAGCTGAAGTCCGGCCAGTACGATAGCTTCTTCGCCAGTGAAGTCTATAGGTGCCCCTTCTACACCAGGAGCCTCACCATCGATTTCAACTCCCTCGTGAATCATGCCGAGGACATAAAGACCTACGACCTGCCCGTGAGCGGCCACGGCTTCAGAGGCAAGCACCAGGCGCTCGGTTTTCACCTCTGTAACCTCTAGAAGGTGGCCATCAAGGAAGGGTCGCATGCCCCCGATCAATCCCAAGGCGCCCAAAGTCAAGGTACTGGGCATCAAGAAGTGGAGGAAGCGCCAGAGGGACGAGAGGAAGGCCCTCCTAGTGGAGGCCATGAGGGGCCACTGATATTGTGCTGCTGCTGCTGTAAAGCAGCTTCGTTTGTATTGTTATCAGTGTTGAACTTGTGTGATACTGCTGCTGAGCAGCCTAATTGTCGAACCTCGTTTACCTATCGTACTATATATATCCTGTATTAGCTGCTTTATCTATATCTGTTCTATTATATATATCCTATATTAGCTGTTTTATCTACATCTGTTATGTTTACTGAATGTATTTATGGTACTGGTTAGATTTTCTGCTCTAGATTTTCTATCAGATTGGAAAAAGAGGGAAAGGAACCATGACTGATGACTGAAGAGAAGCTGCGCTATATTTGTGACCTTTTTGGGCAAAAAAAACACAATTATTAGTGACATAAAATGAAAAAGTGCTCTTAAAAAGACCTATCATAAAAATAATAAAAAAGAAATCTTCTAATTTAAATGCCAGGGCGCACGTAACTACCAAACGCGTCCCACATGGTCCCACACCACATCTCCAAAACACGTTCCCAACAAGTTGGCACCACGCAGTCCAACATGCATGGCTCCACACATCAATATAACGCGTTCCTGACTAACCGCCCCACGTGGTCCCACTTGTCAGCACGTAACGACCTGACAGCACTTAACGGCGAGGGGCCACGACGGGACCCGACTGAACGCGACCCCACTTGTCAGCATGTAACAACAAAGCTGACGGAAAACGAATTTCAGACGGTATGAGAGTATCGGACAAGAAGATGGGCAAAAGTGAGGAAAAATTAAGCGGCTGGAAAAAACTGAGTACGGCTAACGAATCAGGGGCACGAAAATAGAAATCCCTATATATAAATTATTTGATACACATACTGCTTTCAATATATTTAAGTGGTATTTGTAACATATCATTTACACGTATAATATTTATTAGTATTATTGTGATATCTATACTAAGGGCCTCAAGTTTTAGTGTCGTCCCGGGCCCCCAAAACCTCGGGACCGGCCCTGGGTATATTTGGACTTCGTTAGCGTACTGCATATGATAGTTGTAGGTTTGAAGGTCATGTTTAGCCATTGTTTCATTTGAGTAATTGTAGAGTATTATGTACCATCTAAACAATAAAGATTTTTCTTAAGTGAGAACGGTGCGTAAATTATATACCATTTTCCTCAAGCAGAAAATTATGTGGTTGCATTGATTTTCCCATGCTTTGAGGTTGCCGTATGTCCATGCGATCGTTGTTGATCGGATCATATGCCAATATTACCCAAACTCTAAGAGCATCTTCAACATAGGCATCATTTTGCAGCGCTGTAAATACGTGATGCAGCACGCTGCGCTAAAATAGAACGCGCTATTTTGCCGTGGCCTCCATCAGAGGCCCTATTTTGCAGCGTGCGTGGCTCGGCGAAAAACCCTCCTCCACCAGGTGCTGTAAAATAGAGCACACGCTATCGGCGCAAACACCAAACCAACAAATGCATAAACTCTATAAGATCAAACAAATAACTAAAAATGAACAATAAATTTTCTAGTAATTTACTATAATAAGTTTTGCATCAATAATACAACAAATAAATCACTTGTGTACGCCAAGTTCAAATGCATACACTCTACAAGATCAAACAAATACCAAAAAATGAACAACAAATTGTCTAAAATGAACACCTTGTGTGCGCCAAGTTGCCTCCCGGCTCGAGGAAGACATCGGCGCCGACGATCTTGAGTGCGGCGCCGCGGCCACCAAGCTTCGGGAAATCTGACCGTGCCGCGTGGCGTCCGGGGTGGTGGGCGGTGTAGGGGTTCGTAGCATGGAAAACAAAAAAATTCTACTGCATGCAAACAAACAAGCCAAGATCTATCTACTAGATTGTAGCAACGAGTCGATAGAGGAAGTCACCCTCGAAGATTCCAAAGCGGTTAACGAGAGCAGATTCTCGTGGGTGATGTAGTCGTACTCTTGCCGATCTCAAGATCGCGTAGACGATCCTTCCGACGCTGCGTTCTGGCAGCGCTTCCACAGTCGGTCACACGTTCGGTACTCGATGAAGACCTTCCTCTCTCTTGTTCCAGCAGGCAGCGGATCTTGTAGCACTCTCCTCGCGATTCTGGCAGCACGACGGCGTGGTACCGAAAGTAGAGGGAAGATCTCGTAGGGCTTCGCCTTAAGTCGGAGCGAGTATGGTGGACTATGAGAGAGGCCTTGGTGATCTAGGGTTTAGTGGCACCAAGGGGGGAGCTTGGCCGGCGGCTAGGGCTTGGGGAAGCCCCAAGTCGGCGACTTGGAGAAACCCTAGGAGGCGGCGGTGACTTGGAGGAGGCCGGCGGCTAGGGTTTTTGGGTGAGTTGGGTGTAGGGAAGAGGGGCAGCCCTGCCCCTCCTTATATAGGTGGGAGGGCGCGGCTTGGGGGGAGGGAGTCCTCCCCCAAGTCGGCCTCCTTGGCCGGCGGGTGGAGGGAGAGGAACTCCTTCCCAAGTAGGTTTCCTACTCTCCCTCCACCAAGCAAACTTGCCGTTTGACTTTTTCAAATTGGCGTTTGACTTTCAAACTAGGATTTTATTTCTCCCTTTATTTTGCCCAGCCAAGTGACCTAGTACATGATGCAACCATTCCACATTGTCATCACACATTCATGTACCCTTCCCCTCCGGAGTGCCGGACCTTCCGGACCCTTCTAGAACATTCTCGATGAAAACACTAGAATCATTCCCCAACTCCGAAACATGACTTTCCTTATATGAATCTTATTCTCCGGACCATTACGAATCTCCTCGTGATATCCCGGATCCCATCCGAGACTCTGAACAACATTCGGTCTCTTACTCATTATTCCATAACTACTCAACAACATCGAATCCTTAAGTGTGTCTCCCTACGGTTCGTGAATTATGCGGACATGATCGAGACACTTCTCCGATCAATAACCAATAGAGGAATCTGGAAATTCATATGGCTTCCACATATTTCTATGATTACTTTGCGATCGAATGAACCACTTACATACGATACCAATTTCCCTTTGTCTCACGATAGTTTACTTATCCAAGGTTTTGATCGTCGGTATCTCTGCATACCTAGTTCAACCTCGTTACCGATAAGTACTCTTTTCTCGTTCCCGTGATATGTGATCCCTTGTGAGCCAGTCACATGCTTGCAAGCTAATTGGATGACATTCCACCGAGAGGGACCAGAGTATATCTATCCGTCATATGGATGACCAAATTCCACTCTTGATCCATGTGTCTCAACCCATACTTTCTGAACACTCAATGCCACCTTTATAGCCACCCAGTTACGGTGTGGTGTTTGATGTCATCAAAGCATCCTTCCGGTGATGGTGATAAG
This sequence comes from Avena sativa, assembly GCA_916181665.1. Classification (NCBI taxonomy): domain Eukaryota; kingdom Viridiplantae; phylum Streptophyta; class Magnoliopsida; order Poales; family Poaceae; genus Avena; species Avena sativa. The sequence goes on along the minus strand of OV702284.1, from coordinate 189,162,444 downwards.
CATGATCTCATGGTCGAAGGAATTAGGTTACTATGTATCAGAAAGTTTATAGAAATTGAACTATTAAAATGACTTGATCTTTATGCTACTCTTATCTATAGGAGTATGTCCATCATATCATTCTCCTAACGATATGATCTTGTTGTTAATAACATCTCAATGTTCATGATAGGGAAACCACAATCATCTATTAACCAGCAAGCTAGTATTATGAAGAGGCTTTACTAGGGACTCTAATTTAGTTTACAAATCACACAAGTATTAATGTTTCCTGGTTAATACTGTTATAGCATGAATGTAAACATTTATCATAAACACAAACATATAATAATAACTACATTTATTATTGCCTCTAGGGCATATCTCCAACAGTCCCATTTCCACTAGAGTCAACTAATCTAGATTACATGGTAATATACCGAACACCCATGGCGGTTTGGTGTTGGTCATGTTTTTCCCTCGGGAGAGGTTTAGTCAATGGATCCGCCACATTCAGATCTATGTGTACTTTGCAAATCTTTATGTCACCATCTTGGACATGTTCTCGAATAGTGTGAAAACGTAGCTTGATGTGCTTCAGCTTCTTGTGTGATCTTGGTTCTTGCGCATTGGCTATGGCGCCCATGTGATAAGAGTAGATAGACATTGGATCCAGCACACTTGGAACCACACCGAGCTTTGTAATGAACTCCTTCATCCATATCGCTTCTTATGAAGCCTCCGAAGGAGCTATGTATTCTGATTGAGTTGAAGATCTCGCCAAAACGCTTTGCTTTGCACTCCTCCAGCTAACTGCTGCACCATTCAAAGTAAATACGTATCCAGATTGAGATTTAGAATCATCCGGATCGGTGTTCCAACTAGCATCGGTGTAACCATTAACAACGAGTTGTTCATCACCTCCATAAAAAAGAACCATATCCTTAGTTCTTCTTAAGTACTTAAGGATGTTTTTGACCGCTGTCCAATGATCCACTCCTGGATCACTTTGATATCTGCTAGTCAAACTAACAGCATATGCAATGTCGGGTCTAGTACATAGCATGGTATACATTAGAGATCCTATGGCTGAGGCATAGGGAGTCTTACTCATCCTTTCTCTATCTTCTGCAGTTGCTGGACTTTGAGTTTTACTCAAGGTCGTATTGGGCAACATGGGCAAGAACCCTTTCTTGCTATCTTCCATTCCAAACCTCTTTAGAACTTTGTCCAAATATTTACTTTGTGACAATGATATTAGGCATCTGGATCTATCTCTATAAATCTTTATGCCTAATATATAAGCTGCTTCGCCAAGATCTTTCATTGAAAAACTATTATTCAAATATTCCTTGAGACTATTAAGAAGGTCTACATCATTCCCAATCAACAATATGTCATCTACATATAGTATTAATAATGCTACAGAGCTCCCACTCACTTTCTTGTAAATACAAACTTCTGCATAAGTTTGTATAAAACCAAAGCTTTTGATTACCTTATCAAAACGTTGATTCCAACTTCGGGATGCTTGCTTCAATCCATACATGGACCGTTGAAGTTTGCGTACCTTGTTAGCATCTTTAGGATCGACAAAACCTTTGGGTTGCATCATATACAACTCTTCATCAATGTCTCCATTGAGGAACGCTGTTTTGACATCCATCTGCCATATCTCATAATCATAATATGCAGCGATTGATAACATAATCCTCACAGACTTTAGCTTCGCTACTGGTGAGAAAGTCTCATCGTAGTCAACTCCTTGAATTTTTCGAAACCCTTTTGCGACAAGTCAAGCTTTATAGACAGTAACATTACCATCAACATCTGTTTTATTCTTGAAAATCCATTTGTTCTCGACAGCCTTTCGGCCATCCGGTAAGTCCACCAAAGTCCATACTTGGTTTTCGTACATGGATCCAATTTCGGATTTCATGGCGTCTTGCCATTTATTGGAATCTAGGCTCATCATCGCTTCCTCATATGTCGCAGGGTCATCGGTGTTGTCCACCAACATGACACTCATAATGGGATCATACCAATCAGGACTGGTACAAGTTCTCGTTGACCTGCGAGGTTCTGTAGCAACTTCAACCGAAGTTTCATGATCGTCATCATTAGCTTCCTCTCTTATTGGTGTAGGCGCCACTGGAACTACTTCCGGTGCTGCGCTACTCGCAAGTTCGAGAGAAGGTTCGACAACCTCGTCGAGTTCTACTTTCCTTCCAGTCACTTCTTTCGAGAGAAATTCCTTCTCTAGAAAGGATCCATTCTTAGCAACGAAGATTTTGCCCTCGGATCTATGATATAAGGTATACCCAATAGTTTCCTTCGGGTATCCTATGAAGACGCATTTTTCCTCTTTGGGTTCAAGCTTGTCCGGCTGTAACTTCTTTACATAGGCTTCGCAACCCCAAACTTTAAGGAACGACAATTTAGGTTTCTTCCCAAACCATAATTCATACGGTGTCGTTTCAATGGATTTAGATGGTGCCCTATTTAAAATGAATGCGACTGTTTCTAATGCATAACCCCAAAACGATAGCGGTAAATCTGTAAGTGACATCATAAAATGAACCATATCTAAGAGAGTTCCATTACGACGTTTGGACACACCATTACGTTGTGGTGTTCCCGGTGACATGGTTATACCCCGCGGATACACGACCTCGGCATACCTGGTCCGGCCCAAGGAAGGCCCACGACAAATATACGCCGGCCCATGAAGACTTTCGGGTGGCCAAGGCCCATGATGCCTCCGGATCCTTGGAGAGCAAGACTAGAGTAGATAGGAAATTCAAAGGGGTAAACCCTAGAACCTGTAACCGACTAGATCTGTGCCTGGGACCTGCCTAAGTATATATAAAGGCCAGGAGGGCACGACCTAGATCTCTGACCTCATACTTTTGCATACACACCTCCACGCCAGATTGCATCTACGCACCCCTGTAATCACCGGTTCTGCCGTAATCAAGAGCAGACAAGCAGGAGTAGGGTTTTCCCTCCGAGGGCCTGAACCTGGGTAAACCTCGTGTCCCGTGTTGCTTGTTTGCTAACCGTTTCGCGATCTCCAGCATCCCCATCTTATCCAAAACCCAAGTCCATAACAATGGGCATTTACGAGATCAAACCTCGTCAATTGGCGTCGTCTGTGGGAACTGGGGACGCTGATTGTGCGATCGTGACGGTCCCAACCGGAGCGATCTACAACTCTACGGCGGCGGAGAGTCACCTCCTCTTCGGCGCTTTCGACTTCACCTCCCACTCACCGACCACCATGAAGGACTTCGAGCCCATAGGCGACGGACTCGAGATCCTGTTCGGGAGCTTCTGCTTCCAGGTGGGGCAAACTGGCACCCTCCGCCTCCCAGAGCGGGTGCCCCTACCATCAATCAGGCCCGCTTCATGGGCCCCACACCCTGTGCTATGCACATCATCATCAACAGATGAGTCCTACGACAGCAGCAGCTGCAACTCTGATCTATGCGATCCGCCATCGGATGAAGGGACCTACGGTTCCGTATCCGAAAGCTGCGGCAGCAGCGGACCAATCTACGAGCGCTAAAAATGCGCCGTAGTCATCCAGAGCGGCGTGGATCAGCGAGCGCCCAACCCGCCACCTAACCCGCAGGACCGAAACGGCGGGAACAGAAGAAGCCAGCCCCCCCCACCCGAAGGGGACAACGCCAGTCAGGTCATCCGCCTTAGCAAAGAAGGATGGGCCCAGGCATGCGCCGCCGTGGAGGGCAGCATAATCCTACCTGCAGATGCCTCACGGGACCTGCTGATGGCATACCACTTGCTCCTGATCGAGGAGCACAAGAAGCAGGTCAAGATGCAAGAGGTGCTTGACAAACGCAAGCAAGCAGCCTCGGAGTCCAGCGCGCGACGAGCTGCGCTCTCCGCCATGGGCATCGGCTCCAGCTTGAACGGCAACCACGACAACAAGCACCGATCCCAGACGGAGAACATGGACCCCAAGGAGCGCCGTGAGGTGACCCGAACCCTCCACGCATCCTTCATGGAGATGGATGCCGACGGCAACATCATCCCAAAGACGCCGCAAGCTGCGATCATGGCAGCCACCGCGTACCTCGCGTCCCACCCACCTCCGGAGGGGGACCCAAAAAGAGCCATTCACAAGTCCGCACTCACCGGACTCGAACTCGTTGGAGCTGCGCTCCATCAAGATCCTACGGAGCCGAAAAATAAAGCTACGGTCAGGTTCGACCGCAGCCCCACTCCTTCATCCGAAGAAGAGGACCATGACCTTCCTCGAAGGCACAAGAGCTCGCGTCATCGCAGCCGTGATTACGACGCCAGAGACGCGCTCACACAGCGCAAAATCGACAAAGCGCGCATGCTCGTCTGAATCCGAGATGGACGAAGACGAAGGAGAACTCTGCGAAGCCCGGTGCTTCAGCAGATCTGTACGATAGACACGGATGCCGCGAAATTTCAAGCTTCCTTCAGATACTCCGAAGTTCAACGGCACACAGGACCCCAAGGCGTGGCTTAGCGACCATCTGGCATCCGTCAAGCTGCACGGTGGAAACAAGGAAACCGCCATGCAATGCCTTCAGCTGCAACTGACAGGCGCAGCTCGGATCTGGCTTAGCAGCCTATCTTCAGGATCCATCCGAAGCTGGGAGGAGCTGGCTTATAGTTTCATCCGAAACTTCAAAGGCACCAGCAAGAGGCCCGCCTCGATCGAGGAGTTGCGAGCCTGTACTCAACGAACGGGCGAATCCATTCGCTCGTACATACTGCGCTGGTCCAACACCAAGAACTCCGCGGCGCACATCTCCGAAGAAAGGGCCATCGACGCCTTCAAGGACGGCGTCAAGCGCCAGGACTTCAAGGAAGAACTTGGGCGCGTCAAGCCCAAGACACTCGACCACCTCATGGACATTGCTAACAGGTGGGCCGACAGCGAAGATTCCGTCCACCGGGCACAATCGGAGGAAGAGGACGACTACGGCCAACGACGGGAGCGCCGTAGCAAGAGGAGACCGCGCGTCTATGACGATCGCGCTGGACCCGACATGGTCGCGGCCGGCTATGCCGATCGCCGCAACGACGCCAACCTCAACAGCGGCGGATACCGCGGAGGAAACTTCCGCGATGGAGGACGCTCATCACATTCGTGGCAGCGCCGCGGCCGCGACAACGGACCCTCAGCATACGAAAAACTATCGGGTCCATGTACCATCCACTTCTACATCGACAAGCAGGATGGTAAGAAGAAGGCAAGCCACATGCTCAAGGACTGCCGCGAGTTCCATAATCTCAGCGAAAGCATGGTTCAGATGAGGCAGCAAGCTCCACCCCCTGGATTTGGGAACGCACCCGCACCAGGAGAGATAGCGCATGGAGCTCCTCCACTGCCACCCGTAGGAGGCCCAAACCAACCAGTCGCACCAGCACAGAACAACGTTGGGCACGGGTATCCCCCACCGAAAGGAGCACTGATGATCCAGAAGGGGCGCCCAACGAATAGGGTGCAGAAGAAAATCACCCGTCAGATCAACCTGGCCGTGATAGCTCCACCCGCCATCCCTGAGTACCTCAGCGGATCGGAGTCCTGCATCATGTTCAGCCGTTCGGATCACCCTTGCCAGGTCCCTCACCCAGGTCATGCTGCCCTGGTGCTGGAGGTGCAGATCGAAGGTTTCGAGATGATCCGCGTCTTCATGGACGGCGGCAGCGGCATCAACCTGATGTTCGCAAGCACTATAGCAGCAATGCGGATCCCGCTGTGCAGCCTGGAACAATCAGACACGACGTTCCACGACATCGTCCCAGGAAAAGGCATATTCCCCGTGGGAAAGATATGGCTCGACGTCATCTTTGGCAAACCGGACAACTTCCGATGCGAGCGGCTCGAGTTCGAAGTGGTGGACTGGCCATCACAATACCACGCCATCCTTGGGCGTGTAGCATTCGCAAGGTTCCTGGCAGTACCACACTACGCGTACCTGCTACTCAAGATGCCAGGACCCAGAGGCATCATCATGGTTCACGGGAGCTTCACCCGATCGGACCACTGCTACAGGGACTTTAACAGAATCTCCCAGTCATTCGGCATGCAGGAGGAGCTCGTAAGGCTCCACGAGGTGATGGACAACGGGGCACCCCTAGTCGCATGACAAAACACACCTGATATGTCTTTCGACTCCACCGTCAACACAAAGAAGGAGCAGGTCCACCTGACGGATGCCTCCATGATGGCGCTGATCGCTAACGATCTCAGCCCCGCATAGGAAAGCGCGCTCGTCGAATTCCTCCGTGAGCGCTGGGAAATCTTCGCCTGGTGTCCTGCGGACATGCTAGGAGTTCCCAGGGAATTCACCGAGCACGCACTCAACGTCTTTCCAGACACCAAGCCCGTCAGGCAGTCCATCCGGAGACTGTCCGAGCCACGGGCCGAAGCCATCGGGATGGAAATCAACAGACTACTCGCTGTAGACTTCATCAGGGAGATTAAAGAAAGCGAGTGGCTCGCCAATACAGTGATGGTCCCCAAAAAGGACACGGACATCCTGCGGATGTGCGTGGACTTCACGTCACTGAACAAGCACTGCCCAAAGGACCACTTCCCTCTTCCTCGGATCGACCAGATCATCGATTCGACCGTAGGATGTGAAAAACTCTCCTTCCTCGACGCCTACTCAGGCTACAACCAGATTTGACTCAAGGTCGAAGACCAAGAGAAAACGGCGTTCATCACGCCGTTCGGAGTGTTCTGCTACAACACAATGCCCTTCGGGCTAAAGAACACAGGTGCCACGTACTAGCGGTGCATGCAGGCATGCTTGAAGGACCAGATCGGTCGCAATGTCCAAGTCTATGTCGACGACATAGTCATCAAAACCAGGAAGGCGAGAACACTCATCGATGATCTCCGCGAGACGTTCGATAATCTCGACCGCTACAGGATCAAGATCAACCCCGAAAAGTGCGCCTTCGGCGTCCCATTGGGTCAGCTGCTTGGCTACTTCATCTCCCAGCGAGGGATCGAGGCGAACCCGAAGAAAATACGGGCCATAATGGCCATGGAGAAACCGAAGAATCTCAAGGGTGTCCAGCAGCTCGCAGGGCGAATAGCGGCATTGAGTAGGTTCATCAGCCGCATGGGCGAGAAAGCCCTGCCATTCTACCAGCTACTACGCAAGGCAGACAAATTCGAGTGGACACCCGAAGAGGACAACGCATTCGAAGATCTGAAGCGGCTGCTCTCCACCTCGCCCGTCTTGGTTACGCCAAAGGAGCGCGAGCCCCTACTGCTGTACATAGCAGCCACACACCAGGTGGTAAGCACCGTGCTGGTGGTCGAGCGACCCGAAGAAGGCAAGACCAATGGGGTCCAACGCCCAATCTACTACCTCAGCGAGGTATTGATGCCAACAAAGCAGAGGTACCCTCACTACCAGAAACTCGCCTACGGCGTGTTCATGACGGCTCGCCGGCTGAGCCATTATTTCCAGGAGCACCAGGTGATGGTCATCAACGAAGCACCCCTGAACAGCATCCTGAACAATCCGGAGGCCACAGGACGCGTGGCCCTGTGGGGCATCGAGCTGTCACCCCTAGACATCGTCTACGAGAAGCGACTCGCAATCAAGTCTCAGGTCCTCCCGGACTTCCTTGTACACTGGATGGAGCTGCAGCTGCCAGACACCCCAGACATGTCATAGTCATGGACGATGCATTTCGATGGCTCCAAGCGCGAAGCTGGAGCGGGAGCCGGGGTCATACTGACCTCCCCACAGGGCGACAAGATGAAGTACGTCCTTCGGATGAAATTCCGAGCTTCCAACAACGAGGCCGAATACGAAGCCCTCATCCACGACATGAGGATGGCAAAGATCTGCGGCGCAACGCGCCTGGTCATCTACGGTGACTCCAACCTCGTCGTCCAACAGACGATGAATGAGTGCGACGCACAGGACGAAAACATGATCGCGTACCGTGCACTCTACAACTCACTCGAGGGAGAATTATACGGCTGCGAGCTTCGGCACATTGGAAGAGAAAGCAACGAGGAGGACGACAGACTCGCCAACATCAGCTCCACCTGCGCAAGGGTGCCACCAGGTGTGTTCCTCGAACAGATCTGCGTGCCATCCATCAAGCGGAAATTCCCCAAGGGATCACGAGAAGAAGCAGAACACTCGGGGGCTACGCTACCCGAAGGTCATGAAGGACCCGAAAAACTGGACACAGAGATCGCCGTGGTCAACCTGATGCAGGTCATGGTAGTCAAAGAAACCTGGACACGGCCATACCTCCAGTACTTGATAGACGGAGAACTGCCTGATAGCCCGACGGATGCCCGGCGCATATCTCGCCGGTCAAAAGCCTTCACCATCATCAATGGCGAGCTGTACAAGCGCAGCATTTCGGGTGTACTACAAAGGTGCGTCACCATCGGTGACGGGAAAACCATACTTCAAGACATCCACGAGGGCATCTTCGGCCATCACGCAGGCAGTCGCTCCCTTGTCGCCAAAGCTCTACGAGCTGGATTCTACTGGCCAACGGCTATGAACGACACAAAAGACATCGTCCGAAGATGCAAAGGGTGCCAAAGGTTCGCCGACAAACCACACGTACCCGGGTCAGAGCTTAGGCCCATACCTTTGCTTGGCCCTTCGCCCAATGGGGCCTCGACATGATCGGCAAATTGCCAAGGTCCTCGAAAGGGGGGCACGTCTACCTCCTAGCCGCAGTCGACAAATTCACCAAGTGGATCGAAGCCATGCTGGTCACTAACCAAAAGGGCAAGACTGCCGTCAAGTTCTTTGAATCCATTGTCTACAGGTTCGGCGTACCGCATAGCATCATCACCGGCAATGGATCGAACTTCATCTCCAAAGAATTCCAAGACTTCTGCGAAGGCCTCGGAATCAACATCACATACGCCTCTGTGGCGCACCCGCAAACGAACGGGCAGGTGGAAAAAGCCAACGGCCTAATCGGCGCTGGCATCAAGAAGCGCCTCATAAGCCCACTCGAGCGACTCGCCGGAGCCTGGGCGAAAGAGCTACCCTCCGTCCTATGGAGCCTGCACACCACGCCAAACAGCTCAACCGGCTCCACGCCGTTCTTCATGGTGCACGGAGCCAAAGCCGTGCTACCAGCCGAAGTACGCCACCAGCCCCCCCGGGTCGTCGCTTATAGCGAAGCCGAATCCACGGCTGCACTCGAAGACGCCGTCGACACACTCGACGAAGCACGATACATAGCAGCAGCTCGATCAGCGGTGTACCAGCAGAATCTCCACAACTACCACAGCCGACGGCTGCGCCCAAGGTCCTTCGTCGAAGGAGACCTAGTCTTGCGACTCAAGCAAGAGCGACCGAAGAAATTCGAGTCGCCATCGGAAGGACCCTACATCGTCACCGAAGTCATCCTAGGTGGCGCCTATCGCCTCAAGAACGTGGAGTCTGGAGTCGCATACTCCAACCCATGGAATGTCTCACAGCTGCGATGATTCTACCCCTAGCTACCTACCCCTTTACTTTCAATAAGGCTATTCAGTGAAGGCTATCCAGCCAAACAATGTACCTCCTCCATTACGATATAAATAAAGCTAAGTGTCTCGCCCCAAAATTTTGTTTTCTATTCGCACTTTTACTCCATGCTACAAACGCACTCGGGGGCTCCCCCCAACTCATGATTTCGTCGACTGAGTATAACACGTGTACACCTGAGTAGCTGACCACATTAGGCTAACGAAAAGGACACGTATGCGAACAAAGCACTACGTGCTCAAACAACAACCAAACCTTTATAACAAAGGGAAAAACATGCCTAGTCAAATATATACAAATTTTACATCTATCTCTTTTACAGGTACTACCTACTCTGAAGAATAACCTGAGCACGCTGCTCAGACAGATCTACGATCTCTTCGGCATACTGCCTTACAGCCGCGTAATGCGGACGCATATCCCACACACCACCATCTAGCCGAAGGGGTGGCCCAGCCGCTACAGCGGAAAGATCTACATCAGGACGATGCAGCCTCACAAGGGACAGCGCAGCCTTCACCCCTGCGACGAGCTGATGCCGCACCAATTCCTTGAAACAATGCACGTTCCGAAACTTCGACAGAAGACCAGAGAGGGTTGATGGTGCAGCATCTAGTGGAAAAATCACATGCAGAACCGACGCGAGTGAAGTCTGTACCTAACGAAGCACCCGCGATACTTGGTGAACGCGATCTTGCACCGTCGCAAGAACCATAGCACGGTCACGATCCATCCAGAAGAACCCGCCGGCTTCCATGTCCTGTTGAGTCAAGCAATTGACCCGAATAGCAACACGCTCCTTCTCCTCCCTTGGAGCAAGGTTAGCACCTGCAATACTTGCAAAAAAGTAAGATGCAAGGCCAGTAGGTGCATCCGAAGAAATGGGCAATAGCTCGAAAAACTTACACTGAAGCTGCTCGGATAATCGAAGCAACTCCGCCATCAAGTACTCCTCTCTGGCAGCACCTCGATCCGCCTTGGATTTCCAAACGTCAGCATGGCCACGCACCCCAAGCAACTCTTTCTCGAGACTACGAACACGTTCTCGAAGAAACGCAAGCTGCAACGCATCATCCAAGGATGGCCGCAGCCGCGCCGCAGGCGAGGTGTCAACGAGATCAGCACCCGAAGGACCCTAGATCAACAGAAAGGCAAAGACATGAACACGCAAACGAAGGATCACAGAACTCAGAAAATTCATTAAATGGAGCAAAAGTCACTACGTGGAACCAGGATTTTTCATCAAATAATTACAACAAAAGAAGCTACAACTATCCTATAACTACAACGCCTACAAAGTTGCACCCTGAGTAGCCTCGGAGCTGGATTGCCTCGCCTTGGCTTCCCCCTGCTGCCATAGCGCGTACTCGGCCAGCAGATCAATCAGCTTCGGCCCATAACGCTTACAGCGAGCAGCATAGGTAGCGAAGGCTACCTCGGATCCATCAGCAGTCATCGGCATCCGGGAAGTGACCTGGGGAAGGTCCAGCTCCGCTCCAGCCGCCAAGGCCATTGCCAGCCCGACAGATGCGCCGATGCCCTTCTGCTTGCGCTTGTACGCCGCAGGTGCTTCGGCTGACAGTGCCTTCGCTAGAGCGTCAACATCATCAAGGGCCGCGCCCTTGGGGACAAGCTCCTTGTAGAAGCGCCCAAGGACCTCCTTGGCCTTGGCAAGCGAGTTAACGATGGTGCTGCAGCGATCTTCGACCGCCGCAGCAGCAGCATCATCCAGAGCACTCCCGTGCTCCAGAGCACCGCGATCAAACTCGATGCCTGCGGCATCTAAGACAACAAGGAAGAAGAATGAACGACAGCATCGCAAAAGAAAGACAAGGAAATCAAAAGAGGAAGGTGAAGATACTCACCCGAAACATCCTTGGCAGCCGCCATAAGCTTGCCGGCCACCTCTCTCTCGGGCGAAGCCGTGGCGGTGGCAAGCTGCTCCTCGCGGTCCGTGGCCTCCCGCTGCAGGCGCTCCTTAGCCTCGGCCGCAGTGGCCAGCTCCAGCTCGAGGCGCTCCTTCGCACCAACGGCGACCTCGGCTTTCTTCTCCGCTTGACCGAGGCTCTTTTTGAGAGCATCAATCTGACGAAGGGAGGTGTTGTGCTCCTCTGCATTTAGACAATACAAACGTCGGATAATAGGACAAGAATACAAGAAGAAGCAAAGACCAAGGCATAAAAGTACCTTGAAGCTGTTTGAGGCTGGCCTCCAGCGCCAGGTGCTGCTGCACCAGTCGTTTGGCATCTTGCACAAAAGGCTGCAGAAAAAATACCTACTAGTCAAAAGAAGGACTCGGGGGATACGCCCAAAAGAAAGAGCAGAAGCAAACTACACACACGAAAGCGCCCGGGGGATCCCCCGAGACCCGAAGGAAGAACAAACAACAAAACTCCTTTACAGATGCTCGGGGGCTTCCCCCGTGGAAGGAGGCAGAACTACTCACATGATCCGACAGCGACTCCGAAGGTCCGCTTGCAGTTTTCTGAGGCGCAACCACCTGAACCTCCTACGGAGAAGGGTCTGGCACAACGCCTTCAGAGGTATCCACCGTCTGAGGAGGAGGAAACGCGACTTTCGACTCCCCCATCATCTCCCGAGCACCATCGCTGGAGGAGTCGTTGGAGGAGTGGCTGCACAAGGACAAATTATCACAAGTACAAAGTAAACAGGCAAGAAAAGGCAGTGCAAGACTAAGGAAACTTACAAGTCAAGCTCGCTCAGGTCAAAGACAGGAGGGGTCCTTCGTACCTTCTTCTCCTCTTTCGTCTCTTCCTTCTTCTCTTCCTTCTTTTCTTCCTTCTTCCGCTTCGCCGGCGGGTGCGGTGCCATAGCCCGCATGGGAACGGCAGGAATCGGAGAGGAAGAGCCTCCATGCCCATCACTGTGACGTTCAAGCCACATCGGATTCCTAGGAGTCGGAGGAGTCGAGGCATCCGAAGACTCGCTGGAGCTCCGTGTCCGCTTGCGAGTGTGGTCCTCGCTCGACTCGTTGGCCTCTTCAGCCGGAGATCGCGCTGATGGCAGCTCGGACATGGAATCCACTACCTCATTGTCCGGTGCAGCCGGAAACAATTCAGGAAGCGGTGGCGACATGCCCGGCACCTTGAACTCCTGCATAGAAGAAGCAAATTTTTTAGCAAACAAATTCAAATACAATGCACTCGAAAAAAGCGCTACGCGCATAACCCGAATCTACACCTGTGGAACAGGACGAGAAGCAGAAAACGGAGAAGTCAACGACTTCCCCGGGATATCCTCTCCAGCCTTGAGCTTCAGAAGAGGGCGAAGGGCACCATCGAGATCTCCCCTGGAGAATTCTTCAGCCGAAACCCTCGTCGTGTCATGACGACCAGCATAAAGAAACATCGGGTGCGCCCTAGCCTGGAGCGGCTGCACCCGATGCTTAAGAAAAGTGCGGATGATATCCACACTGTTCACCTCCTTCTCCGGAATCAGCTGGAGATCCTCCACTCGACGATACAGAGCCTCTATCTCCGCTACCTCGCCATCCAAGATCTGGTTTTTCCAGGACCTCTTCGGCTCGATCTTTTGGGAGGGGTCGAAAGGAGCAAGACCAAAATCCTGTCCAGCCACTGTGGAGTCGCGGATATAAAACCATCGCCTCCGCCAGTACTGGACAGATTCGGACATGGAAAAAGAGAAGAAAAGCAGATTGGGTTTGAGTGAGATGATGCAACCCCCAATGGGATAAACACCATCCGAACCAGATTGCCTCTTCACGGAATAGAGTTTCCGGAAGAGGCAAAAGTGCGGCTCGATACCAAGCCAGCACTCGTAGAAAGTGATAAAACAAGCAATGTGAAGAAGAGAATTGGGGGAAAGATGATGCAGTTGGACGCCGTAAAGAAAAAGCAGTCCACGAAGGAAGTCGTGGACTGGGAAGGAAAAGCTGTGAAGAACGAAGGCGAGGAACATAACCCGAAACCCAGCGGGAGGACGGAGGATTACCTCGTTGCCTGGGAGTTTGACGGCCTCCCTATCCTGTGGGATCAAGCCCCGCTCACGAAGCTTGCGGAGATCACTCTTCCGCGTCTCCGATCGCCGCCAGCCACCGTCGGTGACACGGGTAGCGGCACCACTCTTCTTCCCTCCAGCAGCGCTGGTACCAACCGTAGAAGAAGACTTCTTCGGCTTCCCCATTGCGGTAGGCGGCGCCGGCGGCGAGAACGTAGGATGGAAGAAGGAAATGTCCGAGGATATTCCAGCGCGCAGCAATTACTCTCAGAGAACAAGGGAGCAGTGAAACGCGAATAGCTGCAGTGAAAACAGACTAATGTTTTCCCCCAATGATTATAAAGACGAAGACGATGCATGGCAACCGTCCATCGAGAAGACCTAACGCCAACGCCAGGATCTAGCCATACACGTGTCAGCATCGCAATGAATCATGGCTAACACGCCATCCACTACGCGCGGAAATCGAGGCGACGCCGTATTTATCTCCACGCCGCGTGTGACCGGTCAATTCAAGGTCAGAAAGTGGGACCCATGTTCGTCCAGTCAAGTCATCTCTGGCGCAACAGACGCTTGAGGTCACCGATCCTTAGCACTGACGTCATCAAAAGCTATACTAGCAACAGTCACAATTTCTTAGGCTTCAAAGCTAAGAGTACTCACTAGAATCTACGATTCGACTAATTACTCGGGGGCTACTCCTATCAGGAGCGCTGGCCGCGCACCCAAAAAATGAACAACACGCTACAGCACTGAACTGTTTCTTTGAGTCCTACGTTGAGTCAACGACTCCACTACGGACCCGGGGGATACTCCCATAGGGAGGATGGATTTAAGCATCCGAAAAAATTTGTGTCCTATGGACCTGACACTGAACAACGGCTGAATTAAAGTCTCCGCTCGAGTCTACGACTCGAACAGACACTCGGGGGCTACTCCCATAGGGAGCGCTGGTCGCGGACCCTATAAATTTTTGACTGCGATCCTTCGGATCAGTACGCAAAAACTTTTTGGCAACTCTGCTCCAATTAACACTAAGTGAGTAGCATTCTCCTTGGCCACCCGAAACACCTCCGCGGTGATAAAATTCGGATGCTGAGTCTGTGACGCAAAGATAAGACCTACATATATCATCTGATGGCCTGGTAACGCACATGACTGCGCTCTGCTAGTATAAACCCGTGCCAATAGGCGCGATGAAAAATCCCGACGGACGCGTTGGGTACATCAATTAAATTCACTGGAATTCCACTCCTGTAAGTTCTCCGCGGCCTAAGTTGAATTACGCCAGCATATATTCCGGGTTCGAGTCGAGGGACTCGAACCTGAAGAAGATCGTGTTGTTTTGTCCTAAGACAGTTAACTGACCCTAATCCGTCGGGAGAGTCAGGCACACGCATCAACAATCCCTACACATTCTCTTGAAAGATAGAGTTGCACCCAAAGGATTGAAGAGTCCTCAGCCGAATCTACGATTCGACTGATCACTCGGGGGCTACTGACATGGTTATACCCCGCGGATACACGACCTCAGCATACCTGGTCCAGCCCAAGGAAGGCCCACGACAAATATACGCCGGCCCATGAAGACTTTCGGGTGGCCAAGGCCTATGGCGCCTCCGGATCCTTGGAGAGCAAGACTAGAGTAGATAGTAAATTCAAAGGGGTAAACCCTAGAACCTGTAACCGACTAGATCTGTGCCTGGGGTCTGCCTAAGTCTATATAAAGGCCAGGAGGGCACGACCTAGATCTCTGACCTCATACTTTCGCATACACACCTCCACGCCAGATTGCATCTGTGCACCCCTGTAATCACTGGTTCCGCCGTAATCAAGAGCAGACAAGCAGGAGTAGGGTTTTCCCTCCGGGGGCCTGAACTTGGGTAAACCTCGTGTCCCGTGTTGCTTGTTTGCTAACCGTTCCACGATCTCCAGCATCCCCATCTTCTCCAAAACCCAACTCCCTAACAACGGGCATTGACGAGATCAAACCTCGTCACCCGGCGGTGTAAATTGTGAAAGTATTCCACATTTCATCAAATGCTCGCCAAACTCGTAACTTAGATATTCACCTCCATGATCAGAACGTAGAAATTTAATCTTCTTGTTACGTTGATTCTCTACCTCACTTTGAAATTCCTTAAACTTCTCGAAAGTTTTGGATTATGTTTCTTGAAGGTAAGAACATAACGATAACCACCGCGCGAGGCTACGCTCATTGGTCCACAAACATCGGTATGTATGATTTCCAACAATTCCGTAGCTCGCTCCATCATACCAGAAAATGGAGTCTTTGTCATTTTACCATCAGACATGCTTCGCATCTTTCAAGTGATTCGAAATCAAGTGATTCAAGAAGTCCATCGGAATGGAGTTTCTTCATACGCTTCACTCCAATGTGACCAAGACGACAGTGCCACATATAGGTCGAGTTATCGCTCAATTTCAAACATTTAGCTTCAATGTTATTAATATGTGTATTTCCACGATCGAGATTCAATAATAATAGACCATCTATCAAAGGTGCATGTGCATAAAATATATTACTCATATAAATCGAACAACCATTATTCTCGGACTTAAACAAGTAACCGTCTCGCAATAAACATGATCCCGATATAATGTTCATGCTCAACACAGGCACCAAATAACAATTATTTAAGTATAAAACTAATCCCGATGGTAGATGAAGAGGTAGCGTGATGACCGCGATCACATCAACCTTTGATCCATTTCCAACGCGCATCGTCACCTCGTTCTTCGCTAGCTTCCGTTTATTCTACATCACCTGTTTCAAGTTACAAATATGAGCAACCGAACCAGTATCAAATACCCAGGCACTACTACGAGTACTAGTTAGATACACATCAATAACATGTATATCGGATATACCTTTCTTCTTGATGTTGCCGTTCTTCAAATCCGCCAAGTACTTTGGGCAATTCCGCTTCCAGTGACCCTCTCCCTTGCAGTAAAAGCACTCAGTATCAGGCTTAGGTCCAGCCTTGGTCTTCTTCGTTGGTGCGGCAACTTTCTTACCACCCTTCTTGAAGTTTCCCTTTTGCTTAGACTTGCCTTTCTTGAATTTGGTGGTCTTATTGACCAACAACACTTGATGCTCTTTCTTGATCTCCACTTCTGCAGATTTCAACATGGAGAAGAGTTCTGGCAACGTCTTGTTCATGTTTTGCATATTGTAATTCATCACAAAGTTCTTGTTACTTGGTGGCAGTGATTGGAGGACACGGTAAATCCCCAAAGAATTAGGAATCACTATACCCAAGCTTTGGAGTTTGTTTGCGTGCCCAGAAATCTTAAGCACATGCTCACTGACGGAGCTGCCCTCTTCCATCTTGCAGTTAAAGAACTTTTCAGAAGCCTCATAACTCTCAACTTCCGCGTGAGCCTCAAATATCATTTTGATTTCACGGACAATATCATGTGGGTCATGGTTCTCAAACCTTTTCTGAAGCTCCGATTCCAAACCATACAAGATAGCACACTGAACTGTGGAGTACTGATTCTTCCGAGTGAGGTAAACATTCTTTACTTCATCGGTAGCATCAGCTGCAGGCGGGTCACCCAGCGGTGCATCCAGCACATAGGTCAAATTACCAGCATTGAGGACAATCCTCAAATTGCGGAACCAATCCGTGAAGTTGCTTCCATTGTTTTTCAACTTTTCTTTCTCTAGGAATGCATTAAAATTGATGGTAGGGGCCGCCATTGATCTACAACATATTTGCAATAGTTTAGACTAAGTTTATGAAAATTTGAGTTCTAATTAATAGTTAAATTAATCTAGGTGAACTCCCACTCAAAAAATATCCCTCACATTGTTTTAGTGATCACACGAACCAAATCCACCACATCAAAACCGACATGTTTGTCATATCTACTATATGACTCATGCTTTACCTTTCGGTGATCCGTGTTCCGAGACCATGTCTCTACATGCTAGGCTCGTCAATATCAAACCTTAGCTTCCGCATGAGCAAATCTGGCTTGCTCACGTTGTATACACTCGCAGAATCTAACACACCCGATCATCACGTGGTGCTTCTAAACAACGAGCTTTAGCAACGGTGCTTACTAAGGATGAACACTTTAAAACTTGAAATTTGTGTGCTTGAGGGATCATCTTATAATGCTACCGTCTTTAACCAAGCAATACAAGATGCATAAAGGATTAACATCACATGCAATTCATAATATGTGATATGATATGGCATTTCTTCTTGTGCTTCCGATCTCAATCTTCAAGCACGAACATGATCTCCATCATCACCGGCATAGCGTCAAGGTTAATGGCGCCGTCTCATGGTTGTCGTCCACCAGCTCCAACTATTACAACTACTTTGAATAGACACGCGGGTCTTAACAGAATTTAAAGACAACCATATGGCTCCTGCCGGTTGCCAACTTACAATAAGGAACATTGCATACATCAAATATAATCACAATCATGGCCATATCACATCACAACACACCCCTGCAAAACAAAGTTAGACGCCTCTAATTTCTTTGCATATTTTACGTGGTTTAGGGCTTTCAATAAGTGTCGATCTAACTTACAAACAAGAACCACAACGTTGATGTTTGAACTATCAAGTGCCCGTTGTAAATTGGATCTATACGATGATGGGAGAGACAGGCACCCGCAAAGCCACTTATGCAATACAAGTTGCATGTTGAGCGTGGAGCAAATCTCATGAACGATGTCATGTAAGGTTAGCCCGGGCCGCTTCATCCCATCATACCGCAAGATGCAAAGTACACAAAAAGCAATTGATAATAAAATCACCACCGCCCACAATGACCATTGTGTTCTACTCGTGCAACAGATCTACATATAGACATGGCTCTGATACCACTGTAGGGGTTCGTAGCATGGAAAACAAAAAATTTCTACCGCATGCAAACAAACAAGCAAAGATCTATCTACTAGATTGTAGCAACGAGTCGATAGAGGAACTCACCCTCGAAGATTCCAAAGCGGTTAACGAGAGCAGATTCTCGTGGGTGATGTAGTCGTACTCTTGCCGATCTCAAGATCGCGTAGATGATCCTTCCGACGCTGCGTTCCAGCAGCGCTTCCGCAGTCGGTCACACGTTCGGTACTCGATGAAGACCTTCCTCCCTTGTTCCAGCAGGCAGCGGAGGTTGTAGCACTCTCCTCGCGATTCCGGCAGCACGACGGCATGGTACCGGAAGTAGAGGGAAGATCTCGCAGGACTTCGCCTTAAGCCAGAGCGAGTATGGTGGACTATGAGAGAGGCCTTGGTGATCTAGGGTTTAGAGGCACCAAGGGGGGGGGAGCTTGGCTGGCGGCTAGGTCTTGGGGAAGCCCCAAGTCGGCGACCTGGAGAAACCCTAGGAGGCGGCGGCGACTTGGAGGAGGCCGGCGGCTAGGGTTTTTGGGTGAGTTGGGTGTAGGGAAGAGGGGCAGCCCTGCCCCTCCTTATATAGGTGGGAGGGCGCGACTTGGGAGGAGGGAGTCCTCCCCCAAGTCGGCCTCCTTGGACGGCGGGTGGAGGGATAGGAACTCCTCCCCAAGTAGGTTTCCTACTCTCCCTCCACCAAGCAAACTTGCCGTTTGACTTTTTCAAATTGGCGTTTGACTTTAAAACTAGGATTTGATTTCTCCCTTTATTTTGCCCAGCCAAGTGACCTAGTACATGATGCAACCATTCCACATTGTCATGACACATTCATGTACCCTTCCCCTCCGGAGTGCCGGACCTTTCGGACCCTTCTAGAACATTCCTGATGAAAACACCGGAATCATTCCCCAACTCCGAAACAGGACTTTCCTTATATGAATCTTATTCTCCGGACCATTCCGGATCTCCTCGTGATATCCCAGATCCCATCCGAGACTTCGAACAACATTAGGTCTCTTACTCATCATTCCATAACTACTCAACAACATCGAATCCTTAAGTGTGTCTCCCTACGGTTCGTGAATTATGCGGACATGATCGAGACACTTCTCCGATCAATAACCAATAGAGGAATATGGAAATTCATATGGCTCCCACATATTTCTACGATTACTTTACGATCGAATGAACCACTTACATACGATACCAATTTCCCTTTGTCTCACGATAGTTTACTTATCCGAGGTTTTGATCGTCGGTATCTCTGCATACCTAGTTCAACCTCGTTAACGATAAGTACTCTTTTCTCATTCCCGTGATATGTGATCCCTTGTGATCCAGTCACATGCTTGCAAGCTAATTGGATGACATTCCACCGAGAGGGCCCAGAGTATATATATCCGTCATATGGATGAACAAATCCCACTCTTGATCCATGTGTCTCAACCCATACTTTCCAAACACTCAATGCCACCCAGTTACTGTGTGGTGTTTGATGTCATCAAAGCATCCTTCCGGTGATGGTGATAAGCATGATATCATGGTCGAAGGAATTAGGTTACTATGTATCAGAAAGCTTATAGCAACTGAAATCTTTATGCTACGCTTATCTATAGGAGTATGTCCATCATATCATTCTCCTAACGATATGATCTTTTTGTTAATAACATCTCAATATTCATGATAGGGAAACCACAATCATCTATTAACCAACAAGCTAGTATTATGAAGAGGCTTTACTAGGGACTCTAATTTAGTTTACAAATCACACAAGTATTAATGTTTCCTGGTTAATACTGTTATAGCATGAATATAAACATTTATCATAAACACAAAGATATAATAATAACTACATTTATTATTGCCTCTAGGGCATATCTCCAACAGGCGGGGGCGGCGGCCGGGTTAGGTGAGCGCGGTTCACGGGCCGGTGAGCGGGGATGCGTGCGCAGCGGCGGCGGCAGTGCCGACGAGGGGTTGGTGGTGGCGGCGGCGCCGAGGGTTTGTGTCAACACCCGTATTTTTAATCCCAGATGCCTGTTATGCCACACATCGCAATCCCAGGATTACCATTTTTGCGAGACATAACAGATTGGATATCACAGTACATCATCCATTACAAACCATACATAAGGTCTTACCACAAATAAGGATCACATGATCTAGTCTTAATACAAATCAAGCAGCGGAATAATGTAATAAAAAAAATAGCATAGGCGAGGCTCCATCTTCATGGTCATAGGCAATGCTGACGATGGGAGATGATCCTAATTGTCATAACCTTCGCGCTGTCCGTCCTCCTGATAGTCCTCTTCATAGTCTGGCCACGGGAATAGCCAGGGACAAAGCCATGAGTACTCTTTAAGTACTCGCAAACTAATACTAACGAGTGAAGTGGTTTTGAATAGGAAGTACTAGGCTCTAGGTTGTTTTGCAAAAGCCAGATTTATCTTTACTGAGTTTAGAAGCAAAGAAAGCTAGTTGGAAGTTTTATAACACCTAAGTGGGAATTTGAATTTCATATCACAACCATGTTGTGGTCAAGTCAAGTCATGAATCATTTCACAAGTCATTTTGAAAACATCTGACGACGGAATAGTATGGCCACTCCAACTGTCCATAACCGCGGACGTGGCTATTCAAATAGTTTGACACTCTATAGAGGTGATACACTTTCACCACAACATTCGATATATCCGTCATGAACAATCCTAAATTCACCATACTTAGTATGCGGATAATCAATCCTAACCTTTCAATTACACGCCCTAGTATAGGCACCTCTCCTGTGAGTTTGGCCTCCCAACCATGACCAACTGTCATCTTGGGAACTGCACAGGTGGACAATATTCACAAGGTAGCCTCAGCTCAAACCTTGGCCGCAAGGGAACCTATACTAAGGTATATAAATTTCCAGTCAAGCCCTACCCAAATTTCGGGTATTGTGGTTGTACGGTAAAATTGGAATGGTATCGCATCCAGACAACCATCAGTTTTATAAAGGCTAAGGCTCATGCCTTAACATTTTCATCATCAAAATCATCTGGTGTTCAAGAACACATGTCAAATCATTTTAGTAGAATGTCTCATCATTCTAAGGTTTTCATAACCATTTTCATTAAGTATTCCCATCTAAAGTTGATCAAATTTTATGCTTAGCACTAGCATCTACAAGTGGGGGTAAACACTAATGAGGGGTGGTAAACCAATGGGAATGATCTAAGTTCAATCTCATGCCTTAGGATGACATCAAGATTATCTAACTTAGGCCAAGTTTTATGCTCTTTATGCTACCTTTAAATATCTTTCTAAACTCTACCAATCACTAAGTAAACTCTAATAGAAAGCTTTGATAAAGAACTAAAATAACTAAGATTGCAAGTAAAACTAGGATTGGGTATCAAGTAGGATAAGCTTGCAAGTATTATCTTGCTAAGTCAACTTGTATAGTGAGTCTTGCAAGGTGAAAGTATAGGCTTTCCTTGTGCAGAGTAGTGGTTGAAGTTCTCCTCGGCTTCTTCCTCGTAGTATTCTCCTTCCTCCTCGTATCCTTGGTCGGTACTAGCGTCTATAAATAAATACGAGGTACACAATCACCAAACAATACTTAACTAGTTGTATTTATCACACCAAGGTTTTCACTAGATGATTTAGCATCATCACAAGCATCACAAAGATTAAGGCAATAGTTTTATTTTCTTTATTTTAGAAAAGTAATTTCTACTCATTGAAAAACTACTTAAGATTTAATATTCTCCATCTCAAACATGGGATCATGTTGACACATGTCATCGCCACACATTTCAGTACATGGGAATGTGATTTAAAGTGGTGTCACAATTTAATAAGGTTTAATCCTTTTATTTTAATTAAATAAAGTGACTAGAATTGTCTATGAGGCATTCTTTTATTTCTTGACCATTATTTCTGCAAGTAAACCTATATATATTTTTATATATTCAGAAAGGTCTTGTTAAATGTGATTTTTGAGAGTTGGAATCAACTCAAAAGCTTTTGTGGTTGAATTTTGAAAAATGTTTGAATGCAGAAAAGCTTCTGCCTTGTTATTTTTACTATAGGTGATCTACAAATCCAATTGGTTTAAATCCAACGGGCTTGGATTAAGAATTTCAGTACCTTTCTAAAAAAATTGGTTTCATGCATTTTGGTTCAGTGAATCGAGCTGGGTTGCTTTTTGAAAATAGTTACAGAACTAGGTTTAAAACTAAAAGAATAAATCTAAATTTGAATTACTGGGTCACGCGGGATGCTAACTGGGCCGGCCCACGGTGCATAGCGCACGCGCGGGTGGGTTTAAGTGAATGACCGCACCAGTCAGCAAGACAGGGGGGTGCGAAGTGGTACGGGGTGATCTAAACCATGCGATCAAACTCTAATCCAACGACTGTGACCTATCGTCTTCGTCGGGCAACGCCGGAGAGACAGAACCCTAGCACGGCCAGTGGGGGTCTACGGGGGATCACCGGGGCTCATGCGAGGGTCGGCTACGGGAGAGAACGAATAAGTCGATGACGGCGAACCTCCTGGTACCGGCGGCTTCTCCTGGTGCGGCTCCAATTGCTGGCTCCCTTCTTCCTCCCAGCGGCAGACTCCGGCCAAATTACGGCGATGTGCTGATCGCCTTCCTCCGGGAATGAGGTGGGGTGCTTTTGAGAGAGAGAGGGGAGTGAGATGGTGTGAAGAAATCGAGCGGGGGTGGCCTCTATTTATAGTGCCGCGAGGGGACCGAATGGCGCGGGTGGAGCTCGTCGTTGTTGTCGTCACAGCGAGCTACTGGCATGGGCAAAGGTAGGGGACGGTGCTGTGTTCCCTGGCGAAGCTCAACGGCATGGTCACGCGGCGTGGGGCGGTGCGAGATGGTCGGAACACGTCAACGCTCTAGGCGGGTCGGACGGAAGTTTTAATGGCACACAAGTGATACGGGTTGCACGGCGGCGAACAGGCGCGTCTGGGGTGTTCATGGGGTGGTGGTGATCCTGGTTACACGCGCCGAGGGCGGTGCGCGGCCTGTGGGCGTGTGTCGTGGGTGGCGCTCTGACGCGCTCTCGGCACGCTCGCAGAGAGGCTGGGCACGCTCGGGCTGTGTGGTCCAGGGGCTGTCTGCGCTCGAGGCTTGGACATGGGGTGTCGGTGGACGGTGGAGTGCCTGCTAGACAAGGTTGGCGAGGCTAGAGAAGCTTCTATCTTGCTGTCGACTGAGGGGTGGCAAGGTGAGCTCGGCATGGTCACCATTGATGGCTATGGCAAGCTCACAGTGGTGCTAAATCTTGTTAAATGGGCTAGATGATCTACTAAAAGCTTGCTGTGAACCAGAGAGGGAAAAAGTTAGGCCAAAATCACCGCTCCTAATAGTGTTTGATGTTTGTTGGTTTGGTGTTTGTAAGGTGTTTGAGGAAATGGCCGAAAGAGATTCAAATTTGAATTTTTGACTCAAACTTGGTGGGTGTTTTAGTTACATACTAGGGAGTCTCTGGTTAGTTGGAAAGGTCAAGGTGAATTGGTTTGATTGGTTTTTGAGAATTGGTGATCTTCACATATGTTAAAGATTCAATTTTGAATTGTCATTTGAATTAAGTTGCCAAATGTTTCTGTAAGTTTGAAAGGTTGGCTTTGGTTCACTTTTACTTGGTCTAGCAAGGGGTGAAAAGAAATGAAAATGTTTCTATTTGAAATCTTGGACTAGAAACACTCAAAGTGGTCTAGTGAGCAAGATTGGCAAAAATGACCATTTGCTTTATTTGTTTTATTTTTTATTTTCTCTTGATTTGTTTGTGCTTGGAAATGTTTTAGATGATATTGTTTTCATCTTTAAACCATTCCTTGCTATTTATATCAATCACACTAGTCCATTCATGCATTCATACAATCATCACATCCACACATGCATTCATATGATCTTAATTAACAAAAGTTTTTGTTAACCCTAAGTTTGGTGATTGAAATTTGATAACCATTGATCAATATTTTTGGGATGTTTCAGGTTGGTGGCGCGGTGCTGAAATGGGTTGGGGAGAAGAGAGTGAGGCGCGCGGGAGGAAATTTCCGGTGGTTGCTTGTTCTCACTGTTGGAGATATGCCCTAGAGGCAATAATAAATGTAGTTATTAGTATATCTTTGTGTTTATGATAAATGTTTACATTCATGCTATAATAGTATTAACAAGGAAACATTAATACTTGTGTGATTTGTAAACTAAAATAGAGTCCCTAGTAAAGCCTCTTTATAATACTAGCTTGTTGGTTAATAAAAGATGGTGGTTTCCCTATCATGAACATTGAGATGTTATTAACAACAAGATCATATCGTTAGGAGAATGATATGGTGGACATACTCCTATAGATAAGCGTAGCATAAAGATCAAGTCATTTTAATAGTTCAATTGCTATATGCTTTCTGATACATAGTAACCTAATTCCTTCGACCATGAGATCATGCATATCACCTTCTCCGGAAGGATGCTTTGATGACATCAAACACCACACCGTAACTGGGTGGCTATAAAGGTGGCATTGAGTGTTCGGAAAGTATTGGTTGAGACACATGGATCAAGAGTGGGATTTGTCCCTCCATATGACGGATAGATATACTCTGGGCCCTCTCGGTGGAATGTCATCCAATTAGCTTGCAAGCATGTGACTGGCTCACAAGGGATCACATATCACGGGAACGAGAAAAGAGTACTTATCAGTAACGAGGTTGAACTAGGTATGCATAGATACCGACGATCATAACCTCGGATAAGTAAACTATCATGAGACAAAGGGAAATTGGTAGCGTATGTAAGTGGTTCATTCAATCGCAAAGTAATGGTAGAAATATGTGGGAGCCATATGAATTTCTAGATTCCTCTATTGGTTATTGTTCGGAGAAGTGTCTCGATCATGTCCGCATAATTCACGAACCGTAGGGAGACACACTTAAGGATTCTACGTTGTTTGAGTAGTTATGGAATGATGAGTAAGAGACCGAATGTTGTTCGGAGTCTCGGATGGGATCCGGGATATCACAAGGAGATCCGGAATGGTCCGGAGAATAAGATTCATATAAGGAAAGTCCTGTTTCGGAGTTGGAGAATGGTTCCGGTGTTTTCATCGGGAATGTTCTAGAAGGTTCCGGAATGTCCGGCACTCCGAAGGGGAAGGGTACATGAATGTGTCATACCAAATTGGAATGATTGCATCGTGTACTAGGTGTCATCGCTGAACAAAATAAAGGGTTTAATCAAATCCCAGTTTGAAAAGTCAAACGCCAATTTGAAAAGTCAAACGACTATTTTGGGAAGTGGTGGGGAAGGTGGAAACCGAGTTGGGGAGGAGTTCCTCCCCTCCACCGCCGGCCCACTTGGGAAACCGAGTTGGGGAGAGACTCCCCTCCCCTGGCGCGGCCCCTCCACCTATATAAGGAGGGGCAGGGCTGCCCCTCCTAGCACCCCAACACCTCCACCCGTAAACCCTAGCCCTAAGCCGCCGGCCCTCCTGCAGCCACCGCCGCCCTAGGGCAAGCCGCCGCCGCCTAGCTAACCCTAGCCGCCGGCCAAGCCTCCTCCTTGGTGTGTCTAAACCCTAGATAGCCGAGGAGCTCTCTCATAGTCCACCATACTCGCTTCGGCTTAAGGCGAAGCCCTGCGAGATCTCCCCTCTACTTCCGGTACCACCCCGTTGTGCTGCCGGAATCACGAGGAGAGTGCTACAACCTCCGCTGCCTACTGGAACAAGGGAGAGGAAGGTCTTCGTCGAGTACCGAACGTGTGACCGACTGCGGGAGCGCTGCCGGAACGCAGCGCCGGAAGGATCGTCTACGCGATCTTGAGATCGGGAAGAGTACGACTACATCACCCACAAGAATCCACTCTCGTTAAACACTTTGGAATCTTCGAGGGTGAGTTATTCCATCGACTCGTTGCTACAATCTAGTAGATAGATCTTGGCTTGTTTGTTTGTATGCGATAGAAAATTTTTGTTTTCCATACTACGAAACCGTACTCACGTGAGCCGAGCGATAGCGTGCTGTAGTTGGAGCTGGAGATTTCAGGCGCGAGATAACGCAAAATGCCGCGCCGCACTAAAATTTTGCAGCGCGCGTGATCATATCACATCTGCTGAAGGAGTTTGCAGCGCACGCGATAAAAAACAGTTATTTTGACACAATGCTAAAATAGAGCCTCTGCTGGAGATGCTCTAAGCAACTAGCTAGTAGGACACGACATAGTACCTTTCCAAACCATGGCCTCTCGAGAGACTTCCGGCAGGTCGGGCGATTTGGAAGTATGAGACCACACGTGGTCTCTGTTGCGATGCCCGTAATCAATGAACCACAATTAATATTATTTAGTAGTACAAATATGTCTAAAAATAATAAAAATTACAAATAGATTGATGGACCACCGAGCAAAGATTACAAACAATAGCACGAGCTGAAGGCGTGCCACCGCTCTTGCCCCTCCATCACCGGAGCCGGGCAAAGCTTGTCGTAGTAGAGCTTGTTGTAATAGACATACGGGAAGTCGTCGTGCTAAGGTTCTAAAGAACCAGCGCACTAAAGCAACAACCATCGCCATTGATGACATCGGTAGATTAGAAGAGACTAACCTGAAATTAATACCAAAAACGACTAGATCCCAGGAGATCAGCCGGACACACGACTCCACGCGTCCGCCGTCAGCGCTAGACGCACCACCAGAGCGACAATAGAGCGGGGATGAATTTATTCTAACTTCGGATATAGCCGTCGCCCCAACATCTCGAAAAAGACACGAGAAAACAACTTAATCGAAAAACAAAAACCCCCCGCTGGCGAGAGACCGTGGTCCGCCACACTCTAAGATTCTAAAACCATTGAAGATGGAACGGACCGACGGCGTCACCGGCGGATGGAAGAAACCCTAGATGGGTTTTTTGAGCCGTTGCGTTGGCCTCCTGGGAGCATCCGCACACATCATAATGAAAATATAGTTACTATTATAAAATACTAGTTGAATGCCCGTGCGTTGCTACGGTCCGATCCTCGCCAAAGACTCCGGTAACCTTGTTTACTGGGGGCAGTTCTTCACTGAGCGGCGGCTTCGGGAGCTCGCCGCCCACGAAGGCTCGTCTGGCTCGCCACCGAACCGCAACAACGCGGTGTCTCGCCATCGCTGCTGGAGTGCGCCGGACGGACACTCACCGCCGTCATGGAGCATATCGCCGCAGGAAACCGCCGAGGCAGGGCTTTCCTCGCTCGTCTGGCTCTGCGCCTACATAGTCGCCGTGAGCCAGCGGTGAGGCGCTGCATCCCATGAAGCGGGAGGCCGAGACGCCGATGCGCTTGCCGCCGAGGACGAGGTCACGAGGCATCGTCATCAACGAGCCCCGTGTGCCATCGCCTCCGACCGGTCGGTTTCACCTGCTCCAGCCGAAGTCAGAGACGGCGGACTGGGCGGTCCTCGTCGAGGACGCCTTCGCCATCAAAATGGCGATGGCACGCTCTTTCAACAATGTGCCGCCAATGTCGGAGCCGGACACCCTCGCCTAGTCCAGGGCCGACTGGGAGCACGAGGAGGCCAACCGGATTCGGCGCCACCAAGAGGAGGCCGAGCGCGAGGCCGCCCGCAGAGCTTGCTGGGAGCTCACTTTTCAGGGCGCACCACTCATCGTCCTCGACGACGACGACGTTGACCCCTCGTTTCAGCCGTGGCGCGCCAGGCTTATGATGATATCTAGCTTTGATATAGTCTAGAAATAATTGCAGTATCCATCAAGAATCAAGCGAACAATCTGTGAGCAAGTAGCAAATAACAAAATTAACAAGAAACGGGCTAATTCAACCATGTTTTCTTTATTTGAGAGCAGTACATGGCATTAATAGGATAAAAAATCAATTTAACAGTAGAAGCTAGACTCATCGTACTATGCACATTAGAAGATTAAATGCATGCACCATAAGCCAGTTCGAAAAGTAACTGTTCCTTGGAAATAAAGGTGGAGATTACCGGTGTAGCGGTCCTCCTACAATATATAAGCTCGTTGGCATGGCTAACCCCAACATATGGAACCTGGCGGTAGATGCCCATGCGCTCCTCACTAAGGAATTCATCAAGGACACGACCATGAAAGCATAGAGAGGGGCGTCCTGAAGATGTTCTACATCCTGGAGGAGCTCTTGCTCTGTTGCTCACCTGTTTCGCGGGGAGCGGATGCTTGTTCACAGGAGCAAATTGATGATTTGTCCCGTACCTAACGGACAGAGTTCCGGTGACACGGGCGGCGACATGTTCCCAATCAAGACATGAAGTACAGAACTATAGATGTAAGATCGAGGACTATGAGAGGGGGACAGATCTGATGGGAGAGGATTGTCCACTTACCCACGATAGGGGCACCGACGAGGTGGATGCCAGGCCGCGCCTCCAGGGATCCAGCTCCACTTTCCTCCATATCCCTGCCTCGGACCAAACCATGTACCCTAACGCTACTCTTCCTCGCTGGGCTCGGTGTCCAAGCTGGGAGGCGACTCGCGACTCGCGAGCAGCCGCTTCATTTCACGGAACCGCCACCGATTCGCCGCGTCGAGGAGGTCTTCAAGCTGGCCAAGCTCTACCCTCTGCTAGGAGCTTGACAGGTGCGGCCAGCTCAAACGCCGCATCAAGGAAGAGGAGGTTGAGCTGGCCGGCATGCTCGCGGCCGGGACAGGGGATCTGTCGGGAAGAGATAGGCGGCCGGGAGAGAGAATTTCGTGGTGTGTTGGTAGACCGCGGCTTCATTACCAGATTTTGGAGGGGCTAAAGTACAAAAAGCCACGACGGACGAAACCAGGCGAAAACCACCTCTAGATAAATTATATAGTAGAGAAATTTTATTTCAGTGATCGAAGCAGCATTCCATGTGTAGGACCAATTCAACAGTGAGCGTGAGCACCAATCACCATAGCCACAGAGAACCAGTCGTCCAGCGCCCATTTCGTCAAGCGCGAGCACCTAGCCGGCTAGCCAATAGGCGACCTACGTGCGCGAGTCCACCACGCCCATCACGCACGCTCACAGCCGTGCTCAAAAACGACACGCGCGGTAGCCAACCCAGGACGACCAGATGCGAGCACGCAACGTGCACCGCCAAACCATCGTTACGTACCGCACGCGGAGGCAGTCAGGTTGCACACGATAAAAGTAAAACCACCAGCGTACGGCTCCGTGGCCATGCATGCGACACGCGCGCACCGCAGAATCCGCCCCGCAACACCCAAACTCTTTCCCGATACGGCAACCGAAACCGGTCGTTCAACGGCGGCGAACGGAAACGATCGAGCGCGCGCGGACAGAGACGTACGTCCACCTCCTCCATCGACCGACCCCAGGGCCAGGGGGGAATTTTACCAGGGGAAAAAGTTCTCCAAATGGCGAGAGCACTACTACCGAATTATCAATTGGTCGACCATCAGCGGCCGGCGCGCGAGTTGCTGGCTGAAGCCGATGCGGACACGCCTCTTGCTACCTTTTCGGGTTCCATTTTCCTCTTGGCTTGCCGTCTCGCTCTCCTTGTCCAGCCCCCCTGCGAACTCTTTTCTACGATCTGGAACAGGGGTGGTGGTAGACCCGACGAGCGGGGCTCCACGCCAGCCAACCTTCCCCAACTTGATGGACAGGGACGGGTGAGGCAGGAGTGGTGGTACTTTCGATCACCAGTTGGGCCAACCAATCACTTTCCTAGAAAAATCTCGTGTCCTGGCACAGCAATCCGGTCCCTTACGGAAAAGCAACAGGAAAGATGGACCGGCTAAACAAGTTACTACTCCCTAAGATGTTTTAGATTTATAAAGAAAATATATTTAGACTTTTTTAAGTCTAAAAATAGTCTAGATACATTTGTTTCACAAAGCTAAAACATCTTATATTTTGAAACGGAGGGAGTACGAGCTAAAGTGCTAAATACATGGAGACAAAGTGTCTATATGCATGTCTTGGCTAAATTAGTGCCCATTTTTTAGCGTCGGCAGTGTAAAAGGATGAAAAAGGCAGCCGTGTCCCCAAAGCCTTGCCCCTTCTTTAGAAACCAAAATAGCTTATTTCGATCTCTTTCAGTTCTCGATCTGCCCTATCTCCCCCACATCCCCAAAACCCTACCGATCTAGGGAGGCGCGACAGCGACAGGAAGGCCAACCTACACATTGCAGGTGTCAGGGCGGTGCCGCTAGAGGCCAGATGGTATCCACACCTTCCCCGCATCATATTCCTCGACTATAGCACAAGCCTACATCAACCGGGCAGCAATGACGCCTTTCTCGACTCCAGCATCCCGTAAAGCACTAATCTACCCCTCTTTTTATGCCCATTAGGTGTTCTAGATGCTGTTCATACATGATTTTGAGCGGCTACTGTGGTTTTTGGCCTAACAAAGGTCTCATTGTAATCGATTCCTTCTCTCTGTGTGAATCCTTTTTTCATAAGTCTTGCCTTGAACCTTTAGACATTCCCTTTGGAGTCATACTTGGTTTTGTAGACCCATTTGCAGCCTACTCTTTTAGCTCCATTGAAAACTTCTACTAAGTCCCAAACATTATTTTTGGCCATAGACTTCAACTCGTCTTCCATGGCAACTTTCCACTTAGATGAATTTGTACTTATAATGGCTTCTTTGTATGAGGTGGGATCCTCCACCTTTCCTATATCATTTACATCCTCACTTATGTAAGTGACTAATCATCTGGGATGGCTTTCTTCCTCTCTCGCAGTGATCTTCTCCCAGGAGGTGGTGGAGGAACATCATTATTTTGTGGATTGTGGCATCCCGCAAAACCACTACTAGAAAATCGCGTTGAATTTGGGCATTGCATCGTCATCATCATGCATTGTTTTGCCAAAACTATTTTCGCAACACCCGTTTTGTTTTCTAAAACGCCCCGTCTTTTATTCAAACTTCAAAACCGGGTCCCCGGAAATTTTGGGTTTGCCCGATATCGGTTTGCAAAAACTTTGTTTGAAATAAATAAAATATTTAATTTATTTTAATAGGGGCAGTCGAACGGGCCGATTGACCCGAACGACCGCCCCAGAAATTTAATCGGTCCAATCAGACCTGCCCTCTAAATCCTAAACTCACCCAACTCTCTACCCAACCTTCCCAGCCACATCACTCCCACCACTCAGAGGCCGCCACCTCACCCCTCCCCTTCCCTCTAGCCTATCCCTGCACGCCACCTCAACCAACCCTCTCTCCACTCCACCAACTCCCTCTGCCCTCCACCTCAACCGGACCCACCCACACAGCCTCCATTCACCCACGCGCCTGGCCCGCCCCTGGGACCCGCGGCCCCACCCTGGCACTCCCCAATCCCGCGAGCCTCGCCGCCCTCCGCGCAGCTCCCGCGCAGCCCGCCGGCCTCCGCAGCTCCCGCGGCCACCCCGCGACCCCCCTCGCCTGCTGCCGCGGCCGCTCTGCGCCTCCACCAGCCCCCCCGAGCTCGTCTCCGGCTCCTCCCGCGACCACCTCCGCCGCCTTGCTCGCTCCGCCTCGCGAACCGCCTCCGCCCCGGTGGTCCCCGTCTGCCCCGCACGCCGGCGAGCTCCCCCTCCTCGTCGCCGGCCCGCGTCCCCGCCTCCGACACCAACCGTCTCCACCGCCGGCCGCAGACCCCTCCGCGCCAGACGCCTCGCTTCCTCGCCCGCGTCACCGCGTCCGCCCCTGGCCAACCTCCCTCGCCGTCGGTCCCCTCCGCAGCTCCGGCGACCGCCCCGCCCGGCCGCCCTCGCCCTTCCCCCGGCTCCGTCCGCCGCGGAGCCCGTCCTCCCCGCTCGGGCCCTGGCCGCTCCCTCGACGCCGCTCGAACCGCCGTCGCCTCCCCGAGCCTGGCGCCGCTCGCCGCCTCGGCCCGGCCGCGCCCCGCGCCGCCGCGACTTCCGTCTCCCTCGCCGCGCTCAGTTCCCCGGCCGCCTTTGCCTGGCGAGCCTGCGCCGTCCGTCTGCCCGGGCCCTGCCGCGACCACGCCATCACCAAGCTTCGGCCTCTGTCTGCGCCGTTGCCTTGCAGCACCATCAGGCCCACCCTTGGCTCAGGTTGTTTCCAACGATTCAACACAGGTGAGTGTGGTACTGTATGTACCTGTGAACATATGATCGCCTAAGATCTGTCCAGTGGTACACTGATGTGTTGTTGTTGCTATGGCTGTGTACAACCCCGAAAAACAACCGGTGCCTGATCGTGGTCGACCACCAGTTTTGCTACATGGACCCGAAGATCGTTTTCACCAAACACCAAGACCCCAGAACGCCAAGGACTTCACCCTGAATGCCAGGACCGAAACCGAACCATTACGCGTACCCGACAAGTTCTTCTCGTGCGACAAGATCATCGACAGGGAGCCCGAAGGCCACATGTGCGACAAGTACTCCCTCGAGGATGCCGAGTACCTCGCCCCGGAACACCAAGACCGTTCTGATTCGAGGACCCGACAAGACCCCCGCCACTGCAAGCTCGACCCCGCGGAACCCGACACGATCTGCATGCGACAAGAACGGCACCGACCCGGTGGTATCCGATGCGCCCCCACCGCCGAACCAAGTCCGGCTCCTCGGTGCGACAAGTGCTTCATCCCGAACAACAAGAACGACCCCAGTACTCCAAGAACGTTCCCGCGAGACCGCTCCGTCGAACCCTGGACCCTGCCGAACCCCAGACCCCCGGACCCCCCAAGATCGTCGAGACCCCTAATGTGTGAACCCCTTTCCGAAAACCCTAATTTCATAATATAATACAATTGTTGCACATCAAAATCATTCATCTCGCATGCATCTCATGTGGTTTGGGGGCCTTATGCCGAATCACCTAATAATTAAATATGGGGCCCATATGCGGGCAAATCCAGCCTTATATTGGCCTCATTTAAATTTGTGTAGCGAACCGGTGCTATCTTCTGCCATGCTAAAACAACATTTAAATTGCGGGGATCTAAACAACTTGCACCATCTAACTAATTGTCGGGACCCCGGTTCCGCTTAATTTGGCCTGATTGCACCGCACCTTGCCATGACATGCATCATACATGCATCATGCCGATCTTCTGCCGTGTATTAAATATTGCATCCGGTGTTCCTTCTAGTGTTTTGCTTCTTCACGGATAAGGCCGTTGAGTTGATGTGAGCTTCGCCCCGATCTCCGGATGAACCCTTCGACAATGTTTTCAGGCGAGCATCTCCCCCTTTCTACCTATCTTACTTTTATAGTATTTATTCCCTCCTGTTGATCTATTGCTATCTGTGTTGCGATGCTTTAGTTTTCGTACCTGTGATATACCGTGCAGCCCTATATTGCCTTGGACACATCCTATTGCCTGTTGTTTGGTAGATAGTTGGACTTGCGCGTCGTAGTCGCTTGCTCAAGTGCTGTTGCGTGTCGTCAAGTGCCACAGTTGTTGATGTAATTGCCGCATGTTGATGTTGGAGATGATCATAGTTTTACTTATCGCTCTTTTTAATTCCTGTTTAACAACTAAAATTGAAGTAAGCAGAGGCATCGGTGGGTGATAGATAATATTTGGTTTCCGAACGCCCACTTGTGTCCCGTAGGACCCCGAGTACTTGATACCTGTTCCTTGATTTATCGCGC
Organism: Avena sativa; assembly: GCA_916181665.1. Classification (NCBI taxonomy): domain Eukaryota; kingdom Viridiplantae; phylum Streptophyta; class Magnoliopsida; order Poales; family Poaceae; genus Avena; species Avena sativa. Next base: position 189,128,472 of record OV702284.1, on the reverse strand, counting down.
TATCCACATCCGGGAGGTATATGGGACCCCCCTTAGCCAGAGCTTGATTCAGTCTTATTTCTTGGGGCCACAAACTAGTTTGAGGTTTTATTTACGATCCTGTACTTATGCCATGCTTTACTGCTTTATTTACGATTGTGCGAGGTACTGCACACTGTACTGTTTTGGATCGGGACACGATTCCGCGGTGTCGACAAGCCCAGCCACACTTTCGGGTTCCCAGTCGTTCACAGCCGTATACCCAAACCTTGAGCCCGTCTCGGAGTCAGCTGGCTTCGTTGCGGGATCTACTTAAGGGGTGGCCCCCTGAAATATTTCTGAATCCTGTGATTGCTTTGTCGTGAAAGCCTCGTTGGGTTTTGATTTGGTTTTTTCGAGGTTGATCGAGTGTGTGTTGCTATTGGTGCACCCCGGCCGGGTAAAACTTTCTGAAAGCCGTGTCCGCGGTTATGGACGACTTGGAGCACAGTATCTCGACCATAGACAAGCATAACTAAAGTTTATTGCTATAAATTTGACTTTATAATGACTAGTAATCAGCTTCACTATAATGGAATGGCTAATTAATACTGCCCACAATTGCTTGTTTGGTGTGTCGCTTGCGACCATTGTACCTGACTAGTAAGTATTGCAACTATAACGGAATGGCCAAATAAAAGTACCAACAACTGCTGGGTTTTGGGTTATCTCATGTTAATTGTATCTGACTAGTAAATGTCGCAACTACAACGGAAGGGATAACTAAAAGTGCCCACTGTTTATTTTATCAGGACGATTATCTACACCTGACTAGTAATTGCTGCAACAATAACTGAATAAATAAAACTGCCAACTGTGTGAGTTCCTCGGTTGACTTCCTCGTTTGGTATCGAGGGGGAAACACCAGGATGGGTTTGTTTGGTGTTAGCTTCAGGTTGGATCCGGATAGGTCATTCTTATCCCTCTCTGATAACCGCCAGTCGTATCGAGTCTCTATAGGTTGTTTAGTGCATGCTGCCGCTGCCGCTCAGTCCACCATACCTTTGTAGGCGAGGACCGCCGAATTCTAGTCTCGCCGTGTACTGGCCTCAGTACTGACGCTCCTCTTTTTCCTTTGCCCTTCGTCGGCACCCCTTTTGTTTAAGCAGGTTTTGAGATGCTACGCCGTTAGCAGGGTTACCCTTCCGGCTTGGCCTGGGCAGGGTTATGGACGCCATTGGTTATTCCTCAGGGCTCTTAGCCCCATTTGCTTCTTGTCCGTAGTCGGACGCTGTATCGTTTTACAGGTGATTTGGATCTTTGTACTGTATATCTGTATTCTTGACTCTTTTGAGTCGCTGTTATATATATCTGTTCTGTGGGTCCCATCGAGGACTGTTGTGTAATGTTATTACTTCGTTTTCCACCCGCACGAAAGTGCCTGGTGGGCACCTTTAAATCGTTTCTATGCGGGTTTGGCGGATTTCGCTAAAACTTGCATAGGTCCGATTCTGAGGGTGTTACAGAGTGGTATCAGAGCTCAGCAGTTGCGATACCCCACAAGTCCAGCCTGTAGGATAACCTAGCTAACGGTCGAAGTAGAGTGTCAAACTATTTTTGAAAAACGGTTGGATAGTTCTAATTAGGTCTGATTTTACTCCTTACCCCCTGCTGTTCTCCTCTTACCTCGACGTGTTTTGAATCTGCTCTCTTATCTTTTCTTCGAGTCCTGGAATTCTCGTGGTTGGGTTCCGTCGTACCTTCAGGGTTTCGCTTCCTCCTTTGGTAACGGTGTTCTACCATCCGGTGTTCATGCTGCCGAGTGATCCTTTACCTGTGGTACCATTCTTTGTTCCTTGTTTGTGCCTTCCGGTGTTTCCGACGCGACGACATCCTCTACGCCAGATCCGATGCAGAGTCTGCATCACTCCTTTGATCCGAACCTCGCTTGTCGAGATCTTCAGTCTGAATCCGAGGGTTGGTTGTATAATCTATCTGTTCGTGTACAGAGTAATGCTTTGAGTGCGGGATGGAGTCGCGACCATACCACTACTCTTATCATTTGCTTTTGTATATTGAATGGTGGATCGATGCAACTCTACCCCTTCCATGGAAGTTAGAGGTGGCCTTACCTTTATCTTCGTCCTTTTGTTTCCGGAGTGTTCCCTCGATGATCAGGAGCAACGACCTCTTTGTTGGTGGTGTCGCCGTTCACCAGATGAAGAAGGAACCCTCGTTAGTGGTGTCGCGAAGATCTACACGAAGCGAGAAGACGCCGAACGCCGACCTTCCTTCCGGTACCATGAGGCGGATCTCGAGGGCGAGATCCATTGTTAGTGGTGTCGAATTGTGGCATCCCGCAAAACCACTACTAGAAAATCGCGTTGAATTTGGGCATTGCATCGTCATCATCATGCATTGTTTTGCCAAAACTATTTTCGCAACACCCGTTTTGTTTTCTAAAACGCCCCGTCTTTTATTCAAACTTCAAAACCGGGTCCCCGGAAATTTTGGGTTTGCCCGATATCGGTTTGCAAAAACTTTGTTTGAAATAAATAAAATATTTAATTTATTTTAATAGGGGCAGTCGAACGGGCCGATTGACCCGAACGACCGCCCCAGAAATTTAATCGGTCCAATCAGACCTGCCCTCTAAATCCTAAACTCACCCAACTCTCTACCCAACCTTCCCAGCCACATCACTCCCACCACTCAGAGGCCGCCACCTCACCCCTCCCCTTCCCTCTAGCCTATCCCTGCACGCCACCTCAACCAACCCTCTCTCCACTCCACCAACTCCCTCTGCCCTCCACCTCAACCGGACCCACCCACACAGCCTCCATTCACCCACGCGCCTGGCCCGCCCCTGGGACCCGCGGCCCCACCCTGGCACTCCCCAATCCCGCGAGCCTCGCCGCCCTCCGCGCAGCTCCCGCGCAGCCCGCCGGCCTCCGCAGCTCCCGCGGCCACCCCGCGACCCCCCTCGCCTGCTGCCGCGGCCGCTCTGCGCCTCCACCAGCCCCCCCGAGCTCGTCTCCGGCTCCTCCCGCGACCACCTCCGCCGCCTTGCTCGCTCCGCCTCGCGAACCGCCTCCGCCCCGGTGGTCCCCGTCTGCCCCGCACGCCGGCGAGCTCCCCCTCCTCGTCGCCGGCCCGCGTCCCCGCCTCCGACACCAACCGTCTCCACCGCCGGCCGCAGACCCCTCCGCGCCAGACGCCTCGCTTCCTCGCCCGCGTCACCGCGTCCGCCCCTGGCCAACCTCCCTCGCCGTCGGTCCCCTCCGCAGCTCCGGCGACCGCCCCGCCCGGCCGCCCTCGCCCTTCCCCCGGCTCCGTCCGCCGCGGAGCCCGTCCTCCCCGCTCGGGCCCTGGCCGCTCCCTCGACGCCGCTCGAACCGCCGTCGCCTCCCCGAGCCTGGCGCCGCTCGCCGCCTCGGCCCGGCCGCGCCCCGCGCCGCCGCGACTTCCGTCTCCCTCGCCGCGCTCAGTTCCCCGGCCGCCTTTGCCTGGCGAGCCTGCGCCGTCCGTCTGCCCGGGCCCTGCCGCGACCACGCCATCACCAAGCTTCGGCCTCTGTCTGCGCCGTTGCCTTGCAGCACCATCAGGCCCACCCTTGGCTCAGGTTGTTACCAACGATTCAACACAGGTGAGTGTGGTACTGTATGTACCTGTGAACATATGATCGCCTAAGATCTGTCCAGTGGTACACTGATGTGTTGTTGTTGCTATGGCTGTGTACAACCCCGAAAAACAACCGGTGCCTGATCGTGGTCGACCACCAGTTTTGCTACATGGACCCGAAGATCGTTTTCACCAAACACCAAGACCCCAGAACGCCAAGGACTTCACCCTGAATGCCAGGACCGAAACCGAACCATTACGCGTACCCGACAAGTTCTTCTCGTGCGACAAGATCATCGACAGGGAGCCCGAAGGCCACATGTGCGACAAGTACTCCCTCGAGGATGCCGAGTACCTCGCCCCGGAACACCAAGACCGTTCTGATTCGAGGACCCGACAAGACCCCCGCCACTGCAAGCTCGACCCCGCGGAACCCGACACGATCTGCATGCGACAAGAACGGCACCGACCCGGTGGTATCCGATGCGCCCCCACCGCCGAACCAAGTCCGGCTCCTCGGTGCGACAAGTGCTTCATCCCGAACAACAAGAACGACCCCAGTACTCCAAGAACGTTCCCGCGAGACCGCTCCGTCGAACCCTGGACCCTGCCGAACCCCAGACCCCCGGACCCCCCAAGATCGTCGAGACCCCTAATGTGTGAACCCCTTTCCGAAAACCCTAATTTCATAATATAATACAATTGTTGCACATCAAAATCATTCATCTCGCATGCATCTCATGTGGTTTGGGGGCCTTATGCCGAATCACCTAATAATTAAATATGGGGCCCATATGCGGGCAAATCCAGCCTTATATTGGCCTCATTTAAATTTGTGTAGCGAACCGGTGCTATCTTCTGCCATGCTAAAACAACATTTAAATTGCGGGGATCTAAACAACTTGCACCATCTAACTAATTGTCGGGACCCCGGTTCCGCTTAATTTGGCCTGATTGCACCGCACCTTGCCATGACATGCATCATACATGCATCATGCCGATCTTCTGCCGTGTATTAAATATTGCATCCGGTGTTCCTTCTAGTGTTTTGCTTCTTCACGGATAAGGCCGTTGAGTTGATGTGAGCTTCGCCCCGATCTCCGGATAAACCCTTCGACAATGTTTTCAGGCGAGCATCTCCCCCTTTCTACCTATCTTACTTTTATAGTATTTATTCCCTCCTGTTGATCTATTGCTATCTGTGTTGCGATGCTTTAGTTTTCGTACCTGTGATATACCGTGCAGCCCTATATTGCCTTGGACACATCCTATTGCCTGTTGTTTGGTAGATAGTTGGACTTGCGCGTCGTAGTCGCTTGCTCAAGTGCTGTTGCGTGTCGTCAAGTGCCACAGTTGTTGATGTAATTGCCGCATGTTGATGTTGGAGATGATCATAGTTTTACTTATCGCTCTTTTTAATTCCTGTTTAACAACTAAAATTGAAGTAAGCAGAGGCATCGGTGGGTGATAGATAATATTTGGTTTCCGAACGCCCACTTGTGTCCCGTAGGACCCCGAGTACTTGATACCTGTTCCTTGATTTATCGCGCTATCCACATCCGGGAGGTATATGGGACCCCCCTTAGCCAGAGCTTGATTCAGTCTTATTTCTTGGGGCCACAAACTAGTTTGAGGTTTTATTTACGATCCTGTACTTATGCCATGCTTTACTGCTTTATTTACGATTGTGCGAGGTACTGCACACTGTACTGTTTTGGATCGGGACACGATTCCGCGGTGTCGACAAGCCCAGCCACACTTTCGGGTTCCCAGTCGTTCACAGCCGTATACCCAAACCTTGAGCCCGTCTCGGAGTCAGCTGGCTTCGTTGCGGGATCTACTTAAGGGGTGGCCCCCTGAAATATTTCTGAATCCTGTGATTGCTTTGTCGTGAAAGCCTCGTTGGGTTTTGATTTGGTTTTTTCGAGGTTGATCGAGTGTGTGTTGCTATTGGTGCACCCCGGCCGGGTAAAACTTTCTGAAAGCCGTGTCCGCGGTTATGGACGACTTGGAGCACAGTATCTCGACCATAGACAAGCATAACTAAAGTTTATTGCTATAAATTTGACTTTATAATGACTAGTAATCAGCTTCACTATAATGGAATGGCTAATTAATACTGCCCACAATTGCTTGTTTGGTGTGTCGCTTGCGACCATTGTACCTGACTAGTAAGTATTGCAACTATAACGGAATGGCCAAATAAAAGTACCAACAACTGCTGGGTTTTGGGTTATCTCATGTTAATTGTATCTGACTAGTAAATGTCGCAACTACAACGGAAGGGATAACTAAAAGTGCCCACTGTTTATTTTATCAGGACGATTATCTACACCTGACTAGTAATTGCTGCAACAATAACTGAATAAATAAAACTGCCAACTGTGTGAGTTCCTCGGTTGACTTCCTCGTTTGGTATCGAGGGGGAAACACCAGGATGGGTTTGTTTGGTGTTAGCTTCAGGTTGGATCCGGATAGGTCATTCTTATCCCTCTCTGATAACCGCCAGTCGTATCGAGTCTCTATAGGTTGTTTAGTGCATGCTGCCGCTGCCGCTCAGTCCACCATACCTTTGTAGGCGAGGACCGCCGAATTCTAGTCTCGCCGTGTACTGGCCTCAGTACTGACGCTCCTCTTTTTCCTTTGCCCTTCGTCGGCACCCCTTTTGTTTAAGCAGGTTTTGAGATGCTACGCCGTTAGCAGGGTTACCCTTCCGGCTTGGCCTGGGCAGGGTTATGGACGCCATTGGTTATTCCTCAGGGCTCTTAGCCCCATTTGCTTCTTGTCCGTAGTCGGACGCTGTATCGTTTTACAGGTGATTTGGATCTTTGTACTGTATATCTGTATTCTTGACTCTTTTGAGTCGCTGTTATATATATCTGTTCTGTGGGTCCCATCGAGGACTGTTGTGTAATGTTATTACTTCGTTTTCCACCCGCACGAAAGTGCCTGGTGGGCACCTTTGAATCGTTTCTATGCGGGTTTGGCGGATTTCGCTAAAACTTGCATAGGTCCGATTCTGAGGGTGTTACATGGATCATTTTCTTCATCTGACTGGTGAGGCTCTTCATTGGCATTTTCATTAGTTTTAGCATCACCATTAGGAGGAGGGCCTAAACTTTCAGATTCAGAAATATGAGAAGTTACTTTCCTTAGTATTGGTACCACGATTTCTTGGATAGTCGGGCATGGAGCACACCCTCTTCTCCTCAAGATCGATCTTTCTTATTTCCGTCACTTCATTATCTTCAAAAAATACCGCTTATCGGGTCTCCACATACTTAATGGTGTGACCTGGAGAATAGAAACGATACCCCTTTCCTCTATGAAGGTATCTAATGAAGAAACATCTAACTGTTTTTGGATCTAACTTCTTTAGTTGTGGATTGAAAACTATAGCTTCAGTAGGACAGCCCCACACGCGAAGGTAGTTCAAGCTTGACTTCCTTCCCATCCACATCTCGTAAGGTGATGCTGCTTTAGTGGGAGCAAGATTTAGTGCATGTGTATCTTTCTTGAAAGCATCCATCCATAAGCTTACTGGCAAATATGCATGGCTAAGCATGCTTCGCACCATATCCATGAGTGTGCAATTTCTACGCTCATCTACACCATTTTGCTAAGGTTCACCAGGCATTGAGTAGTGGGCAACAATTCAATTTTCTGCTAGGAACTTAGTAAAAGGTCCTGGAATTTTCGCATAAGGAGCATGCCTTCCATATACTCTCCCCCACAATCTGATTGTACACCTTTAATTTTTGCATTCAGTTGGTTCTCAACTTTGTCTTTGAACACTTGAATTTGTCCAAAGCTTTTGATCGATCGTGTATGGGGTAAATATACCCATACCGGGAGTAATTATCTGTAAATGTGATGAACGAATAAAAACCATCTATTGACTTAACATTCAGGGGTCCACATATATCAGTGTGAATAAGTTGGAGAACCCCTATGGCTCTTACGACTCCTTTCTTAATTGTTTTCACATATTTTCCTTTAATATAGTCTACACAATTGTCTGCATCTAAAAAGTCTAATGGAAGTAATACGTCATTTTAATAAGTATTTCCATTCCCCCCCCTCAAAATGTGGCATAAACGACGATGCCACAATTTTGATGAAGTGCTAGTACCCTTCCATTTCTTATTATTATTTTAAACATTACTCACATGCATCACATAATCATTGAGAGATAACATAAATAGTTTGCCTCATCTGACGCCGAGGCCAACATATTAATTACAATATTTCAAAATAAATTGTTTGTGACCAAACAAGCATTCGTACATCTCATCATCTAAACAAGAGACATAAATTAAATTCCTATTCAAAGTAGTTACATAAAGAACATTATTTAATTGAAGACTAAAGTCGGTGTGAAGCTCCAAGGTGAGTGACCCTATTGCTTCAATGTTGACTTCAACTCCATTTGCTACTTTAAGCTTTCTTGAACCTCTTGTTGTAGTTTGGATCATATTTAATCCCTGCATGGAGTTAGCAACATGAGCAGTTGCTCCTGAATCAATCCACCATGAAGTACAAGAGAAATTAACATAATGTAATTCATAAACAAAATTAATTTCATCTATACCTCTCATCATCATCCACTTGAAGTATCCTGAACAGTTCTTCCTGTAATGACCTTCTTTCTTGCAATGGAAGCACACACTATCATTATTTGCGCTTCTAGAGGACTATCCTACTTCCTTTCCCTTAGACTATGGCATTTCTTTCTTGAAAGATTCTTTGGAGGCTTTGGGGAATTTGGCCCATCATGCTTTCTCTTGTGGGAGCCAACATGAAGGGCTTGGTCCTTGTTATGCCTCATGAACCTTTCCTCCTCCTGAACAACTTTAGGGGTTAGCTCAGGAAGAGTCCACTTTTTCTTCATGGAGTTATAATTGATCTCGAATTGATCAAATTCATTAGGGAGGGACTCCAATATCATTATCACAAGGAGATTGTCATTGAGCTCACACTTTAATGTCTTCAGCTTTTGTGAAGCAGAGACCATTTTCATTATGTGGCTCCAAACTTCTCCATTACATTTATACTTCCCAAGTAGCTTGTGAAGAAGCTCATGCGCATAAACCTTTTCGAAGACTTAAAACTGCTCCTCCAAATTGTAACACCCCAGCCACTCTAGACCAGCGGCTGTCACTTCTAGCAGCTCAATAGGATCTCTAGACTAACCCCACAGACCAACACTAGTCTTTTCTGCGCACTTTGTCCTCACTCATGCGCACCCGGTACCCACTTACCGGTCAATCACCCATCCTCAAATTGCTCTAGGCCAAGCACGCTTAACCTCAGAGTTATTGATGATGCTCGATGTGGCACTTCGTTGGTAACCCCAAGCATAGGGTGTGAAGAGCAAGCAACAAGTTTTCCCTCAGTTGAGACCGAGGTTATCGAACTAGAAGGAGGAAGGAAACGTCACATAGGTGTTGCAAGCAACGCGGAAACCTGCACACCACAAACTCAAGACTTTGTCCCAACGAATCAATGAGGTTGTCAAGCTCACCGATTTGCTGTAACAAAGGATTAAATGTATGGTGTGGAAGGTAATGGTTTGTAGCAAGTAAACAAGTAACAGTGGAAGATGTATCAATGGTAAAGATTGGACCGGGGTCCATAGTTCACTAGAGGTTCTCTCCTTAGATAAACAACATGGCATGAAGGGTAAACAAATTACAGCGGGGAAATTGACAGGAACTGAGCAAGGCATAACAATGCAATTACTAGTCAGAAAGTGTTGGAGATATGCCCTAGAGGCAATAATAAATGTAGTTATTATTATATATTTGTGTTTATGATAGATGTTTACATTCATGCTATAATAGTATTAACAAGGAAACATTAATACTTGTGTGATTTGTAAACTAAATTAGAGTCCCTAGTAAAGCCTCTTTATAATACTAGCTTGTTGGTTAATAAATGATTGTGGTTTCCCTGTCATGAACATTGAGATGTTATTAACAACAAGATCATATCGTTAGGAGAATGATATGATGGACATACTCCTATAGATAAGCGTAGCATAAAGATCAAGTCATTTTAATAGTTCAATTGCTATATGCTTTCTGATACATAGTAACCTAATTCCTTCGACCATGAGATCATGCATATCACCATCACCGGAAGGATGCTTTGATGACATCAAACACCACACCGTAACTGGGTGGTTATAAAGGTGGCATTGAGTGTTCGGAAAGTATTGGTTGAGACACATGGATCAAGAGTGGGATTTTTCCATCCATATGACGGATAGATATACTCTGGTCCCTCTCGGTGGAATGTCATCCAATTGGCTTGCAAGCATGTGACTGGCTCACAAGGGATCACATATCACGGGAACAAGAAAAGAGTACTTATCAGTAACGAGGTTGAACTAGGTATGCAGAGATACCGACGATCAAAACCTCGGATAAGTAAACTATCGTGAGACAAAGGGAAATTGGTATCGTATGTAAGTGGTTCATTCGATCGCAAAGTAATCGTAGAAATATGTGGGAGCCATATGAATTTCCAGATTCCTCTATTGGTTATTGTTCGGAGAAGTGTCTCGATCATGTCCGCATAATTCACGAACCGTAGGGAGACACACTTAAGGGTTCGATGTTGTTGAGTAGTTATGGAATGATGAGTAAGAGACCGAATGTTGTTCGGAGTCTCGAATGGGATCCGGGATATCACGAGGAGATCCGGAATGGTCCGGAGAATAAGATTCATATAAGGAAAGTCCTGTTTCGGGGTTGGAGAATGGTTCCGGTGTTTTCATCGAGAATGTTCTAGAAGGTTCTGGAAGGTCCGACACTCCGGGGTGAAGGGTACATGAATGTGTCATAACAAGTTGGAATGATTGCATCATGTACTAGGTGTCATCGCTGAGAAAAATAGTTGGATAAATCAAATCCTAGTTTGAAAAGTCAAACGCCAATTTGAAAAGTCAAACGGCAAGTTTGCTTGGTGGAGGGAGAGTAGGAAACCTACTTGGGGAGGAGTTCCTCTCCCTCCACCCGCCGGCCTTGGAGGCCGGCTTGGGGGAGGACTCTCCTCCCCTGGCCGGCGCCCTCCCACCTATAAAAGGAGGGGCAGGGCTGCCCCTCTAGACCTACAGCTTGCCCCACCAAACCCTAACCCTAGCCGCCGGCCACCAAGTCGCGGCCGCCGCCCTAGGGTTTCTCCCAAGCCGCCGAGTTGGGGCTTCTACTTGCCCTAGCCGCCGGCCTAGCCCTCTGTCCTTGGTCTATCTAAACCCTAGATCACCGAGGCCTCTCTCATAGTCCACCATACTCGCTCCGACTTAAGGCGAAGCCCTGCGAGATCTCCCCTCTACTTTCAGTACCACGCCGTTGTGCTGCCGGAATCGCGAGGAGAGTGCTACAACCTCCGCTGCCTGCTGGAACAAGGGAGAGGAAGGTCTTCATCGAGTACCGAACGTGTGACCGACTGCGGAAGCGCTGCCGGAACGTAGCGCCGGAAGGATCGTCTACACGATCTTGAGATCGGAAAGAGTACGACTACATCACCCACGAGAATCCGCTCTCGTTAAACACTTTGGAATCTTCGAGGGTGAGTTAGTCCATCGACTCGTTGCTACAATCTAGTAGATAGATCTTGGATTGTTTGTTTGTATGCGGTACAAATTTTTTGGTTTCCATGCTACGAACCCCTACAGAAAGATCCTATGAGATTCGATTGGGCAATACAACAAGATACATAGACCGCCATCCAACTACATCTATGACTAGAAGTCCACCTTCAGGTTATCATCCGAACCCCCTCTAGTATTAAGTTGCAAGAAACAGACCGTTGTTTTCTCCCTAGTAGCAACAACACATCAACAACCGAAGATATTATCGTCACTTCCCTTGGAAACTAGAGGCATGAACCCACTATCGAGCATAAATACCCCCTCTTGGAGTCACTAGCAACTACTTTGCCAAGGTAGCTACTAACAACGGAGAGCATGCAAGATTACAAACGACACAGACATGATAGAATCATAAAGACAAAACCATTAATCAAACCAACATAATAATCTCAATTTCCATCGGATCCCCAAAAACACAACATGCATGATTACAAATAGATTAGATGTTGATCATGAACAGAGCTCACACGATCTATACATGAAAGCACAAAGGAGGAGAAACAACCATCTAGCTACTACATGGACCCATAGTCCAAGGTGGAACTACTCACGCATCATACCGGAGAGAAGGCCTCCGGGATGATCTCCCCTCCGGCAGGGTGCCTGGAAGAACTTCAGATCCCCTCGATCTAGGGATGATGGTGGCGGCGGCTACAAAAGGTTTCGTGGAGATTTGATCGGGTGCTTAGGGTTTCTGCATCGGGGGCTTCTTATAGGTGAAGGAGGAGGCTGAGGCGGCGTCCTGGGGCCCCACACCCCTCCCAGGCGCGGGGCAGGGCCCACCCGCGCCTAGGGTGGGTGGGGCCACCCTGGCTTGCCTCTCTGGCTCCCCTCTAGACTTCTTGTTCCCTACGGAAAGTAATTGACTTTGGCGTTTGTCCCGTCCAATTCCAAGAATATTTCTTTACTAACTTTTGTGAAACCAAAAACAGCAGAAAACAGGCAACTGACACTGAAGCAACTTGTTAATAGGTTAGTACCAGAAAACATGTAAAAAGCACCTCAAAGTGTAGACAAGCAAAGCAAAGTAGATACTAAACAAGCATGTAGCATCAAAAATTATAGATACGTTTCTGACGTATCAGTTATTTTCAGACGAGCCTCCAAAAAAGAAGTTGCAACTTGTTTGTATGGGTATGCTATCAATCCTATTAAGCCATGCGCCAGGGTCTCACATACACCCACCCTTAGAAGATTGACGCCCTTGTTGATCAAACACAATCCAAGAACATCCCCTCTTGGCATATGTCTGTGCGTCCAATGTCGGCACATGTGCCATGCCGTGTCCACTCCGGGCCACACGTGTCATGCTTCACATGTCCGGCACTGACCCGCACATACCCATGTAACCGCGAGGGTTGGCTCTGATACCAGTTGTAACACCCTGGCCTCTCCATACCAGAGTCTGTCACTCCTAGTGATACCTTTGATCCGGATTCACGGATGTAGTATAATAGCTTTTTCCCAATAAGTCCTAGGTTTAATGGAACCTTGGAAAGCAATGCTAAAAGGAAAAAAAAAGGACACGTCTACAAGACTTTGTTTCTTTGTTTTACCTTAGTTTACCAGACCAATATAGTTTACTTTTATAATGGATTGAACCAATGGTTGGAGATAGGCCAGGGTTGAATATTCACCTGCAGTTGCACATCATATGGGATAAAAGATACTAATAAGCATAGTCATGTGTAATGTTTGAACGGAGATAATCTCTTATGGGCAACACATCGTAATATACTAGATCCCCCGTGATGCAGCGGGCATAGAAATAGCCTTTTAATCCAACCGAGTGCACACCAAAGCAACATGAAACAAATGATTATTAAGTGTAAAACATAGATCAAAGCATTAAGTTGTGATGTTGTTGTGATCCCGAATGGGTCGCTAAACGAAGACCCTACTACCCTTTCTGTCACTGAGGTTCCTATGAGATCGCCGCTAGCTAAGTATCTCACCTCAATCCTTTATAAATCTATGGGATATTGGGTACCTACAAGTCCACAGATCAAGACAAGAGACAAAGAAACAAAATATACATATCTCAATTGCAAATAAAATACAATACTCCCATGATTAGATGCACATAATTGCTGCAAGGTTTCTCCCCAACCCGCAGCGCATGAGGACTACTCACTCATAGCGAATAGATCTAGGATAGAAAACATTGTGCAAAATACTTAGATTGAAATAGAATATTCTTACAATGGCCGCCAAATCACAAGGAGATCTAAAGTACAAAGTAGTGGCTATGGCTAATGGAGGGGATGGATGATTGAATGGACGAAGGATGGTGTGGATCTTCTTTGGTGGTGTTGTAATGTAATCTGAGAATGGCGGCCCTCTGGTTGGCGGCTAGAGCCTCAAAATATATAGGCGTCTTCACGAAATTTGTAGGGTTTGACGAGATGAAGCCGCCGCCACCTAGTACGGGTGGACGGTACGGGTGGGTCCTGACCATACTGGTGGTCATTACGCATATTGACGCCTGGAATTTTCTTCCCAATTACTTGGCCATGTGGATTTCCTCAAATTCCTTCATTATGACTCCTGATTTCGCATTAAAATCCGTGATTTCCTGCACAACACAGTTTAAAGCAAGGTTTTGCATATCTTTGAATTTATTAGTCATTAGTGGCAAGGATTGAGAGTTTCTTATCAATTGCTTGACTAAAAACAATGTTTAAACGCAGTGGAATATGGAAAATTTTGGAGCCATCAACTTCCCCAAAGTTCAAACCTTGATCGCCCTCGAGCAAGAAAAAACAAAATAACTATAAGGAATTCAACGTTTAAACTTGAATAACGATAATACGAATTAACTTACGGTTGGTAGTCATATGTGCTTAGCACTTCATTCATTTGCGAGGCTTATCAAAGTTAGAGAGATGACAAGAGTACTATACAAGCTTCGGTAAGTCAAGACAATCAAAGTAGAGTTTAATATTAGTATAAATAACTAGAAGTGTATCAATCAATCCAATTCTTCTAGTTAACTCGCAGCTTGCCAAGGAGCACTAGGATGTTTAAATAGCATAATTAAGTAAGAGAGTTTAATGTCCTAAGTAGTATAACAATGAAGTATCTTATTTACACCCACATCAATAAATCAAGTCTATCAAAAACAGTTCTAATCCAATCATTGTCTTTCAAGACAAATTCGTAGAGTAGTAACGAGACCATGCCAAGGAATTGTTATGTGGATCTTCATAGATATCTTTTTTCTTTTTATTCTTTCAAGGATTGCTGGATGTTTCTTTTGCAAGTGCTTGCACAACCTTTGAGAGTACCAATACTTTTGCCCATACATTGACACTTATGCCAATCATGTCATCAACTCATAGCCGAAATCTGGGGTTTTACCATAGATCTTTCAAAATCTAGCGGAGTTGTTGGCATCCTAAAGGTGTGCACTAGAAACATAAAACATAATTGTCTTTCTCTCTTTTTTCTTTTATGAGCTAGTAACACAGTTTGCTTTGGCATGCATCACAATTACCACTAACCTTTATTTCAATCAAACAACTCCTATGGGGTTAAGTATCTTCAAAGGTATACTCTATGGGGTTAAGACTATCAAAATGTCTATGGGGTTAAGTATATTAAAAGGTATACTCTCAAGAGAATCATTCATCAAACAAGTTGTAAATTTCAGACTTTTCTTATTGTACTTGTTTGGCAATATTATTTACAAGGAAAGACTGGGTTATCTTAAAGAACTAGAGAAAGAGCTTCAACAACTAATCATCATACTAATAAAAAGCTTTACTCTAACCGTATTAAATTACTCCCAGAAGCATGGCATCTTAGCAAATCAACCAACTAAAATAAACAACTCAAACTTTAAAAGTGGGAGACATAGGACATACCTCTCATAAGTGACTTCATGATTCTCTTCCTTATAGGGATGTGTTCTGATACGTCATAAACGTATCTATAATTTTTGATGTTCCAAGCTTGTTTAGTATCAACTTTGCTATGCATTGTCTACACTTTGAGGTATTTTTATACATTTTCTGCGACTAACCTATTAACAAGATGTTGCGGTGTTAGTTGCATGTTTTCTGCTGTTTTTGCTTTCAGAAAAGTCAGTAAGGAAATGAACTCAGAATTGGACGGGATAAAAGCCAAAGTCAATATTTTACCAAAACGAACACGAAGTCCAGAGGAGATACGGAGGGGAGTCACAGGGCGGCCGGACCCCCCAGGCACGATCCCACCCTAGGCTACGCCAGGGCAGGGTGTGGGCTCCCTGGCTGCCCTCCTGCCTTGCCTCTTCGCCTATAAAGCCCCCGAAGCCAAAACCCTAAGTACCCGATCAGCTCTCCACGAAACAGTCTGTAGCCGCCGCCACCATTGTCCCTGGATTGGGGAGGATCTGAAGCTCTTCCCGGCACCCTGCCGGAGGGGAGAGATCATCCCAGAGGCCTTCTTCATCACCATGCTAGCCTCCGGTATGGTGCGTGAGTAGTTCACCCTTGGACTATGGGTCCATACAGTAGCTAGATGGTTGTTTCTCCTCCTTTGTGCTATCATGTTTAGATCTTGTGAGCTCCGTTCATGATCAAGATCATCTATTTGTAATCATACATGTTGTGTTTGCAGGGATCCGATGGATATTAAGATACTATGTTAGATTGAATATTGATCCTATCATGTCTTATTGATTATTGATTCTATCATGCCTGTGTTTTTTATGATATTGCATGCTCTCCGTTGCTAGTAGCTATCTTGGCCAAGTAGATGCTTGTGACTCCAAGAGGGAGTATTTATGCTCGATAGTGGGTTCATGCCTCTACTAAATCTAGGGAAGTGACATAAATCTCTAAGGTTGTAGATGTGTTGTTGCTACTAGGGAGAAAACAACAATCTTTTGTTCATGGAACAATTGTATTGTTTACTTTACACACATTGCTTAATGCAATTATCCGTTGCTTGCAACTTAATACTAGAAGGGGTTCAGACAATAACCTGAAGGTGGATTATTAGTCATAGATGCAGTTGGATGGCGGTCTATGTATATTGTTGTAATGCCCAATAAAATCTCATAGGAGTCATGATGTCTAGTATTTGCATTGTTATGCCTTGCTCAGTCCTATCAATTGCCCCGCTGTAATTTGTCTACCAAGCATGTTATTTATTTTATGATAACACCTCTAGTGAACTATGGACCCGGGTCTAATCTTTACAATTGATACATCATCTACTGTTACCGTTTACCTTTTACAAGTAACTATTATATTCCACACTATATGTTTAATCCTTTGTTTTCAGCAAACCAGTGAGATTGACAACCTCACTGTAAGTTGGGGAAGAGTCTTGAGTTTGTGTTGTGTAGGATTCCAATTTGTTAGCAACACCTTAGAGTTGTTTCCTTGCTCCTACTGGTTCGATGTAACATCCCAGCATTAGAGCCTAGAAATAAGCTGAACCCAGATGTGTGCATTGCATTCATGCATAGAAAATCCGAATAATTTTCGCGCTTTTAAACAAAACTTGTCAAAGTGATTTAAGCTTCTCTTAGCTTGATGGAATTGAAGTAGATCATCAAGTTGACTGCGATAAGTTTCAATAGGACCTTTGCTAAGACCTCATTTTGGGTAAGGGAGATTTGATCTAAGGGTAGATCAAATGTACTATAAGTTAAACCTTAATACAATGTGAAATATATTTGATCATTAGGTGATCATATTATAGTATTCATTATAATCACTCATAAGTACCAAGTTAAGGATATAACACAAATAATAAGAATGTAGCAACTATATCTTAATCTCATCTGCATATACCATGAGTATCTTGGTGATACCTAACCCAATTCTTATGGAGTAGGAAAGGAACTAAGCTTAGATCATTCACCATATATCTTTAATTCCATATCAATCCTTATCATCTCTGTTGAGTTATGTTTCCATGTCTGTTGATCATCAATGTTGAGAAATCAACTATTGATTCATCCATTCTCAAACTATCAAGTACTTGATCATAACACAACTTACAAATAAGGGTCTACAAAGAAACAACTAAGAAAAGGTGAATAGTGATGCTAATTTCAGATGTCAATTATTTGATAAGAATGATTGAAAAGAATCTAATCTAAAAGATAGTTGATGGAGTTAAATCCCTCCTTGATAGAAAAGAATATTACAAGGATGAAGTCTGGAGATAGTTACCAGCAGTAGTCCTATTGATCAAGTAGGTATAGTTAATGAATTATATCTCTTAATCCAATAGAGCTAAACAAAAGATAATTATAATACAACTGTAATATGGAATTGATGGAGCCTTGTTTAGTCAACTGGAAATCTAAACCTTAATGGATCAACAAATTATAATGATCAAGCCTTATTCACATGTATAAGTGGTATTGGTGGATAAAACATGATTAAACCCTAGTAGAGATAAGTTATCTTAGAATAGTCATTGCAAGCCACATAAATATAATTAGGGTTGGAGTGTGAGTTATTGGAATAAAGTGAGTATAGGATGATATTATTTAATTAAAGCTAGTATAGCATAGAGTTTAGAAGTGGTGTTATTCATATTAGAGGATTTTCAACTTTAGAGAAAAGTAGCTGGAAGCATACAACTAATAAAGATACATTAGTAATGAATGATTAAGAAGAGTATGAGAAAAATTGAAGGAACTATTTGTTAGATGGAAGTCTATCAACAGTAGAGTAGTAAATACAACCAAGCCATGATATGAGGAAGTTATGAATACTCCAGTATCAATTCAATGGATTTATCAATAAGTTTAGGAATATAATAGGTGAATCAGAACATTCAAGTGAAGTAATAATCCATCATGTTAACCATGATGATAGATACAAAAGGGTAGTATATCTAGGAAAGGAATTCTTTAATAAGAAGTCTAGAATTATGAATTATGAAAGATAGCAATTATTGGTAAACAAGAAACTCTAAATCTCAAATCAAATATAATATCCATTTTATGCTATTGAACCATTATCTTATGTCTATATCACTTTCTAGGAATATTTTCTTATAACAAATAACATAAGTTCTTCTCTGTCAATTCCAACCATCAGAATTATATGTGATTAGGAGTATCTTTATCCATTCCCTTTCTATTGAACATTCTCAATATAACTTTCTATTATAAAAGGGGACTGTCAACAAATATCCCAAAAAGAAAACCACATGTTTAGCTATTGAATCTTTAACCATATCCATAAAGGGATCTAAGTATATTCAAAACCCTAAAGCCAGGGTAAAGTTCATGATTCAAAACCCTAAGACTCTTTGTTTATCACAATAGAATATATACATTTTATTTTCTAAATTAATGGGAATAGTAATAACCATATCAATGTCTTTCATGTTTCATGCATCAAATAACGATCCAAGATCATTATAAATATAAAATTTATATTCAAACTATAAGCCAATTAGAGTTAAGTTTATAAACAAATAAGAATATACCATTCAAGAAATCCCTAACTAAAATAGGAGAGAAAAATAATAAGAAAAGTTTATATAAAATATTAACAAGGGGGTTCATATTAAGTAAATAAAAGAAATATAAAAAGGTGCTATAATAAAAATTCACAAATGAGACTAAGTATATTTTAGTATTGTTGTAAATATCCAGCAAACAAATCATACAAAGAAAGGATCAAAATATAAATCAAATTCAAATCTGAATAAGAAAACAGAAAATAGAAAAAGGATAATAAAAATACTACCTGGCCGTGGCCCAACAACCCTACACCTATCTGACACCCCTGAGCAGCCCACAACAGCCCAGTAACCAGCCCAGCTTCTTTTCTGTCTATGACTGACAAGTGGGGTCAGGAAAGGACCGCGGGTTGAGCTAAAGAAATTACTAGGGGGTTATCCACAAAAGTTGCATCGTCGTCATCGTCACACACACAGGTAGCTCGCTGGTAGAGCTCACCGCTGCCCGATGCCGTCATCGTCTTTGTTCCGACAAGATACTCACCGTCGTTCCAGGAAGGGACAAGAAGGCCACCGCGACGCTCTGCCTCAATCCCTATCTACAATTCCTCCTTATCCTCTTAGATACGAACATGACCGAAACCCTAGCTCACCGGAGACACCTCTCACCGTCGAACCACATCTCCCCACATCATTCTGAGCAGCCATGGAGGTGCGCCGTTGTAACATCCCAAAAATACTAAACTTGGATCATCAATTTTCTAATCATCAAAATTAGGGATAACAAAAACTTTGTTAAATAAAATTATGAATGCATGCATATGAGTATGCATTAAATTTGAAATTCTTTTGAGCCACCTTGTTTGTGTGTTTCCTTGCTTGTGAAATGTTTCTTAGGTGAAATAAACATCATATAAAACATTTCCCACACTTTTCATAAAGACAAGTAAATCAAAACAAATATATTAAAGGAATGGTCATTTTGACCAATTTAACTCCCATGCCTACTTTGGCTGTCTCAAACTGTCAGAACCTAATGGAAACTTTTCTGGATCTTTGCACCCCTTGAATGTACTCATAACAAGGTATCAAGGCCCACTTTGTGATCATCCAGAAACTTTCAAATGCATAGTTTAAATGACAATTCAAAATTGAATCTTTATCATATGGGAAGATCCCACTTTTTTCAAAAACAACTCAAACAAGCTCAACTTTCAAAACCCAAGCATCTGCAGACTCACCAGCACCAATCTAGCAAACCCACCAAAAATCTTTTCAAAATTCAAAACTTGATTTCATGCGGCCATTTCATCAAACAGGTTGTAGACACAAATCATCAAAATCCTAAACACTATAGTGAGCAGTGATGCTTGCCTAACTTGTTCCCTCTCTAGCTCACAACCAGCTCAGTAGATCATCTAGCAAGATTAACTAAACACTAGCACCACTGTGAGCTTGGCATCACCATCAATGGTGAACAGCCGAAGCCAACCTTGTCAACCCCATGTCGACAGCAAGCTAGGAAGAGAAGCAAGCCTAGCCAGCATGTCTGGGAGGCAGCCCACCGTCCACCGCCACCCCCTGTCCCAGCCACGACGTTGCCAAGCCCTGGACCAGACGCACGAACCATGCCAACCTCGCCAGCGACCATGCCGAGCGTGTGCCAGAGCGCCACCCTCGACCAACGCCCACAGACCGCGCTCCACCCTCACCGCGTGCACACACAATCCCCACCGACCCAGGAGACCGCCAGACATCCTTGTTCGCCGCCCCGTGCCGCACAGCCACCGCTCGCCGTCGAAGACGCCGCCTCTCCCGTGCAGAGCGTCGCATGTTCCAGACCAAGCCACACCTCCCCACGCCTCAAAACCACGTCGTTGAGCATCGCCAGGGAACACCGCACCGTCCCCTACCGTCGCCCATGCCAATAGCCGCCTGTAACATCGCCCCCGATAAGCTCACTGTGCGCCCCGTCGGTCCCCTCGCTCGACTATAAATAGAGGCCACCCCAGTCGATTTCTTCACACCACCTCACTCCCCTCTTCTCACTGATCGTGCCACACTGTTCCCGAAGCAAGGCGAGCACCACCTCGCTGGAATTTCACCGGAGCCCGCCGCCTCTGGAGAAGAAGGGCGCCATCGATTTCGTTCACCCCAGGAGCTGCCGCGACCACCCCTGAGTTCGCCGTCGTCGACTTCGTCGTTCGCCCGCCTCGCCGACCCTCGCCACTACAAGGAATCTAGCTATATATGACCCTCCATTTTCGTCACAAAATCGTCATAGTAGTCCGTTTATGACGATTTTATGACGATTTTGAGATCGTCGAAAGCTGGCGTCGCAAATGAACTATAACGACGTTTTTGATAAAATCGTCATAACCGTCTATGCCGATATTGAATCGTCATAAAGTCTATGACGATCCAATATCGTCATGGGCCATCTAGTCTGGCCAAGTCAGACCTTACGTGGCCGATCCTACGTGGCAAAATTGTGACGAAATTAAATCGTCTTAAATCAAAATCAGCCCAGTCCATTTCTAGGTTCCACATGGGCTCGGCCCAACTATTCTAGATTGTTTTTCATACTATTCTGGATTGTTTTTCATACCAAATCTGGTCAGCTACATGGGCCAAGCCCAACATTCTGGCATATTTATTTCTTTTGCATGGCCTTTTATATGGATAGATTCTTACTTTTGGCCTTCTTAATTTGGGCTGGTCCCACCAGTAACATGGGTCCCAGTTAATCCCACTTATTACTGTCTGTTTTCTCATGTTTTCACAGTAATTAAACAGATAATAATTTAACCAAGACCAACATAATATACAAAATTAATTTTATTCAAACATGTCACATTTACGAATAGTATTTCAGATAACATCAGAACATTACAATCAAACACAGCTCACATCAGGTGGAGCAACCAAAATACAATCAAAAGTACACAAGCTAGCTATTTTTGATATTTCAGAACTTCTTCACACTTCCACTTTGTCTGTACTACACGAAAGGTTCATTGGGCTGGTGGTAAGGATCGTCTCCCGCTGGGAGGAGGTCGCGGGTTCGACCCCCTTGGGGTCTTTTTTTGTGGAATAACCTGAAAATTTCCCAACGATGGAATATGCAGTTCATAAAGGCTCGATGTAGTGTTGTGACAAGTAGAACGATGAGGCCTGGTGGTTGTGTTCCGTATAAGAGCAGCGGAGGTCGCGGGATCGAACTCCCCTGCCGTCCTTGCAACCTTTTTTGTCTATTATTTCTGATATAAGAACGTTAGACCGGTTTGTCAGTTCGGTGTGATATATGGATACATGTATACAAAAAGTTACACATAGACATGACACGTATGAATAATTTCTGACGTGGCTGACTAGTCATTTTAATGTATTATATATTGGACACTATGACGATTTAAATTGGTCGTAATCGAATACAAATAAGGATCTAATATGTACCGTGTAGATTATGACCATTTCATCCGATGAAATTGCGACGATTCTAACAAAAACGTCGTCATTCTACAGGATTTTGACCTCTCCAAATAGCCTACGACCATCTTGTCTAAAATCGTCATAAATCTATGACTATTTTATTTCCCGTCACTACGAGAAGGTCACAAGTTAACACATTTCTTGTAGTGCGCCTGCACCCCGGTGAGCCCCCAGCACCCCTCACTGGCCGCGCTAGGTTTTTTTCTCGCCGGCGTTGTCTCGCGTCGACGATGACTCCCAGCTGTTGGATTAGAATCAGATCGAACGACCCACGTTGCCCCGTACCGCTTCGCCCCTTCCTGTCTCACTGACGACTAGGGACACCCACTTAAGCAGCCCGCGGGAGCACTGCGCTTAGCAGACCGGTCCAGTAACTTTTCCCGCGCAACCCAGTTATTCAAATTAAACCTTTTCTATTTTATTTCAAACACACTTCTGTACCCATCTTCAAAAATCAACCCAGGTCGACTCAGTGCACCAATTTGAATGAAACTAATTTTGTTGGAAAGGTCTGTGAATGCTGAATCCAAGCCCGTTGGATTCAAGTCATTTGGATCTATAGATCACCCATGGTAAAAATAACAAGGCAGAAGCTTTTCTGCATTCAAACATTTTTCAAATTTAAACCATAATAGCTTTTGAGTTGATTCCAACTCTCAAAAATCACATTTAACCATACGTTTCAGAATATGTAAAAATATATAGGTTTACTTGCAGGAATAATATTCAAGTAATAAAAGAATGCTACATAAGCATTTCTAGTCACTTTAATTAATTCAAATAAAAGGGTAAAACCTTATTAAATTGTGACACCACTTTAAATCATATTCCCATGGACTAAAATATGTGGTGATGACATGTGTCAACATGATCCCATGTTTGGTTTGGAGAATATTAAATCTTAAGTAGTTTTTTTCAATGAGTAGAAATTACTTTTCTAAAAATAAAAAGAATTAAACCAAGCCTTAACCTTGTAATGTTAGAGATGATGCTAGATCATCTAAAGGACCCTTTTGTGTGATGATTGCAAGTAGTTAAGTATTGTTTGGTGATTGTGCACCTCGTATTTATTCATAGACGATAGTACCGACCAAGGATACGAGGAGGAAGGAGGATTCTACGAAGAAGCCGAGGAGAACTTCAACCACTGCTCTGCACAAGGCAAGCTAACACTTGCAATTTAGCAAGCTTATACTGATATTGATGCAAGTTAACTCTTGCAAGATACCCTACTGATGCAACAAACCCCTACTTGTTACTATAACTACTATATGCCTTAAGCATATGTGATCATACCCACTTGACAGACCAATTCTAGTTTTATTTGCAAGCTTGATTACTTTATTTCTTTATCAAAGCTAGTACTTAGAGCTTAATTAAGTAAATGGTAGATACCAGAAAGATATGTGAAGGTTGCATAAAGAGCATAAAATTTGGCCTAAGCTAGATAATCTTGATGTCATCTTAAGACATGATATTGAACTTAGTTAGAACTCCCCTAGTTTACCACCCCTCATTATTTCTTACCCCCACCTGTAGATGCTAGTGCTAAGCATAAAACTTGATCAACTTTAGATGGGAATACTTGGTGGAAAAATGGTTATGAAAACCTTGGGATGATGGATCATTCTATTGAAATGTTTTGGACATGTGTTTCCGAACACCTGATGATTTTGGTGATGAAAATGTTGAGGCATGAGCCTTAGCCCTTTATAAAACTGATGGTTGTCTGGATGCGATACCATTCCAATTTTATCGTATAACCACAATACCCGAATATTGGGTAGGGCTTGACTGGAAACTTATATACCTTAGTATTAGCTCCCTCATGGCCAAGGTCTGAGCTGAGGCTACCTTGTGAAGATTGTCCACCTGTGTAGTACCCAAGATGAAAGTTGGTCATGGTTGGGAGGCCAAACTCACAGGAGAGGTGCTTATACTAGGGCGTGTAATTGAAAGGTTAGGATTGATTATCCGCATATTGAGTATGGTGAATTCAGGATTTGTTCCTGACGGATGTATCGAATGTTGTGGTGAAAGTGTACAATCTCTGCAGAGTGTCAAACTATTGGAATAGCCGCGTCCGCGGTTATGGACAGTTGGAGTGGCCATACTGTTCCCCCGTCAGACTTTTCAAAATGACTTGTGAAATGAATTGAGACTTTGACTTGACCCCAACAGGGTTGTGATATGAAATACAAGATCCCACTTAGGAGTTATAAGATTATGATTAGCTTTGGAACTTCGTAGAGATAAATCTGGCTTTTGCAAAACAACCCTAGAGCCTAGTGTCCTATTATCCAAAAACCCCTTTACCTGTTAGTATTAGTTTGCGAGTACTTAAAGAGTACTCATGGCTTTGTCCCTGGCTATTCCCATGGCCAGACTATGAAGAGGAGTACCTGGAGGATGGACCCCAGGAAGGTTACGACAACTAGGATCATCTCCCATCGTCAGTATTGCCTGTGACCCCGAAGATGGAGCTTCGCCTACGCTACCGTTATTATTACGTATTCCGCTGCTTGATCTTGTATTAAGAACTGGATCATGAGATCCCTATTTGTGTAAGAACTTATGTATCGTTTGTAATGGATGATGTACTATGGTATCCAATTCTGTTATGTCTCGCAAAAATGGTAATCCTGGGATTGCGATGTATGGCATAACAGGCATCTAGGATTGAAAAATCCGGGTGTTGACAGCCATCCTCCATAGATCCTATGGGTAGAATCTTGCATCAAGGGGAGCACTAGAGCGGGTGAATTTGGCCGTTCCCCTTTGCAGCAGTTCGTCGGAATCCTCGTCGAGGAGCTCGTTTCCGACCATGCATGTCCTCGCCGACCACTCAATCATCATCAGGGTGAGTTCTTGAACCTCCCAGTAACATTCAATCACCGGATCTCGTTGTAAATCGCCATTTCACCATATGCCAACGTCGGCCACCGTCGGAGCTCGTCGGAGATGAAGCTCCGATGACTATTTCCGAGCGGCGCTACCACTATTAGGTTTAGTAGGTTGCGCTTATTCGAACTAGGCTTATCTTGCTTTCTAGGGCGCAGCAGATCGTCACCGGCGACCAATCTCTCGCGGCGGTGGTGGTGCTGACGTCATCGTTACGTCATGATCGCACCACGTCAGCTAGTTTGACTGGCCATTGTCCTGTGTGGAAAGTGACGTGGCCCAGGGCCCATATGTCATTGACTGGGGTAGATAACCAATCGGTAACAAATGCAGCTGGCCATTGTAACCAATCTTTTAACCTGGAGCTGAGGTTGACCATGGCCCACTGGTCAGTGATTGGGGCTAGCTCTTCATACAGTGTAAAAAGTATTTCTGTTAGGAAATAAATAAAATGTTATAATTCAATTAATAATATTCCAAAAATCTAATAAAGGATTAAATCTTGTTTAATCAATAACTTTTGATTTATAATTCAGAAAAATATGTATAATATATGAATTTTTTTAGAAAAATAAAATCTATAACTTAAAATTATTATCCAATCTTATTATGATGATTACAAAAATAAATGTTATTTAATAAAGGTTTTATAAATAGTAAAACTTTGATAATTCATATTCTTATAATGATAAATATTAATAATATAATACCAACAATCTTAAAAAAATAAGAGTTCTAATTTAAAATTATAATTATTAGTATTATTTCACTTCATTAAATATATACCTAATAATAAAGTACGAAGTGTTTCTTTCGGTCCAACACTTTTTTGGACCGATTTACCCTTTCACAAAATCACCTATTACCCCTAGCGCCACCGGTAAGTTTTTTGGATGATTTTCTCTCCCCCGCGTCACATGGACTTGGACTCATCCTTTGTTAGGATCCATATGATCCACGTGGTTCAGAGGTCCAATCATGCTCTCGCTGCTGGCTCGATTTCTTGCTAGGACGTATATTCAATAGTACCACCTCGCTCTCCTAAACGAAAATATACCAGTTTATATACTTAGATAGATTGATTGTTAACAAGCCGAGCGACATTATCTCAATGAAATATAATGGCAGCGTGAGGAAGAAGAGGGGCGGGAGCACCCCATGGCGATCCGAGAGGCAGGGCGCTGGCAGAAGGGCCTCGACGAGGTTGGGGATGGAGGCGCTGGGCAGCGCTCTATGGCGAGCAACAGGGAGGCATGGCGGGGATGAGAGGAGCTCGAGCAGAGGCGTTGGCCGCAAGAAGATGGGGCCGGTGATGCGGGGAAGGCCGACGTCCTGGCGGCTAGCGCGCAGGCCACAAGGGCGGCTTGTGGCCATGGGTGACGGACTCGAGCATATAATATGCCGGTGAGGAGGGCAGCAAGGGCGAGGGAGGCGTGGTGGAGGGCGGCCCTCGGGAAGCGGGTTACGCTTTGGTCCTTGGCGGCGGACGCTGACGATCTCGGAGGGCGAGTGGCTGGACGCCTCGGGGAAGGGGATCGGAGGGCGGTGCCGGCCTACGTGGACGCAGCGCAGCAGCACGGGCACGGCCGCGGACGGGTTCTCCGGCATCACAGCTTATCCGGCGTAGCTGTGGGCATGGAGCGGGAGTACTTCAGCAGGGGATCCTGGTTGGAGATAAAAAAAAAGATGGCAATCGGGGACCGTGCCAGCATCGGGGGCTCGTTGAAGAAGATCATCTTCCTCCAATGCGGACAGGTACAGGTAGCATATCTATTTGGCCTAGAGATCATCCTATATGTACTATTAGTGATGGATTTGTAGTATACTATATTATACTCTACACAGCCAGCCAGGGGGACAATTTAGAAAAGCTACTTTCCAGTTTTCAGTATTTATCGCTGTCATATAGATAAATGGCTTTGAGCGTGGAATGCAGAATGAAACCTTTCTTTCTTGTTCTCACTTCTGAACAAGACCATGTGCTGCGTGCTGCTGCTACTATGGTCCCATGCCATGCTCTGCTGCGCCACAATTCCTCTGTGATACCATAGTGCAGCTAGCTAGCGACCGACGGATGAAATGATGCCACAATTCCTGTGTGATGAAATGATGCCGTAGTGCACATTCAGCAATTCAGTCAGTCCGTATGATTTCTATAGATTGCGTTGCTCGATCCATCCATGCGTCTAAAAATCGTATATTTTAAGCGAAATCATTTCTTCTCTAGATTAACTCAACCTTAACCAAACTATCTTCAAATCCAGGGTCAAATATTTTAAGAAGTACACAAGTACAAGTTTATTCTAGACAAATGGATGGATTTAACTAACCTAGAGACATGGTACACATGGACCCTTATTAAAAAAAATGTGAGTTTTTTCTCTTCCGGTGCAACGCATGGGTTTTGTGCTAGTATTTATTATTTATTAACTAATTATAAAATAATAAGAAAGATAAAAATCATATCTTATTATTTATAAATCACAAAAACAAATATGATATAGCGAAATGATCACAAAAATAATATCTACATGTTAAAAATCTAATAATCTATTTTTGGGTTAAATAAAAATTAAATATTATAATAACTCAAAATTTAAACTTATTTATTTCATTAATAATTCTTATAAGAATAAATAAAAATTTATTAAGATTCCTAAAATAAGTAAATTAAGTTGAATAAAGAGTATTAGTCTTAAATATTAATAAAATGAAACCTAAATGGTTTAAAAGATTATAAATATCTTTTTATTAAATTACCATTAACCCTAAGTGAAGATTATATTCTCAAAGTATTCCAATTCATGATAAAAACCTTAAAAAACACCTTGTGAATAAACCAAATCCTTTCCATCCATGTTAACTACCAGATTCTAAAAACTACCCCAACATTATAATAAGTCCATTATTAGTGAAGCAATATTATATTTTGGTTTATAAAACCACAACCCGTCCTTTATAAAAGATAAATGATACTACTCTATAATAGAATCAAGAAACCATTACCCCAAGTAAAAGAATAACCATTCTTAAATAACTTAAAGAACACATTTCAGATATACAAGATACCAAGAATAAGTACTATACTTTCAAAACTATCTATATTTTAAAGTTAACTTTAGTCTCCAAGAATCTAAATATAATACAATACACATTACTACATGTTATATAGTTAACTTTGTTCTGAGGTAGTTAAGTTATAAAGCAACTCAAGCCAAACCATTTGAGCAAACCAATAACATCAACCACCACTAACTAACCACAAAGCTTGTTTAGACCTTAGAAGATAAACCTTTTCTTCGAAGGTTATCCTTTTTGCCACTTCAAACAAGAACTCTTGTATAAGCAATCTTGACTAGCATTTCATAGGTGTATATTTTATTGCTACATAAATATGTGTTGCTCACACACACTCATAAGCTCTAATAAAAGAACAAGTGTGAAAATCATCTAAAAGGACAACACATTCTAAAGTAACCATTTCCGGAATCCAAACCCTAGGGCCACGTTATCCCCGGGATTTGCGTTTAGGACGTGCATCACATTACTTATGCATCAAAGCATATTGCTTCTTTAAACATTAGTCCTTACCGGACCAATGATGCTGATTTCAGATTTTGAATCTTATACTGACTCGAAGACCATGAGTGCATAATCTTGCAATCACAAAAGGCAAGTTCACACTTGCTCATGTCCTTTGTTTATTTTGTAAAGTATTTTACAAATCCAGTGTTGTTATCACCTGCATTTGAAAAATGTCTTAAAACCCTATTTTTGATAATAATGTGAACTATTGGTTACTAATCCAGGGTGATCAGCTAATCTATTAAATCTGAAAGTTGGAATACCACTTTTCCGAACTATATCACCTAGACTTAACAACCAATGCCGCCAGTGATTCCTGCGTCGTATATTACGCGTTCACCATGAGATTTGGAATGGGACGGAGAAGTCAGCTGTATCTTCTTCCTCTCACATGAAGCCGGATGTGCAGGTCGTGGCTGTTATCCTCGAAGCGTGCATATTAATTGGTAATTCGTAGAGGATATGCAGCATATGGGTGGGAACCCTCAACGTCCCACGATAATTCTGACATCTAACGGTTTGTACAAACCATTTACGTAATTCTTTATGTGGGCATGGTGTACACCAAGGAGGCATGCGAGGTCGAGAAGGGGCAGTGATTGGCTTGGATCATCTTCTGGGCCCCACAGCATGGAATTGTGGACGGGAATAAGCTGCCCGATTGTGCAACAAAGAGTTGATCTCTCATGGGTAAAGTAATGCACCTCTGTAGAGTGTAAGAACTGTAACTTGTTACTCCCTCTTCCGGGAAGGAGCTGCGAACGCGGCGGGAAAGGAACCCCATGAAGGTTCTGGTAAACCCGTGAAGGCCGACGGACATAGCTTTTCAGAATAAAAGCAACCTTTGAAGAAAGTTTTATGAAAAACTTGCATTGCCTACGACCTACGGTCTGTGGCTGTAGATATAGTGCATCAAACACTCCTTTTCTAGTGAATTTTCTGAGTACGTCGTACTCAAAGTATCTTCTTAACCCTTGCTAGATTCTGAAGCCATTAAAATGATGTCTACACCAAGATATGCTCCAGGACTTATCAATACCAGCTAAATCTCTTCAATGAAGAAAAGGAAGTCAACCTATACCTCAACTCAAGTGAAGACGAAGTTACTGATTAGATAGGAATATTATCTTTAGCCAAAGAACCTATTTCTGAAGTGCGTTGCGATAGCTGCAATGCCAACCTCTTAGCCGGAATACTAGACTTAATAGTATAATAGTTCTTGCGTTGTTTATCTTTGATTCTTCTCCGTAATAAGTTCTTCTCTCTCTTTAACTTAGAGTGTTCTCTGGATCGTATGTAAAGAGTGAGTTGTAACCTTTAGCCATGTATTGGACCCGCTGTGTTTCTGTTGTGCCATTCTGAGGGATGTACTACTAGTGAACGGTGTTTTATTGGTGTTATATCAACGACTATAGTATACTACATCATGCAGTGGTATGCTGGGTCGCCGCATTCGATAACCTTGGTTTCATCACTGAGGGAAGACTTGCTGCTGTGCTCATCATACCTTGCTCTTGGGGTCTCCCAACAAAGCTCTGCAATTGACTGAGCCGCGTCAAGATTTTCTGGCGCCGTTGCCGGAGAGTTAAGGACATCTTTACAAGGGGAGTCTCTCACAAACACTCTCTTTACTTTGTTTTTGTTTTTCTTAGTTTCTTTTGCTTTGTTTTGCTTGGTTCTCTCTTTCAAAAAAAATTACAAAAAAATTAGTTTTGCTTGGTTTGCGTTTTCTTATCAAAAACACAAAAAATTAGTTCCTACTCTAGTTGCTACCATGTCTAGTGTTGCTCCAATCACTATGTCACTTGTGGAAATGATCTTTAATTTCAAACAAGGGAGTGAAGAGAGTTTCAAAGAAGCCCGGTCTAGAATTTCTAATTCACATGGAAAAACTGAGCCTAAAATGACTCTAGGCTTGGTTCTTAACAGTTTCTACCATGGTCTTGCTCTTTGTTATAGATATGCTTTTTGGTGATGTAGCAGGAAGAGATGTTTTCCAATGTAATGAGGGTGAAGCTTTGAATGCCATAAAGAAGTTGATTACAATATATAATTAGCCTAGCTAGTCTGATTCTTCTTGTATAAACATCTATGCTACGTTGAACACTCTTAAGACCAATACTGCTAGCGTAAAAGGTTGCTATAACATGCTTAGAGAATATCATTATTATGTTCCAATAAATTCTGAGCCTTCAAATAGTTTCCTACAATAAAAGTTGTTATAAACAATGAAACTTTTGATGCTTGTTGTGATATCATGTCTGAATTTTGTCTTATGCCTAAAGATATCTATGAATCTTTGAATATTTGGGGACTTTCTGAAGGAGGAGAAGAAATATCTCTTACCACTAATGAAACTATATTACCCATTGGAATAGCTGAAGGAGTGCTTACAAAGATCTTAGGGAAAGTGGTGTCTACTGATTATCTTGTTATTGAATGTTTAGGAAAAGAATAAATTACACTTGGAAGATCCCTACTGAAACTCCTTGGAGCAATAATAGATGTGGGGAAAGGAATTATGCATTTTGCTTCTCCAACAAGCTATCATATGTTCCCTAAGTATAAGAGTAAAGGTAAGAAAGGTAGGGTCAAGAATATTGATGTTAATGCTTCTTCATTTAAAAATACTTGATTCTTGCTTCCTGTGCCTAACTTAAAGGTGTTAAAGAAAAGTACTTCTTGGGAGATAACCCAATAGTTTTCTTGAGTCTTGGAAGTTACTACTTCTGTAATAACCTCTCCTTATCCTATTTGTTTGATTTTTGTGCCAAGAATAACCTCTAATGAGAGAGAAGTAAGATTTGGGGAAGTTGCTGTCCCGAAACAGATTTTTGTGCTTCACTGTATTTTTTTTTGTAAAATATCTATATGTTGGATTGAGCTGTAATTTTTTGCGTAAATGCCCCAAGTTGTTATCTAACTTTCTTTAGTTTAACACTTTTCGATTTGAGCAATAGAAGGTCTTCGAAAAAATCATTTTTTATCTGTTGGTCTGTTTTGATAGATTTCTGCCATTATTTTCATTTGCTTCTTTATCGGTTTATTTTTTATTTCTTCTTGATCACTTGAAATTTTTGAAGGAATTGCTACAGTAGATTGTGTTTTTAATGAAATTTTTTCTGTGTTGAAACTAAACCCGAAGGTTTATTATCTTGAATGCACTAATGTTGCTAATGAAGATTGTGTGAAGTTTTGTATGAAGGAAATTTTCAAAGTGTAGGGGAAGAATTATGTGATGAGATGAAGAATGGACAAAATCTCAAGCTTGGGGATGCCACCCCGTCTCACCCCAAGAAATATTCAAGAGGTACAAGCGTCAAAGCTTGGGGATGCCCAAGGCATCCCCTTCTTCATCAATAAAAATCTCAGGTCTCTTTCTAGACACTTCGTTTTTATTGTTTCATGCACTGTTGTGTTTTTCTTCGAGCGTCTTAGTTTTTGTTTTTGGTTTTCGTTTCTTCATTTGCTTGAATAATGCAGTTGGACCCATGTGTTGTTTCAAATAAGTTGATTGGTGTTGGAAAAGAGTAGAATGTTTCATGCTTAAGTGGTACAAAAGGGAGCTTGTTTTGAATGTGGCTTAGACTTTACTGTTGCAGCTTAGATCACTATAGAGATTCGTTGGAAAACCCTAAGAGGAAGCTGTGATGAGCACAGCAATAAGTTTCCCCTCAGTAAGAAACCAAGGTTATCGAACCATTGGAGGAAGGAAACGACTCAAAGGTGTTGCTAGCAACTTGGAAACCTACACAACACAAACTCAAGACTTTGCCTCAACGAACAGTGAGGTTGTAAATCTCACCAGTTTGCTGAAAACAAAGGATTAAACGTATGGTGTGGAAGGTAATGGTGGCTTGCAGAAAGTAAACAGTAACAATGGAAGATGTATCAATGGTAAAGATTGGACCGGGGTCCACAGTTCACTAGAGGTGTTCTCCTTAAGATAAACAACATAACATGCTGGGTAAACAAATTATAGAGGGGCAATTGACAGGACAGAGCAAGGCATAACAATGCAATACTAGACATTCATGATCCTATGAGATTTGATTGGGCATTACAACAAGATACATAGACCGCCATACAACTACATCTATGACTAGTAATCCACCTTCAGGTTATCATCCGAACCCCCTCCAGTATTAAGTTGCAAGCAACGGATAACTGCTGTAAGCAAAGTGTGTAAAGTAAACAATACAATTGTTCCATGAACAAAAGATCGTTGTTTTCTCCCTAGCAGCAACAACACACCTTAGATATTTCTGTCACTTTGCTAGATTCAATAGAGGCATGAACCCACTATCGAGCATAAATACTCCCTCTTGGAGTCACTAGCATCTACTTGGCCAACATAGTTACTAGAAACGGAGACCATGCAAGATCTCAAACAACACAAACATGATAGAATCATTAAACAATCGGACATAGTAATCTCAATTTCCATCGGACCATGCCAACACAACATGCATGATTACAAATAGATGATCTTGATCATGAATGGATCTCACAAGATCTAAACAGGGTAGCACAAAGGAGGAGAAACAACCATCTAGCTACTTTATGGACCCATAGTCCAAGGTGGAACTACTCACGCATCATACCGGAGGTTGGCATGGTGATGAAGAAGGCCTCCGAGATGATCTCTCCCCTCCAATAGGGTGCCGGGAAGAGCTTCAGATCCCCCGATATAGGGACGATGGTGGCAGCTACGGACTCTTTCGTGGAGATCTGATCGGGTGCTTAGGGTATAGGTATCGGGGGCTTATTATAGGCGAAGGGGGAGACCGAGGGGGTGCCTGAGATGGCCGCACCCCCCAAGCACGGGCCAGGCCTAGCCGCGCATCCAGGGGGTGTGGGCCCCTCGAGGCCCTCCTTCGTCTTGTCTTCTCGCTCCTTGTTCTCCATGGTGAAATATTGACTTTGGCGTTTGTCCCGTCCAATTCCGAGAATATTGATTTTCCGACTTTTCTGGAACAAAAAAAAACAGAAAACAGGCAACTGGCACCGTGGCATATTGTTAATAGGTTAGTTCCGGAAAACATATAAAAATACCTCAAAGTGTAGACAAAGCAAAGCAAAGTGGATACTAAACAAGCATGGAAGATCAAAAATTATAGAAACATTTACGACGTATCAAGCATCCCCAAGCTTAACTCCTACTCGTCGTCGAGTAGGTAAGTGATAAAAGAATAATTTTTGAGGTGACATGCACCATCACAATCAAGATCAAACCATTTGCAAGTATTGAAAGCTGGGATCAAAGTACTCTAAACATGAGCATGAAAGATGAAGTTCTAACAATAAGACAAAGAAACTATGCTGCAACATGAAAGGATACAAACAAAGATTCATGAATAACAATGCATTGAGAGATGTTTGTTTGTTTGACATATAGAAAACATAGCATTGTGGCATTCAACTTGTCCCTCATGGAGTAGCAATAAATGCAAAGGACACCTTCAAAGTTCATAAGAGTGACTAGATACAAATAGTTCAAAAACAAGCAATATCAACAATATGAATCAATTAATAAGTTTTGGGACAATGCACATCGAACTAAGAATGGCAACTATGCTCTCTTAATTGGTGCCTAAGGATAGAAGGTGGAGGCTCAATATAAAAGTGGAAGAAAGGCCCTTCATAAAGGAAGGAAGGATTTCAAGTTTCATAAAGAGCTTCCAAAAATTATGGTACTTGTTAGCTTTCATCTCTCTATGCCCCTATCATAAGCATCTTGAAGTGATTAAGGTTAAAGTGAACGAAATATGGAGTATATGCTTGAAAAAGTATAAGTTGGAAATCTCATGTCCCTTGTGTACGAGGGCCGCTCCTCATGCTACTCAACTTTAGTCACTAGTAAGTTCTTGTCATAGTAAGTACATGTGTATCATAGAGAATCGCCAACGGGGTACCCCTTGCCCGATGATACACGAGCTATCCCATATCAAAATGACAAGGCATGCAGACAATGAGCATCTCAGCAATCTTCTTAGTTACCATGGGAAAAATGGTGTTTTTTTCTCTCTTTCCTCTTTTCTCATCTCTTTTTTTATTTTTCTCAATCTCTTTTTTCTATGTCTCTTTTTTTATAAGAAGAATGCTTCATAAATTGCTCACTATGGTGATGCTGCAAGTTTACACCATGATTAGGCATGGCTTAGGCTAGAGGCCTAGGCATTTCTCTAAAACACATATATAACTCCATGGACTTACAATCTCCCCTTTCATTTCACACCGATGACATCCGCAAACAAAAGATCATGATATAAATTGGGTACAAAGTATAGGTGCAATGTTGAAAGCGTTCCCCGTGACAGCACGGTTCTGCTAATCCCAATGTATAAGTGCAAGCATATACAACATAGATGACACAATGGTTCAAGTTTATTAGGGGCAAGAAAATAAAGTGTGCCATCAAGTTTTGAGAGCTTTAATCTCTAACTTTCACATAACAAGTTTAATTTGGAAGATAGATAAAACAAGAATATACTTGGAATGGTGTAACACACCATTCATAGGAATTTATAGTGGATACTTTGGAATAACTTGGTTTCTTGGGAGTTGGATGTATGAGTAGAGCTTACTCAATACAAGTGGAGGCTAGCAAAAGACTGGGAGCGACCAACTAAGAGAGCAATAATGGCCATAATCATGCAGAACGACAAAACATTACTAATCAAAGCATAAAGTGGTATCACAAGTCAAAAACTAAATGATCATAGAGGCTAAGGTGACTATTTCATAGTCATAACATGGTGTGAGCATGTGCCAAGTCAACCCAAACAAATAATCAAAGGAGAATACCACAATACTATGCTTTTGTATGCTAAAACAATCGCATGATTCTTTCAAGGCACATTAAGAAATCCTAATTGTTTGGAACAAGTCATGCTACATCAATAATCACTAAGCATAAGGTCGAAACAACATCTAGCATGACATGATAAAGTCTAAGACACAGTCAAAGCAAGCACCTTCTTGTACTACTAAAGCAAGAACTTCCTACTCCTTTCCAACACCAATCAAGTTATTTGAAACAACACGACGAAATCGGGGGTCCAACTACTTTATTCAAGCAAACTTAGCAAAAAAAACCAAAAACAAAAACTAAGACGCTCCAAGAACAACACAACAGTGCATGAAACAATAAAAATGAAGTGTCTAGAAACAATAAAAATGCCTTGGGAATCACTACAAGAAATGTGTTAACTTGTGACCTTCTCACAATGACGAGAAATGAAATCATCATAGATCTATGACGTTTTGTACAAGATGGTCACATACTAGTTGGAGAGGTCAAAATACTATATAATTACGACGATTTGTGTCAAAATCGTCGTAATTGCAGCATATGAAATCGTCATAACTTCTAGAATACAGCTTAGAGCCTTATTTATAGCTCGTTATGACCAACTTAAATCGTCATACCATCTAAAATGTGATACATTGAATTGATTGGATATCCACATCAGCGATTTATGCCTACGTGGAATGTCTATATGTCAATTTTTATATATGTATATGTCCATGTGTCATCATGCATCTACCTTACATGTAGGCCCGACTGACACCATGAACCTTTCACCAACTATACAATCGGGACCTGCTTATTCAAAAATTAATTGCAAAAAAATCTGCTCAAGGGGATCGAACCCGCAACCTCTTGCTCGATCTGCAGCGACGTGAACCACCACGGTACACAGTCGTTGCTGTTCAAATCCCGCGTAGTGAGCTATTAGAACAAACCTGTCAAATTTGAGAATAAATGGCGCGGGCGCAAAAATATGGGAGCCGCTGGGAATCGAACCCGCGACCAGCATAGCAAACTCTGCAACGATGTGAACCACTACGTTACACAATCATTTCTGTTCAATTTCCGCGCAGTGTCCTATTAAAACAATTGTCCCACATCCGAGAACAAATGCCGCAAAAAATTGGAAGCCACGGAGACTCGAACCCGCGACCAGAAAGGAAGCGCCAGCCCTAGTGACCAACTCGCCAAACACGTTTTGGTGTACAATATCAGCCCTCACTCCTATCTCATTATTCATCACCTTGGCCGGCCTCAATACACAAATCCCAAAAAAATTCTCGCAGTTGGGCCTGGGCCGAAGGAGCCCATAACGCCCTTTAGATTTTGCAGCACCGAATGGACCATAGGCCAATGATTTGGTATTGAGGGGAAATATGGCCCATAAGTACTTTAGTCCAAAAATATTTTTTTTCAAATTTTAAAAGGTTTTGAGTAATTTCATCGTGCATTTTGGATACGATCTCGGATTGAGGTGACCCGAAAATCAATTTGGTTCATATCGATGAGACAATATCTACGGCGTTGGTGAACCGAAAATATTTTTTTCAAAAAATCATGGGCATCAGATCATATACCTGTAGTTCAAATCGGACCCACTTCCTACTGATTCGGTAGGAATTTGTTTTTTTCTTCATGGGTGGACGAAAAGGTTTTAGAGACCCCGGTTGGGACATTTCTCAATGTAAGGTGTCCTAATATTTTCGAAAAATAGGGTGGTAGCATTTTGAAACTTTCATTTGGTGGTTGCTTCACAAAACGACCCGTTTTTTGCGCTCGGAAAATGGAAAATGGTTTTTCCGTGCGACCAAATGGAAAACTTCCTCCTGCAAAATTGTTCGCCATCCCATGATGCACATGTGTGCATGATACGGGCACATTATCACAAACTATGCCCTGATTCTAGCCATAACATTGGTCATTTGACCCGAAAGCCATGAAACCTCGAACATGATAGTCATTTTGTGAAGGTTTTTTTGAGACATACTCGATTTACCAAGTTTGGTATTTTTCCTTGCAACTATGTCACATAATAAGACACCACGCGAAGGATTTGCGTTGATCGGACCGTTTTTTATTTTTTTATGCCCGTTTCAAACTATGGTCAAAACGGCGGGCATGAAGGTTCTTAGCTAGAGGCCGAGCCTCGCTAAACTTGCATTGGATCTCTGAAGAAACATGATATTATGAGTCTAAAAATGATTTTTACCAAAAATCATGAGCATCGGATCATGTACCTGTAGTTCAAACCGGACCCACTTCCTACCGATTCGGCAGGAATTTGTCTTTTTCGCCAGGGGTGTACGGAAAGGTTTGAGATACCCCGGTTAGGACATTGTCCATGTAATGTGGTCTAATATTTTTACAAAATGTGGCGGTACCATTCTAAAACTGTCATTTGGTGGTTGCTTCACAAAACGCCCCGTTTTTTGCGCTCGGAAAATGGAAAATGTTTTTTCGTGCGTCGAAAAGGAAAACTTCCTGCTGCAACATTGTTCTGCATGCCATGATACATATGTGTGCACAATATGGGCACATTATCACAAACTATGCCCTGATTCTAGCCATAACATTGGTCATTTGACCCGAAAGCCACGAAACCTCGAACATGATAGGTCATTTTGTGAAGGGTTTTTTGAGACATACTCAATTTACCAAGTTTGGTATTTTTCCTTGCAACTATGTCACATAATAAGACACCACACGAAGGATTGGCGTTGATCGGACCGTTTTTTATTTTTTTATGCACGTTTCAAACTATGGTCAAAATGGCGGGCATGAAGGTTCTTAGCTAGAGGCCGAGTCTCGCTAAACTTGCATTGGATCTCTGAAAAAACATGATATTATGAGTCTAAAAATTATTTTTACCAAAAATCATGAGCATCGGATCATGTACCTGTAGTTCAAACCGGACCCACTTCCTACCGATTCGGCAGGAATTTGTCTTTTTCGCCAGGGGTGTACGGAAAGGTTTGAGATACCCCGGTTGGGACATTGTCCATGTAATGTGGTCTAATATTTTTACAAAATATGGCGGTACCATTCTAAAACTGTCATTTGGTGGTTGCTTCACAAAACGCCCCGTTTTTTGCGCTCGGAAAATGGAAAATGGTTTTTTCGTGCATCGAAAAGGAAAAATTCCTCCTGCAACATTGTTCTGCATGCCATGATACATATGTGTGCACAATATGGGCACATTATCACAAACTATGCCCTGATTCTAGCCATAACATTGGTCATTTGACCCGAAAGCCACGAAACCTCGAACATGATAGGTCATTTTGTGAAGGGTTTTTTGAGACATACTCAATTTACCAAGTTTGGTATTTTTCCTTGCAACTATGTCACATAATAAGACACCATGCGAAGGATTTGCGTTGATCGGACCGTTTTTTATTTTTTTATGCCCGTTTCAAACTATGGTCAAAACGGCGGGCATGAAGGTTCTTAGCTAGAGGCCGAGCCTCGCTAAACTTGCATTGGATCTCTGAAGAAACATGATATTATGAGTCTAAAAATGATTTTTACCAAAAATCATGAGCATCGGATCATGTACCTGTAGTTCAAACCGGACCCACTTCCTGCCGATTCGGCAGGAATTTGTCTTTTTCGCCAGGGGTGTACGGAAAGGTTTGAGATACCCCGGTTGGGACATTTTCCATGTAATGTGGTCTAATATTTTTACAAAATGTGGCGGTACCATTCTAAAACTGTCATTTGGTGGTTGCTTCACAAAACGCCCCGTTTTTTGCGCTCGGAAAATGGAAAATGGATTTTCCGTGCGTTGAAAAGGAAAACTTTCTCCTGCGACATTATTCTCCATCCCATGATACATATGGATGCATAATATGACCACATTATCACAAACTATGTCGTGATTCTAGCCATAACATTGGTCATTTGACCCGAAAGCCACGAAACCTCGAACATGATAGGTCATTTTGTGAAGGGTTTTTTGAGACATACTCAATTTACCAAGTTTGGTATTTTTCCTTGCAACTATGTCACATAATAAGACACCATGCGAAGGATTTGCGTTGATCGGACCGTTTTTTATTTTTTTATGCCCGTTTCAAACTATGGTCAAAACGGCGGGCATGAAGGTTCTTAGCTAGAGGCCGAGCCTCGCTAAACTTGCATTGGATCTCTGAAGAAACATGATATTATGAGTCTAAAAATGATTTTTACCAAAAATCATGAGCATCGGATCATGTACCTGTAGTTCAAACCGGACCCACTTCCTACCGATTCGGCAGGAATTTGTCTTTTTCGCCAGGGGTGTACGGAAAGGTTTGAGATACCCCGGTTGGGACATTTTCCATGTAATGTGGTCTAATATTTTTACAAAATGTGGCGGTACCATTCTAAAACTGTCATTTGGTGGTTGCTTCACAAAACGCCCCGTTTTTTGCGCTCGGAAAATGGAAAATGGATTTTCCGTGCGTTGAAAAGGAAAACTTCCTGCTGCAACATTGTTCTGCATGCCATGATACATATGTGTGCACAATATGGGCACATTATCACAAACTATGCCCTGATTCTGGCCATAACTGTCCTATGCCCTCTTTAGATCAGGCGATTGATAGGTAGATCAAAGCCAAATTAGCAGTACTATGTATATTGGCCTAATGCATATGTAGCAGCCACATGAACTCATTTTCATGCAAGTGAATATGCTCAAGTGGAGGTGTGTCCTGTAGACAATTTTCCATTGTTCATGTTGAGCTTTGATAATAGAGAAACTTCAGTAATTTGTTTTCCTGTTCCTAGATTTTGTTCGTCGGGTTGTAAGTTTGTTAAGAAATTTATTTTTTGAGCGGTATGCCCTTAATTAGGATGTGTCATGTGACTGAAACAACTATGTTCCATTCAATTACTACTATATTTTTCTACACTGAAACACCTGATGCAATGTAGGACACATATTCAGTTAGAACACCATGTCTTGCAGTTAGCACACTGAAACACCGGTGTGTCAAGATATATTCAGGTAGCACACTGAAACACCAGTGTGTTAACTCATCACACCGGTGTGTGGTCTTGCAGGTTCACACCGATACCATTCTATACAATTACTACCATAGGAAGAGGTGTCGCAGCTTTCTTTCGCTGATGCCAAACGCTTACTTTTTTGTGCTTCTCTTTCTGTTGGAGAAGATCTGCTCCCATACTTGAGTATGGTCCATGCATAATATTGGGCTGATGCATTCATCCATAATATATTTGCCAATTTCCGTATGCTTGATGTACTGTTGTTTACTGGTTGCTATTTCCCTAGCCATGTCTTTTGACATTGTGAGACTAAGAGTACTGCTATTTGCTATTTCCATATGTCTGAGATAGAACTATGTGTGATGTACTGCTTCTTGCTATTTCCGTATGTTCAATATAGAACTATGCATGATGTACTTCTATTTTCTATTTGCCTATCTCCTGACTCGTTTGAGAACTAAGTAAGAACTATGTGTTCGCTTGTACTATTGTTTTACTATTTTGTCTCGTCTTTTTACATTCTATTGTGCTAGAACTGTAGATATTATAACTTGCTCAATCCGCAAACCAATATTATAATTGACAGGTAAAAAAGTATCTACAGTTTGCAACTATAAGCAGTCAATAGTTGCATATCACTCTGTTATTGGTTGTATATCTATTGGTATATTTCGCAATTGGATGTACTGTGATCTAAAATAATATTAATGTTGTTGCATGTGATTTTATTAGCTACTCTTATCTTGAACTACTCAAATATTACTATCACACTGCTAGGGATAATAAATTTGCCACTTTAAGCTTTTGATTGCTTCTTCTTGTTGCCTGTTTTCAGAATGTCAGCTTTGTGCAAGTGTGTCAATACACTAACTTTTGTATTGTTTTTTCTTGAGTACTGCTGAAGGTGACTTCTTTGTTCTGCAGACTCATGGTGACTTCTTTGTTCTACGGACATGTAATGTATTTCGTGGTATCTTCGTCTTCTGGACGTGTATGTGCTAGTGTCGTATTGTGTTCCCCTTTCAAGGTAAAAACAAATATTGAAATATTGGTTATATTATCTGTGAAGTGCATCATGTATCATAATGGTGGAAATTCCATGGAAATACATTACATGGAATTCTAGTCACAATTGATGGAAATGACAGTTAAGGCAGTATGAAACCCTCATGTCTGTAGATGGTAGCAACCTTTTTATGTTTACATGTATACTTAAGCTTAGTATAAGCTTCTTTTTTTCCCATGATATCACAAGCTTCCTGGAGTTAATCGATATGTGTAACTCATGGTTGTTTATGTATTCTGTTTCTCTACAAAATTGAAGGTTCCCTTGTTTTTCATTACCGACTCAATGTTTGTAGGTGCTGATGCAGCTGGTGGGAGA
This sequence comes from Avena sativa, assembly GCA_916181665.1. Taxonomy (NCBI): domain Eukaryota; kingdom Viridiplantae; phylum Streptophyta; class Magnoliopsida; order Poales; family Poaceae; genus Avena; species Avena sativa. The sequence goes on along the minus strand of OV702284.1, from coordinate 189,086,649 downwards.
ACCTAGAGGTTGGAGCTGAGTCCGGCTGGATGGACATTCTCTTTTTCTTAGCATCGAATGATGTTGGATGTTGATTATGGATGCATCCTTCCTTAGTTGTGTGTTGGGGTTTAAATTTTGAGCTAGATTCAGTTGCAGCCTCATGTCGGTCTGGGTTATTATTTTATATACGTGATTTGAACCGTCGAAATATTGTAATAGACTTGATTATTGATGTTATTAGAACAATTTCATCTATTCCTGCGATTCTGATTAAATTGTATGTTGTTTAACAACTGTCAAATTATTGGTAAATAAACATGACAAGTGGGACCAGTTGGACAACGAAAATTGACATGTGGGATCAAATTATTTGAATAGTCTGACAATTGGGACCCATCTGATTGGTAGGACCAGTCCAAAAAGAGATGGACCTTAGAAAGGCCAAGGCCCAAAATAGAAAAGGGTGTAAGAAGGCTAAGGCCCAATAGAGAAATGGACCATAATAATCAAAAACGTAGTACATAAATGGCTGAAATTATTGGGCTGAGCCCATATGGACCATAGAAATGGATTGGGCTGATTTTGATTTAAGACGATTTCATTTCGTCATAGTTTTGCCACGTAGGATTGGCCACGTAGGATCTGACTTGGCCAGGCTAGATGGCCCGTGACGATATTGGATCGTCATAGACGTTATGACGATCCAATATCGTCATAGACGGTTATGACGATTTTACGAAAAACATTGTTATAGTTCATTTGCGACGCCCAGCTTTCGACGATCTCAAAATCGTCATAAAATCGTCATAAACGGGCTACTGTGACGTTTTTGTGACAAAAATGCAGGGTCATATATAGCCAGATTCCTTGTAGTGAATCCCCATGCTTTGACGCTTGTACCTCTTGAATATTTCTTGGGGTGACACGGGGTGGCATTCCCAAGCTTGAGATTTTGTCCATTCTTCATCTGATTACATCATTCTTCCTCTACACCTGCAAATTTTTCCTCATACAAAACTTCACAAATCTTCATCAGCAACATCAGTGCATTCAAAAGATAATAGACCTTTTGGGTTTAGTTCCAAAACAGCAAAACTTTCATGAAAAACACAAGCTACTGTAGCAATTCCCTCAAAAATTTCATTTTCCCAAAGAGAACCCAAAAAGGAATCAATAAGAAGCAAATGCAAATAATGGCAGAAATCTGTCAAAACAGACCAGCAGGTGAAAACCGATTTTTTCGAAGACCTTCTGTTACTGAAATTAAAAAGTGGTGAGCTAACGAAAGTTAGCTAACAACCTGGGGGATTTATTCAGAAAGTTATAGCTCAATCCGACTTACAGAGATTTTTCAAGAATGTTTTACAGTGGAGCACAAAAATCTGTTTCGGGACAGCAACTCCCCAAATCTTACTTCCCTCTCATTAGAGGTTATTCTTGGCACAAAAATCAAACAAAAAGGGATAAGGATAGGTTATTACAGAAGTAATAACTTCCAGGACTCAAGAAAAATATTGGGTTATCTCCCAATAAGTACTTTTCTTTAACGCCTTTAAGTTAGGCATAAGAAGCAAGAATGAAGTGTTTTCAAATGAAGAAGCATTACGATCAATACTCGAAATTTCTTCAACTAGGAAATGTATCTCATCCAAGTGAGTTGTAGAGGATCCTCTCTCATCACTCTTGGGTTCACTACTTTCATCAAATGGGTTTTTAGGAACAATCCAATCAAAATTCTTTTCTAGGGCTTCGTGCATTCCTACAATTTAAAAGGTATGTGTATTTAATTTCCTATCCATTGGGTTTGGTTTTATCCAACTTTTCTAATGTACCCATAACATCTACACATGATCCTAGCATATTAAAATGATCAAAGACTTTTTTTGGCTTCCTTAGAAACATCATTGAACTCTTTTAGCAATGTTTCTAGGATAAAATCTCTCTTTTCAGCATCCTCCACTTCTTTTAGTTTAAGAAACATTATTTGCATCATGGGGTTAAGGTTAAAAAACCTAGCCTCCAACATGTGAACTAAAGAAGCTGCAGTAATTTTATAATTAGGAGCAAGTTCTGCTAAGGATCTATCCTCAATATCCTCATGTTTGCTAATATGATTAAAGAATTCTTCCATATTTTCTTTCCGAATTATAGAGCCACTACCTATTGAAAGGTCTTTCATAGTGAACTTAGGGATCAACATGGTGAGCTAGAGCAAGATGACAACTATAGGGAGAAGTAATTTTTTTGTGTTTTTGATAAGAAAAGGAAAACCAAACGAAACTATTTTTTTTGGGGAATTTTTGATAAAAAGAAGCAAACAAAACATAGCAAAAGAATCTAAGCAAAACAAAAACAAAGTAAAGAGAAAGTTTGTGAAGGACACCCCTTGTGAAGCCGTCCTTAGCCTCCGCAGCAACAGTGCCCGAAAAAGTTTGTTGCGGCTTAGATCACTGTAGAGCTTTATTGGGAAACCCCAAGAGGAAGGTGTGATGAGAACAATAGTAAGTTTTCCCTCAGTAAACAAACCAAGGTTATCGAACCAGTAGGAGGAAAGAAATGACTCAAAGGTGTTTCTAGCAACTTTGAAACCTGGTTCACATTGTCGATCGGATCACCGGTTACAAAGATAAAGAGATCTTGGATAAGAACCGATGATAGCTCATACCTTAAGCAAAGCTATCAGAGACGAAAAGATGCAATTCCCTCGTCTCAAAGAGAATTTTGCAGATATGGAGTTCAAGAAGACGTGCAGCATGATGGACAGATGATAGACCGCCGTAGTGCTTGGAGAAACTCTGGATTGCCAAAGATGCTTGAAAAAAATGCATAGATATGATCGCGGTGTACTCAAAATCACAGGAGATAACCGTCACCATTTGGAGGATAGTGGTGATTGCATTTTCCATATTCCACTCATGATAAGTGTCATATAGCTATGACGAGAACCAAATTACAATCACCAGCATCGGATCGACACATGTTATGTAATTAGCCCAAGGGAATTGGAGATGAAATGAAACTCTAGGATTAAGCGCCGGTGACAAAAGAATGAGTTAGCATGGACATGCTGATAAAAGGGAGATAGATAATGTTTCACACACGACTGGAAAGGAGTGTGGAAACACAGATGTATCAAAGAAATTTTTTCCGCATTTTTCGGCATTAAAATACCAATAGATGCGCAAAAATACTTATCAGGTAGAGATTAGCAACTGATGGTTTCACAGAATGTGGAGTTGCTAGAAGGAAGGACACCCTTAAGAAGATGGCACCGGTTAACAAGGAGTCAGATGGATCACGCCGGTATTCAAAAGCCTGTCAATATGGAATGTACCAATAGTTGATAACCAAAGGCAGATAAAGATAACATGTTGGATACAACAGATAGACAAGGAATTACACACACACACACACACACACACACTCAACCTATGGTACTACGGAAACCCAGAACACGTGAATCCTAGTTTGAACTTTTAAGAAGAGGATTGAAAACGTTACACTTCCTTACCCGAAAAGGGTGGTGGTTGGGTAAGAAGAAAAGTGGAAGCAGTCCTACTCTCGCGTTTTGTTTTTCCCTAGTATACATAACTACCAAAAATATTTGCTAGACTGACAACGACCATTTGGCTAAGACCCTGAAGGGCGGGACGGCTCTGATACCAATTGTAACTACCTCGGTGAATTACGCTCCTAGTTACAAGCCTGGATGAGAGGAAATGGTTGAAATAGTACGATGGGGCCCAAATGCCACTCACAGGTAGACCTTTCGGCCGTCCCAACCATTTCCAAACATCGGGACAAGAACGGGCGGCGTAATCGGCAGGCGAAGGGATCAACTACATACACAAATGAGTATGTATGCAAGCCACCATACAACAGTACATCAGAGCCATTCCATCTAAAAGAAATAGAAATATTGCAACGCCATACGGCAAGATCCAAATATCCTAGATAGATATAATAGTTTAGGATATCTCCTCATACATCAAACATCAGAGTATTAGGCGGAAGCGGCAAACAAGATCCGAGTACGGATAAGAAGCAAATCGGCATAAGATTCCCCACAAATGAACACATCCCGCCCACAGATCTCACGGATCCCCGTTCCCGAAATCTCTACACCGAATGATCGTTGCCCACATCGTCCGCCTCCTCCACCCAGTATCCCTCTTGTGAGTGTACCTGTCCATCTGTATCAAACAATTTATCGTGTGAGACCCTAGGGGTACTCAGCAAGTCTTTATGCCTCTAAAGGGGACACAACCTGGGGTGACGCAATTGCAGCAAAAGGTAAACCCTAACAATTCTATAGATACTCGCTAACCATCCGCCTAACCAAAGATAGACGGATGTCCGTGAATTAATGACAACAGTTATAACAGTAATATCAACAGATCCATGCTGCTCCTCGCTTACCAACGAGGAAGCGGACGAACAACCCCCATCCGTTGGCAGTTTTATTATCCATTCCATGAGTGTTGCACTATTTACTAGTCAGTTACTTAGTCAAATTAAAAGCGGTACTTTAGTTATGCTTGTCTATGGTCGAGAAACTGTGCTCCAAGTCGTCCATAACCGCGGACACGGCTTTCAGAAAGTTTTACCCTGCAGGGGTGCACAAATAGCAACACACACTCGATCAACCTCGGAAAAACCAAATCAAAACCCAATGAGGCTTTCACGACAAAGCAATCACAAGATTCAGAAATATTTCCGGGGGCCACCCCATTAAGTATACCCACAACGAAGTTAGCTGACTTCGAGACAGACTCAAGGTTTGTGGGGCCAGCTGTAAACGACTGGGAACCCGAAAGTGTGACTGGGCTTGTCGATACCGCGAAAACGGGTCATGATCCTAAACAGTACAGGTGCTCCTCGCACAATCGTAAATAAAGCAGTAAAGCATGGCATAAGTACAGGATAGTAAATAAAACCTCAAACTAGTTTGTGGCCCCAAGAAATAAGAATGAATCAAGCTCTGGCTCAGGGGGGTCCCATAAGCCTCCCGGATGTGGATAGCGCGAATATTAAAGGAACAGGAATCAAGTACTCGGGTCCTACGGGACACAAGTGAGCATGAAAAACCAAATAGCAGATATTGCTCACCGGTGCCACTTTCATTAGTTATCCCATTACTACTCAGGTTAAGTTGTTTAGGTACCTCGTTATCCATCAGACACTCACATACCCTACACATGCTGTTCTACGACTCGCATGGCTCAAACAACTCCTGTAGTAATGGCTCATGGGATGGAGGAACAAGCTTCGGTGGGGTTTAAAAGTAAAGGCTATGCCATACTTGGGATTCAGTTTAATGCAATCGCGACTCAATGATGCAAGAATAAGATAGAGGCAATAGGTACTATATGTATGCAAGCATGTGGTAGTGCTTGCCTGGCAGCTCAGTTGAAGCGAGAGAAGGATCTGGGTAGTGCTCCTGGGTTTCTTGGTATATCCCCTGCTCAGCGTCTATTCGAAGAAGAACCAAACAAACAAGGGCCAACATAAATAAAGTGCACAAGCATAAGTATAAAATGCGACAAGCAAACAATCATGCCATGATGAATGATGCACAATTTGCATGACAATAAAGTAGCATGGCATGGGTGAGGTGTAGATTACAAGAAATAAACATTTTATTGAGTTTTGGTCACATTTTATACCCAAATAAGTTGCTGTACTTTTTATATTTATATGATGCATGCTGCAAAACAGAACATGGAATGCATAAACAGAAAGGTCTCGTCGAGCTGATCATTTTAGACATATCATTTGTTAAATTTGGAGTTATAAAACAAAAGTTATTAATTAATTAAGGGAGAAGGGCATTTTCTTGTAATTTTAGCCAACTTGGAATTTAAAGTGTTCAAAATATATTTTGGATAGCATATTTGGAATCCTCACATTTTTCTGATTTGAAAACATATATGATTTGCAATATTTGGAATTATGAATTTAAATTTATTTTAAAGTCAAAATTATTAAAAAGGGGTCAAAGTCAAAGGTTTGACTATTTAAATTAATTCTGAAAAATATTTGATTAAAGATTTGAATTAACATTCAAAAACAAAACATTTTTCATATATGGTTTGAATTCAAATTCCAAAACATTTGAAAGTTATGAATACATTTATATTATCTTCATTCCTGAAAATTGATTAGTTTGAGAAAGGATATGGAAACTTTTGTCACTCAGCCTTTCTTACCCAAAGTCACAGACAGGTGGGCCAAAGCTGACTAGGACACACGCGCACAGAAAAACCATTTGTCACCGCGGGCTCACCTAGCGACAGTGGATGACAGGTGGGCCTGGGAGCAGCAGGGCCACAACACACGCATGGTCCAGCGAGGAGGCGACACGTGGGCAGTCCAGGGCTGGGTGGGTGATTTTTCAAAGGACAGGGGGCTTTGAGTAAAATGTTCAAGGCCTAACTGATAAAACTAAAGATTGGGTCAGACGAAGCTGCTAGCTAACTCGGTTTTGCAACGAATATGGCGAGCGATATACTACGAATTTCGCCATGAAGCAAAAATGAAAGATGAAGAGGGATGATAGGGCTACAACTTTCATCTAGGGGTCATAGCCGAATCTTGGCTGCAGTGGTGGGGAAAACGGTGATGAACAGAAGCCGAGATGTCGATCGTTAACTGACGGACGAACTGCCGTATACTAGCAAGATCCGGCTGACTTCGGCGGACAATTCCGGGAGATCGAGAGGTCCGATGGAAGTAATTCCTTTTGGAACGAAAGATGGGTTAACGGAGAAGAGACCAGGGTGTTGGTGATCACCGGTTTTGGGACGAAGGTGGCCGGAAAGCAGGGCGGAATAGGTGGCGTCGAGCTGCAGTTCTACTGCCTGCAAAGGCGCGCGTGCTGCAGCGAGTGCGGCCGGAGGTGAGGCCAGGGATGCAAGGGGCGAGGGAACTAGGGAAGGGGAGAACGGAACTCACCTCGTGCACGGGTTTGGCCGAGCCAGTCCGGCGAGCAGCGAAGGGCAGCAGATGATGATGGCGAGCGTGAGCGACCTTGGTGAACACGGCAGCGAGCGCGGCTTCCTGCTCCGGGGATTCCAGCGTCTCCCGCTGTTCTAGTCGAGGAAGAAGACGTGGAGCAGCACCTCCGCGACGCACAACTGCTCCTGGCTCCTAGCACCACCCACCGCCGGTTCTCGGACTGGATCGATCTAGGGTTCAGAAGGAAAAGATGGAGAACATGTTCTTGGGGAGGAAAAAGGGGGGAGTGTACGACCGTGGCGTGGGCTGTCATGCTCGTGTGGACAGGAGGGAAGCGAAGCGGGGGGGTTCACGAGTTTGGCGTGAGTGGGGATCACGTGATTAGCAGAAAGGTGGGAGAGGAACATGGGAAGGTCGATGGCAACATGGTCAAGAGAGGGAGAGGCAAGGAGGTCTGGCTCGGTCTGGTGGCACCAGGGACAAGGGAGGTGCTTTGGTGTTTAGCTTGACCGATGCACAGGAATGGTTGTAGCTAGTTGGAGTGCCAAGGAGTTAGCTGTAGCTGGTACATGCACTCACGTGAGAGGCTTGGGCATGCATATGTAAGAGTTTAGAATAGGGTGAGATGGCATGGCTCATGAAAGCATGGAGGCATGTATATGTGACTAAAAGGAATGGAATATGAGGACATAGGGTTATAGCAGAAGATATAATGCATACAACAAGTAGAAAGAAAAAGAGGTTAACATAGGAACTAGGTTCCAACAAGGATACAGATGGTGGAAATATAGAGTAGGGATAGAAAAGACCAAAGATTACAAGAAGTAGAGCTCAACAAAAAGAAATAAGAAGAAAGATAGATAGAGTAGAAGAAAACATAGATAGATGGTATCATCAAGAGAATTGGCATTATCAAGTTAGTGAGATGGAAGGATTTGCAAGAGAGATGCCCTCAACTCATATTGGGCATATAACGTTATATCAAAAGCCAAATACAATATATCAAGAAGCAAATATAATTGACAATGCATATGAGAGAAGATCCAAAACAAAAAGAGTTTTATATGATGCTCAAATGCAAGGTGGCATGATGACATGAGCATGATATAATTATGATGCAACAATTATATATAGGAAGTAGCATTTATATTACTAGACCAAGTAGCATTACAATTGTTAGACAATTGGGATGCTACAACTCTCCCCCACTAAACAAGAATCTCGCCCCGAGGTTCCTAGGAAAAAGAAAACAACACAAGGAGAGGCGGGTGTTCGAACGAAGGTGACCCTCACGTTCCCAAGTTGATGAACAACGGAATGGTGCGACCACTACACCTTGCAAAACTTGCTAGACTTGTTGCGAGTCTTGCGTTTTGCTAGAGAAACAACGGGTTAGAAGAGTTGAAGGATTGTCGTGAGACAAGAAGGATAGGATGGGCATAACTCCGGTTTTCCCAAGAATCATGATAAAAGAATATAACCACTTGTGAAAGAAAAGGAGAAGATGATGTATCATGGATAAAGAAATACACACCATTAAGATTAAAGATTTACCGATACGAGAGAGGATGAATCCTTGTCTCGCCGGAAGAAAAGAGCTAGATTGGAGAGGTTTGAACCACTATGACAATAGCATCGTATCTTCTCTCGGATTTGAGAAAAAAAATACGGCAACAATATTGCCTTCAAACAATAGAGTCCCTTGATAACAACAGAAAGATTTAGTTAGACATCGTCGGGTTAGATTCTTGTAGCACCGATAAGAACCAAGGATCACGCAATTTAGGTGCGCAGATATAACTTCCAGAGATGGATGCGAAGCCAGATCATGGTGGAATCCCGAGAAGCAAAGAATATGGAGGATCTGGAGTTTATTGTAGAGATACTTATTGCTTTCTTTAGCCTTGAGGCTAACGCAATAGATTTGCGGCTGATGGCCTCAACCATAATTGGCTTTACCACAGAAAAAGAATTGATGAAACAAAGAGAGAGGTAGTTTCCTTTCATCTTGTTTGGGGATACCGAGCATCGGTAGAAAGACGAGGATAGAAAAAGGTTTGCGTTTGTTTCCACCAGATAATTGAGGATTTTGCTCCGTGTAAAAAGGGTGAGATCACCAACAAGAGATTATTGATTACTTTCTTCGAAATAGCACTCCGGAAAAGCAAGGACGGAAGTAAAAGTATCAAGGGATGAAGGCCACTTCTAACTTCCGTGGAATGAGTGAAATCACATTAATTCACCAATTCAATGTACAAGAGCGAATGATAAGAGTAGTGGTATGGTAGCTACTCCATCCCGCACTCAAAGCATTACTCCGCACATGAATAAGAAAATCATGCAACCCAACTACCGAATCAGACTGAAGGTGTTGGCAAAAAATCATAGAACTCCGTTAGAAACAAGGATAGATGCAAACGATTCGCCGGATTCATAGATAGATAGAGATGATGATGTTGTCGTCATGTCTGAAGTACCAAGCCACCGGAAAGATATAAAGGAAGATTACGGAGAAAACTGCAAAATTTCACAGATATAGAAAAAAGATAGCACCACTTGAACAGAAGGAATACAAGATCTGGAAGGTCTTCATGGCCTCCAGTGGATTGAGCATAGACGATAGAGCGACAGGGTTTCAGGAGATTACTTAGCGAGATTGAGGTGAAAGAACTCCATGTTCTTCTTGAAATGATTGAGAGAGATTTAGCAGCCTTGAGGAAATCTTCAGCGGAACGACGATGATAACTTGCAAACAAGGAACAACTCCGGATTGGTTGAAGATGGAGGATGGAATTAACAATGGACTTGCTGATTCCAGAGTTGAAGTATTGTATTTAGCAGAAGGACGTGGTCGAGATATGTGACTTCAAAAAGTCAGAATTCTCACTTTGAGACTTTGCACACAGGCAGTGCTCACGAAGCTCGAGAGAAAGAGACACAGATGATCTTCCATGTCCTTCCATAGATATCGAATAGGCCAGCATATTATCAACATATACCACCATGGATTAACAAGATATTCCCAGAATACCAAGTTCAAGAGGCGGGAGAACGAACAAATGCTCGAAACACTTTCTGAGCTCAACGCTCTTTGAAAGATCAACGTTATGAGTAAGGATTCCTGTTGAAGAAGATGCGCTGACAGAATAGGTTAACTGGTCCTTCGGAAGAAAAAGAGATGTCACCTGGTTCACATTGTCGATCGGATCACCGGTTACAAAGATAAAGAGATCTTGGATAAGAACCGATGATAGCTCATACCTTAAGCAAAGCTATCAGAGACGAAAAGATGCAATTCCCTCGTCTCAAAGAGAATTTTGCAGATATGGAGTTCAAGAAGACGTGCAGCATGATGGACAGATGATAGACCGCCGTAGTGCTTGGAGAAACTCTGGATTGCCAAAGATGCTTGAAAAAAAATGCATAGATATGATCGCGGTGTACTCAAAATCACAGGAGATAACCGTCACCATTTGGAGGATAGTGGTGATTGCATTTTCCATATTCCACTCATGATAAGTATCATATAGCTATGCCGAGAACCAAATTACAATCACCAGCATCGGATCGACACATGTTATGTAATTAGCCCAAGGGAATTGGATATGAAATGAAACTCTAGGATTAAGCGCCGGTGACAAAAGAATGAGTTAGCATGGACATGCTGATAAAAGGGAGATAGATAATGTTTTACACACGACTGGAAAGGAGTGTGGAAACACAGATGTATCAAAGAAATTTTTTCCGCATTTTTCGGCATTAAAATACCAATAGATGCGCAAAAACACTTATCAGGTAGAGATTAGCAACTGATGGTTTCACAGAATGTGGAGTTGCTAGAAGGAAGGACACCCTTAAGAAGATGGCACCGGTTAACAAGGAGTCAGATGGATCGCGCCGGTATTCAAAAGCCTGTCAGTATGGAATGTACCAATAGTTGATAACCAAAGGCAGATAAAGATAACATGTTGGATACAACAGATAGACAAGGAATTACACACACACACACTCAACCTATGGTACTACGGAAACCCAAGACACGTGAATCCTAGTTTGAACTTTTAAGAAGAGGATTGAAAACGTTACACTTCCTTACCCGAAAAGGGTGGTGGTTGGGTAAGAAGAAAAGTGGAAGCAGTCCTACTCTCGCGTTTTGTTTTTCCCTAGTATACATAACTACCAAAAATATTTGCTAGACTGACAACGACCATTTGGCTGAGACCCTGAAGGGCGGGACGGCTCTGATACCAATTGTAACTACCTCGGTGAATTACGCTCCTAGTTACAAGCCTGGATGATCGGAAATGGTTGAAATAGTACGGTGGGGCCCAAATGCCACTCATAGGTAGACCTTTCGGCCGTCCCAACCATTTCCAAACATCGGGACAAGAACGGGCGGCGTAATCGGCATGCGAAGGGATCAACTACATACACAAATGAGTATGTATGCAAGCCACCATACAACAGTACATCAGAGCCATTCCATCTAAAAGAAATAGAAATATTGCAACGCCATACAGCAAGATCCAAATATCCTAGATAGATATAATAGTTTAGGATATCTCCTCATACATCAAACATCAGAGTATCAGGCGGAAGCGGCAAACAAGATCCGAGTACGGATAAGAAGCAAATCGGCATAAGATGCCCCACAAATGAACACATCCCGCCCACAGATCTCACGGATCCCCGTTCCCGGAATCTCTACACCGAATGATCGTTGCCCACATCGTCCGCCTCCTCCACCCAGTATCCCTCTTGTGAGTGTACCTGTCCATCTGAATCAAACAATTTATCGTGTGAGACCCTAGGGGTACTCAGCAAGTCTTTATGCCTCTAAAGGGGACACAACCTGGGGTGACGCAATTGCAGCAAAAGGTAAACCCTAACAATTCTATAGATACTCGCTAACCATCCGCCTAACCAAAGATAGACAGATGTCCGTGAATTAATGACAACAGTTATAACAGTAATATCAACAGATCCATCCTCCTCCTCGCTTACCAACGAGGAAGCGGACGAAGAACCCCCATCCGTTGGCAGTTTTATTATCCATTCCATGAGTGTTGCACTATTTACTAGTCAGTTACTTAGTCAAATTAAAAGCGGTACTTTAGTTATGCTTGTCTATGGTCGAGAAACTGTGCTCCAAGTCGTCCATAACCGCGGGCACGGCTTTCATAAAGTTTTACCCTGCAGGGGTGCACAAATAGCAACACACACTCGATCAACCTCGGAAAAACCAAATCAAAACCCAACGAGGCTTTCACGACAAAGCAATCACAAGAGTCAGAAATATTTCAGGGGGCCACCCCATTAAATATACCCGCAACGAAGTTAGCTGACTTCGAGACGGACTCAAGGTTTGTGGGGCCGGCTGTAAACGACTGGGAACCCGAAAGTGTGACTGGGCTTGTTGATACCGCGAAAACGGGTCACGATCCTAAACAGTACAGGTGCTCCTCGCACAATCGTAAATAAAGCAGTAAAGCATGTCATAAGTACAGGATAGTAAATAAAACCTCAAACTAGTTTGTGGCCCCAAGAAATAAGAATGAATCAAGCTCTAGCCCAGGGGGTCCCATAAGCCTCCCGGATGTGGATAGCGCGAATATTCAAGGAACAGGAATCAAGTACTCGGGTCCTACGGGACACAAGTGAGCATGAAAAACCAAATAGCAGATATTGCTCACCGGTGCCACTTTCATTAGTTATCCCATTACTACTCAGGTTAAGTTGTTTAGGTACCTCGTTATCCATCAGACACTCACATACCCTACACATGCTGTTCTACGACTCGCATGGCTCAAACAACTCCTGTAGTAATGGCTCATGGGATGGAGGAACAAGCTTCGGTGGGGTTTAAAAGTAAAGGCTATGCCATACTTGGGATTCAGTTTAATGCAATCGCGACTCAATGATGCAAGAATAAGATAGAGGCAATAGGTACTATATGTATGCAAGCATGTGGTAGTGCTTGCCTGGCAGCTCAGTTGAAGCGAGAGAAGGATCTGGGTAGTGCTCCTGGGTTTCTTGGTATATCCCCTGCTCAGCGTCTATTCGAAGAAGAACCAAACAAACAAGGGCCAACATAAATAAAGTGCACAAGCATAAGTATAAAATGCGACAAGCAAACAATCATGCCATGATGAATGATGCACAATTTGCATGGCAATAAAGTAGCATGGCATGGGTGAGGTGTAGATTACAAGAAATAAGCATTTTATTGAGTTTTGGTCACATTTTATACCCAAATAAGTTGCTGTACTTTTTATATTTATATGATGCATGCTGCAAAACAGAACATGGAATGCATAAACAGAAAGGTCTCGTCGAGCTGATCATTTTAGACATATCATTTGTTAAATTTGGAGTTATAAAACAAAAGTTATTAATTAATTAAGGGAGAAGGGCATTTTCTTGTAATTTTAGCCAACTTGGAATTTAAAGTGTTCAAAATATATTTTGGATAGCATATTTGGAATCCTCACATTTTTCTGATTTGAAAACATATATGATTTGCAATATTTGGAATTATGAATTTAAATTTATTTTAAAGTCAAAATTATTAAAAAGGGGTCAAAGTCAAAGGTTTGACTATTTAAATTAATTCTGAAAAATATTTGATTAAAGATTTGAATTAACATTCAAAAACAAAGCATTTTTCATATAGGGTTTGAATTCAAATTCCAAAACATTTGAAAGTTATGAATACATTTATATTATCTTCATTCCTGAAAATTGATTAGTTTGAGAAAGGATATGGAAACTTTTGTCACTCAGCCTTTCTTACCCAAACTCACAGACAGGTGGGCCAAAGATGACTAGGACACACGCGCACAGAAAAACCATTTGTCACCGCGGGCTCACCTAGCCATAGTGGATGACAGGTGGGCCTGGGAGCAGCAGGGCCACAACACACGCATGGTCCAGCAAGGAGGCGACACGTGGGCAGTCCAGGGCTGGGTGGGTGATTTTGCAAAGGACAGGGGGCTTTGAGTAAAACGTTCAAGACCTAACTGATAAAACTGAAGATTGGGTCAGACGAAGCTGCTAGCTAACTCGGTTTTGCAACGAATATGGCGAGCGATATACTACGAATTTCGCCATGATGCAAAAATGAAAGATGAAGAGGGATGATAGGGCTACAACTTTCATCTAGGGGTCATAGCCGAATCTTGGCTACAGCGGTGGGGAAAACGGTGATGAACAGAAGCCGAGATGTCGATCGTTAACTGACGGACGAACTGCCGTATACTAGCAAGATCCGGCTGACTTCGGCGGACAATTCCGGGAGATCGAGAGGTCCGATGGAAGTAATTCCTTTTGGAACGAAAGATGGGTTAACGGAGAAGAGACCAGGGTGTTGGTGATCACCGGTTTTGGGACGAAGGTGGCCGGAAAGCAGGGCGGAATAGGTGGCGTCGAGCTGCAGTTCTACTGCCTGCAAAGGCGCGCGTGCTGCAGCGAGTGCGGCCGGAGGTGAGGCCAGGGATGCAAGGGGCGAGGGAACCAGGGCAGGGGAGAACGGAACTCACCTCGCGCACGGGTTTGGCCGAGCCAGTCCGGCGAGCAGCGAAGGGCAGCAGATGACGACGGCGAGCGTGAGCGACCTTGGTGAACACAGCAGCGAGCGCGGCTTCCTGTGCTCCGGGGATTCCAGCGTCTCCCGCTGTTCTGGTCGAGGAAGAAGACGTGGAGCAGCACCTCCGCGACACACAACTGCTCCTGGCTCCTGGCACCACCCACCGCCGGTTCTCGGACAAATAGATGATCTTGATCATGAACGGAGCTCACAAGATCTAAACATGGTAGCAGAAAGGAGGAGAAACAACCATCTAGCTACTGTATGGACCCATAGTCCAAGGTGGAACTACTCATGCATCATACGGGAGGCTGGCATGGTGATGAAGAAGGTCTCCGGGATGATCTCTTCCCTCCGGCAAGGTGCCGGGAAGAACTTCAGATCCCCCAATCTAGGGACGATGGTGGCGGCAGCTATAGACTCTTTCGTGGAGATCTGATTGGGTGCTTAGGGTTTAGGTATCAGGGGCTTCTTATAGGCGAAGGGAGAGACCGAGGGGGTGCCCAAGGCGGCCGCACCCCCTAGGCGCAGGCCAGGCCTGGCTGCATGGCCAGGGGGTGTGGGTCCCTCGAGGCCCTCCTTCGTCTCATCTTTTGGCTCCGTGTTCTCCTTGGTGAAATATTGACTTTGGCGTTTGTCAGTCCAATTCCGAGAATATTGATTTTCTGACTTTTCTGGAACCAAAAACAACAGAAAACAGGCAACTGGCACCGTGGCATCTTGTTAATAGGTTAGTTCTGGAAAACGTATAAAAATACCTCAAAGTGTAGACAAAGCAAAGCAAAGTGGATACTAAACAAGCATGGAACATAAAAAATTATAGATACGTTTACAGTGTATCATTTACCATGTCATGCTAGATGTTGTTTTGACCTTATGCTTAGTAATTATTGTTGTAGCATGACTTGTTCCAAACAATTGAGATTGCTTAATGTGCCTTGCAAGAATCATGCATTGTTTTAGCATACAAAAGCATAATATTGTGGTATTCTCCTTTGATGCTTTGTTTGGGTTGACTTGGCACATGCTCACACCATGTTATGACTATGAACCAGTCACCTTAGCCTCTATGATCACTTAGTTTTTGACTTATGATACCATTTTAGTTGATAATGTTTTGTCGCTCTGCATGATTATGGCCATTATTGCTCTCTTAGTTGATCGCTCCTAGTCTTTTGCTAGCCTCCACTTGTTTGAGTAGGCTCTACTCATGCATCCAACTCCTAAGAAATCAAGTTATTCCAAAGAGTCCACTATAAACTCCTATGCATGGTGTGTTACACCATTCCAAGTATATTCTTGTTTTATCTATCTTCCAAATTAAACTTGTTATGAGAAAATTAGTGATTAAAGCTCTCACAAATTTGATGGCACACTTGATTTTTCTTGCCCCTAATAAACTTGAACCATTGTATCATCTATGTTGTATATGCTTGCACTTATAAGTTGGTAATTAGCAGAACCGTGCTGTCACGGGTAATTAGCAGAACCGTGCCCCTATTCCGTGTCAAAATAGTAGCAGGGATTACAAGTCATAAAGAGCTTCCAAAAGATTACGGTACTTACTAGCTTTGAGCCCTCATTGCCCCTATCATAAGCATCTTGAGGTGATTAAGGTTAAAGTGAACAAAGATGGGGTATATGCTTGACGAAATATAAGTTGGAAATATCATGTCCCTTGAATATGAGGGCCACTCCTCATGCATACTCAACTTTGGGTCCAGGTAAGTTCTTGTCATTGTAAGTATATGAATATCATTGAGAACCGCCAACGGGGTACCCCTTGCACATGGTACAGGAGCTTTCCCATAACCAAAATGACAAGGAAAGCATACAATGAGCATCTCAACAATCTTTTTATTTACCATATGCATAGCTTTATATTGAGGATTCTTCATAGATGACTCACTATGGTGATGCTGCAAGTTTCCACCATGATTAAGCATGACTTAGGCTAGCGGCCCGGGCGTTTCTCTAACACAGGATACAAACTCCATGGACTTACAAGTTCCCTCTTTATTTCACACCATTGACATCCATATACAAAATAGCACGATATCAACTGTGTACAGAGTACAAGTGCAATGTTGAAAACGTTCCCCGTGACAGCACAGTTCTTCTAATTCCAACGTATAGATGCAAGCATATACAACTTCGATGTTCACAATGGTTCAAGTTTATTAGGGGCAAAGAAATAAAGTGTGCCATCAAGTTCGTGAGAGCTTTACTAACTAGTTTTCTCATAACAAAATACTTTTTAATTTGAAATCTAGATGAAGCTTGAGAATTTGCTTGGAATAGCAAAAGATACTAGGTAGATATGGTGGACACAAGTGGCAAAAGTTTTGGGTTCAAAGGATTTTGGAACCACGAGAAGTATGCCTTCTCAAAACAGGTTTTTGGCTAGCAAGGCTAGGTAGCAAGCAAGAGAGTTGAACGAAACAAGCAAACATACAAGTAATAAAGCCAAACATGTAATCCTCCTTGAAGACACAAAATAATCTTAAATAAAGAATACTAAGCTTATGAGCCAACAAGAAAGAAAAAAATGATATAAAATACCTGTAAGCTGTTTTTCTTTCTTTGTTTTTCTCTTTCATAATAATGCTACTGACCAGAACTCGGTTTTCCAAAACCAATTTATATCCACTTGATGATCCCAAAGTGGTTCCAATACTGATCAACAAGATCCATCATATAATAGAGATTGCAAACTAAAATAAGAAGTATAAAAAGTAAAAGATGAAGCTTCTCATTAATATTCCAATAAAGGCACTCACACCAAGGGATACATAGATAATCAACTAAAGGAGAGATACTTCCACATGCAAACCAAACTATAAGATAACCTCTCTACCACAAATATGAATCCACTAAAAAGGTAAAAGATAAAAGATAATGGTGGTGATACCGCGACACTCCCCCAAGCTTGGAACAAGCCAAGGGAATGCCAAACCTAATGATGAATTACTCCCTTGGTGGTGGTCGTGTTCTCTTGATAAGCTCTTCAATAAGTTTCTTCAAATCCTCCATATCGAAGGTCAGAGTATGAATTAACTCCGAATTATGCTCGATGCATCCCATGAGCAACTCAGACCGAGGATCCTAGTCCTTGTTATGTTTTCTCCATTTTTTAAATTAGAGTGTTTCTTCCCTGCACGGTTAGAACAAGGGGTACTATGAGGAAGTGTGCGCGGAGCGAGGATATGACGCAGAGTTCTCCCTCCTGTAGACATCCGTGCTGTCCTCCTAAGCTAGGTAGGTTGTGCCACCAAACCAATGCTTGTGACGGTAGCGCGGGTGTCCGGTTGCTTGTCCTCCTCCATGGCACCTTCATATCCTACCGGAATCTCCTCCTCCTGGGACTTGAGGTTCTTCTTCCTCGGGCTTCTTGCCTTTGTCGTTGGCGGAGGCCATGGTGCTCTAAACTTGAGAAGATTTCCTGACAGAAACAGATCAAAACAAAAACACGACGAGAACACGATGCACGAACCTCGGGGGATCTGGGGGGTTATATAATACGAATATTCAATGCATAAGGAAGGTTTTGACACGGAAACGAGGCAGAGACGGAGTTCGAGGGGGAGACACCCCCCTCAGGCGCGGCCAGGCTGGGCCCACGCCTGGGGTGGGTTTTTCCACCACGGGCTCCGTTTCCTCTTCAGTTTCGTATCGTAACTTCCCTTATGTATTAAAAACATCAAAAATATAAAAATATTGGGGTTTCACGAACCTTCTGTTTTCACCACATTTATCTATTCAAAGACGAACTCTACATATTCCTTTCCTCTTTCTCCTGAAAATTTCCTTCTTGCACAAACTCAATGACAACATTAGTGTAAGAAAAAACAATAAACCTTTGGCAAACACTTCAACTAAAAACCCATCAAAACAAAAGCTTGTGTAAGAGGCAAATGGAAATGATGGCAGAAATCTGTCAAAACAGACCAGCAGGCAACGATTGATTTTTTTGGAGACCTTCTGTTGCTCAAATCAAAAAGTGCAGAACTGATGAAAGTTGGGTAACAACTTTGAGAAGAAGCTCAGGAAAATGCAGCTCCATCCGGCATACTGAGATTCCTCACGACAATGCAACACAAAAATCTGTCCCAGGACAGCCACTTTTCACAACTCCTCTACTTCACAAAAGTAGTTGAACTTGACACAAAAACCAAAACAAAAAGGATAAGGAGCGGTTATTACCGAGGTAATAACTTCCAAGACTCGACCATACTCTTGGGTTATCTTCCAACAAGTACTTTTCTTTAATGCCTTTAAGTTAGGCTTGAAACTTGCAAAGATGCTCACAAAGGAGATATATATTTGCAGTGAAAGAGAGCATCAAGAAGCAAATAACCAACACACTTGAGTCTAACCCACTTCCTATGCATGGAGGTATCATGGGAAAACGAATTGTTGAAACAAAAATCCACTAGCATAGGAAGACAAAATAGATGCAAATTTAAAGCTTTCAACATAAAACGGGGAAACTTAACATCATTGAGATGCATAAAACCATGTTTCCCTCTCTCAAAATAACTTTCAGTAGCACTTTGAATAAAGTTGACAATATAAGTGTCACTGGAAACAACTTTATCATCTGGGTAAGCATACTTACAGTCACCAAAAAGAGGTCCAAGGTCATAGACTAGATCAATAGAAGCAATTTGTAACATCCTAAAATCTTTATTAGGAAAGCTATTTTCTCAAGGAGCTTTAGCAAATTTGGAAAAGTTAAACTCATAAGAATCTCCATAAAACTTAGTTAAAACTTTTTCCTTCTGACAATCAATAATATCTCCACAAGTGTTTAAGAAAGGTCTACCAAAAATGATAGGACAAGTTTTGCTAGCTGCTGAGTTAAGCACTAGAAAATCAGCAGGATACTTAATCTTACTACAAAGAACCTCCACATATCTTACAATGCCAATGGGGCAAATGGTTTACTTATTAGCAAGGTGAATAACCACATCAATGTCCTCAAGCTCGCAAGGACCAATCTCATGCATAATTTCCCTGTAAAGCTCATAAGGAATAGCACTTGAACTAGCACCAATATCACATAAACCATAGTAGCAATGATCACCAATTTTAATAGAAAGCACAAGAACAGTAGCTTTTCTAGCCTTACTAGGATGAGAGATAATATTAGAAGTGTCTCATAGAAGGTAATGTGCTCATCCTCTCTATTTCTAGTGACAGTGTCTTTCACAATAGATATCATATGTACATCACTCAAATGCTTACCAGGCTCCACAGTTTTCATTGTACCTTTGTTATTTGCACTAATAATCATAGAATACTCCTTTAACTTAGCTGGGAAAGGCATTTTATCAACATGGGGTTCATGCACAATATGATTAGTAGTACAAATTTGAGTACTTCTGACGGGAGCATGACTAACAACATCTTTATAAGGAGCATGGTACTTGTTCCACTTCTTCTTGGTAATTTCTATGTAAGAGGCGAAGGCCTTAAAACAGTTGGAAATACTTTGGGACTCAAGACCAAACTCATTGCTGATATCATGGAAGTTGTCAGTTCCCATAAAAGATTTAATGCATTCATAATCATAGTTTATAACTGACTTTCTTCCTTTGTCATTCTCCAAGCTTAAGTGTTATCTTGAATATGGTCTAAGAGATCCCATTTAGCTTCTTCCTTCATACGTGTGAATGATCCAGCACAAGAAGCATCTCGTAAATCTTTATCATGAAGAGAAAGTCGATCATAAAAAGTACTAAGAATAATATTTTTAGGGAGTTCATGAATAGGACATTTAAGCATTAGTAACTTCAATCTCCCCCAAGCTTGAGCTGTACTCTCTCCATCAAGAGGACAAAAGTTATATATAAGATTCCTATCCTTATGAATCTCACAGGGAGGATAAAATTTAGAGTAAAAGAGAGATGCCATGTCCTCCCATTCATGGATTGTCCATTCTTCAGCAGCTTATACCATTCTTCAGCTCTCCCTTTCAAGGATATGGAGAGTAACTTCTTCTTCACCTGTTCAGTTGTGATACCTGCAAACTTAAACAAACCACATAATTCATGGATAAAAAGAAAGTGATCACCAGGATGGACAGTTCCATCCCCAAAATAATAATTATCCATAACATGATTAACAATACTTGTAGGTATCTTAAAAGGATCTATCTCAAAAGGAGGTGGTTCATCTACTACCCTAGCAGTGATAGTAGTTTTGCCAAACAGAAAATGAAGTGGGTTATCCATATTTGAAACAAAGCAACAAGAAGTAACAAAAGCAATACTCACAGTTAAAGTTTCCCTTACCAGTTCCACTCTTGAATAGCGCTTCACTCCCCGGCAACGGCGCCAGAAAATAGTCTTGATGACCCACAAGGATAGGGGGTGTATTGTAGTACTGAACAATGGTGTGGAGCAGGAAATTCCTGTGAATACTTAGCAAACAGATTTTTAGTGGTTTTCTGACAAGGCAACAAAACAAAGAGCAAGTAACAGAAGTAAAGAACAAACAGAGCAAGTGGCCCAATCCTTTCTTAGCAAAGGACAAGCCGGTGGAAATACTTATAAGTACCAAACGTTCTCGAGGATACATGGGAATTCTGTCAAGTGCTTTCGCTTCAAATAGCTGAGTACTCTTCTTTGGTGTTTGTAAGTGTTGTGTGGGTGAACCTGTGCTAACATACCGCCCTTCCTAGGACTAATACATACATGTGATTAAACCCCCTGCAAACACCGTAACTACAGGAAAGTAATTAAGATATAAATTAACCATAGCCTTAAACTCTGAGATCCTACGATCCCTTGTGCAAAGGTCTCCTAATGGGGGTTCAGGTTTCTCACTCTGGCAACCCCACGATTAGTAGCCAAATACAAAATGCATTCCCCTAGGCCCATAAATGGTGAAGTATCATGTAGTCGACGTTCACATGACACCACTAGAAGAATAGCACCACAACTTAAATACTAAACCATTCAATAATAACTCATCACAAATTCACTACTAACAACATGACTTCTCCCATGTCCTCAAGAACTAAATGAACTACTCACAAGACATCATATGGATAAAGATCAAAGATGATATGATATGGATAAAAATCTGAACATAAACAATAATCCAATGGTTCCACTCACAAGCATCAACTACAATAGTAATTAACTCCGGGAAAGTTTCCCCTAAGAAATAAAGCAATATCCAACACAATTGTTACAGCGGGACGGAGTGGTGATGATGGTGCTGGTGGAGATGATGGTGTGGATGATGATGATGAGGATCCCAATGAAGCCTAGCTTGATGATAGTGTTGATGGCGACGGTCTCCCCTCTTTGGGAAGGGATTCTCCCGGCAGAAATCTGTCTGCCAGAGAGATCTTTCTCTCTCGGTGTTTTCCGCCCCCCAGAGGCGGCGGAAATCTATCTGTGGTCGCTCCCCGAGCCTTAGGGTTTCGAAGGGAAGATATAGGCGAAGGGGCGGAGTCGGAGGCCGGGCAGGTGGGCCACACCTGCCCTGGGCGCGGGGTCAGGTGGGCCCGCGCCTAGGGGAGTGTGGGCCCCCTGAGGCCCATCTCCGTACCTCCTTCTGGATTCCTTCGTCTTCTAGTAAAATAATATGTTTCCATATTTTTCTGATCTTTACGAAATTGCACCAAAATGCCTTCTTTTCCATCAGAATCCAGACTCCGGCAGTCCATCCTCCAGGAATCATCCAACATGCATAAAACACCTTGGAGTTGTTTCCTTGCTCCTACTGGTTCGATAACCTTAGTTTCATCACTGAGGGAAGACTTGCTTCTATGCTCATCACACCTTGCTCTTGGGGTCTCCCAACGAAGCTCTGCAATTGACTGAGCCGCATCATGTTCCTTCAAAGCTCAAACACGATTATTCTCATAATAATACTAAAGAAAAGAGGCAAAGTGAGAATCCACATTTACAAAAAAAAAGTAAAAAAAGAAAAATATTTTTGTATTTTTGAGGATAGGGATTAAAGAATAGAAAAGATCTTGCGACCAAGCAAGGGTAAAAAGAAAAACAAACTAAAAACAAAAGCAAAGGAAAATCGAAGTGTTGGAATGGACCAACACAAGTGTTTCAAAGCTCCCAAGGAGCGAGATTACAACCTCGTTATTACATAAATAAATTTTCCATGGGAACACATCCCCAAGCTCAGGCTTTTACAAGCCCTTTTGTTGCTCATTATGGCAGCGATGGATAGTTTCCCGCGTTCCATTGGCTTCTCCAATCATGGAACTGGGTGGGGAGGCTTATCGTAGCATCTCGAAGGTTGATGGAGAGTTTGTTCATGTTTTGAATATTTCCTTCGACTGCATAGATGTCTTCATAGGTGGTGTAGTAATTTGGTGGCTGCTCATCTTGTTCGAGTCCTCCTTGTTCTACTTCTTCATCTTCTCCTCCTCCACCCATGGGTATTTCTTGTTGGGGGTAGATCAGCCTCAACATGCGCGTCAAAACGCAAACGTCCATCCTCGATAGAGAATAGAACATTGGGCAAAGGAGCAGGGATCAAGTGATATGCTCAAAGTATATCAAGGAAGTATCTACCATGAGTTTTAGAGACCATATCACATGCTCATAGAGTAGGGAGATCGAGACGGTGACTTCCTGCCAACGGGTGGATGTTACCTAGGTTGATGTGAAGTGCGTGTGCAAGAACGGTCACAACTCCCCCTCTGCATATGGGACCTTGATATTGGAGAGCCTGATGCTTAAGGTAAAACACAAGAAGAGCGCCTAAATTTGACATTAAGTTATAATTAATAATAGTAGCCTTTGCGAGGATCAACATGTCCTCCTCATTGACTCTAGTAAACTCACCACATGCCTTCAAGGTGTTAGCACTTACATAAAATAGATAGCGAATAGAAGGATGTTATATTTGGTTTTCCTTGGGTGTGTTTCCACAAATTCTCATTAAATTAAAGTACTCCCAAGGTGCAGGATCTAAAACAAAAGTAGTTATGCATATATCGGTGGTGTTGTTGTCAAACCCAAAACATTGAGCCCATTGGTCGAGTGTTAGAGTGTACTCACGGTTCATAAGGATGAATTTGATGCGATCAACTCCGTGCCTTTGTTCCTCGGTACAATAATAAGGGTCCACTGTATGCGTCAAGGTGCCGAGGAACTCAAGTGTCAAGCGGTGATACGTGGAGACATCCTAAAAGACAAAGTCATACAAACCAACATTGTTGCAAAGTAAATCAAAATTAGCAAGAATGCCAAGTTGGTACAGGATATTATTGGAATTTTTGCCTAAATAGGCCCAGCCCATTTATTATATGCCAATAAATTCATGAAATCCTAGAGGCCCATTTGGCCCATTCATGCAAGGCAAGAGCTGGGACAAATGTTTAGTCCCACATTGCTAGTTTAGTGGAAGTTGGACTAGGTTATAAGGTGATCTCTTCCACCACTTGTACGAGCTTGAGAAGAGAAGACATATACACACGCGCTCCTCCTCCTCCTCGCTCGCCTCACCACGCCTCGCCTCGTCACGTCACGCGCGCCGCGTGTTGCGGGAATCTCACCGAGCCGAGCTTTATTTTGCCACGCATGAATGGTATATGAACAGTTGCACATAAGCTAAAATGTTTTGCTCCGGTGGAGTTTTTATACGAGCTAAATGAATACGAAATGAGTGGAGTCTGTCCGGTGGGCTGCCGCCTGTTCGCTTCAACTTATGTCCATTCATTTCATCTCCTGCGTAGCCTGTCTGCCTTCCCCTCTGTGCCTATATAAGAGAGAGGTCGCGCCTCCTCTCAGACACACTGCCACACATCCTTTGCGCCTCCAGTTCTAGAGCACTGCGCTACCTAGATCTCCCCCATCCCGTCTTGCGGTGTGCACCGCGAGCCGGGACAATAGGCCTCCGAGACCCCGCTAATTCGAGTCCTGTACAGGAGAAGGGCGATAAGGTTTTTGGGGAGCTCTATCGACGCGACTACTGGCTTCATCATGGACTCCCTCTCGGATAGCGATTGCGCCGACGTCTTCCCCAACGAGGAATTCTTCGACATCAGCACCCTCTTCCTCGAAGACATGTCTAACGATGGTTCCAACGCGAACACCGGCAGTTCCTCTTCTGCTGCTGCCGCCGTGTATGTTTTCTTTCTCAATCTTGTTATGATCGCATCTCAAGATCTTTTTCTTGCAGTCTGTTTGGTTACCTGTCTTAATATGTTATTTCTATTTCACATGATTAGTATTTTGTCTATTATTCTAATCATGTTTTATCTAGCGTTTATTATGGGTAATTTGCTTGGTAAATTGCTCTTTTATTCAACAATCCAAAAACCTTGTTTCAGCAATTTGCCCCAAGTGGCTTTGTTGCTTCTATGAAGCCACCTGTGTTCGAAGGTGTCAATTACAAACGATGGCGTGCGAGAGCAGTGCTCTGGTTTCAGACCATGAGCTGCTATAACGCCATCTATGGCGCACCTGAGGGAGAACTTAATCCCGCTCAGGAAAAGGCGTTCCAAAAACATGATACCACTTTCAAGGCTGCCTTGATCAGCTTTCTTGGCGACAATATTATCGACTCATATTTGTCATTTAGCAATGGCAAGGATATGTGGGATGCGCTCGAGCGAAAATTTGGAGTCTCCGATGCTGGCAGTGAACTGTATGTCATGGAACAATTCTATGACTATAAGATGGTTGATGACTGCTCCATTGTGGAGCAGGCTCATGAGATACAGTCACTTGCCAAGGAACTTGAGCACTTCACTTGTGTGTTACCGGACAAGTTTGTTGCCGGAGGCATAATTGCCAAACTACCCCAGTCATGGAGGAATTTTGCTACTTCTCTGAAGCACAAGAGATAAGAGTTCTCCATGACGGATCTCATTGGGACTCTTGATGTGGACGAGAAGGTGAGAGCAAAAGACACATGTGCTCGAGGTACCGAGGGAGGTTCTAATGCTAATCTGGTACATAAAAGGAACTTCTAGCCTCACAAGTTCAAGAACAAAGGCAAGTTTGACGGCAAAGGGAAGTTCGATGGAAAGAACAAGGCCTCACAGTCTACCATCTTCAAGAAGAAGACTGATAAGAGGAAAGGTGCTTGTCATGTGTGCGGTGATCCTGATCATTGGGCTCCTGCTTGTCCCAACCGCTCTGACAAGCGCCAGCATGGGAAGGATAGCAAGACTGCTAATGTTGTCATGGGCGACATTGAGACGAAAGATGTTGGGTATGGTATACTACCTACTGTTCTTTCATTATGTCATTCTCCTGATTGGTGGATTGACACGGGCGCTAATGTACATGTCTGTTATGATATTTCCATGTTTTCTTCATATCAGGTCAGAAGGACTCAAACCGTGCTGATGGGGAACAGATCACATGCTTCTGTTCATGGTGTTGGTACGGTCGATCTGAAGTTCACTTCGGGAAAGACTGTGCGCCTGAAGAACGTGCATCATGTTCCCTCAATAAATAAAAATCTTGTTAGCGGATCTCTTATGTGTCGAGATGGCTAAAAGATTGTATTTGAGTCCAATAAATTTGTAATTTCGAAGTATGGAACCTTTATTGGTAAAGGCTATGAGTGAGGAGGCTTGTTCCGCTTATCTCTGTCAGACATTTGTAATAAAGTTGTTAATTATATTTACATGAATTTTAAATCAAATGTCTGGCACTCTCGTCTTTGTCATATTAATTTTGTTTGTATGACGCGGCTAGCCAACATGAATTTAATCCCTGATTTCACAACTATTAAGAGATCTAAGTGCCAAGTCTGCGTGCAAGCTAAACAACCTCGCAAATCACATACGACTGCAGAAGTGAGAAATTTAACACCACTAGAGCCCATACATTCTGATCTTTGTGAGATGAATGGTGTGTTTACAAAAGGTGGAAAGAAATATTTCATGACTCTGATCGATGACTCTACGAGATATTGTCATGTGTATCTTCTGAAATTAAAAGATGAGGCTTTGAGTTTCTTCAAAATCTATAAAGCTGAGGCAGAAAATCAACTTGATTGAAAGATTAAGAGGCTTAGGTCTGATCATGGTGGAGAGTATTTTTCCAACGAGTTTGATTTATTTTGTGCGGAACATGGCATAATTCATGAGAGGACGCCTCCCTACTCACCCCAGTCAAACGGAGTAGCCGATAGAAAGAAACGTACTCTAACAGATTTGTTTAACGCCATGTTAGACACATCGGGTCTCTCTAAGGAATGGTGGGGGGAGGCACTATTGACTGCGTGTCATGTCCTAAACTGAGTTCCCACAAAGGAAAAAAGAAATTACTCCATTGGAAGAATGGGAGAAGAAAAGATTAAAAATCTCTTACTTATGTACTTGGGGTTGTTTGGCAAAGGTTAATGTACTAATCCCCAAGAAGCCAACATACATAAAAACGAGGTAAACCCCATAAAAGGGCGGACGCGCTCGGGGACTCACATAACCAACAAATAAAATAAAAAACATTGACAAAAGCATCCTTGCATTCCTTCAAGCAGCACATTTTGTTCGCTTACAAGGGGCAGTCACATGAATATTCTAACTAACTCCATTCGGCAAACTAATCTACTCCGCAAGCTTCGACGACGAGGTGCCACCACTCCTACGAGGACGGATAAAGGGAACCCACGGGTTCAAAGGGTACATCGTGAGTTGACCCGCCATGGCCGCTCGGAATGGCTGCTCCACCATGAAGCCGCGGTGTGCCGACTCGGGGTCGTTCGGGGCAACGACCGTCTGCTGGTACGGAATAAGGTCACCCATCGCCCACACCCGGTCGGCGTACACTTTCGTGGTATTGCCAACGAATAGGCCATGGAGGGGTACTCACAGTGCATGTTTTGAGACATGGGGGAAGGCAGACAGTTGACGGGTACGAGGTAACACAGCTTACCCAGGTTCAGATCCCATGACGGTGGTGGAATCCTACTCCTGCTATAAATCACTATAATGGAAATATGTCGAGTTACAGAGATTGGTTCGCTGTGCGAGGTTATGTGAAGTTATGCCCTAAAGGCTCCCATAGGCCCGACTTATATAGTCGCCAGGTCCTAGGGTTACAGGGAAAATTCTTAGCCGGACAGGTTACAGAGTCCTACACCGTCTATTACTAGTCTAGTGTGTCTTGTACTCCAATGCTCCGGCTACGCTGGTGACTCCACCGTAGCCTTCCCTTATCCGGCATGGGCCTCCCTTCTGGATCCATCTAACTGGGACGCCCAGCAGGGCATGGGCCATGATACCAACTGTGGGCCACCCGGGTTATCCGGATAAGAGACATGCTATGAGGATACCCATATAACATATCCCCAACAGTAGCCCCCGCAGAACTCCGAGATCTTGCGTCGAATTGCCTCTTTAGGTTGAATGCTCCGTCTAGATGGATGTCAGCAAATCATCAAACAATATCTTGTATTCCTCCCAAAGAACCCTGCAAGGTTTTTCTCCGTCTTCAACTTGTAAGTCGGAGAATTGCTGAATCTTTTATCGTACTCTTCCATACCCTGACTGTATCCGTCCATGCCGGAATCTTTCGATGTGATGTTTCATCTGCCTATGACAGCTAGCGCGACGCAGACATAGGTCAGCAATGCCTCGTAAGTCACACATGTAGAGAACGCAATCATGTCCACTTTTCCCTCGCGAGCGATACGAACCGTTGGCGGTGACGGTTGGTACGTGGCGAAATTTCCGCACACGTCTTCGCACACGTCGTCTACGCGGCAACCATTCGATAGAGCTGCACGGATCTTGATACCGGAGACCATAAATAGTAATCACGGTGGAAAATTTACTTTTTCACCTCATTCTCCTCTGCATTGTCTTCTTCCTCGAGAAAGCGCCTCCTCGAGCTCTCCGCGCAATGTGCGAAAAACCCTAGCTCTCCAATCTTTCACAGTCACCACCGAACACACCCAATGGCTAGCAGTAGCTCCTCCCCTTCCATGGCGGCGTCGGGCAGAGCCGCGGCGAAGACGGCGAGCTCCATCGTCGTGCCCCTAGATGGCTTGGTCATCCCCAAGTCTGTGGTGGTCGAAGCCACCGGCGGCAACCATAATCCAGCGGCGCTGGAGCAGCTGGAGGAGGAGTACGACTCGCACAAGGGTGATTGGCGTGGTTCGGGTATCACGGACCGCGACATCAAAGAACTGATCAACGAGGGCTATCTCCCCGCGACGGAGGGTCTCGCTTGGCGGGCGGCGCCGGCCGGCGAGGTTACTCCTTCTCCCCAAGTAGGAGAGAAGGTGTACCTCAAAGCGCATATGTTACGCGGCGTCTCCCTGCGCATCTCCAACTTTTTCCTTGCTGTCCTGAATCATTACCGAGTACAGCCACAAAACCTCTCCCCCAATAGCAACTTAGCGCTCAGCAACTACGTGGCAATCTGCGAGGGTTATTTAGGGATTAAGCCTAGGCTAGATCTCTTCATATATTTCTTTACCGTCAAGCGCAAAGTCGGAGCCGGCAAGGACGAGCTTAGAAATTGTGGAACCATTAGTTTTCATATTCGGCCTGGCCGGCGGTTCCCCGACATTGTCAGCCACGAGTCCTGTAAGAACTGGCAGCGTACTTACTTCTACCGTCCAGATATCCCTCTGGCCGGCCAAGAAGTAATGTAACCGGACTTCGTCGATGGAGCTGCCGCTGAAGCCCCGACATGGAGATCCCAGGCCTCCCTAACCTCCGACATAGACGCTTCCCGTGCTATAAGGCGGATAGAGTGGTTCGTAGAGTCAGGTCTAACCGGATTGGACCTGGCGATGTGTAGGTTCATCAGGCGGATCCAGCCTCTGCAGCACCGCTTGAAGCTGATGCACGAGTATTCCGACGATAGAAGGGATAGCCTCCGCATCTCCGAGGACAACTTCTCGAGCGACTGCGTCAAGCTTCGCCTCAAGGACATCGTCAAGGTGAAGGACAGGAAGCATGGCTTCACCATCACCTACGACATGTTCGTAGAGAGCAAGTGCCCAAAGGCAACTGCTTATTTTCCGTGTATGACATATACTCCAGTTCTTCCGTCTAGCCATTACCATCTCATCTAACATGGTGGTTCTTCACTTAACAGCTCAGCGACATAGATGAGGACAGCATGGCTCCTCAAATATATGATCCAAATATGAAGGAAGTCACTGTCGTGTCCGACGACGATGCTCCGTTGGCGCGAAAGCGGAAGAGCTCCACCTCTGACGCTGCCGATGGAGGCAAGAAGAAGAAGACGGAGGGTGGAGCCTCCAAGAAGATTACCACCGCCCTGGAGGCGGAGAAAAGAATGATTACAGGGATCCCTTTTTGCCAAAGCACCCCCTCTTGTGTAAGCTTCTTTCTCTCCGACATTGTCCATTGTCTGTCTTATTCCCGTACTTATGCATTTTGCATGTTTCAGGAAAAAAGCCACAATCAGCTTGAAGAAGACCTCCAAAACTTTGGGGGCTTCTAGAACCATAAAGGATATGCTGCATCGTGACGTGTCGCCCGCCATCGCCCCTGTCACTCCCGTCATCCAGCCCTTGTCTGCTCCGACAAGCTCTCAAGCTAAAGAAGCATCTAGCCCTTCCGCCATGGAAGTGGACTCAGGTGCCTCCATAGAGCTCGCTGTTGTCGGCGAACAGGCGACGCAGGAGAGTGCCGCAAACCAAATGACTGAAGCTTTGGCTAAGGATGCCATGGGTAGCGGTAAGGCGGTGGTGGAAGGTGGTACATCTGCCGAAGGAGGCGTCCTCGCCCCCAGGAAGACCATAGAGTTCCCAAAGATAGTTTACCCGACACTTACGCCGAGTAGGACCTCTCTGGTTCCTGGTGCGACGCCGACATCTCCAACAAGCGGTCTCGAGGAGCTTCTCCAGAAAGAAGTAATCTTGCAAGGAAACAGTGTGTCCTTCGGCAAGTTGCTGGCTGAGAGTGCTACCAACCTCAATATCATTGCACTTGTAAGTTTTATTTGCCTTTTGCATTTCATATGAGTATCCCACTATAGCCCCCGAGTATTTAGGCGGAAAACCATAGGTCTTTGCGTCTAAATGCTCTAAGAGTGAATAATCTAGAAAACTTCTCACTGTAGCCCCCAAGCATATAGTTTGAATGAATTATTCCGACTAGATGCTTTAAGAGTAGCATACGCAGTGTTTATAAATTGCGATACTGTAGCCCCCAAGCCTCTAGTTGTAACTGAATTAGTTCCGACTAGATGCTTTAAAGAGAAGATAAGCATACGTCTGAGTTAAAAACTTTATACTGTAGCCCCCAAGCTTCTAATCGAAAACTGAATTAGTTCCGACTAGATGCTTAAAGAAAGACTAAGCATATTGCTAAGTTAAAAACTCTCGCTGTAGCCCCCGAGCGTCTAGGTGGAAAATTTCTGGCTAGATGATCCAAGTAGACCAAACAACGTTTAACTTTCTTCTTTCCATAGAATGAGAATGCTCGGAGGGGCATGGCCAACGACAAGTACCAGAAGATGCACGCGGACTTGGAAGCTGAAAAGGGTAAAACTGCCTTCTTGAAGGAACAGATCATCAAGAGCAAGCGTCTGTTTTTCCTTTAGTTTTTTGTATTCCGACTTGATCTTATGTATTCTCCGACTACTCACTATGTACTTTTCTTTCTCGGACTTGCGGAAACCATTTCCAAGGCTAAGGATATTGTCGAGCAATCCAAGCACATTCAGCAGCTGGAGAGCGAAAACAAGATCCTTAAGAAGGAGAGGGAGGAGATGCTAAAAATGCATGAAGACTCAATGAAAGCCATGCAAGAATCTGCAAACGAGGAGATGAACCGCTTGAAGGAGGAAATCACGATCTTAAAAGATTAGAAGAAAGCTGCCGATGAGCAAAATCAACGCCACCATGAAGCGTACACGCTCCTCCAAGAAGAACGGGACTCCATGGCGTACACTCTCTGGCAGGCTGAGGCCAGCATCTTCAGTAAGTGATTCTCCGTCTTGGATTTCTGTAGTCTAGATACTCTGAAGTTTTGAACTCATGCGCTCCTTTGTCGGGAATTCGCAGCTCCTATGGGTTTAACCCGGTCGCCTCCTCCGCCAAAGGAATGCATGGTTCTTGCCGGCAACTTTATCAACACCGCCATCACGCAGACCAAGGAGATTGCCAAGTCCCTCCAGATTAACATCAAGGCATTGGACTCCGTGGCGAATTTCTCGGAGATCCTGCGTCGAGCCCCCGAGCGTGTCGCAAGTTGGAAAGCTTCATGTGCACAGGCCGGCGCCAGGATGCCGACATCGACATGGTAACCTCCGGTAGCCCCGACGTAGACGACGAAGGCCAAAAGATAAATCACGAATCTATCTTGGTGTCGCTCGCGGGTTATGACACCAGAGTCTCCGAGTTGGTCGACGTTTTTGTTCCCATGAAAACCGTTGAAGACAAAGGCCAAAGCTCCTCCGAGTCCCTCAACACCGCCGACTTCGAGGGTGAGTCTCCTGCTGACGATGATGTTGCTTCCAAGTCGCCTGCGCCAGAGGAATAAAAACAACTTGTAATATTTGTTTCCTCTGTAATGTGTTATGCGGAAAAAACTATGTGTTAACTTAAGGCGGAAAACAATGGTGTATGTCCTGCTACTTAAGAACTAGTTCCAGCATGGCTTATCCATTACTTTGGTTTTTATGCTTGACCTTTCGTGAGTCGTAAGACTCGTTGTCTGAATCATGCGCTCAGGCGATGATGCCCAATGGCACCATCAATAACCTAAGAACAAAATCGCCAACAATAAGTGCCGAAAGTCACTACTCCAGAATCCACATAAAGACGACAAAGAACGTGTAGACCAGAAAACTTAAGCTAACGCCTGTTGACGGAATGTTCACAAGTGCAATCGCAAAGCTTGTGCATAAAGGTTTTATATGATCCAAAAATGAACACTAAAGGAGGTAAAAGACTCAGAAATATGAGTGAACCAAAGAGCTTTATTTCATTGATCATATAAGAGGTACACAATTAGATAAAAAATGCTAACTGTAGAAAGGACATATCTGTGCAATGTTCTATAGACGATCAAGCTCTGGGTAGTCATCATCCGGGTCATGTCGCTTACGCTTATGATCCTCGTTGGGTCTATCCTTCAGTTCTCGATTGTCAATGAGGTAGTAAGACCCATTGAGTGGCGCCTTGCTTATGATGAACAGTCCTTCCCATGGCGGGGATAATTTGTGTGACTTCTTCTGCTTAAGTCGGAGCACCAGATCCCCCTCTTTAAACGAGCGAGGCCGGACGCGGCGACTATGGTAGCTGCATAGCTTCTGCTGGTAGATGGCGAATCTTTGGCATGCCAAAACGCGCTCCTCCTCGAGAAGGTCCACATCTAGGCGTCTGGATTCTTCAGCGTCATCTTCGTCGTAGGCGGCGACTCTTGGTGCATCGTGAAGTATGTCGGAAAGTAGGATGGCTTCTGCTCCATATACCATGAAGTAAGGGGTGTACCCGGTGGATTTGTTGGGTGTAGTTTGTAAACTCCACAACACAGATGGCAATTCTTCCGCCCATGCTCCAGCTGCTCTATGCAGCGGTGCCTCAAGACGTGGCTTTATTCCCTGCAGAATTAATCCATTGGCTCGCTCAACCTGACCATTGGATTGCGGGTGTGCCAGAGATGCAAGGTCAAGTCGGATTCCCTTCTCCCAACAAGAAGCCTGCACTTCTCTGAGTGACAAGTTGCTGCCGTTGTCGGTGATAATGCTATGCGGGACACCAAATCTCACCACTAGATCCCGGACAAACCTGAGGGCAGTTGCCCCATCAAGCTTTCTAATGGGTTTAGCTTCTATCCATTTAGTGAATTTATCAACTGCTACTAGCAGATGCGTAAACCCACATGGTGTCGTCTGTAACGGACCAACCATGTCTAGCCCAAGACTGCAAACGGCCAAGTTATTGGTATTGTTCGCAATTCTTCAGCAGGAACATGTCTAACCCATGCATGTCTCAACCAGCTTGTTGGCGTCCGCCTTCGCGGTTATCCAGTAGAATCCTTGCCGGAAAGCTTTCGCGACCAACGATCGAGGAGCGGCGTGATGCCCGCAATCTCCGAGATGGATTTCGTGTAGGATTTCAATACCTTCTTGCTGGGAAACACACTTAAGGTATACACCAGTAGTGCTACTTTTGTAGAGCTGTCCATTGATTATGGTATAGCCCTTTGCTCGATGTACTATTTGCCATCTTTTGACTTCGTCGTTGAGCAAAGTTCCGTGTTCGAGATACTCCATGAACGGTTTTGTCCAAGCTGGAGGGACCTTTGCCACAATGTGGACGAAAGAGTCTACTCTGTCCGGGTTGTCGATGTCTGCTCCCTTCACGGATGGTGTCCGTAGATGCTCTAGGAAAACTCCTGGCAGAATTCGTTTGTGCCCTGATCCAAGCTTAGACAGCAGATCAGCCGCCTCGTTTTTCTCTCTGGGTACATACTTGACCTCGTAGCCCAAAAAGCTCTTGGCTATCTCGTCCACTTCGTCTCGATATGCCGCCATCATAGGGTTCCGCGCATTCTAGGTGCCAGCCACCTGCTGGGAAACCAACTCGGAATCTCCACAACAAACTATGCGCTTGATGCCAATATCCTTGGCTACATGTAATCCGTGAATGAGTGCTTCATACTCCGCCATCTTGTTCGTAGCCTCGAAGTGAATCTGCAGAATGTAGTGTAGCTTGTGCCTAGTTGGTGACTGTAGAAATACACCAGCTCCCGAGCCGTTGAGCAGATTTGATCCGTCAAAGTGCATCACCCAGTATTCTGGTTCCGGCAATGGGGTATCATGTGGCATCTCCGTCCAATCTACGATAAAATCCGCCAAGGCTTGTGACTTTATAGCGTCGTGTATCTTGTAGGTGATCTCGAAGGTGGCAAGTTCAATACCCCACTTTGCAACCCTTCCTATAGCGTCGTTGTTGTTGATAATGTCGGACAGTGGAGTCTTGCTCACCGCTGTGATTGGGTGCTCCTAAAAGTAATTCCTCAGCTTCCGAGAAGCAAGGAATACTCCATAAGCTATCTTTTGGTAGTGCGGGTAACACTGCTTGGACTCCGTAAAGACCTCGCTTACATAGTAAACTAGTCGTTGAACTCCGTGCTCATAGCATGGTTCCTTCCGCTCTACCACGACGACGATGCTGATTACCCGGTTGGTGGCTGCCATGTAAATTAACATGGGCTCTCCAGGCTCGGGTGATGCAAGGATAGGCGCTAAGGAAAGAATCTCCTTGAGCTGCTTCAATGCTGCGTCTGCTTCGTCCGTCCATGTGAATTTGTCCGCCTTCTTCAGCAACTTGTATAGCGGCAGGGCCTTCTCTCCAAGTCGGCTGACGAACCGACTAACTGCTGCAACACAACCTGTTAGTCGTTGAATGTCCTTTAGGCATGTCAGACGGTTTATGTTTAAGATGGCCTTGATTTTCTCCGGGTTGACCTCGATTCCATGCTGGGAAACAATGAAGCCCAAGAATTTGCCGGCTGGAACCCCGAAGACGCATTTCTTAGGGTTAAGCATCATGTTGTATTTCCGGAGATTATCAAAGGTTTCTTTTAAGTCAGAGATTAAGTCGTTTGACTTTTTAGACATCACAGCTATATCGTCCACATAGGCGTGAACGTTCCGACCAATTTGATCGTGTAGGCAACATTGCATTGTCCGCTGGTACGTAGCACCTGCGTTTTTCATCCCAAAGGGCATCGTAACATGGAAAAACGTGCCATAGGGGGTAGTGAACGAAGTGGCCAATTGGTACGTCTTCCTCATCTTGATCTGGTGGTATCCTGAGTATGCATCGAGAAAACACAAAACCTCCGAGCCAGCCGTCGAGTCAATGACTTGGTCAATGCGAGGAAAAGCAAACGGATCTTTGGGACATGCTTTTTTCAAGCCGGTGTAATCAACGCACATTCTTAATTCTTTGGTTCCCTTTTTGGGGACAAGTACAGGATTGGCCACCCATTGGGTGTGAAGAACTTCTCGGATAAAACTAGCCTTAAGTAACCTAGCTATCTCTTTGCCTATGGCGCGTCTCTTCTCATCTCCAAAGCGTCTTAGAGGTTGCATCACTGGTTTGCATTTTGGATCAATGTTTAAGCTATGCTCGGCAAGTTCCCTAGGTACAAATTTCATGTCAGCGGGTTGCCAGGCAAAGATGTCCCTGTTCTCACGGAGGAACTCGACGAGCACGCTTTAATATTTGGGATCCAGGTTCATCCCAATGGCGGTGGTCTTGGAGGCATCGCCTACCACAAGTTCCACCGGCTTGGTCTCAATGGCAGCCTTGAATGCTGGAGCGAAGTCGGAAATCTGTTTCTTCTACGCGGGCATCTCCGAGGCATCGACCTTGCTCTAGATCTCTTTGAATTCTTCGCTATAGAGGACATCTTCCGCATAGGCTGCTTCTCCAATCTCGCAGTCCCTAGCTTTGGCAAAGCTTCAGGATACGGTGATGATACCGTTTGGTCCGGGTATCTTGAGTTTGTTGTAGATGAAGCATGGCTTGGCCATGAAGGTGTGGAATATGTCGCGGCCGAATATGACGTGGTACACGCTCTTGATGGGGACCACCTCAAAGATCATGCTCTCTTAGCGGTAATTATTAACATCACCAAAGGCAACCTGAAGTGTGATGCACCCAAGGGACCGAGCCTCCCGACCAGGAACTACGCCATGGAAGATGGTGTTGGTCCACCTTAGGTTTGCCTCCGTCAAGTTCATCTTCTGCAGCGTATCCAGGTACATGATGTTGATGCTGCTTCCACTATCCACCATACATTTGGTGAACTCATTGCCGTCAATCAAAGGGTTGATGACCATGGCGTATTGGTTCTCCGTAGGGATCAGGTCTGGGTGATCCTTCCTGTCCCAAGTAATTGGAATCTCCGACCAGCGCAGGAACTGGGGGACTGGGGGGAGAGTAGTCATCAGTATCCTCATAGAGGTCTTCTATTGTCGGACGGTGGGGGTGCCAAGGAACGTGTGGAAAACTGCCGCCTTCTTCTTGAAGGGGTTCTTGCCTTTGCCGTCGCTCTTGGCGGCGTTCTTGGGGTCAACGTCCTCGTCCATGTCACTTGAATCCTTGGACTCGTCCTCCTTCTTCTTCCCCTTGGCCTTGCCTCGCGGTCTGTTCTTCTGATTTGCTTGTATCCGGACTCCGGGTCCTCCTTGAGGTCGTTGACGAACTTGAAGTGTCGATTGGTATGGGTGGCTTTGCCATTGACATCGAGGTGTACGAGGCACGACATATCGTGCTACTCTTCGTAGGTTTGGGGAACGCGGAGCGCTGCCGAGGTAGTTCACTTCCTCACTGCTGCCCATGACCAGCTCCCCGTCCTTGGCCACATTGTCCGCCATCACCTCGCCCTGCGAAGGTCATAGCGACCATGTCGGGAGTTTGCTTTTCTTCTGGAGCGGTTTTCTGGTTTGTGCTACTGTTCCTTCGATCCTGAGTTGGAACGGCCGTTGCCGCCAGGGAGCCGCGAGCATCGTCGTTGGCAGCTACGAACTCACTGGCCAACTGAATCATCTGATTCAAGTCTAGTTGGTGATTGTCCTGC
Organism: Avena sativa; assembly: GCA_916181665.1. Taxonomy (NCBI): domain Eukaryota; kingdom Viridiplantae; phylum Streptophyta; class Magnoliopsida; order Poales; family Poaceae; genus Avena; species Avena sativa. The sequence goes on along the minus strand of OV702284.1, from coordinate 189,049,600 downwards.
AAGCGCTTCAGCTTATGTCGGAGCAACGTGCCCCTTTCCAACCCATCGATGAAGGCGGCCATGGCGGTCTGAGCGTGCACTCCTGTGCAGGATTTTTTCATATCCAGCCAACGGGAGAGGTAGGCGCGAGATGTCTCGTCTTTCTCTTGCACGCACCACTATAGATCACCAGCAGTGCAGGGACGTTTGTACGTACCCTCGAATTTCTTGGTGAACGCTTCTTGCATGTCCAACCAATTGCAGATGGATTTTTTCGGCAATTCATCAATCCATTGAAGGGCCGTGCCTGCCATCATCAACGGGAGGTACTTTACGGCAACATTGGGGTTACCCCCGGCGATATCCACCGCATTGCCGTAATCCTACAACCATGTAGCTGGCTTACCGGTGCCGTCATAGGGCTTGATGGTCTTGTCAATCTGGAAACCTTTGGGGTAAGTTGCGGACCGTATCGCAGGTCCAGAGCAACGAGGTTGCAGGTATGGTCCTTCCAGGGCCTCGTGGATCTTGTCTATCCGTGAACGTGCATCGTATGGCTCCGGGTTTCTTTTCTTCTTGTCAACAGGGGATGGGCTGCGTGAATGACCCGGGTCTCCTCCGCCATGGTGACTGCTAGGTGGCGACGGAGGCGGAGGTGGCGACGGAGGCGGAGGTGGCGGTGGCTTAGCCTTCTTGCTATTACCCTCCTGCGACGCCTCATGCTTGTTGCGATTGCTTGTCGGACGCGGAGGGTCATGGCGTGACCTGCTCTTGTGTCCCTGGTTGCGCTCTCCATCATGAAGGGTCTGCTCTGTGTTATTGCAGATGATGATGCCGCTTTGCCTTGGCGGGGGCATATCCATACGACGGTGAGCCTTGGGGTCTTCGCGATGTAGGGGGGAGCGGGCGATGGCGATGGGCGACGAGGTTGGGCCTTTCCTCCATGGTCAGAGGATATGGGGATAGCATCCTTCCTGTTGCGCGCATCCCTCCATCTTTGTTCTGATAAACCCGTCTGAGACCCAACATCAAGAGGAGATCTGTCCCTTGGCGGCTTATACTGGCTAGACTGGCAAAGCGCTGGGTCAGACTCAAGCCTCTGAGAGGTGGCCTTTTCCTGCTGTTTTACCTCCTTGTCCACTAGGTCATAGACATGGTCCACTGCCTCAGGCGATCTATACTGCTCTAGAAGGGTCTTGGCAATGGCAAGATTGAGGAGAGGACTGGGCATCACCTGCCTGCCTTCACTGTCAATGTATGGCTTGGCCTGTGCCGGATTCGGGGGAGCCCATCCTAGATTTTGCCGTACACCAGGATCGTTGATGACGCGAGCCGGAGCTTTCTTGGCCTTCTGCTGCTGTAGCAGAGTCTTATACTCGTCCTCCATTCCTCTAGCTTTCTCTATGGATTTCTGCACGTTGACCAGATCTCGATCTAGCTTAGCGCCTTGCTCTGCGATGGCATGCTCTTCCTCTAGCAGCTGCTGGCGCTTCTTGTCAAGCTGGGTCACGTTCTGGATATGAGCTACGATCAGTGGCTCGACGAGGAGATTGCCGTACATCACTCTATCAGCTGGAGTAACTTGGGTAGCAGCAGGCGTAGATGCTGGAGGCGGCACGTTTGCGGTGTTGTTGTTGCTCGGGCCGGTGCCGAGTACCTGCGGCTGTTGCACTAGGTTAGGCGGAGGGGGCATGACCTTTGTGCGATCATTGTCGGCAGCAACAGGTGGTCCCTTCCCTTTGTCCAGAGCTGTAGGCGGAGCTCGTCCGGGTTGATCTTCATCCATCGCCGTCCCAATGGTGACGAACACCTCTCGAGATGCGACGGCGTTGTTGGATTGCTCGTCACGCGTGTACTCTTCCTCCATCTCCTGCATAGCAGAGTCTAGTTCCTCTAGACTGAAATCTATCTCCTCTAAATCTGCACTGAAGTCAGCGTATAGCACGTCAATCACAGAGTCGGAGGGTGCCAGGACTTCCTCGATGACGGGGGTGGAGGTGCGATAGCAGTGAAAATGACTGGAGGTGGTGGTGCAACTGCGGCGATGGCGGCCGGAGACGGTGGAGGTGGTTGCTAAGGCGGCGGCGCTCCGCCAATGAGCGCAAGATCCGCCTGAGCTGCCCCCTCGGCTTCCGTGTAGCTGTTGACGGTGTTCACAATGCTTTCGAAGGTGAGGCATCCTAAAGCTTGCTGCCGCCTTAGAGAATGCCAGAGAAGCGTTCCGTGGTCCAGTCCTTCCACGAAGTGATACATAGCATCATCATTGGGGTAGTGGGCCAGATCGGCTCATATACGGAGCCACCTAGCAAGGTATTCGCGGGGGTTTCGCCTTCTATCTGAACGCAAGTCTCCAGATCGAAGATGGTAACCACGCCGACGAACTTGGATCTCTGCTGTCCAGACGCACGGACGAAGCCGGCAGACTTGTAGTGATCTTCCACCGTTATATCCTGCACAGAGGCGGTTTGGGTGGGCCTTGAATTTTTCTGATCTTTGCCGGCAAATTCCGAAGAGATATCCGACATCGATCCTTCCACGAATGTATCCTCCCCGTAGGCGGTCCGCGCGGGTCTTGATGCTCCTTCGACTCCCAGGGAACTAGTGTCCGAGTCGGTTTCGCTAATGAAGAGGTGGATGTCTCTGATAGGAACGATCGAACACCTCGTAGGGTTCGTCTTCGCCGGGATCCAGAACTCATTGGGAGGGACGATTGGAACGTTAACGGAGAAGAGAACACGAACGATGGATACTGTTTTGCCGATTCCCGGGAAGATCTTGGTCCTCGCCCGCTGAAGAGCCTGATGCGCCTCTTGCCCCACGGTGGGTGCCAACTGTTGTGGTATTGCCGACGAATACGCCATGGAGGGGTCCTCACAGTGCGTGTTTAGAGACATGGGGGAAGGCAGACGGTTAATGGATACGAGGTAACACAGCTTACCCAGGTTCAGATCCCACGACGGTGGCGGAATCCTACTCCTGCTATAAATCACTATAATGGCAATATGCCGAGTTACATGGATTGGTTCGCTGTGCGAGGTTATGTGAAGTTGTGCCCTAAAGGCACCCATTGGCCCGACTTATATAGTCGCCAGGTCCTAGGGTTACAGGGAAAAGTCCTAGCCGGACAGGTTACAGAGTCCTACATCATCTATTACTAGTCTAGCGTTTCTTGTACTCCAAGGCTCCGGGTACGCTGGTGACTCCACCATAGCCTTCCTTTATCCAGCATGGGCCTCCCTTCTGGATCCATCTAACTGGGCCGCCCATCAGGCCATGGGCCATGCTACCAACTATGGGACACTCGGGTTATCCGGATAAGAGACATGCTATGAGGATACCCATATAGCATATCCCCAACATACACCGCAGCCCACTCAGTCAACTTCAGCACTTCAGCGATCTCGACCGCGCCCGTCGACAAAAGGTACCCGCTCGTGACATCGTCGAGGTCGAAATCGTCGGGGAAGTGCGCGAGCCCAAGGCACAACGTAGTCGCTGCACCACGACGAAAGTCCGACCGTGACATGAAGTCAACCACAGCCGGGGCCTTCTCCAAGTAGTGCCAGACCTCGACGAGGTCGCTGGGGATCACGTCCGTGGGCGAGATATCCTGAAGATACGCCCGAATGTAGGTCGCTGACAGAGCGGCAGAGTCAACTAGCGTGGTAACGCATTGCCACGCGTCATACGACTGCGCTTCGTCGGCATCATCAGTAATCCTACCTGCAACACACAAGCAAACAATAAGGAAGGATCCAGGAAAACAAAGCGACCCACACGCTCGGGGACCGCCAAAAAACAAAGAACTCACCAATCAATGGGAGACAACGCTTTGTGATGAAATCCTGAAGGCCGGAGAGGTCATCTTGCAACCTGGCGACGAGTGCATCTGACATATTCCGCTCCTCAGCAGCAGCAGCAACGGCTGCCTTGGCCCTCTTATCCTCCGAGGTCGCCTCCGCCTTTCCCTTGTTGAGCTCCCGCTTCAAGTCAGCGATTCACCTCCCCTCAAGGATGATTGCGCACCAGTCAGTTCACTCGCCGGGACCATGCCATGATGAGCCTTCTCCACCGCGGCCGTGTGACCCTCTGCATCAACAAAACCATTAATACGAGGAAAGCAAACTTTATGACCAGTAACAAGCACGACGTCCACTCACCCGCAGTCGCCCGAAGCTGCTTGTTCGTTCCTCGGACAACGAGGAGCTCCATCTCCACACGCTCCCCGGCGGCAAGTCGCTCTACCGACTCGCGCTGCATGCCCTCCGCAACCGTGGAAGTATCAGCAACGAGATTCCTAAGTGCCTAGCCGCTGAAATTCAGCGACTACCCACTTGGGGACTGGGCAGAAAAAAATTACAAAGTTCCTAGCCGCTGAAATTCGGCGACTAGCCACTCAGGGACTGGGCAGCGAAAATTTTCTAAGTACCTAGCCGCTGAATTTCAGCGACTAGCCACTCGGGGACTGGACCGTGAAAAATTCCTTAGTGCCTAGTCGCTGAAATTTAGCGACTAGACACTCGGGGACTGGACTTCAAAACTAGTAAGGATCCGACCGCTGAAATTTAGTGGCCCGATCCTCGGGGACTGGACATACCTGGATGGCGGCACCTAGCATGCCGCGAAGCTCCATTGCATCCACCGACGGGAGCACGAACGGAGTGCGCCCGCGACGCTGCTCGACCTCCGTGCCGACGACCTCAGGCACCTGGCTCGACGTACTCTCCATGGAGGCCTTTGCTACGAAACGACGGAACGTCGCCACCACGGCTCCCGCGCCACTCGAGGTCAGGCACGTTGCCCCGACCGATGCCACGGGATCCACCCGCTGCGACTCCGCGTCCACCATGGTCTTTGAGGATGCATCTTCTCCAATTAGAGCTTCACTCGGGGCGACCGCCGGTTCGTCCGAAATCGTGACGACCTCGTTGTCCTTTGACATGTTTGCGCCATGAACAGGCGCCTCGACTTCGTCGCCCTTCCTCTTCTTCGAAGGGTTGACTTGTGCCTCCGTGGCACCCAACAGGACCTTGGCCACCGAAGGGTGACCTATTTTCTTCACCCCAGTCCTGCAAAACAATTGTAACACCCTCAGATCGGCCCTATGCAAGTTTTAGCGATTCCCGCCAAACCCGCATAGAAACGATTCAAAGGTGCCCACCAGGCACTTTTGTGCGGGTGGAAAACAAAGTAATACCATTACACAATAGTCCACGATGGAACCCACAGAACAGATATATACAACAAAGACTCCATGAGTCAAGAATACAGATACACAATAGAAAGGTCCAAATCAACTTGAAAATGATACATCGTCCGACTACGAACAAGATGCAAATGGGGCTAAGAGCCCTAAAGAATAACCAATGGCGTCCAAAACCCTGCCCAGGCCAAGCCGGAAGGGTAACCCTGCTAGCGACGTCCATCTCAAAACCTGCTTAAACAAAAGGGGTGCCGACAAAGGGCAAAGGAAAAAGAGAGCGGTCAGTACTGAGTCCAGTACATGGCGAGACTAGAATTCGGTGGTCCTCTCCTACATAGGTATGGTGGACTGAAGCGGCAGCGCAACATGCACTAAACAACCTATAGAGACTCGATATAACTGTCGGCTATCAGAGAGGGATAAGAAAGACCTATTCGGAACCAACTGATACTACCACCAAACATACCCATCCTGGTATAAGCCCCTCGAGATCAAACGAGGAAGTCAACCGAGGAACTCACATAGTTGGCAGTTTTATTTATTCGGTTATCGTTGCAGCAATTACTAGTTAGGTATAGATAGTCATCCTGATATAATAAGCAGTGGGCACTTTTAGTTAACCATTCTGTTGTAGTTGCAACACTTACTAGTCAGATACAATTAGCATGAGATATCCCAAACGCAGCAATTGTTGGTACTTTTATTTAGCCATTCCGTTGTAGTGAAGCTGATTACTAGTCATATCGGATACAAGTCAAATTATAACAGTAAACTTTAGTTATAGTTGTCTATGATCGAGAACTGTGCTCCAAGTCGTCCATAACCGCGGACATGGCTTCTCGAAAAGATTTAACCCTGCAGGGGTGCACCAAAGTTTTCCACACGCACCTACACCCTTGTTGTCAGATCAGGTAGGTACAAGATCACAAAACATACACCCAACGGTATGTCGACAGGGTTTCGGACACGACGTTTCCTAGACCCAAAGCAAGCACATGGGAGGCCACCCCACTAAGCTACCCTTAACGAAGTCGGCCGGTCTCCGATACAGACCCAGGGTTTGCGAGAACGGCTGTAAACGATTGGGAACCGGAAAGTGTGCCTGGGCTTGTCGATACCGCGAAATCGTGCCGCGATCCAAAACAGTACAGGCGCTCCACGCGCAATAGTAAATAAAACAGTAAAACATGGCATAAGTACATAATAGTGATAACTCCGCAAACTAGTTTGTGGCCCCCGGTACAGTACTTTGAAATCAGGTACTAAATCGATGGGGGTGCCCACACACCCCACCTGTGGTTAGCACGCTCGATCTCGGAAGAGGTGTCACGAACTCGGGGTCCTACGGGAAACCAATGGGCGGTTAAAAACCAAATACTGTCTATTACTCACCGGTGCCTCTGCATTATTTACCTACTTTCAATGTTAGTTATCAAACAGTAATTAAAGCCATAATCATATCCACCATTAAACATGCGGCATTACTCCAACAACTGTGGTACTTGACGACATGCAACATGACTTGAGCAAGAGACTACGACATGCAAGTCCAAGTATCTACCAAACAATAGGTAATAGGATGTGTCCAAGGCAATATAAGGCTACAAGGGATATCACGGGTACGAAAACTATAGCATCGCAACACAGATAGCAATAGATCAACAGGAGGAAATAAAGACTATGAAGTAAAATAGGTAGAAAGGGGGAGATTGCTCGCCTGGAAACATTGTCGAAGGTTTATTCGAAGATCGGGTCGACACTCGCATCAACTCATTGGCCTAATCTGTGAAGAAGCAAAGCACTGGCAGAAAACCCCGGATGCACTATTCAATACAACATCAAAAGATCGGGCATGATGCATGTATGATGTATGACATGGAAAAGGTGTGATGCAACTATATCATATTAAGGAAAACCGGGGTCCCGACACTTAATTAGTAGATTCATGTTGTTTAAATACCCCACAATTTAAATGTTGTATTAACAAGTCGAAACATGGCATCGGTTCCCTATACAAATTTAAATGGGACCAATATAAGACTAGAAAAGCCCGCATATGGTCTCCATGTTTAATTATAAAGTGAATCGGCATAATGCCCCCAAACCACATTATATGTATGCAAACATGACAATTTAATTGCAACAAGGTATATATTATATTCATAAAAATAAGGGTCTCGGCAGAAGGGGTCACACATTGGCGGATCGAAGATCTTGGGGGTTCGACGGGGATCGGTCTTCGGGGACGGCCCTGGCGTCCGTGAAGGAGAGCATGAAGCCGTTGCCAGGGTTCGGACTTCGGAACCGAGGTCGGATCTTTGGGTGGTGGTCTTCAAATCTGCAGAGGAGGCCTTAGCGCACCCTGGGGAAGGTCTTGCCGATGGTTCCTCGGGCTGGTTTGTCCGTCAGAGATATCGTCAAAGCAAGAACATCACTGGGGCAGTTCTTAGCGTCATGTGGCAGTAGCTATTCCTTCCAAAGGCAACAAGCAAACATCAACACAAGCTTGCACAGTAGCAGGGACAGTCTCGGCATGGACATGCAGTCATGCATAGGGGCAAACAACAACTCGTACACGCGGAGAAGGTCGACGGCGGCCCGAAGCATGGTGGTCGGCGGCGAGGAATATCAGGGGAGGCGAGTGCGAGGCACACGACGCTGCAAAGGAGAGCCGACAGCGACGGAAGAGGGAGGCGCGACCACGGGGGAGACGAGCGGAAGGGCGCCCGCGGCTCGCGGACGAAGCGGGCTCGGGGAGGATCCCCTGTAGCGGCAGGAGGAGGGCGTCGGCCAGCAAGGACGACGCCGGCAGCGTGGAGAGGAGCTCGGGCAACTCGGGCCGAAGAAGGGGAGGAAGGCGACACATCGGCCGGAGGAGAAGGCCACGGCGGCTCGACGGCGAGGCGGCTGCGCATGCTGCAGACAAGACCCATGCCGACAGCGGGAGCGAGAGGAGCAGGGAGGAGAGAGGGCGGCCTCAGGGAAGGAGAGGAGGGCGGTGCCCAGGGCGGGAAGAGCAGAGGTGGCGGCGCCGGTTGACGAGGAAGGAGGCGAGCGACGCGAGGTGGGTTGGGGATCGATGCAGGATTTGGCGAGCGACGGGAGGTGGGTGTTGACCGGGTCGGTGAGGCGGGGATCCTTGCAAGGGAGGTGGGGCCAGGTCCTGCCGCTGGGTGGGTTGCAGGTGGGTCTAGCGAGGGAAGGGAGGGAGCGTGCGGGGGTGGGGCGTGTGTTGCCTAGGAGCTGGCGGCGTAGTGGAGGGGAAAATCTGAGGATAGAGTAGGTAGTTTTAGGGTTTGATCTAGGTTAGATCAAGGGCCATGATTAGCTAGGGTGGTAGGCTGCTGCGAGCTGGGCCTTTGGGCCTGGCCGGGGCGGCCTCCTTCAGGGTTTTAAAATTAGTTTTATTTTATTTATAAAGTTGTTTGATATAATGGCTTTTGTAAATAGTTTTTAGACAAAACAATATATCCAGAAAAAGGCCAGGTTTGACATTTGAAATAAGTACGGGGATATTTAGAAAACAAAACTAGGCTTTTAGAGAAATAGTTTTAGGCAATTAGTTGCATGATGATGACATGATGATGCACACAGGTAAATGCAGGCGATTTCTAGTAGTGGATTTACCCGGGGTGCTGCAACAATGCTATCAGCAAACTTGCTAGTCGGATATGAATTGATTGGACAAACAAAAAAACTCAAGAATATTCACTTGGGGACTGGGATAATATGCAGGCCAGTACGAATGCTGGCCGGCTTCTCCAACTCCGGCCCTAGTTTCCGACTGAGGACCTTCTCGAACACGCTCTGTGCCCAAGACACCGACAGTTTCTTCGAGGACAAGGCCGCGACAGGAGGATCCGTGGCGATCGCCGTGGGTGCTCCCCTCGGTGGAGAGGTTTTTTTCCGGCGGTTGGAGCTGCCCCGAGCCCGGTGACTGGTACAAAGGGTGGTGGCAGCGACGCCAACGGCACCTCGTCTTGTACAACCGCCGCGTCGGCCGCCGCGGTCGCATGCGCTGGTGCATCAGCCTTAGCTTCCTCGACCGCATTGGTAGCATCGGAGCTACTCGCGGACCGAGGCGGTGACACTGGCTTAACCGACTTCTTCTTCTTATTCTTCGGTGGCGGTGGTTTCTTCTTCGATGGCGTAACCTCGCGCTGCGAGGTATGCTCGGGGAGCTCGTCATCGTCCTTGTCGTGAGCCTCGAGGCTCTTGCTGGCCTCGAGCTTGCGTTGATGCTACCCGCAGGTCTTGCGGACCGTGGGTGCGACGATTTCCACGGCCTCGTCGCCACCGTCGTCATCGTCGTCGTCGTCGCCATCATCGCCCCTGTCACTTCTGACACCGCCCTTGTTGGGAGAAGACTCGCTATCATCCTCGGTGGACTCGTTCCAATTCTCGTCGTCTGCGGGTAGAAGCCAACCTTCCACCACTTGGAACAACTGCAACAACAAGACAAAATTAGCACGACCGCGAATGCAAATCTGCGACTGCGAGTGCATAGGAAGGAAAGGACTTACCGTTGGAGCCTTTCCCTTCGCGGTGTAAGGGGCGACACCGTCCTTCGCGTCAAGATACTCCGCCTCAGTGATCTTCTTCAAGACCAAGGTGTAGTCGTTGAGCCTCCACTCAGAAGGACAGGACTTCGTCGTGTTGTCTTTGGCCATGTACTCATACATGTAGTGGGTGTGACTGGCCAGAGGCACCAGCCGCCGCCCGAACCAGCAATTTTAAAGATTGATGGTTTGGAGGCCCTTCTTCTTCAAATTGCAGATCGTCTGCAGCATCTCATCGACGACCATCCGCTGGTCCAACGGGAGCTTGGTAACTTGGAGCCGACACGGCTCGGGCCGGTCAGCATAGTACATCGGAAGCGCCACCTCGTCGCCCGGCGGCGACTCGGTCACGTAGAACCAACTCTTCTTCCACTCGTTCGCTGCCTTCTTTGGCAGCATCAGGTCGAAGAAGGAAGCCTTCGACTTCAACTAAAACATGAGGCGCCCACGGACAGCATCGGACCGTCTACTTCTTCATGTCCTATCCTCCCGTGGAATAGATCTTGCCACAGCGGAAATACAGCCGGCAGCCCAGGTAGCACTCGCAAAACGCCACAAAAATTTCGAGTTGCTCGATACTGTGCGGACCTAGGTCTAACGGCTGGATTCGTAGTTGGCGCAGAAACGGCGAAAGAAGAGGGAGGTGGGGAATACGATCCACCTCTCTAAGTGGTTGGTGAAGCAGATGAACTCTCCCTCGTGTGGATCTGGTGTCACTTCTCTGGCCGCGGGGATGCGACATCTCCCGGCGCAGAGGATCCCCGCCTCCTCGAATGATTTCAATAGCGCTTTCGTGCAATTGGATCTGCCCCATGTCGAAGAGCTCCCCTCTGTCATCTAGGGCATCCGCACCTCCGTCAACAGGTCGACATGATTCACCCCCTTCTTCATGGTGTACGGTGCCGAGGCCGTCATGCCAACCGACCTCGAGCACGACTCGCCTCGGGTGGTCAACTATGCGGAAGACGACAACGAGCTCGCACGCCAGGACGGAGTCGACCAGCTCGACGAAGCACGCGACCTAGCTCTCTCTCGCACCGCCATCTACCATCAAGGGCTTTCCCGCTACCACAGTCGACGAGTACGGACTCGCACCTTCCAAGAAGGCGACCTGGTACTACATCTGATCCAGGACAATAAGGGCATGCACAAGCTCTCTCCCCTTGGGAGGGACCATTCGCCATCGGGCAAGTCTTGGGAAACAACGCCTACTACCTCACCGACTTCCGAGGCGACGGAAAATTCGACGTCAAGCGGCCATGGAATATAAACCTCCTATGGAAGTTCTACTCCTAGAACTCTAGACATGTATTTCCTACCCGCTATGAAATAAAGAAGATCGCTTTGCATAAATAGTGTCCACTCTCCGTACCTTGTGCCACTCGCACTTGTAATAACAGCGCTATGCTATTCACGGAAGTCAACCCTTGGTTACTCAACCGGCACGACCAAGTAGTGCGGTACCAGGGAACCGAAAATTTCGGTCCACGCATCGTCCACGAAAAAAGCCAACCCGGAACCCCATCGGAGACGCCTCACCTGACCGGCTTTCCGAGCCAAGACAACCGCATTCGCTTCCCACAGCGACTCAGTCCTCCACATCCTCGGCGCAACGACTCGAACGGCTAAGTACCACGCTCAGGGACTGACACCAGTCCAAACTCAAGCGACTAGGGAAAACGCCAAGTATGAGAGTGCCCCCTGAACTCTCCGCGCGACTGGTCCTACGGATCAGGTGGAGCGACGCGCCAAAAACAACGCACCTCGGGGATGAGACTAGAACCACCAAATACCACGCTTGGGGACTCGGCCACCCGACCCTGTTCGCGCCCGGGAAAACGGCTAAGTACAGAGCACCCCTGGGAGTCGCCATGCGACTGGCTCTCCAAGCCTTGGCGAGTCGACCTTAACTTACTAACAGTTTAAACAACATACATAAAAACAAGGTAAACCCCATAAGAGGGCGGACGCGCTCGGGGACTCGCACAACCAACAATCAAATCAAATACATTGACAAAAGCATCCTTGCATTCCTTCAAGCAACACATTTTGTTCGCTTACAAGGGCAGTCACATGACTATTCTAACTAATGCCATTCGTCAAACTAATCTACTCCGCAGGCTTCGACGACTAGGCGCCACCACTCCTGCGATGGTGAATAAAGGGAACCCACGGGTTCGAAGGGTACGTTGTGAGTTCACCCGCCATGGCCGCTCGGAACGGCTACTCCACCTTGAAGTCGCGGTGCGCCGGCTTGGGTTCGTTCGGGGCAACGACCGTCTCCTGGTACGGAATAAGGTCACCCATCGCCCACACCCGGTCAGCGTACAGCGCAAACCGCTCAGTCAACTTCAGCACTTCGGCGATCTCGACCGCGCTCTTCGACAAGGGGTACCCGCTCGTGACATCGTCGAGGTCGAAATCATTGGGGAAGTGCGCGAGCCCAAGGCTCAGCGTAGTCGCTGCACCGCGACGTAGGGCCGACCATGACATGAAATCAACCACAGCCGTGGCCTTCTCCAGGTAGCGCCAGACCTCGACGAGGTCATTGGGGGTCACCTCCGTGGGCGAGATCTCCTGAAGATGCGCCAGGATGCAGGTCACTGACAGAGCGGCAGAGTCAACCAGCGTGGTGACGCATTGCCGCGCGTCATACGACTGCGCTTCGTCGGCATCATCAGTAATCCTGCCTGCAAGACACAAGCAAACAATAAGTTAGGATACAGCAAAACAAAGCGACCCGCATGCTCGGGGACTCGCCAAAAAACAAAGAACTCACCAATCAATGGGTGACAGCGCTCTGTGATGAAATCCTGAAGGCCGGAGAGGTCATCTTGCAACCCGGCGACGAGTTCATCTGACATCTTCTGCTCCCCAGCAGCAGCAATAGCTGCCTTGGCCCTCTCATCCTTCAAGGTCGCCTCCGCCTTTCCCTCCTTGACCTCTCGCTCCAAGTCAGTGATTCGCCTCTCCGTGGCGCTCAAGGATGATTGCGCAGCAGTCAGTTCACTCGCTGGGACCATGCCTTTATGAGCCTTCTCCACCGCGGCCGCGTGACCCTCTGCATCAACAAAACCATTAATACAAGGAAAGCAAACTTTACGACCAGTAACAAGCACAAGGTCCACTCACCCACAGTCGCCCGAAGCTGCTTGTTCGTTCCTCTAACAACGAGGAGCTCCCTATCCACACGCTCCCTGGCGGCAAGTCGCTCCGCCGACTCGCGCTGCACGCCCTGCGCAACCATGGAAGCATCAGCAACGAGATTCCTAAGTGCCTAGCCGCTGAAATTCAGCGACTACCCACTCGGGGACTGGGCAGTAAAAAATTCCTAAGTGCCTAGACGCTGAAATTCAGCGACTAGCCACTCGGGGACTACGCAGCGAAAATTTCCTAAGTGCCTAGCCACTGAAATTCAGCGACTAGCCACTCGGGGACTAGACCGTGAAAAATTCCTAAGTGACTAGTCGCTGAAATTTTAGCGACTAGACACTCGGGGAGTAGACTTAAAAACCAGTAAGGATCCGACCGCTGAAATTTAGTGGCCTGATCCTCGGGGACTAGACATACCTGGATGGTGGCACCTACATGCCGTGAAGCTCCATTGCATCCACCGACGGGAGCATGAATGGAGTGCGCCCGTGACGCTGCTCGACCTCCGTGCCGACGACCTCAGGCACCTGGCTCGATGGCACTGACGCACTCGTCACAGAGGCCTTCGCTACAAAATGAGGGAACATCGCCACCGCGGCTCCCGTGGCACTCGAGGTTGGGCCCGTTTCCCCGACCGATGCCACGGGCTCCACGTGCTGCGACTCCGCGTCCACCGTGGCCTTCGATGCCGCATCCGCTCCAATCGGTGCTTCGCTCGAGGCGACCGTCGGTTCGTCCAAAATCGTGACGACCTTGTCTCCCTTTTCCCTCTTTGCGCCGTCAACTGGCGCCTCAACTTCTTCGCCCTTCCTCTTCTTCGAAGGTTCGACTTGTGCCTCCGCGACACCCAACGGGACCTTGGCCACCGAAGGGTGACCTATTTTCTTCACCCCAGTCCTGCATAGCAATTCTATCAGCAAACTCGCTAGTTGGATTTGAATTGATTATACAAACTAAAAAACTCAAGAATACTCACTTGGCGACTGGGATAAAACGCAGGACAGTACGAACTGGACGGCTTCTCCAACTCCGACCCCAGTTTCTGACTGAGGCCCGTCTCGAACACGCTCTATGTCCAAGACACCGACAGTTTCTTCGAGGATGAGGCCGCGGGAGGAGTATCCGTGGCAATCGCTGTGTGTGCTCCCCTCGGTGGCGAGGTTCCCGCGGTTGGAGCTGCACCGAGCCCGGTGACTAGGACGAAGGGTGGAGGCAGCGACGCCAACGACACCTCGCCTTTTACAACGGCTACATCCGCCGCTGCGGTTGCATGCGCCGGTGCGTCGGCCCTAGCTTCCTCGGCCGCACTGGTAGTGTCGGAGCTACTCGTGGACCGAGGCAGTGACACCGGCTTAGCCGGCTTATAATTCTTCGGTTGCTGTGGTTTCTTCTTCGATGGCGTAACCTCGCGCTGCGAGGTATGCTCGGGGAGCTCGTCATCGTCCTTATCGTGAGCCTCGAGGCTCTTGCTGGCCTCGAGCTCGCGTTGATGCTGCCCGTAGGTCTTGCGGACCGTGGGTGCGACGATTTCCATGGCCTCGTCGCCACCGTCGTCATCGTCGTCGTCATCACTGCCCCTGTCACTTCCGACACCGCCCTTGTTGGGCGAAGACTCGCTATCATCCTCGGTGGACTCATTCCAGTTCTCGTCGTCTGCGGGTGGAAGCCAACCTTCCACCACTTGGAACAACTGCAACAACAAGACGAAATTAGCACGACCGCGGATGCAAATCTGCGACTGCGAGTGCATAGGAAGGAACGGACTTACCGTTGGAGCCTTTCCCTTCGCGGTGTAAGGGGCGGCACCGGCCTTCGCGTCAAGATACTCCGCCTGGGTGATCTTCTTCAAGACCAAGGTGTAGTCGTTGAGCCTCCACTCGGAAGGGCAGGACTTCGTCGTGTCGTCTGTGCCCGTGTACTCGTACATGTAGTGGGCGTGACTGGCCAGAGGCACCAGCCGCCGCCCGAACCAGCAATTGTACAGATTGATGGTTTGGAGGCCCTTCTTCTTCAAATTGCGGATCATCTGCAGCATCTCATCGACGACCATCCGCTGGTCTAGCGGGAGCTTGGTAACTTGGAGCCGACGCGGCTTGGGCCGGTCGGCAGAGTACATCGGAAGAGCCACCTCGTCGCCCGGCGGCGACTCGGTCACATAGAACCAACTCTTGTTCCACTCGTTCTCTGCCTTCTTTCGCAGCATCGGGTTGAAGAAGGAGGCCTTCGACTTCGACTGAAACGTGAGGC
The DNA here is from genome assembly GCA_916181665.1 of Avena sativa. NCBI lineage: Eukaryota > Viridiplantae > Streptophyta > Magnoliopsida > Poales > Poaceae > Avena > Avena sativa. The sequence continues at coordinate 189,034,459 of OV702284.1, read as the reverse complement.
CGCCCGCGGCCAGCATCGGCCGGCCTGCTTCTTCACGTCCGATCCTCCCGTGGAATAGATCTTGCCACATGGGGGAATACGGCCGGCAGCCCAGGTATCACTCGCAAAACTCCACAAAAATGGTGAGTTTCTCGATACTTTGCGGACCTAGGTCTGATGGCTGGATTCCGTAGTAGGCACAACAACGGCGAAAGAAGAGGGAGGTGGGGAATCCGAGCCCCCTCTCTAGTGCCTGGTGCAGCAGATGAATTCTCCGGACGCGGGGATGTGCCATCTCCCGGTGCAGAAGATCCCCGCCTCCTCGAATGATTTCAACAGCGCTTTCGTGCACTTGGATCTGCTCCATGGCTCCGTCGAGGGCGCCATCGATTGGAGGATCTAGGGCTGTGAGTCGCTCTGGGTCACTCTGATTGCTGCGGAGGAGCGGAAGACTAGGAGTGCGCGAGATCGGAGGAAGTGAGGGAAATGATCGTCCTTCACCCGTCACTCTCCTTATATAGCGGTTGTTACCCGCCATCTTCGGGGAGCTGTTACCGCGCGATGATTATGCCGATATTACCATTGGATTACCCAACGGCTAGTTTGACCGGCGCTGACGGTCTAACTTCGTCTACTCGACTCGATGTCTTTAGCGACTTGACGATTCGCCGACCTGATCACCATAGCAGTGATCAGACAACTCGCCAACCCATTCGCCATGCTGTGATTCGATTGGTTGCTGTTATTGTGATTAAGATAACACGTTCCCTCTTTCATTCAGGGAGTCCACCACCGATTCGACTGAGCATCCACATTGGACCCGCATACTCCGACTGCCAATGAATACCTGCGGCGAATCCACAATGGCCTCGGGGACTACTGATGGGGATATGCCGGATGGGGTATACGCAGCAGGACGTTTCCTATTGGCCCAAGCTGCCAGCGAGTGGGCCTGCAGGACGGCGACTGGATCGAGACTTAACAAGAAGCCAGGTGACTGGAAGCTAGAGGCCCAGAAGCGTAGCTAGGCCCAGTCGGATTAGGTAAAGTACCCTCCGATTCCTTAACTAATTCGGTGGGAGACCTATAAACCCTAGAGAGGTGAGCCTATATAAACCTCCCTAGGGTACGCATAGAGGACATGTTCCATCATTCACCCCCCGCGACTCGCCGCCTAGTCGTCGAGCTCGCCCTTTGTACTCTCTCATCAATACAATCTAGCAGGAGTAGGTCTTTGCCCCTCGTTCTACTACTCGCCGCCCTTGCCCCTCGTTCTACTACTCGCTGCCGATTGCAGCATCTGCCGTGGCCATTCCCACGACAATAAGGATAGGGGCAAAGAGGGAAGTAGCAAGATAGGTTCCCGTATGTCAAGAAAGATTCATGTGTTGTCCATGACCATGGACGCAGCTACTCGAATAGTTTAAACTCTGCAGAGGTTGTACATTTTCCCACATGACACAATCCCGTCTTGACGCCCACCAGCCGTCGCTGGTTTAATACACACCAATTGGTGTACCGGTAGATGGATTGTGACAAGGTCTTTTAGTTAGATCCCCCAAACATGTGTCATGCCCACCGGGTATGGCGCACAGAAACTGAGAGTATGTCCCCAAAACGGTCCCCCCATCTGTGCCGAAGGCTCTCCCGCAGACAGACACCTCATCAGCGATACGGCGACATCAACACCTAAGGCTGACTAACTTACTTGACCAAGCCAGTGCCCATTATAGCATGTGGTTATATGGTTGGTCACAATCCTCAAATCCAAGACTTATTAGCACCTCATGTGGCACGGACGACGGATTGCCCCCTTCATCTAGGAAGGGCAGCCAATCGCTCCTTCCTTTGATCCAGCTGTCTCCCACGTCAGTGTTTAGACGATAAGTTTCACCCTGAGTAGAATAGAGTAGAGCAAACAACAATAGCTTGCTCAGCGAGCTCAACAAGTTTCAAAAGGGGTGTATGTGACCCGAGGGTCACCCAATTCCTCCAAAGAGGGGAGATCAAGGATCCTACTTACTACCTCCGTTTCAACGCTTAAGGCGCACACGCTTTCCAAAGCAAAGTTTGATCAAAAGAATCGAGCAACAAAATTTTGATTATATTATACATAATTAGTACCGCTGGATTCGTATTGAAAAATAATTTGCAGTGATACTAGTTTTATACCAAAACTCTTTATGTATTTAGAGTAATTCTTGGCCAAAGAAAAAACACGCAAAATGAGGACGCCTTAAGCCCTGAAACAGAGGGAATATTATTGAGCATGGCTAAGAAATTCTACTGTAATAAGACTACTATAAGTATCTACTCAGGGTATTGTATGGCGACAGGTGTATCAAGGTATGTGTGTAACCAAAATATCATATATTTGTAAAACAATAAAATATAATGCACTTTATAAAACAGGGGTAAGACATGAAAACGGGCATGCCTTTGTTGTTGTGAAAGTGTTATTCCTCGTAATCTTGATCCTTCTCGAACCCGTCACTCCCTACGCGTCATAACGATGAACCACCGATAAATACACATTTCAAATAACCACAATAAGATCCAAATATAAAGATCCAATAAAAAGACCCAAATAGGCTTGCGAGGTTTGGACGGTTCGGTATAATAAGGGTTAGTCTACCGTTTTTGATTAATAAAATAAGTTAGGAAAAATAATATGTTTTTTTGAAATGCTACTATGATTTACACAAACTAACTAGTCATACACATTATCGTGCATATGAATCAAGCGACATGCTACTATGATTTACACACGCAATAATAGTACACGCGAGCTAAACTATAATCAGATTATTAGCATACACTGGTAGAAAACGCCCCATGCGTCCCGGTTGGTAATGGCCATTAGTCCCGGTTGCCCAACCGGGACGGGGCAATCAGGACTAAAGCTCTAACCTTTAGTCCCGGTTGCCCTACCAACCGGGACAAATGGGGGCACACGTGGCCGCTACTCCGTGCAATGTGGGGAGGACCTTTAGTCCCAATTTGTAATACAAACCGGGACTAAAAGTTTTTTTTATTTTATTTTTTTTTAAAAAAAATTGATTTTTTTTTTCAATTTTTTCTTAAACCTTTGAATTATTTGGCTCGTTGATCTCCCACATCTCTCATTTTTAACACTAATTATACTTAATCTTAGTTCAAATCGTACTTACAGTCAAACTTCCCATCCAGTCACCCATCCTAGCACTACTCCACCCCCAGCATGCTTAACTTCTTCATTCCATCTCTCCCACCTGCGCGAAGGACCAATATATCTTGTTGTCAAGACTAGTATATCAATCTTATTAACTCATATCGATATGTGACACGTTTTTTTGAAATTAAGAACAACTAATTTTAGTAAACAACAATAAATAATTAATAATAACATTTTATTCTAATGAAAGTAAAAACTAATTAAATTAATATTTTATTCATTTTTGCCATTTATTCATTTAATATGACATAAACAATATCTTCAAATCTGTAAATCGAAATTTAATAAATAATATATCCATTATTATCAGAAAAATGCGAGGATTTCAAATATAACATAAAAAATACTAAAATAATTTTTGCCAAGTCGCTCAAATTAAACCCGTAGATGCACAGGCTTAGGCGTGTCCGTGTTAGGCTAGGAGCCTTTTTGCCAAGTCGAGATAACGTCCAGCCATCAAGTTGTAACACGTCGAGTAGAGACAAAGAAATAAAGAAAAATCAATATAAAAGATTGTTTCAAAGGCATTAGGTTGATACACATCTTCAAAATTATACTATTAACTATTAGATTTTTAATTTAGGGCTAGGATTTAACTAGGTCCATCTAATTACGTCCAAGTCACGTTCTCGCACGACATATAGTTTTCTTTCCTTTTATTGGTCTGCGCCATTAGGTTCCATCGGTGCAGCGACTCAAATCAGAAAAAAAAAGAATTGCCTATTAACGTGCTATAATCAGCTTAGCACGATGGACATCCAGCTTGAATTAGAAAAAGAAAGCACTACCTATTGACACGCTCCACTAAGCTTAGTCCGATCAATACTTTTAGTCCCGGTTGGTGATACGAACTGGGACTAAAGGTATTGGCACTGGGGCACCCCTTTTAGTCCCGGTTGGTGATACGAACCGGGACTAAAGGTCCCGTTTGACCCGGGACTAAAGATGTATGGCGTTCTAGCCGTTGGAACCGGGACTAATGTTCACATTAGTCCCGGGTCCAACCATAACCGGGACTAATGCTCCAAACTAGGGTGGACGTATGGCTCTTTTTCTACTAGTGATATGCAAACTACACATACACATGCAGAAACTAGGATGGGCACACTACACATAAGATAATGAGAAAATCTTAAATCTCTCGGTCAAGCAGTTGGCAAGAAGCAATAATACTAGCATGCATGGCGACAGGTAACGATGCTATGCTAGCAAAATAATTATATGTCATTCTATAGTTGAGCAACATGCGATAAGCAACCTGAGCGGTAAACAAACGATTCTAGAAAATATTAAATCTACTCAATAACTAGCACATGCATTAGTACAATAGGAAAACGTATAACTACAGCTCAGATCCAAGTAGAATATCTGAATATCGGAAACGTACACTAGGCATAAACACATTAGCATTTGGCAGCAGGAATGTAGGATGATTTACCATGACGTACGGTTCAGACAAAAGTGAGTTTCTAAATAGCTAGCAGCTGCACACTAGCAAATACCATGCACGAACATGACCATATCCATGTGTACGTGATGTACTAAATTCCATAGATTTTTAAAATACACTGAAAACGGCGCAAATATTTACAACTAAAAAAATACCAATAGGGTCATAGAGTTACTAGGAACATTATCTAAACTGGGACCAAGATCAACCGACGTCTACGTGATGATTTAATCCGATCATTCCCGCGGATGGCATTTGGTTCACCGGCACCGCGGCAAACTACAAATCTACAACCAGGGATCATGTTTAGGAGGTAGGCATAGGTGCGAATAGGTTGTGGTTGAAAAGATTTGTGCCAAAGCTCACCGAGTGCGACACGATCGTCGGACGAAGATGATGAATTGAGATGAACGTAGGCGAAGTGCGTCGTCGGTGATCAGCGGCTTGTCCTTCTAGTTCGACAAATCAGCTCTCCGCGTCCTCGTGCTTCTGGAGGCGCAGCAGCTCATCCTTCTAGCACCTCATCGCCTCCTCGTCGGAGCTGCCGGAGATGTCGCTGACGTCCCGCGGCGACCGGCGGAGCTCTCCAAGATATACTAGAATAGGAGTTCAAGGCTTCGGTGGTGCTGGAGAATGGCAGGAGCGGAGGCCAGGGAAATGTACGAGGCCTAATATTTGGTTGTGTGAGTAATGGCATCGGTTTCTAGTGAGTAATAGTGTTTAAGGCTGGCGTTTCTTGTCTGGCTGACTAATTGTCCGTGTGTGTTCGAGAAGAGGAAACAGAGCAACGTTTTGGCGACGAGCATGCAGGGATTAAATGCCTCGGATGGTCCAGCCTACTATGAAGTTATATGATCTTGCATGTGCGTGCACGGAGACGAAGGTGAGGCAAAGCTTCAGCGATTGAAGTACTCACGCGGACGGTTCACTCAGTACATCCCAGTGTGCCGCTAGTCGATTAGCAAAGATCGCTGCATGGTTTAGAGTGGTGCCACACTTCACCTAGAAAACCAACGAAGTGACTTTGGCTGGTAGTTTTGGTAATAGTAGGGAATGAGAGGAAAAGAATAATAAGAGGAGAAGAACAATAAAAGAAGGCCAATTAGAGGAATGGCATGCACACGTACGTTGCATGTACGTCGCATGGCTATGGGCAAAGATCAAATCCAAATAGAATCAGAGAAAATTAAAAAGGATCCAAATAAAAAAATACATGATGTATTGTGAAAAATTATTTTACTTCTTATATAAGTCTAATTAATTCCAGTATAGTCGGAGTTAATTTAAAAATTACAAATCAATATATTATTTTATGTCACCGCAACATCCTTTGAAAAAAAATCAACCGTAAAAATCAGGATGTTATAGTTCTACCCACCTTATAATGAATCTCGACCCCGAGATTCGGCCTAAGAGAAAAGATTTGGAAACTTCGCGCGAAGGGTATCCTCTCGTTTCCATGTCGCTTTCTCCTCAATATGGTTACTCCATTGAACCTTGCAGAATTTGATCACGTTTCTTCTAGTGGTCCTTAACTGTTCATCGAGAATTTTAACTGGATATTCCTCATAAGTTAAATCATCCTGAACTTCTATGTCATCCAAAGAAGTTTTCCGAGCCTCTTCTAATGGTTTATCAAAACATTTCTTTAGTTGAGACATGTGAAACACGTTGTGCACCTTGGACAATTTCTCAGGTAACGCCAACTCATGAGCAACCTCTCCACGCCTAGCGGTGATTGTAAAGGGTCCAATATATCGGGGTGCCAACTTTCCTTTCAATCCAAAACGTCGCATCCCTCGAAGTGGGGATACCTTCAGGACGACATCGATCGGCATAGACTTTCTGTCTAGATTGGGCAGCCCGCAACCTTTCCTGAATCATCTTTACCTGCTTATCTGTCTCCTCAAGAGTGTCGGGTCAAAAAACTTTTTTTTCTCCCACTTCATGCCAATTTAGTGGTGTGCGGCACTTTTGTCCATACAAGAATTCAAATGGAGACATTTCTAAGCTTGCTTGAAAGCTATTATAGTAAGAGAACTCTGCGTGTTGAAGACTCTTGTCCCAAGTGCGCTTGCAAGTTAAAGCACATGCTCAAAGCATGTCTTCCAATATTTGATTCACACGCTCAATCTGTCCATCAGTCTGTGGATGATAAGCGGTACTAAAATTCAACTGTGTGCCTAAGACTTCATGGATCTTCTTCTAGAACCTCGACGTGAATTGAGTACCTCGATCAGAGACAATCTTCTTTGGAACTCCATGTAGGCAAACAATTCTGGCCATATATAACTCAGCCAATTTCTCCCCATTATATGAAGTCTTCACTGGAATAAAGTGAGCTGACTTAGTCAATCGATCTACGATAACCCAAATAGAGTCATATCCTGATGATGTCCTCGGTAGCCCTGTGACGAAATCCATCTCGATTTCTTCCCATTTCCACTCAGGAACATTAAGTGGTTGAAGTAGTCCTACAGGCTTTTGATGCTCGGCCTTGACTCTTCGACATACATCACATCGATATACATAATCCGCAATTTCATGTTTCAAGCTAGACCACCAGAAACTATCCCGAATATCATGATACATCTTCGTACTTCCTGGGTGTATGGAGTATGATGACTCATGTGCCTCCTTCATGATTAAATTCTTGAGTTCTTTTTGGTCTGGCACCAATAAACGATCTGAGAACCAAATATTTCTCTTTTCATCCTCCTTATAGCCAGGTGGTTCTCCTAACTTGATCTTTGATCGAATCTCTTTGATTCCCTTATCGTTCTTCTGAGATTCTCTTACTTGATCCTCTAGAGTAAACTTGACTTCTAACATATCTTTCTTCTCAGCAAGACTCATGTTCAGCTTTAATTTTCTGAACTCCTCATGCAGTTCTGGTTGAGCTTCCTGAATCATAAGATTATTGCAGTAAACCTTTCTACTCAATGCATCAGCTACGACATTGGCTTTACCAGGGTGATAATTAACGCCAATGTTGTAGTCCTTAATTAATTCCAGCCATCTCCTGTGTCTAAGATTCAAATCTGGTTGGGTGAAAATATACTTCAGGCTCTTATGATCTGTATATATCTCACATCGATTACCAATAAGATAGTGTTTCCAGATCTTCAAAGAATGTACTACGGTAGCCAATTCCAAATCATGTGTGGGATAGTTCACTTCATGTGGACGTAGTTGTCTCGATGCATAAGATACGACATTTCCTTGTTGCATGAGAACACAACCCAAACCCTGTTTGGAAGCATCACAATAAACTTCAAAATCCTTCCGAATATATGGCAAAATTAGCACTGGAGCATAAGTTAGTCTCCTCTTGAGTTCTTGGAAACTAGTCTCACAGGCTGGTGTCCACTCAAATTTGTTCTCCTTCTTGATCAACTGTGTCATCGGTCTTGCGATTCTTGAGAAATCTTCTATAAAGCGGCGGTAATATCCCGCAAGTCCGAGGAAACTGCGTATCTCTAACACATTTTTCAGTTGCTTCCAGCTAAGTACTGACTCCACTTTAGATGGATCCACTGCTACTCCTTCGGCTGAAATAACATGACCAAGAAAATCCACTTGCTTCAACCAAAACTCACACTTGCTAAACTTGGTATAGAATTGATGTTCTCTAAGCCTTTCTAGAACAATCTGTAGGTGTTTCTCGTGCTCTTCCTCATTACGGGAGTAGATCAACACATCATCAATGAATACCATGACGAATTTATCCAAGCAATCCATTAAAACTTTATTCATGAGATTCGTGAAGTAAGCTGGTGCATTCGTGAGTCCAAATGACATCACTAGAAACTCATACAGGCCATAACGAGTGACAAAAGCTGTTTTTGGTATATCTTCTGGTCGGATCTTTAACTGATGGTATCCTGACCTGAGATCTATCTTTGAGAAAATAGAAGCTCCTTTCAACTAATCAAACAAATCATCGATCCTCGGCAAAGGGTATTTTTTATGGTTACTTCATTCATAGCATGGTAGTCCACGCACATGCGCATGGAACCATCCTTATTCTTTACAAACAACATCGGTCCTCCCCAAGGAGAGGTGCTCGGTCTAATGTATCCCTTCTCTATAAGTTCCTAGATCTGCTTCTTCATCTCAGCTAGATCATTTGCTGGCATTCTATATGGTCTCTTTGCAATAGGTGAAGTGCCTGGCACTAACTCAACGGCAGACTCTATCTCACGATCTGGTGGAAGACCTGGTAACTCCTCTAGGAACACATCCGGGTATTCCTTAACCACCCTAACATCTGACACAACCATCTCCTTGAAGATATTCAACAAACTGGTTACTGCGGTTTCTGATGCTACCTCGGGCTTGTAATTCACCACAATTCCTTTAGTACTGGTTAATGATACAGCTCTAAGTCCACAATATATCATAGCTTTGTGTTTCCCTAACCAGTTCATGCCAAGAATAACATCTAACCCTTTAGAGTCTAACACTATGAGATTTGCTAGAAACTCTACTCCCTCGATCGCTATGATCACTTTAGGGCATTTCAAACCCGACATAAGGATTCCCCAAGGTGATTGTACTGCCATTGACGGACCCATACCCTCAATTTTCAAGTGGTGTTTTTCAGCAAATTGCTTGGAAACAAATGAATGAGAAGCTCCAGAATCAAAAAGTACTGAACCATAACATGAGTTGATTGGGAACATACCAAGAACAACATCTGAGGCTTCATTAGCTTGTTCGGCTATGACATGGTTGACTTGACCACGACCCGGTTGTACTGAGGCATTAGATGCGCCTCCTGGTGTAGGGAGTATGCCTCGCCCACGTCCTACTATTGGTGTCTTGGCAGCAGACCCCAAATTGAACTTCACTGGTGTCGGCCCTGTGATCTTCTTGTTCGGGCATGCTACAGAAAAGTGTCCCTCTATGCCACAGTTGTAGCACGCCTTTCCAGCAGTGTTGGCATGGTTTCCTCTGACTTCAGCTCTCGGAGTACGGTAGGCATTATGCTGAAAGTTATGACTAGGATTTGCTGACTTGGCAGCTGCTCCATGATAACCAGAGTGGTTATTATTTTTCTGGCGTGTGCTTCCAGCTCCATGCTGACCCTACGGTGCTTTGCGCTTTCGGTGTTCCTCTAACTCTCTCTTTGAGTTCTCTTGCAGAATAGCCTTGTTTACCAGACTCTGGAAATTTGGAAAATCATGGGATACCAATCTATCCTTTAAACCTGGGTTCAACCCCCTCAGAAACCTAGTAGTCTTGTCGGCCTCAGTTGGAATATCTGCTTTCCCATAGCATGATAACTGAGTGAAATGGTCCCAATACTCAAAGACTGACATCTTTCCTTGGACAAGAGATCGAAATTCATCCCTCTTCAGCTCCATGAGACCAGCAGGAATGTGTATAGTGCGAAAAGCTTCTGAAAATTCATTCCAGGTGATTGCCTTAGCATCATCATGTGCATCATAAAAACTCTCCCACTAATCTGCAGCTACACCTTGGAGTTGGTGCGCCGCGAATTTCACACGGTCTTGTGCATCAATATTGAAAAAATTGATCTTCTTGCGAATGTTCTTCATCCAATCATCATCTTCAATAGGGTCCGCTGATCCTGCGAAAGTAGGTGGCTTTGTCCTCATGAACTCTGCTAGCTTGGACTATGGTGGAGGATGATGACCATGATTCTGATTCAGGTTTTGGTTCTGATTCACCATGTTGGCGGCCGTCTGCTGCAGTAACTGTGTTTGCATCAACATTATTTGTTCCATGTTAAGTGGAGGCGGCGGTGGTGGCTGCTGTCCGTCATCCTTAGTATTGGTATCGGTGTCATGGACTTCACTCTCAGCGAAGTTCTCCTCAACCGCTGGTCCATGACCGCGTCCGCGTCCACTGCGACCACGACCTCGGTTGGCGTTGATCCTGTTGTCGCTCAAGATTAGAATAGGCAAGAGGTAAATAAACTACCCCAAAACCAAACTTGCACGGACAAAAAATTGGAACATCAAAGAAATCCAAACGAGAACCAAATTTGTCTTAAAATCTCACACACAAAAAGGTTCAAGATAGAGTAGTAGCTATACCACATATAGATCGGTATAGTCTACTCGACACACATGAAATTATTTAAAATAACTAACGTCTCACATATATTAAATAAAGTCTCTCTCATGGCTCAGTGTAGTCTACTCGTCCACGTATCCATGTTATCCTGCATTCTACTGTTCAGGTGCGAAGCTAGACTCCGCTTCATCTGAGCTTGCGGGAATCCTTTCTTCAGGCTCGGTTTCTTCTCCCTGAGACTGATCAACATGCTCCTACTGTACTGGTGGTGGCGCCGGAAGTGCGAGCATCGGTGCAATGGCCTAGAGAGAAATACGACGCCTCGCTGCACACTAACACTTCTTCTTCCTCATGACCCGTACACGTGCATGGTACCGGATGTCGCACGCATTGTCGTAAAATGTCATGCGACGATGTGCATCGGGTGCAGGTTGGGGTAGCTCTAGTCCCTGTCCTTCGCCGCCACCATTTACTGCCAGCACGGTCACCGTAGCGACCTCGGCCATATGCACCGCGGCGATGGCATCTTCAGCAGTAGATTCAGCAGCTTCGCATGCAGCATTGACGACATCTAAGGTTGTGTTAGCTTCCACCAATCTCTCCTCCAAAGTCTATGCTTGATCCTGATAGTGATGGATAAGGTGGTGTGCATCCTCCAGCATACCGGTGACTGCGACCAAGTGATTCTCTAGTCCGAAGTTGAGTGATGCCATGCGGGTGAGTGTGGGATCATCCTGATTCTGGTACCTCATGTTCTGACGGAGCGCACCTCCTTCATCTCGGTAGGCAAAGTAATGGAACTGTGTGTTGCGTAACTCATCTTGGTACATACCGGCCATCCTCTGCATTGCCTGGCGAATGGTATGGACGGTGGCATCCACAAAGTCCTCTCCATCATCAGTGAATTGGTGTCCTCTTGTTCCTGCGCGGCTTCCACGCGGTGATAGGTTCGGAAACACCACCAAGGTAACTCTCATAGTCTCCTCATCCCAGACATTCCAAAAGGTGTATCCACTCGCTTCAGGGTCACGGTCGTAACCCAATCTCGTCAGCATGTCACGAAACTCCCGACCAAGGTTCCCAAACTCCTCGATCCGGCGGGTCGCAAGTAAGGCCATCTAAGCACATTTGAATAAGAGGAGAATATCAGTAACACATTTTTGTAAAAGCTAAATGAATATATGAGCAACAATAAGGAATCCCTTTTTTGTAACATATTTTTTTAATATACGCGTACTAAGACTTTCCATTCTATCTAAGGCCACATGACTAGGTCGACATCCGCTCTGATACCACTTCTGTGAGGACCAGAACTTAACTTCCATATCCCCTGTGTTTATTCGTCAATCCCAAGATCAACATTGACGACACAGCAAAATATATATCATTGCAGACGTACAAAATATAAATTTATTACAAAGTCTGAATAACAACATAGTGAAATGTCTAGTGACATTTATTACATCCAGAAAACACAGCGGAATTATAAAATGCGTAGCGACTTCATCTCAGCCACAGGCAGTCGATGTAGTCCACGAGGCCTCACTCATCAACATCATCATAGTAGTCATAGCCATCTCCTTCTCCATAGTACTCTAAAGTATCAACAAAAGCATTGCCATGAGTACATGACGTACTCAACATACCCCTTATACAAAACCTATAATATCTACATGGGGCTTCAAGGAAGGTTGTATGGTTCTTTTGCATAAAGCCATTTTTATTTGAAATATTGTAATAGTTTTGATGAAAGCAGTTTTTGACAAAAACATGTTTATCATCCATGTGGTAATTCTCAATAGTGTGATTGTCTACGAAAACTCACACAGTTCATAGATTACGGGATAAGGATAGGGGCAAAGAGGGAAGTAGCAATATAGGTTCTCGTATATCAAGAAAGACTCATGTGTTGTCCTTGACCGTGGACACGGCTATTCGAATAGTTTAAACTCTGCAGAGGTTGTACACTTTTCCCACACGACACAATCCCGTCTTGACGCCCACCAGCCGTCACTGGTTTAATACACACCAATTGGCGACCGGCAGATGGATTGTGACAAGGTATTTTAGTTAGATCCCTCAAAGATGTGACATTCCCACCGGGTATGGCGCACGGAAACTGAGAGTACGTCCCCAAACCGGTCCCCCCATCTGTGCCGAAGGCTCTCCTGCAGGCAGACACCTCATCAGCAGTACGACGACATCAACACCTAATGTTGACTAACTTACTTGACCAAGCCAGTTTCCATTATAGCATGTGGTTGTACGGTTGGTCACAATCTTCAAATCCAAGACTTACTAGGACCTCATGCGGCACGGACGACGAATTGCCCCCTTCATCTAGAAAGGGCAGCCAATCACTCCTTCCTTTGATCCAGCTGTCGTCCGCGCCAGTGTTTAGACGGTAAGTTTCATCCAGAGTAGAATAGAGTAGAGGAAACAACAATAGCTAGCTCAACAAGTTTCAAAAGGGGTGTATGTGGCCCGAGGGTCACCCAATTCCTCCGAAGAGGGGAGATCAAGGATCCTACTTATTATTAAGCATGGCTAAGCAATTCTACTATAAGAAGACTACTATATAGTATCTACTCAGGATATTGTATGGCAACAGGTGTATCAAGGTATGTGTGTAACCAAAATAGCATATATTTATAAAACAATAAAATATAATGCACTTTATAAAGCTGGGATAAAACATGGTAAGGGGCATGCCTTTGTTGTCGTGAAAGTGTTTTTCCTCGTAATCTTGATCCTGCTCGAACCCGTCACTCCCTACGCGTCATAACGATGAACCACCGATAAATACACATTTCAAAGAACCACAAATAAGATCCAAATATAAAGATACAATAAAAAGACCCAAATAGGCTTGCGAGGTTTGGACGGTTAGATATAATAAGGGTTGGTCTACCGTTCTTGATTAATAAAATAAGTTAAGAAAAATAATATGTTTCTTTGAAATATGCACGTCGCAAAATAAAATATGCCAGGCACATACTACAAACTAACTAGTCATACACATGATCGTGCATATGAATCAAGCGACATGCTACTGTGATCTACACATGCAATAACAGTACGCGCGAGCTAAACTAGAATTAGATTATTAGCATATGCAAACTACACATACACATGCAGAAACTAGGATGAGCACACTATACATAAAATAATGAGAAAATCTGAAATCTCTCGGTTAAGCACTTGGAAAGAAGCAATAATGCTAGCATACATGGTGACAGGTAACGATGCTAGATATGCTAGCAAAATAATTATATGCCATTCTACAGTTGAGCAACATGCGATAAGCAACCTGACACTGGTAGAAAACGTGCCATGCGTCCCGATTGGTAAGGGGCTTTAGTCCCGGTTGCCCAACCGGGACGGGGCAATCGGGACTAAAGCCCCAACCTTTAGTCCCGGTTGCTCCACCAACCGGGACAAATGGGGGCACACGTGGCGGCGTCAGAGCGCGAGGAGGGTGGAGCATTAGTCCCGGTTCGTTGGGCAACCGGGACTAAAGCCCCAACCTTTAGTCCCGGTTGCCCCACCAACCGGGACAAATTGGGGCACACGTGGCGGCGTCAGAGCGCGAGGGGGTGGAGCATTAGTCCCGGTTCGTAACACGAACCGGGACAAATAACCTTCGTCCGCGGCAGAGATTTGGCCCATTTCTCTGCCGCGGCAGAATTCATTTTGGCACATTTTGTTGCCGCGGCAGCATTTTCGCCACTTTTTGTGCCGTGGCAGAGAATTCATTTAGGTTGATTTATTGTTTATTTAGTGTTTTGCACTCATCAATGAATGAACCATTATATTACACAAGATCATCATGACAATATTACATTCGATACACGGATCGAGTTCATGCACTACATACAAAAGTTGCTCTTTGTACAATCCCTATTGTCTATATACAGCCGAATAGTATTCGCCTTTTGGGTCTAGGACTTCTGCATCCAAGAATCCCGCCAATTCCTCCTGAATTGCTCGTACGCGATCCTTTGGCAGAAGACCGTCCCGTAGACGTTCGATCTGATTTAAAAAAGGAGTCAGCCTATATGAATGAAACTAAACACAATTTGATTGTAATTAAAAACTATGGAAATTGTTTACGTACGTGGAGTTGCTCTAAATTTATGCCCTTCTCATCGCACGTCTGCCGGATGAACTCGCAAACATAGTATCCACCTAGATTGTTACCTGGTCCCTGCGTCAGGCACTTTACGAGAACATAGTTCAATCAAAATAATAATCAAGCATGATAATAACTATATCAAAACTAGAATCAAAGAGATGCGCGGATATAGCTAGTGGTGCTTACATCTAGTGCTTCAAATGTAAGCTCCTCTTTCCAAACACCTCTAGCCTTTTTGGTGAACCTTTTCCAAGCGCTGCCCGGCGAAGAAAACAAATAAAATAAATTATTAAGTACCTGATATCATAAAATTCACGAACGTTGCCGATATAGTGTCGTAATGATTAGAATTACCGCTGGAGAAGTATCTGCATGTCCTTCCACGTCTCAAGGGGGTTTATGTTTCGAGTCCATGACTAGTACACGCCCTTTGTCAAGTTGAATGATTAACAGAATATAGTGGTAGATGCGAATGCATAACTAATCAATTATATACTTAACATCGAGTAAGCGAAATAGAAAGTGTATACAAGACAATAACACTCACTCGAAGTTATAAGGAAATAGTATTTCCCTTTTGGTTTTTTGAAACCTTAACGCGTGTACTATATTATCCTCCGTATCCTGGGGGTTTGTTTTGAGATTAGCTTGATGAACCCAATATGGGTCAATGAAGCCAATGTCATAGATTTGTCCTCTGCTGCATTCGAGAATCTTCATTCTGCATATATTACTGTATGATTATATACATGCAATAAATAAGGTGAGATAGCTGGAGACTAAATTAATTACAGAATTAGTACTTACAGACAATAGGCACTAATGATCGATTTTTCCAAGGCGTCTTGATTGAATAATTGAAATAGTTCATCAAATTCAATGGATATCATGTCATCCATATCTTTCCCATAATGCTTTTTTGTAACCTTCAGCACTATCCAGTTAGCCCCGGCCTTTGTGGCACGCAAGTACCAGTTATGCAATCTTCGCATTTTTGTTGGAAGATAATTTACCTCCTCAGGTTTGACGAGAGGTTTTTCGTACTGGTATTTGTATGCTACTTCACTCTCGGGGAAGTACTCTTACTGGGATAAGTACTAGGCAATACTCATACCTTGAGCAGCGGAAGCTTCTCCGTATTGTGCAACTACCTCTGGATCATACTGCTCTTCGGCCCCATATTTCCTCGACCCCACATTGGTTTGGGATATCACCTTGAGAGGGGCGCAAGACTGTTTTGCTTGTTCTCCGAGCTGGGCAATAGATTTCTCGCTTGCATCAGTACTTCTCTTCGAGGCTTTTTGTGCCGCATGTGACTTGAGAATAGAACGCTCATAGTCTGATGACAACTTTGGCTCGGGTTGATGAAGAGAATTTAGCATTTTCAACACTTTGGCTTTTTCTTCTTTTGTGCTGGGGAACTCTGGCTCTTTCGGCCGGCTCAGCTTAGCGAAAAACGCTGTCGTTTCCGCGTCAACGATCGCCGCAGTCTCCTCTTCAGTACAGTCATAAGCTCTCTTGGGAGGAACCTTTGGTACTTTTGGAAGAGGCTCTTGTTTACGTTTAGGCGATCGCTTACCACGACGCAGAGTAGCGGTACGCTTACGCTTTTTATCCTGAGGCGCCGGCGATGGCTCCCGCGGCGATGGCTGCGCCGGAGATTGGTGAGGTGCCGGAGATTGGTGAGGTGACGGAGCCGAGTGAGGTGACGGAGCCGAGTGAGGTGACGGAGCCGGGTGAGGCGACAAACACGGCTGTCGCGGCGGCGACGACCTCGCTGGAGACGGGTGAGGCGGCGGCGAAGATGGCCTTGGCGTGTGATTTCGAAGCACGATACATTCCTTTGGCCATAGAATCGTGACTTTTTTGCGTCTCCCAGTAAAGTCACATACCCTTCACCTGTAGGGTAGTCAAGATCCAAAACTTCGAAGTTGGGCATGATTTCATCCACCCCGACAATAGCGTAGCCCTCTGGAACCGGACGACAGTGGTAAGTTGGTGTGGGTCCAATTGGTAAGGCATAGCCGACCGCCACCTTCATTGATATGTTCACAACTTTGACATGTAGCTCGCAGTGTGTCATCTCTGTGATATCATCCACTGGGTAGCCAACACGAGCCATCATCGGTGCACCATCGTCATCGCCATTGTCATCACCCGGGATCTCAGTGGAAGCCACACTGCTTTTTCGATTATTCGATAGGCCGGTAGCATCGAATGCAGTGTGCTGCTGAGATGGGCCGGTAGTACTTTGCTCTTTAAGTGCGTTAATTTCATCTTGTTGTTTCTTTAATCGTTCTTCAATTAAACGCATTCACTCTTTCTGACTATCTGCTTCAACTTCCGCCCTGTCCTTTCTCCTCTGACGGCTTCTATCAGGATATTTCTTCCTCTCTTCGGGAAACCCAGTCCTCCATGGTTGGGAGCCTATTGTGCCTCGTGTTCGTCCATCATGTTCCTTATTTCCAAGGGAGAGTGTGAGCTCATCATTCTCTCTATCGGGAATGAAGTCCCCATCTTTAACAGCCTTTACTGCTTTTCTCATCCTCTCGATTGGCAAGGGGTCTTCTTTATGTCGTATGTTATATATACACCTCCCTTCCGAGTCCAACGTGCCCCCATGCCCGTAAAACCAATTCCTTGCACGTTCTACCCAATCGTCTGTCTCTGGGGTGATCTTTTTAGCACGTAGTTCATTCTCAAGTTTCTCCCACTTAGGAATGCCAGCCCTGTAGCCACCTTGCCCCATAGTATGGTGATACTTCTTGTTAGCAGCATTCAGCTTATTCGTTGCAGACATTTTCTTAGCTTTTTCTGATGTCTTGTATTCCACAAACTCAGCCCACAATGGTTTTATCTTCTTCAAACTAAATATTCTTGAAATCGGGAGTCTTCTCTTTCACGACATAGTCAAGGTGCAATCTTTTCTTCCAGTTGGTGAAACACGTGGCCATCTTCTTCAAAGCCCACTCCCTGACCTTAGCCTCCATGGCTCTCCCATGTTGTAAGGCGTCCTCAACTGGATCCTCCGCATTTGGATCCAGCTCTATCTTCGGTAGTATGAAATTAACCATGAGCCTCTTCCATAGTAAAACTTTGGCGTGGTTAGGGACAAATAAACATGTTCCCTCTTCATGCGCATTAGCAGGCCTATTCCAATTTCTAATGGTGATCGGGATTAAGTCCCTAACGATTACTCCGCATTGTGCCACAAATTTGTTTGCGACAACTTCGGGAGCCGTCGGTTTGCCGTCTTCAGCGACATCTTCGATCCTGAACCTCTCATGGTCTTGCAACTTTTTGGTTGGGCCTCGTATGCTCTTTTCAGTAGATTCCTTCGATCCGGAGGGCTAAAAGAAGAAAGATCGTCGTTACTATTTCTATATAGATAGCAGATGATTAATTAATGAATTAATTATATTATATGCACCTCGCCGGAGCGGTCGTCTTCTCGATTACACAAGGCATCGCCTTCTCCCTCGCGGAAGGCAACACCTTCAACCTCAAACAAGTCGTCTATTCCGGTAAAAAGAGGATCACCCTCACCGAAGTTGTTCAGAAACGTTGATACGTCTAAATTTTCTTCCCCACGGATCACACCTTGGATCAACTCTTCCTTTTCTTCGTCTCTGACGTGTGGGTCCATATTTTCTGCATAGGTGGAAAAACGAATAAGTCAAAGCGGCTAAGGGAGAAAGTTAGGTACGGTGTTGAGAGATATAAACCCTAATTAAGAGAAAACCTAATATATACATACACAATAATAAAAATGAAGAGAAACCCTAAACCCTAAACCTAGCTACAAAAAGGAAACTGTGTAGTAGATAGGTAACTCTAGCTAAAATCAACTAAAATCAATATTCCGGAGTTTCGAGGGGTGTAAAACCTAGTTCGGAGAAACCTCGGATGCATATGAGAGGGGAACATGAGTATAAGGCTACAAAAGGGAAACTATCCAGCAGATAGGTAACACTAGATACTAACAAAATACCATATTGGAATCGATTTAAGAGGGTTCGGAATGCCCTGGCGATGGCACATCGTCGAACCCACATGCACCTAAGGGGTATTAATGATTCCTTATCTAAGATAGGGATTTTAAGTTGCTTGACAATGTGAATTGGGTCTGGGGCTACCCAAGTGACTGACCAGTGAGGCTGAAGACCAATAATACCAAACTAATTAATAAACCTAATAATACCTAACTAATAATAAACCTAGTAATCCAAACACCAAAAAGAAAGGGAAACAATCAACACATGGCATCGATGCAATGCTCAAGCAAGTATGATGATATGACAAGTTAATTTGCATTGGAATGTAACCTAATACATGCTCGACGATTTAATCGGGGTTCCGAGTGGTGAAAACCCTAACTCGGAAAAACTCCGGAACATATGAGAGGGGTGCATTTGTTCATCTAATTATACTTGTCATTTAAGTTGTTGAATAATGCATGATTATAGGTTAAATAGATAGGTTTCATTTTTATGAACAATTTGATATATTATTTTTATTTTTTTGACTTATAAACAAAAAAGTTATTGATTTTAAAATATTAAATCATTTTCTGGAATTAAAAAAAAGGCAAATAGTTTTTACACCGGGGCGACCCCTAGCCAGTGAGACTGATAGAAGGGCCCCAGTGCCAACTCAGCCTCCACGCATACAGATCATTTTTATTCCACAGAGGAGCCTACCCACTGAGGCTGACTGATGGGCCCTAGGCCACATCAGCTGCCAAGCGAGCAAGGTGACACACGAGTGACGTCAGCACGACGTCACGCTAGCGGTGAGCTCCCAGGTAGCGGCAGCGACAGCGATAGCGGGCACGCCTGGACGCGCGGATGGGCGCGTTAGAGAGAGGGCGATGCAGGGAGAAAGAGAGTGGCGGCGCCGCTCCTTGTTGGTCACCGGAGCGTCCCCTCCGTCGAGCTCGAGCGGCGGCGTCGTCGGGCACACGCGGGGAGAATAGTACAGGAAGAGAGGGAGAGAAAGAAGAACAACGTGAGGATCAGCAGCTCACCAGGAACATGACAGAGGTGGTGGCGAGGCCGGGCGAGCTCGGGAGACGCCGGAATCGACGGAGACAGACGGCGGACGGAGCTTCCAATCCAGGCGATTGAGGTCACGCGCGAGGGGGAAAAGTAGCCGGGGCGAGTGCGGACGGAGGCAGCGGTGGTGGCGGATGGAACGCGCGGGTGGCGGCGAGCTTGGGCAGCCTGCCTGCGTCGGGGGCGGTTCCTGTGCGCGTGTCGGTGAGAAGCAGTGAAGTCATATGGGAAAGAAGAAGAGGAGGCGCGTCAGTTATAAACGAAGGGCCTTTTGTCCCGGTTGGTGGCTCCAACCGAGACTAAAGGGTCATACGTCCCGGTTGGAGCCACCAACCGGGACGTATACTCCACTTTTTTCAGCAGACCAAGGGTTGGCGCGCGCAGGGGTCTTTAGTCCCGGTTGGTGGCTCCAACCGGGACATATGACCCTGTTTTCACAAAATTTCAAAAAATTTCTCTCTGTTCCCGCCTTATTTTTTATTTTGGGGTTTAAATTTGTAATGTTTTTTAAATGATAATTACTTTGGAATTTAGAAAAACTTTAAACATAAAAAGTGTTTGAATTTGAATAACTAATTCGAAACCATTTTCCGTTTTTAAAAATAATTAATGTAACCATTTAAACTATGAACCATTTAAAATTAAAAATGAATTAACTTATATTTTTTGAATATTAATTTGGAATTAGAAAAACTTTAAACATAAAAAGTGTTTGGATTTGAATAACTAATTCAAAACCATTTTCTATTTTTAAAAAATAATTAATGTAACCATTTAAAATATGAACCATTTAAAATTAAAAATTAATTAACTTATATTTTTTGAATATTAATTTGGAATTTAGAAAAACTTTAAACATAAAAAGTGTTTGAATTTGAATAATAATTCAAAACCATTTTCTGTTTTTAAAAATAATTAATGTAACCATTTAAACTATGAACCATTTAAAATAAAAAATGAATTAACTTATATTTTTTGAATATTAATTTGGAATTTAGAAAAACTTTAAACATAAAAAGTGTTTGGATTTTAATAAATAATTCAAAACCATTTTCTGTTTTAAAATATAATTAATGTAACCATTTAAAATATGAACCATTTACAATTAAAAATGAATTAACTTATATTTTTTAATATTAATTTGGAATTTATAAAATCTTTAAACATAAAAAGTGTTTGGATTTGAATAAGTAATTCAAAACCATTTTCTGTTTTTAATGGGCAGAAAAAAAGGATGGAAAATAATGGGCGGAAAGAAAATTTGATTAGGATAGAACTGGAATTAAAGTACATAACGCAACTAACACAAAGTTACATAGAAGAACTGAAAATTAAGATACATGGCCAGATTAAGCCACAATCGGCCGAACTTGTTTTGCAATGTTGGAATAATTCAGTCATGCTCCTGCCTACACCTGTAATACTCGCCACTGTAGTCGTCGTACTCGCCGCGGCCGTCGTCGCTATCGTTATCGGGGTCGCCGTAGTTGAACCTTGAAGGCTGAGTACGAGTGGGCTGGAATTGAGGGTAGCGCAGGCGGGGGCTAGAGTCGGCGGCCGTGTCGTAGGCCATGAAGCTCTGGAGAGTCCGGCCGCGCCACCACAGCCGACGTCCGGCCTCGTTGAAGTCGGAGGAGGTGGGCCGTCCTCCTCGTGCCAGGCGAGTGCCCTCTCACGCCGATCCACGAAGAAGGCTTCCCAAGTCGGGAAATAGTCGGGATGCCATCTGGCATTCCTCCGCTGCTCCGGCATGAGCTCGAAGTAGTAGTGGTTCGTGATGGCCATCCGACACGCCACACCTAGAGGGACAGGAGGAACCGGCACGCCTCCGGCGCTCAGAATCCAGCCGACGGGGACACAGTAGCCCGGCGGACAGGGGTAGTTCGAGGCGCAAAGCTCCTCCGCCTCCCTAGGAGTTAGTGCTACGGTGGAAGTCATGGGAAAGAGTGATGAGGTTGCAGATATGAGTCTAGAGATGTGCAATGACAATGGAGGCCAACCCTACATATATATATAGTGATAAATGGCAGGAAGATAACTGGAGGGAAGAACTGGCGGGAAGAACCGGCGGGAAAAACTGGCAGGAAGAAATGGCGGGAAAAAATGGCAGGAGGATTTTTTTTGAAAATGGAAAAGGGCTTTTCCGTGCGACAAAAAGGAAAACTTCCTCCTGCAACATTGTTCTCCATACCAATGTCCACACACATGCATAATATGGGCACAACGCCACAAACTATGCCGTGATTCAGCACATAACATCCGTCATTTGGACCGAAAGCCATGAAACCTCGAACATGATAGGTCATTTTGTGAAGGTTTTTTCGAAACATGATCAATATACCAAGTCTGGTATTTTTCCTTTCAACTATGTAACATAATATGACACCACGCGAAGGATTTTCATTGTTCAGATTTTTTTTGAATTTATTATGCCCATTTTGAATTATCTGAATTTCTAACTATGGTCGAACCGGTGTGCATGAAGATAGGGACGAGCATCGTTAGAACTTGCATTGGATCTCTGAAGAAACCACATATTGCGAGTCTAAAAATGATTTTTTCAAAAAATCACGGGCGATAGATCATGTACCTGTAGTACAAACCGGACCCACTTCCTACCGATTCGGCAGACATTTGTCCTTTTTACCCGGGATGGACGAAAATGTTTGAGATGTCCCGGTTGGAAGATAGTCCATGTAAGGTGGTCTAGTATTTTAGGAAAATGGGACGGTAGCATTCTGAAACGGCATTTTGGTGGTTACTTCACAAAACGACCCTTTTTTGCGCTCGAAAAATGGAAAAGGGCTTTTCCGTGCGAGAAAAAGGAAAAATTCCTCCTGCAACATTGTTCTCCATACCAATGTCCACACACATGCATAATATGGGCACAACATCACAAACTATGCCGTGATTCAGCACATAACATCGGTCATTTGGACCGAAAGCCATGAAACCTCGAACATGATAGGTCATTTTGTGAAGGTTTTTTCGAAACATGATCAATATACCAAGTCTGGTATTTTTCCTTTCAAATATGTAACATAATATGACACCACGCGAAGGATTTTCATTGTTCGGATTTTTTTTGAATTTATTATGCCCGTTTTGAATTATCTGAATTTTAACTATGGTCGAACCGGAGTGCATGAAGAGAGGGGACGAGCATCGTTAGAACTTGCATTGGATCTCTGAAGAAACCACATATTGCGAGTCTAAAAATGATTTTTTCAAAAAATCACGGGCGATAGATCATGTACCTGTAGTACAAACCGGACTCACTTCCTGCCGATTCGGCAGACATTTGTCCATTTTACCCGGGATGGACGATTTCGGCAGGCTGGGCCAGGCAGCACTAATGATAGGGGTGAGTGTCGATATTATGTCATGCGGCGTGTACCTTGTCCCGGATGGTGTCACCAATCGGGACTAAAGATCAACCTGTAGTCCCGGTTGGAGACACCAACCGGGACAAAACACGAATCAACACTAATGATAGGGGTGAGTGTCGACATTATTTCGTAAGTGTCGACACTATGCCGAGCTGCTTGTACTATAAATAGGCATCCTTGCCAGTCCAGTCCTCCAGCCAGTTTGAGGCATCTCCAAGATGGTTTTCGAGAGCAGGGACACCACTACGGCCAGTTTCAGGGAGATGTCGACAGAGCCCAGTCCTCCGGCATCTCCGAGAAACTGGTCATAGAGGCACTCCCTAATATGTGAAATTAGTTAGCTCCGAGGCATATTGATCTCGTTGGAGAAGTTACAAGCTGCAAGATGGTTTTCGAGAGCAGGGACACCACTACGGCCAGTTTCAGGGAGATGCCGACAGAGCCCAGTCCTCCGGCATCTCCGAGAAACTGGTCATAGAGGCACTCCCTAATATGTGAAATTAGTTAGCTCGAGGCGTATTGATCTAGTTAGAGAAGTTACAAGCTACAAGATGGTTTTCGAGAGCAGGGACACCACTACGACCAGTTTCAGGGAGATGCCGCCGGATCCCAGTCCTCCGGCATCTCCAAGAAACTGGTCATAGTGGCACTCCCTAATATGTGACTGCGCGCGTTTGGAGTACGAATCGGGACAACTTCTTCATAGTCCCGGTCCAGCCACAAAACAGGACTAACACTCAAGACATTTATTAATATTAAAAACTGAGACTACAAAACCGGGACTAAAGGCCACATACCGCGAAAGATATCCTTCGGTCAAGCCACAAACCGCGAAAGACATGAACGAGAGTTACATAATATGAGCATGAACTTTTTGGCATATGTCCTTCCTTATGATCGCTTCAGACGTAACCATGGAGCATCTTCCTTACTTAACGGAATGCTTGGGTCAGTTTTCACTGTGAAGGGCGGAATTTCATCAAACTTATTATAATCTTCTAACATGTCTGTCTTGTCCTCGATTCCCACGATGTTTCTTTTCCCTGAAAGAACTATGTGACGCTTTGGCTCATCATATGATGTATTCGTTTGCATATTTTTTCTTTTTTTCGGTCTGGAGGACATGTCCTTCACATAGAAAACCTGAGACACATCATTGGCTAGGACGAATGGTTCATCTCTATAACCAAGATTGTTGAGATCCACTGTTGTCATTCCGTACAACTGGTCTATCTTTACCCCTTCTCCATTTAGGTTGACCCATTTGCAGCGAAACAAAGGGACCTTAAAAGAGACTCCATAGTCTAGTTCCCATATCTCCTCTATGTAACCATAATATGTGTCCTTTTGTCCATTCTCGTCTATTGCATCAAAGCGGACACCACTATTTTGGTTGGTGCTCTTTTTATCTTGGGTGATCGTGTAGAATGTATTCCCATTTATTTCGTACCCTTGGAAATTCAATACAGTAGAAGATGGTGACGCGGCCAACAAGTATAGCTGATCTCCAACAGTGGTGTCATTCAAGAGATGTGTCCGCATCCAACCAACGAAAGACTTCATGTGTTCATCTGTAATCCATGATTCAGGCTTCCCCTGGTTTTTGGAGCGTACAATATTCTTGTGTTCCTCGATATACGGAGCTGCCAAGGTGGAATTATGTAGAACTATGTAGTGTGCTTTAGTGAAAGAATCCCCGTCCCTACATATCATTGCTTTCTTTCCCAGCATGCCTTTTCCACTTAGTCTTCACTCATGCCGCGAGTCAGAACACCAATCGGCTTAAGGTCAGGAATAAAGTCATGAGACTGCGTCATAATCACGTGACAGTCATGAGACTTCAGGTTTTGGAACTTTTTCTCTGCCATATTTATTATCCCCTTTATATTAGATGAGAAGCCCGACGGCACCTTGATACTGTAAAGGACTTCAAAAAAGATTTCCTTCTCTGCTTTGGTAAGAGCATAGCTGGCACGACTTAAGTGACGCCCTTTATCCGTCTTGTTATGTGTATGCATGTTCTTTGGGTCTTTCATAATTTGTTGGTCCTCCCGTGCTTCTAGTGTATCTTTTGTCTTCCCATACACGTCTAGGAATCCTAGCAGGTTCACGCAAAGATTCTTCGTCACGTGCATCATGTCGATTGAAGAGCGGACACGCAGGACTTTCCAATATGGCAGCTCCCAAAATATAGATTTCTTCTTCCACATGGGTGCGTGTCCTGTAGCGACGTCGTTCGGAACTGATTGACCGCCGGGACCCTTTCCAAAGATTACTTCTATGTCCTTGATCATACCAAATACAACATCACTAGCAGGGAGTTCAGGCTTCTTCCGGTGATCTGCCTCACCTTTGAAATGCTTGCCTTTCTTTCTTACGGGATGATTGATCGGAAGAAATCGTCGATTCGCCAGGTACACAACCTTCTTGCATTTATGAAAATATGTACCTTCAGTCTTATCTAAACAGTGTGTGCATGCCTTATATCCCTTGTTTGTCTGTCCTGAAAGTTTACTAAGAGCAGGCCAATCATTGATGGTTACGAATAACAACCCTCGTAGATCAAATGGCTCATGTTTGTTCTCATTCCACGCACGTACACCTGGTTTTCCCCACAACTGTAAGAGTTCTTCAACTAATGGCCTAAGGTACACATCAATGTCATTGCCCGGTTGCTTCGGGCCTTGGATGAGCACTGGCATCATAATGAACTTACGCTTCATGCATAACCAAGGAGGCAGGTTGTAGATACATAGAGTCACGGGCCAGGTGCTGTGACTGCAGCTCTGCTCCCCAAAAGGATTCATGCCATCCGTACTTAGACCAAACCATAAGTTCCTTGCGTCACCTGCAAAGTCTGGGAAGTCTCTCTCGATTTTTCTCCACTGGGACCCATCAGCAGGGTGTCTCGACTTCCTGTCTTTCTTACGGTCTTCTTTGTGCCATCGCAACAACCTGGCATGCTCTTTGTTTCTGAACATGCGTTTCAACCTTGGTATTATAGGATCATACCACATAACCTTAGCAGGAACCCTCTTCCAGAGGGGCTCTCCCTCAACATCACCAGGGTCATCTCGTCTGATCTTATACAGCAACGCATTGCATACCGGGCATTTATCTAAATTCTCATACTCCTTACCGCGGTAGAGGATGCAGTCTTTAATGCATGCATGTATCTTTTGCACATCTAATCCCAGAGGACAGAGAGTCTTCTTTGCTTCGTAGGTACTCTCGGGAAGTTCGTTATGTTTTGGAAACTTCGGCTTCATTATTTTCAGCATCTTTTCAAATGAGGAGTCAGTTAGACCACACTCTTCCTTCCATCGCAACAATTCCAGTGTGGTACCGAGCTTTGTGCTGCCATCTTCACAATTTGGATACAAAAATTTCTTGTGATCTTCTAACATGCTCTCTAACTTCAACTTCTTATTTTCTGTTTCACAATCTCGCTTTGCATCAGAAATGACCCTACCAAGTTCATCAGCCGGCTCATCTGATGCCCGTTCTTCACCTCTTTCCTCTCCATTGTCTTCCATTGCAGTATCACTGTATTCAGGAAACATATGATGATAGTTGTTATCATCATGTTCTTCTTCACCATCTTCCATCATAACCCCTCTTTCCCCGTGCTTGGTCCAGCAATTATAGTTAGGCATGAAACCTTTCATAATCAGGTGGCCGCGAATGATTTTCGAGGAAGAGTACTCCTTGTTGTTCCGACATTGAACACATGGACAACGTATAAAACCATTCTCTTTGTTTGCCGTAGCCACATCGATAAATTTATCCACGCCTTTCATATACCCGGCTACGCGCCGGTCACCGTACATCCATTCCTGACCGTTCATCTGCATCATATAAGTAAGTTTATCAAAAAACAGGACATCATAAATTGTAAAATGACCAATTCACATCGACACATGCATTGTATCAATGACAGAGAAAATATAAGATTGCTAACCTCGATCGAGGGAAATAAAGAGGAGAAAGCTCAAGTGCGTCTCGGACACCTTCTATATTTTTGTTCTATGAGAAATTGAACGGGATTATTCACTCAAACATTTCATCAAACACCTTGAATGCATGCATAGGAGAGAAAAAACTAGCACACCCCTCACACCTTCCACCAAGAGAAAAACAGAGTGGAGGCAGAGGGGGCTGGGGCGTTGCATTTATAGAGGACGGGAGCATACGTGTCCCGCCAACCGGTACTAAAGGTGTGTGCCACGCCACGTGGCTGTGGCCAAACCTTTAGTCCCGGTTGCTGGCTCCAACCGGGACGTATGACCCGTTACCAACCGGGACGCATGCCTCCGGGCCCCGTGCCCGCTTGAACCGGGACGCGTGCCAGCATTAGTCCCAGTTGGTGGCGCGACCGGGACTAATGCTCTAAGGGGACGCGAAGGGATGGCCTTTTTCCACTAGTGTGAGCAGTAAACAAAGGATTATAGAAAATATTAAATCTACTCAATAACTAGCACATGCATTAGTACAATAGAAAAACGCAGCTACAACTACAGCTCGGATCCAAGTTGAAATCTGAATATCGGCAACATACACTAGGCATAAACACATTAGCATTTGGCTGCAGGAATCACTAGTGCAGGCCCCCCCTTTAACTCCGGTTGGGAGGGCCCTCTAACAGCGGTTCCCCAATCGCTGTTGAGGGTTCGGTGTTAGAGGGGGGGGGCCTTTAACACCGGTTCTTATACGAACCGGTGTTAAAGGGTGGCGCACGTGGGGCTGCCGCAGGCCTCAGCCCCCCCCTTTAACACCGGTTCGTATCTGCAACCGGTGTTAAAGGTTCTTCTGCCGCGGCAGAAATTTAGGCCGTTTTCCTGCCGCGGCAGGAAAACGGCCTAAATCTCTGCCGCGGCAGACTTCTGCCTCTGCCCCGTTCTGGGCGTATTTCTGCGGGAGGGGGGAGCGAGGGGGAATCGATCGGGAGCGGTATACACATAAATCATCATCGGTACATACGAGTACATGAATAATTAAGCAACTATTATTATACACAAACATCGTCATCGACACATACATCGTCATCGGCACATACATCGTCATCGTTCATTTTGGTGGATATCTAAAGAGTTCTCCGCCAGGCGTGACGACCTCATCAAGTATGAACCCCGCCAATTCCTCTTGAATGGCTCGTATGCGTTCAAATGGTAGGAGTTGGTCCCGCATCCGTTCGATCTGAATATATATGAAGAATGGGCCGTCAATATATATATAAGAATAAAACTCAACACAATTGATGGTAATAAAATAATATTGTGGACTTTGTTTACTTACTCTAAGTTGTTCTAGTGCGGCTTGGCCCGTCGCACATATCGTGTTGCGAATGAATTCGCAAACATAGTACCCACATAAGTTATTGCCGTGTCCCTGATGCGCGCACTTTACGA
This sequence comes from Avena sativa, assembly GCA_916181665.1. NCBI lineage: Eukaryota > Viridiplantae > Streptophyta > Magnoliopsida > Poales > Poaceae > Avena > Avena sativa. The sequence continues at coordinate 189,005,785 of OV702284.1, read as the reverse complement.
GAATAGAGAGTTCAATCAAAATAATAGTCAATAAAGCATGATATAATGGAATTGGAAGCTAGCTAGTATTACTTACATTTTGGTCTACAAATTTTAGTTCTTTTGACCATTCACCCACGGCCCTGCCCGTGAACCTTTTCCAAACCCTGTCCGACAAAGAAAATGGATAAAGGAGTAATTAATTACTTATTGTCACGAAAGTTGCCGATCTAGTGCGATAATATGATTGAAATTACCTCTGGAGCATCTCTCTAAAGTTTGCCCATATCTCTTTTTCTTTTCGTAACGAGTCCATGACAAGGACTTTTCCTGAGTTGGGTTGAATGACTAGCAGAATAAAGTGGAACCTACGCACGCATAACTCATCATCAGTTACACTTAACATCGAGTAAGCTGAAATAGAATGTGTACAAGAGAGAGGGTAACAGTACTCATGAGAAGTTGTAAGGCAATAGTATTTCCCTTTTGGTTTGTTGTCTCAGTAAAGACGTTAGCAAGTAATCTTCTGTTTGCCCGGGTTTGGTTTCTACCACTTCTTCATGAACTCTATTTGGGTCAACGAACCCAATGTCAAAAGGGCCTCCTTTCCTGCATTCCATAACCTTTTTCCTGCATAATAGTATATACATATATGGTGAGCATATATATATACATGCAATTAATAAAGTGAATGAGATGAGATATAAATTATAGAAATAGTACTTACACACAATAAAGGCTGATGGCAGCTTTGTCGAGTTCCTTCTGATTGAATAGAAAATGCAAGTCTTGAATGTTGAAGTCAATCGCGTCATCTCCGCAGAAGAAAATATCATCTCTTATATGCGCCGTGATCCATTCTACTTTTCTCGTCTTGCAGAAATGAAGGTACCACTTGTGCAATTTTCGCATCTTTGTTGGTAGAGTCTTGAGCTCCTCTTTCTTGACGAGATTCTTCCCATACTTCCATGGCTGTATGGGGTTGGCATCGCATTTGGGCAAGTTGTCTCCCATGACGTTCAAGTATGCAATGTAAGTCATCCCCATCTCATTGGCCTTTCTTTGTAGCTCTGCCTCGTAATCATTTACGGGAGGAGCGTCTCGTGTGTCGAACATTTGGAGCGGGGTACATGATTGGTTTTCCTGCTCTCCGAGCATGGGAACTGTTTTCTGGGGTGCCTCACGACTGCTACTTTCAGTCTCCCTACGGCGCCTTGCATCCGCCTTCAAAATCTGGCGCTCGTAGTCCGGCACAAGTGGGGTTTCAGGTTTCAAAAGATTATTGTAAAACTTCTCCACCACCGCCGGATCTATTTTCTCCTTTGGCTCGGCCCGTCTAGGTGCAAAGAATTTCTTGACCTGTTCTTCCGAGATCCTATTGGTCTCCTCGTCGCTGCGATTCCACGGTAAAACCGGCAATGGCTTGGCGGAAGGCTGCGGGACGTAGTTTTTTGAACTCTTTGGCGTACGGTTTCCTGCGGATTTCTTTGTGGCAGTCCTACTGATGCTCCTCGTGGCAGTGCTCTTCCGCTTACGCTGAGGAGATGGCTGAAGCACCGGAGATGGCTGACGGGCCGGTGATGGCTGCCGCGCAGGAGATGGCTGACGGGCCGGAGATGGCTGCCGCGCAGGAGATGGCTGACGGGCCGGAGATGGCTGCCGCGCCAGAGATGGCTGCCGCACAGGAGATAGCTGAAGCGGCTCAGACTGCTGACGCTGCGGAGACGGCGGGGGTGCCAGTGACCTCCAATTTGGAAGCACAATGTGTTCCTTCTTCCAAAGAATGGTTGTTTTCACTGCAAATTTGAGTTGAGTTTCCCCTTCACCTGTAGCATGGTCAAGCTGTGCTTCCTCATATTCCTTCACAACCTCATCCACCCCGACAATAGCATAGCCATCTGGAATCGGTCGGCAGTGGTAAGTTCCACCAGCTAAAGGAGGTAAGGCATAGCCGACAGCCATCTTAATGGATAAGCCCCTTAATCTCACATGCAGCTCAGCGTGTTCGCTCTCCGTGATCTCATCCACGGGGTATCGAGGACCCATCATTTCAAGCGTGGGCTGCACGTTCTCCGTGGAAGCCACACTGCTTTTCCGCGCAGAGTCTGGGCCGCGGGTAGCTTCCAATGCAGGCTCTTCGTGCCGCTGAGATGGGCCGGTAGCTTGATGGCTCTGTTGTGCATTCACTTGCGCCTGCAGCGCCGCAAGTGCATGTTCTATCTGTGTCATCCGCTCTGTACGCTCTTTTTCTTTTCTGCCGCGCCATCTGTAAGAGTCGCTCCAGTCGGCAAACCCATCCTTCCACGTCATACCCCCTGTGCCTCGTGCATGTCCAGGGTGTTCTTTTTTACCGATGGCGCGTGTGAGCTGGTCATTCTCTCTGTCGGGATGGAAGGTCCTGGCGGATGTTTCCTCGTATCCCGTGATGAGTTCAGTGACGGGTTTGGCAAGGATGGTTGGGAAGATACACAATCCTGTTTCTGGGTCCAACCTTGCCCCGATTCCGTAGAACCAAGTCTTTGCACGTAGGTCCCACCCATCTGTCTGGGGTGTGATCCCTCTCTCGCGCAGGGCCTTCTCAGCTTCCTCCCACTTAGGCCTCTGAGATATGTAGCCACCTGACCCCGTCCTCTGGTGATATTCCTTCTTCAGGGCATTAAGCGTATTGGTTTCTGACCTCTTTTTAGCTATAGCACTTTTTTTATATGTCTCAAATTCGGGCCAGTGAGATCTTATCTTCGCATAATATGCGTCTTCGAAATTTGGAGTCTCGCCAGATTTGACAAATTTGTTCAATTTTGTCTTCCAGTTGCGGAAAGCGTCAGCCATCTTCTTTAGAGTCCACTCTTTGACCTTTTCCTTTATAACCGGGTTGTTTTCATCCTCCTCTAGCGGAAGGGTGAAATTTACCAACAAAGAATTCCAAAGCGTTTCTTTGGATCTGTCATCGACAAAGGTACCGTCGCCCTTCTTTGGCTTATTCCAATTTTCAATTGTGATTGGGATTTGGTCCCTAACAAGAACTCCAGCCTGACATACAAATTTGTCTACGGACTTCTTGGGCTCCATCGGCCTGCCATCAACACGGACTGCTTCGATCGTGAACTTTGCACGATCTTTCAACCGCTGGCTCGCGCCTCGCTTGCTCTTTTTCGTAGAAGAAGATGGTTGCTGGCTGGTCGATCCAGAGGGCTAAAAGAAGAAAGAAGCGTTAATTAATACATGTAGAAGAAGATTGTTTGTGGAAGTCAGCAGAGGCTTAATCAATGCATATACCTCGCCGGACTTTGTAACCATTAAATTGCATTCACAGGAGTCTTCATCTTCTCCATGACTAGTACTTGAGCTGTCGTCATCATGTCCCTCCAAGTTCAGATATTGTGAGGTGTCCTCATCAATAATGTTCTCCATTATTTCTTCTTCTTCAAGGTTTCTACTAAGTGGATCCATAGTTTCTAAAACAATAATATTATCTAGAGTAAGAGTGTAAACATTCAAGTGGACTTGGATTCATAGACAAATATACATATTATTCATACAAAAATACACAAATGAAATTAAAACCCTAAGGATGCTTGATCATTTTAAACGAGTTCTGAGGGGTCCAAACCCTATTTCGGAGAAATCCCGGATGCATATGAGAGGGGCTAGCTACAGTGGCTGACCGGAGGCTGGCGGTGTTGGAGAGCGACCTAGGGAGCGCGAGGTAGCGTGATGCGGCCTACCTAAAACGGGCGTTGTTCGAAAGAGGAGGCCGAGGCAAACATTATAGCGACGGAAAACAACTTGGCAGAACAGATACAATGTGGAGGGGATGTCCCCAAGATAGGCCCCAGACCGAGGGGGGATGCCACATCGGAGCTCGCACCCCACCTAGGCCGCATCGCGAGCTCGCACCCCATGGCCACCACCGGAGCTTGCACCCCACCTAGGCTGCCCCCGCAGCCGAGAGGGGAGGCCGTCCCCGTACCGCGCCTGGGCCCTGGGCCTCCCCGACGAATCCGCCTCCCTGACCCATCCCCTCCACTTCCCTGTCATTGGCCCCAATCCGTGGACGCGCTAGCGTAGCCGCTCCTGCCCGCCACACCCGATGACGCGAGCTACCACGTCAAAGCTGTCCTCGTGTCCGATTTGATCCTAGCTACTACTAATAAGTACAATGGTTTGAAATCATACTTTCTACAAAGCTTGTTCGATTTCATCTTGGTACATCTGTTCGGAGGGGTTCGATTTCATCTTGGTACATCTGTTTGGAGGGCCCCAATCCGTGGACGCGCTCGCGAGAGAGCTCGCGTGGGGAGGCCGGCTCCGGTGAGGAACTGCTCGGGGGCGAGCACGGGGAGGCACGGGCGAGCACGGGGAGGCAACGGGCGAGCACGGCGACGACGGGCAGCTGCAACGGCGGACAGAGGCGGCCGGCGACGTGGCAGAGCGTAGCCTGCAAAGGGGGGCGCCGGCGACGAAACAGAGAAGGGGAGGAAACAGAGGGGACGACCAGGCGCGGTCCGCTAGCTCACCACGGCGTCGGGGTTCTTGTAGGCGCCGGCGTCGTCGTCGGCTTCGGTGGTGCGCGCGCGGTGGCGGTGGCGGTCGTCGGCTTCGGTGGCGCGCGCGCGGTGGCTGTGGCGGTCGTCGGCTTCGGTGGCGCGCGCGCGGTGGCGGTGGCGCGCACGCGGTGGCGAGGGCGGCGACGGCGAGGGCTGGAGGGCTTCGGTGGCGAGGACGACGGCGAGGGGTTCGGGGCTCTGGGCGGTGGCGATCTGGCTCTAGGGGGAAGAAAGGAGCGAAGGGGATGGCGCATTTAATACACCCACCCTTTAACACCGGTTCGGGGCTGGAACCGGTGTTAAAGGGGGGGGAATTCGTTTCGCGCGCGTATTTATTACCCCCCCTTTAACACCGGTTCCAGCCCCGAACCGGTGTTAAAGGGGGGGGGGGTGGTGCGCGCGGGAAACGAAATAAATGCCCCCCCTTTAACACCGGTTCCTGTCTAGAACCGGTGTTAAAGGGGGGGGGCATTTATTTCATGCATTAAAGGGGCTTTTTTAATTCAAAAAATATGATATGAATTTAGAAAATTCATATCTTTTTCATTTCAACTCAGAAAAATATGAATAATATATCATAATTTTCAGAAAAATAATATCTATCCATTCATGTAAATCATTTTATATTTACTTTACATGAAATTTTTTAAAATAATTAAAACACTTACATATAAATTTTGATTATTGAATTCAAATAAAAATAAATTGTTAAATCCTAAAACTTTGAACATAAGAAATATTAAGCATCTAAAAAATGATTTTTATTAGATCAAATCATATTTTAATGCCGCATCTTTTGTATTAACATTTTTGAATTGATTGGATATTTAAATGTCGCATCTTTTGTATACACTTGAATCTCACCAAGCCTCGCTGAACTTGCATTGTTTTTTGATAAAATAGCATATTGTGAACCTAAAAATGATTTTTGTAAAAAATCATGAGCATCGTATCATGTACTTGTAGTTCATATGTGACCCACTTCCTGCCGATGCGGTAGGAATTTGTCTTTTTTACCAGAGGTGGACGGAAAAGTTTCAGATCCCCTGTTGGTACATTGTGCATATAAGGTGGTCTAGTATTTTTGTAAAATGTGTTGGTGGTTTTTTGAATTAGACATTTGGTGGTTGCTTCACAAAACCGTCCGTTTTTTATGCTCGGAAAATGGAAAATGCCTTTTTGGTGCGATAAAAAGGAAAACTTCCTCTTGCAACATTGTTTGCCATGCCATGATGCACATGTATGCACAATATGGCCATATTATCACAAACCATGCCTTGATTCTAGCCATAACATTGGTCATTTGACCCGAAAGCCAAGAAACCTCGAATGAGATAGGTTATTTTGAGACAGTTACATAAAGCCGAACTGGAACTGAAAATTAAGATACATAAAAGAACTGAAAATTAAGATACATGGCCAGATTAAGTAACAATCGGCCGAACTGGAACTAAAAATTAAGATACATAAAAGAACTGAAAATTAAGATACATGGCCAGATTAAGTAACAATCGGCCGAACTTGTTTCGGAATGTTGGAGTGATTCAGTCATGCTCCTGCCTACACCTGTAATACTCGCCACTGTAGTCGTCGTACTCGCCGCCGCCGTCATCGCTGTCGTCGTCGGGGTCGCCGTAATTGAACCTCTGGAGAGTACGCGTGGGCTGGACTTGAGGGTAGCACGTGGGCTGGACTTGAGGGTAGCGCAGACGGGGGTTAGAGTCGGCGGCAGTGTCATAGGCCATGACGCTCTGGAGAGTCCGACCGCACCACCATAGCCGACGGCCGGCCTCTTTGAAGTTAGGAGGAGGTGGGCCGTCCTCCTCGTGCCTGGCGAGCGCCCTCTCATGCCGATCCACGAAGAAGGCTTCCCAAGTAGGGAAATAGTCGGGATGCCATCTGGGATTCCTCCGCTGCTCCGGCGTGAGCTCGAAGTAGTAGTGGTTCGTGATGGCCATCCGGCGCGCCACACCTAGAGGGACAGGAGGAACCGGCACGCCATCCAGCCGACGGGGACACAGTAGCCCGGCGGGCAGGGGTAGTTCGAGGCGCAAAGCGCCTCCGCCTCCCTGGGGGTTAGTGCTACGGTGGAAGCCATGGGAAAGAGTGATGAGGTTGCAGATATGAGTCTAGAGATGTGCAATGACAATGGAGGCCAACCCCCTACATATATATATAGTGAACTAGCGGGAAGAACTGGAGGGAAGAACTGGCGGGAAGAAAAATGGCGGGAAAAAATGGCGGGATGAACCTTTAGTCCCGGTTGGAGACACCAACCGGGACTAAAGATGAACCTTTAGTCCCGGTTGGAGACACCAACCGGGACAAAACACGAGTCAGCACTAATAATAGGGGTGAGTGTCGACATTATGTCGTGCGGCGTGTACCTTGTCCCGGATGGTGTCACCAACCGGGACTAAAGATGAACCTTTAGTCCCAGTTGGAGACACCAACCGGGACAAAACACGAGTCAGCACTAATAATAGGGGTGAGTGTCGACATTATGTCGTGCGGCGTGTACCTTGTCCCGGATGGTGTCACCAACCGGGACTAAAGATGAACCTTTAGTCCCGGTTGGAGACACCAACCGGGACTAAAGATGAACCTTTAGTCCCGGTTGTAGACACCATCCGGCACAAAACACGAGTCAGCACTAATAATAGGGGTGAGTGTCGACATTATTTCGTAAGTGTCAACACTATGTCGAGCCGCCTGTACTATAAATAGGCATCCTTGTGAGTCCAGTCCTTATGAGCATGAACTTCTTCTCATAGTCCCGGTCCATCCACAAAACATGACTAACACTCAAGACATGTAATAATATTAAAAACATGAACTAGAGTTACATAATATGAGCATGAACTTCTTGGCATATGTCCTTCCTTATGATCGCTTCAGACGTAACCATGGAGCATCTTCTTTACTTAACGGAATGCTTGGGTCAGTTTTCACTGTGAAGGGCGGAATTTCATCAAACTTATTATAATCTTCTGACATGTCTGTCTTGTCCTCGATTCCCACGATGTTTCTTTTCCCTGAAAGAACTATGTGACGCTTTGGCTCATCATATGATGTATTCGTTTGCATATTTTTTATTTTTTTTTGGTCTGGAGGACATGTCCTTCACATAGAAAACCTGAGCCACATCATTGGCTAGGACGAATGGTTCGTCTAAGTTCTTCATAAGATTGTTGAGATCCACCGTTGTCATTCCGTACTTCTTGTCTACCTCAACCCCTCCTCCTGTTAGCTTGACCCATTTGCATCGAAACAAGGGGACCTTAAAATTAGGTCCATAGTCAAGTTCCCATATCTCCTCTATGAACCCATAATACGTGGTCTTTTGCCCATTGTCTTCTGCTGCATCGAAGCAGACACCACTGTTTTGGTTGGTGCTCTTTTTATCTTGGCCTATCGTGTAAAATGTATTCCCATTTATCTCGTACCCTTGGAAAGTACATACAGTCGAAGACGGTGTCCTGGCCAACAAGTACAGCTGATCCCCAACAGCGGTGTTATTCGTGAGAAGTCTTTGCAGCCAGCCGCCAAAACTCGCCATGTGTTCACTTATAATCCATTCATCAGACTGCCCCGGGTGTTTGAGGCGTATTAAATTCTTGTGTTCATTGATATACGGGGCAACCAAGATAGATCTTTGTAAAACCGTGTAGTGTGCTTGATTGAGAGAATGCCCGTCCCTACATATCATTGCTTTACATCCTAGGGTGCCTTTTCCACGCAGTCTCCCCTCATGTCGTGATTCTGGAACACCAATCGCCTTAAGGTCAGGAATAAAATCAACACAGAACTCAATGACCTCCTCTGTTACATAGCCCTTGGAGATGCTTCCTTCTGGCCTAGCACGGTTATGAACATATTTCTTTAAGACTTCCATGTACCTCTCAAAGGGGAACATATTGTGTAGAAATACAGGACCGAGAATGGCAATCTCTTCTACTAGGTGAACCAGGAGATGCGTCATAATATTGAAGAAGGATGGTGGGAACACCAACTCAAAGCTGACAAGACATTGGGACACATCTATTTGTAACCCTGGTAGGCTTTCTGGATCGATTACCTTCTGAGATATTGCATTGAGGAATGCACATAGCTTCACAATGGGTACTCGAACATTTTCAGGTAGAAGCCCCCTCAATGCAATCGGAAGCAATTGTGTCATAATCACGTGGCAGTCATGAGACTTCAGGTTTTGGAATTTTTTCTCTGCCATATTTATTATTCCCTTTATATTCGACGAGAAGCCAGACGGGACCTTGATACTGCTCAGACATTCAAAAAAGATTTCCTTCTCTGCTTTGGTAAGAGCGTAGCTGGCAGGAGTTAAGTGGCATCGTTTACCCTTCTCGTTCTCAGGATGCATAGGCTCTTCAGGGGCCTTCAGACGTTGCTGGTCCTGTCGTGCTTCCGGTGTATCTTTTGTCTTCCCATACACTCCTAGAAAGCCTAGCAGGTTCACGCAAACATTCTTCGTCACGTGCATCACGTAGATTGAAGAGCAGAGCTCTAAGACTTTCCAATAGGGTAGGTCCCAAAATATAGATTGCTTCTTCCACATGGGCGCGTGTCCGGCATCGTCATTCGGAACAGATAGACTGCCAGGACCTTTTCCAAAGATTACTTCTAGGTCCTTGACCATACCAAATACCTCCTCACCGGTACGGAGGACAGGCTTCCTCCGGGGTTCTGCCAGACGTTTGAAATGCTTGCCTTTCTTTCTTACTGGATGCAGGTTCGGAAGAAATCGGCGATACCCTAGGTACACAACCTTCTTACATTTATCCAAATATACACTTTCAGTATCATCTAAACAGTGTGTGCATGCATTGTATCCCTTGTTTGTCTGCCCTGAAATGTTACTAAGAGCAGGCCAATCATTGATGGTTACGAAAAGCAATGCTCGTAGGTCAAATGGCTCCCCTTTGTGCTTATCCCACATACGTACACCTGGTTTGGCCCACAGCTGTAAAAGTTCTTCAACTAATGGCCTTAGGTACACATCAATGTCGTTGCCGGGTTGCCTCGGGCCTTGGATGAGCACTGGCATCATAATGAACTTCCTCTTCATACACAACCAAGGAGGAAGGTTATAGATACATAGGGTCACAGGCCAGGTGCTGTGACTGCAGCTCTGCTCACCAAAAGGATTCATGCCGTCTGTACTTAGACCAAACCTTAAGTTCCTTGCGTCACGTGCGAAGTCTGGGTACTCTCGCTCGACTTTTCTCCACTGTGACCCATCAGCGGGGTGTCTCAACATCGCGTCTTTCTTACCGTCTTCCATGTGCCATCGCAACAACTTGGCATGCTCTTTATTTCTGAAGAGACGTTTTAACCGTGGTATTATAGGAGCATACCACATAACCTTGGCGGGAACCTTCTTCCTAGGGGCCTCGCCCTCAACATCGCCAGGATCGTCTCGTCTGATCTTATACCGCAGTGCAGTGCATACCGGGCATGCATCCAAATTCTCGTACTTCTCACCGCGGTAGAGGATGCAGTCATTAATGCAGGCATGTATCTTCTGCACGTCTAATCCTAGAGGGCAGACAACCTTCTTTGCTTGGTATGTACTGTCAGGCAACTCATTATTTCTTGGAAGAAGATTCTTCATTTTTACCAACAACTTTGAAAATGCGCTGTCAGTCACACCATTCTCTGCCTTCCATTGCAGCAAATCCAGTGTGGCACCTAGCTTTTTGTGGCCATCTTCGCAAGTTGGATACAACAATGTTTTGTGATCCTTTAACATCTGCTCCAGCTTCTCCTTCTCCTTTTCAGTTTCACATTCTTCCTTTGCATCAGTAATGGCCCGACCAAGATCGTCATCAGCGGGCCCATCCGCTCCCTCTTGATCTTCATTATCTACCTCCGTTGCATTATCATCATATTCAGGATATATATTATGATAGTTTTCATCATCCTCTTCTTCTTCGTTCTCTTCCATCACAACCCCTTTTTCTCTGTGCTTGGTCCAACAATTATAGCTGGGCATGAAACCGGATTGAAGCAGGTGGGCGTGAATGGTTCTGGTATTTGAGTAGTCTTTCTTCTTCTGACAGTGAACACACGGACAGCACATAAAACCATTGTGACCACGGTTTGCATTAGCCACAACGATGAAATTTTGGAGGCCCGTAATGTACTCGGAAGTGCGGCGGTCACCGTACATCCATTGCCGATTCATCTGCATTAATATGTTGTATATATCAAAAAAATAATAGGGAGATGACCATTTATATATATAGTACATCAATGACACATGAAACTATAGTTGCCGACCTCGACCGAGACGGAAAGAGCAACAAGAAAGCTTATTTTGAGCTCTCGGGCATTTCACCGAACACCTCTAGTGCATATGAAAAAAACACAAACTAGCACTCTTCACACCCTCTTGCTAGGCTCCAAAATGTGAAAGAATGGAAGAGTGGGGTGTGTGTGGACTGGGATGGTGTCTTATATAGCCCCCCTTTAACACCGGTTCATGCCACGAACCGGTGTTAAAGGGGCCACGAACCGGTGTTAAAGGGGAGGCTCCTTTAATGCCGCAGGGGCCACGCTGATACGGCCCCCCCCTTTAACACCGGTTCGTAGAAGAACCGGTGTTAGAGCCCCTTTTCGGGATCAACAAAAGACCTCGTTTCCACTAGTGAATGTAGGATGATTTACTATGACGTACGGTTCAGCCAAAAGTGAGTTTCTAAATAGCTAGCAGCTGCACACTAGCAAATACCATGCAGAACATGACCATATGCATGTGTACGTGATGTACTAAATTCCATAGATTTTCAAAATACACTGAAAACGGCGCAGATATTTACAACTAAAAAAAATACCAGTTGGGTCTTAGAGTTACTGGGAACATTATCTAAACTGGGACCAAAATGAACCGACCTTTACGTCACGGTCTAATCTGATCATGCCCGTGGATGACATTCGGTTCACCGGCACCATGGCAAACTACAAATTTACAACCGGGGATCATGTCTAGGAGGTAGGCATAGGTGCGGATAGGTTGTGGTTGAAAGGATTTGTGCCTAAGCTCACCGAGTGCGACACAATCGTCGGACGAAGATGATGAACTGAGATGAACATAGGCGAAGTGCGTCGTCGGTGATCAGCGGCTTGTTCTTCTAGTCCGGCGAATCAGCTCTCCGCGTCCTCGTGCTTTCGGAGGCGCAGCAGCTCCTACTTCTAACAGCTCGTCGCCTCCTCGTCAGAGCTGTCGGAGACGTCGCCGACGTCCCGCGGCGACCGGCGGAGCTCTCTAAGATATACTAGAATAGGAGTTCAAGGCTTCGGTGGTGCTAGAGAATGGCAGGAGGAGACGCCGGGGAAATATATGAGGCCTAATATTTGGTTGTGTGAGTAGTGTTTAAGGATGGCATTTCTTGTCTGCCTGACTAATTGTTCGTGTGTGCGTTCGAGAAGAGGAAACAGAGCAACGTTTTGGCGACGGGCATGCAGGGATTGAATGTCTCGTATGGTCCAGCCTACTATGTAGTTAGATGGTCTTGCATATGCGTGCATGGAGACGAAGGTGAGGCAAAGCTTCAGCTTATTGAAGTACTCACGCGGACGGTTCACTCGGTACAGCCCAATGTGCGGCTAGTCGATTAGCAACGATTGCTACATGGTTTAGAGTGGTGCCACACTTCACCTAGAAAACCAACGAAGTGACTTTGGATGATAGTTTTGGTAATCGCAGGGAATGAGAGGAAAAGAATAATAAGAGGAGAAGAACAATAAAAGAAGGTCAATTAGAGGCATGGCATGCACATCGTACCTTGCATGTACGTCGCATGGCTATGGGCAAAGATCAAATCCAAATAGAAATTTAGAGAAAATTAAAAAGGATCCAAATAAAAAAATATAAGATGTATTGTGAGAAATATTTTACTTTTTATATGAGTCTAATTAATTCCAGCATAGTCGGAGTTAATTTAAGAAATACAAATCAATATATTATTTTATGTCACTGCAACATCCTTTGAAAAAAAATCAACCATAAAAATTAGGATGTTACGTAAAACATAATAATTGAGATCATAAGATCTCACGTAGGGTTCTAGTGTTGCTTAATTTTGACACCTGCTACCATTTTAGGCCAAAAACCTCAATAGCCGCTCAAGATCATGTATGAACAGCATCTAGAACACCTAATAGACATAAAAAGAGGGGTAGATTAGTGATTTACGGGGTGCCGGAGTCAAGGAAGATGCCATTGCTGTCCGGTTGATGTAGGCTTGTGCTATAGTCGAGGGAGATGATGTGTGATGGGGATATGCTAGATGGGGTATACCCAGCAGGACGTTGTCGACTGGACTAAGCCCTTTGCGAGTGGGCCTGCAGGTATGATGAGCACAACAACAAGTTTTCCCTCTATAAGAAACCAAGGTTATCGAACCAGTAGGAGGAAGAAAACGACTCAAAGATGTTGCTAGCAACTTGGAAACCTGCACAACACAAACTCAAGACTTTGCCCTAATGAATAATGAGGTTGTCAATCTCACCGGTTTGCTGAAAACAAAGGATTAACTGTATGGTGTGGAAGGTAATGGTGGTTTGCATAAAGTAAACAGGAACAGTGGAAGATGTATCAATGGTAAAGATTTGACCGGGGTCCATAGTTAACTAGATGTGTTCTCCTTAAGATAAGCAACATAACATGCTGGGTAAACAAATTACAGCGGGGCAATTGACAGGACAGAGCAAGGCATAACAATGCAATACTAGACATTTATGATCCTATGAGATTTGATTGAGCATTACAACAAGATACGTAGACCGCCATCCAACTGCATCTATGACTAGTAATCCACCTTTAGGTTATCATCCGAACCCCCTCCAGTATTAAGTTGCAAGCAACGGATAACTCCTTTAAGCAAAGTGTATAAGGTAAACAATCTACTTATTCCATGAACAAGAGATCATTGTTTTCTCCCTAGTAGCAACATCATCTACAATCTTAGAGATTTCTGTCACTTTCTCAGATTAAATAGAGGCATGAACCCACTATTGAGCATAAATACTCCATCTTGGAGTCACTAGCATCTACTTGGCCAATATAGCTACTAGAAACAGAGAGCATGCAAGATCTCAAACAACACAGACATGACAGAATCAATAAGATAGACTCATTAACCAATCTGACATAGTAATCTCAATATCCATCGGATCCTTGCAAACGCAACATGCATGATTACAAATAGATGATCTTGATCATGAACGGAGATCACAATATCTAAACATGGTAGCACAAAGGAGGAGAAAGAACCATCTAGCTACTACATGGACCCGTAGTCCAAGGTGGAACTACTCACGCATCATACCGAAGGCTGGCATGGTGATGAAGAAGGCCTCCGGGACGATCTCTCCCCTCCGGTAGGGTGCCGGGAAGAGATTCAGATTGCCCCGATCTAGGGACGATGGTGGTGGCGGCTACGGACTGTTTCGTGGAAGATTGATCGGGTACTTAGGGTTTTGGTATCGAAGACTTCTTATAGGCGAAGAGGGAGACCGAGGCGGTGCCCGAGGCGGCTGCACCCCCCAGGCGCGGGATAGGCCTGGCCGTGTGGACAGGGGGTGTGGCCCCCTCGAGGCCCTCCTCCGTCTCGTCTTCTAGCTCCGTGTTCCCCACGGTAAATATTGACTTTATCTTTTGTCTCGTCTAATTCCGAGAATATTGATTTTCTTCCTTTTCTAGAACTTAAAACAGAAGAAAACAAGAAACTGGCACTGTGACATCTTGTTAATAGGTTAGTCCCATAAAACATATAAAAATACCTCAAAGTGTAGACAAAGCAAAGTAGATACTAAACAAGCATGGAACATCAAAAATTATAGATACGTTTTCGACGTATCATAGGACAGCGACTGGAATGAGACTAAAGATGGACCCTGGCGATTCAAAGATGGAGGCCCAGAAGCATAGTTAGGCCCAGTCAGATTAGGTCAAATCCTCCGAGTCCTTAACTGATTCGGTTGTATATCTGTAAAACCTAGCGAGGTACCCCCTATATAAACCTCCCTAGGGTACTCTCTGTACTCACGTTCCATCAAACTCCCCATCGAATCGCTGCCTACACACCGAGGTCGCCACCATTGTAATCAAGCAATAATACAATCTAGTGGGAGTAGGTATTTACCCTCCGGGGCCGAACCTGGGTAAATCCCTGTGTCTTTGCCCTCATCTCGCTCCGCAGATGGCTGCCCGCTCTTGCCCCAAATCCTACTACTTGTTATCCCTGGTAGCGACTACCGTGGCCATTCCCACAACAGTGGAGCCCTCCATGGGGCATGGCCGGTCCGGCCTGAGTTCTGCGGCGAGACCCTATTTTCCAATCAACCGGTTGATCGCCACCGGCCAAATGATCGCGTGCGGAGAGATCCTTCAGATCTTGCCTAGCAGCTACGTCCCGGCTCGCGCCTGGTCACGCACAGCGCGGTGATGCCAATCGACACCATCAACTTGTTCGTTGGCTTCACATACGCCATCGCCCCACCGGAGACAGCGATCATCGACGGGTCGCCGCCAAGCTTTGATCAACTCTCAGAAGGCCAGATCCGCACCATCTCTTGCCTCGCCTCCAAGTATGACTCAGCCACCAGCAACATGGTCGGGACCGACGCGGCCCTCCATGACGACGCCGATTCGCCGAACCCTACCTCGGTCACCGGATCCATCACTGCTACATCGCACGAAGGCTCCATCACGTGAGTCTCCAATGCCGAGGATTTCGATAACCCCATCCTCGAAATCTTTGACTCCGACTCTAGGTCGGAGTCCCCTAATGACTTCTATTCTAGATCCAGTCGCTTCAACGCGACCTACATGGCTGGCAGCACGAGCGCCCCGCCAGACCCCTTCTCCACTCCGATCCCACCGACCGTGACAGCGATGAAGGTCAAGCAAGCCCGCCTGCGACTGGAGGAGGCGGTGCGCAAGGAGCATGACGAGCGCGAGAAATTCTGCCTCGAGGAGGAAACGGCGTAGGAACTGTCGCCCTACCATCAGCGCCACATCAGGAGCCGCCGAAACTCCATCGTTCAGGGCCGCGCCCTGAACATCAGTGACGGCAACGACCCCGCCCGCATGGCCGATTGTGATATCTGTGAGAATGCGCCACGAGGAGGTAGCAATCGCTCTCCACCCGGATCACCGGCGACTGGGGATCCCCCACCACTTTTGGGTCACGGACCTCCCCCTGACCAGCCAAGGGTCATCATCTCTCCACAAGCCCGCGACGCAAATGGGGTCCCCCTGTACTCCACCCCGATGGACAATGTCATCGCGTGGAAAGCCATAGTTGCCAACCTCAACATCATGGGAGAGGGCGCACTATAGATCAAGTACGTTCACGCCCTACTCGCCAGGGTCATTGAGAAGAAAGATGCGGGAGTCGACACGCATGGCCGAATGTACTCTCGCTCATACGGAAGAAGGGCGGCCTCGAGCAGCCGCCCAACGGTCGCCAACACCCTCAACTACCCACCACCTAACCCCCGTGGCTCCAACCAAGGGCCACGCACCCCGCGCTCTCAAGCAACGAGCCGTGACCGGCAAACAACACGGTCGCTGCTAACGGTCAGCCAATCGACGCACGCTAGCCCGATGACCCGAGGTACACCCTCACCAACCACGACGACCCCGAGCCAAGGGGTTCCCTCATTCGAGTTGGTCACCAGTACTTGAGACCAATGATCCAAGGAAAAAAGTACCCCGCCAACTTCAAGGTGCCAAAGGACATCGAGAAGTATGACCCAACGTACGATCCAGCGGTGTGGCTCGATACATACCTCACGCAATGGGAATCTCTAGGGTTTGCAGCATAGAAAAACAAAAAAAAATTATGATGGGAACAACTATGTACCAAGATCTATCTACTAGATAAAAGCAACAGGTGGATATACATCCATAGAGAACATACCCTCGTAGACCGACAAAGTTTAACGAGGTTGTACTCATGGATGATGTAGACGAACACTTGCCTATCTCAAGATCGAGAAGAAGTCTAGCGTCGCAAATCAGCAGCGCATCCGTGCTCGCACACATGTTCAAGCCACCGAGAAACCTCCGCCTCCTCTCTCCAGCGATGCAGCGGAAGCAACAACTCTTTCTTGCCGAAAAGCCACCAGGAACATGCATCTCGCTAGTCCGAGACCATGGGGGATAAACTAGAGGGGGAGAGAAATCCTTCACGAGGAGGTGTGAGTATGAGAGGGGGAGAGGGGGTCCTTTTATAGGAGGAGGGGGAAGCCCCTCCCCATGGCTGGCGCACAATGGAGGGTGCCCCTCCCCTCCTTCATTCATGTGGAGGGATCTCCACTCACTTAAATATAAACCTCACTTCTCAACTCAAAATCCCACTTATATTCCATTAAATTTCCACCAAATTTAATGTAATCTCTCTTTAAATAAAACTCATTTTATTTATTCATTTAGAATGTTTTCAATTACTTTAATTGACAAAGATTCACATAAAACTCCTTTCAAGTATTCTATTTCACATGTAGAAATACTTTCATCAATTTCACCCGAAACAATTCTGGTGTCTAGTGAAATAAATTCCTGTGCTTTGTAAATTCTTTTCGACAAGAAACTATTTGCTCCAAGTGGTGTAGGTGTATCTTAAGTTTCTCACCCTATGGTTCGCGAATAATGCGGACATAATCGAGACCCCTCTCGGATCAATAATCAGAAGCGGAACCTAGAGATCCATACTGACTCCCACACATTCAACGATGAATTCTTGTGATCGTGAGAACCTTTTATGCTAGAATCTCAATCCCTTATTCTAGTGATATATTACATGTCCGAGATTCGATCATCGATATCTTCATACCTAGTTTGATCTCGTTATCGACATGTACTCTTCTCATGTTCCTGTGATATAACATTCTAGTGATCAAATCACTTGCTTGCAAGCTAACTAATATGATATCAGCGAGAGGACCCAAAGTATATCTATCCATCATCAGGATGGACAAATTCCACTCTTGATCCATGAGCCACAACATAACACCTTAGTAGCACTGAACCCATCTTTATAGTCACCCTGTTAGGGTGTGACGTTTGATGTTATCAGGATACTCTTCTAGTGTTAGTGATTGACATGATCTCATTGTCTAAGGATTAGGATTACTTTCTATGATGTCATAGCAATATAAACTGAATGACTTTGATCGTAATGTTATACTTAGAATGAATGTTCATCACACCATTCCAATAATGTTGTGACCTTGTTATTAACAACATCCAATGTCCATGATCAGGAAACCTTGATCATCTTGTTAATCAACGAGCTAGTTTATAAGAGAGGCATAACTAGGAACTTTCTGTTTGTTTATTAAACACACATGTATTGACGTTTCCGTATTAATACAATTATAGCATGCAAAATAAACATCTATCATATACTTGGAATATACATAATAACAATTTATTATTGCCTCTCGGGGCATATTCCCTTCAGTCTCCCACTTGCACTAGAGACAATAATCTAGTTACATAGAGATAAATCTAACACCCCTGGAGTCCTGGTGTTGATCTTGTTTTTCTCTGGGGAGAGTTTTAGTCAAAGGATCTGCTACATTGAGATCCATGTGTACTTTAAAAATCTTTATATCTCCATCCTTGACATGCTCGCAAATGGAGTGAAACTGGCGCTTAATATGATTGGAATTCTTGTGATACCTTGGTTCTTTGGCATTGGCTATGGCTCCATTGTTGTCACAATAGATCACCATTGGGTCCAACGCGCTAGCAACCACACCTAGTTCGGTTATGAATTCCTTCGTCCAAACTGTTTCCTGAGCCGCTTCCGAAGCAGCAACATATTCGGCCTCTGTTGTTGATCCCGCCACCACGGGTTGTTTGGAACTCCTCCAACTAACTGCTCCACCATTAATGAAAAATATGTATCCCGATTGAGACTTAGAGTCATCCAGATCTGTGTAGAAGCTAGCATCAGCATAACACTTAGCGACGAGCTCTTCTTCACCTTCGTACACAAGAAAAATATCCTTAGTTCTTCTTAAGTACTTAAGGATATTCTTTACCACTATCCAGTTTTCTGATCCTAGATTAGATTGGTAACTACTAGTCAAACGAATAGCATGTGCCATATCCGGCCTTTTACATAGCATGGCATACGTTATAGAGCCTATGGCTAAAGCATAGGGGAATTTTTCCATTATCTCTCTTTTTTCCGCCGTAGCCGGACTTTGAGTCTTACTCAATGTCTTGCCTTGCAACGTAGGTAAGAACACTTTCTTACTTTCATCCATTTTAGACTTAAAAAAAATATTTATCAAGGTATATACTTTGTGATAGACCTATTAGGCGCCTTGATCTATCTCTATAGATCTTTATGCCTAATATGTATGACGCTTCACCTAGGTCCTTCATTGAAAATTTGCTGTTTAGATAACTTTTAACACTATTTAAAATATCTACATCATTTCCAATTAGTAATATGTCATCCACATATAATATCAGAAATGTCACATCGCTCCCACTCACTTTCTTGTAAATACAAGCCTCTCCATAAGTTTGGATAAATCCAAACTATTTGATCACCTCATCAAAGCGGATATTCTAACTCCGGGATGCTTGCTTCAGTTCATAGATGGATCGCTGAAGCTTGCATACCTTGTAAACATCCCTAGGATCGACAAAACCCTTTGGTTGTATCATGTACAACTCTTCTTCAATGTTGCCATTGAGGAGCACAGTTTTAACATCCATCTTCCATATCTCATAGTCGAAATATGCAGCAATTTCTAATACAATCCTAACTAACTTTAGCATCGCTACGGGAGAGAATGTCTCATTGTAGTCAACTCCTTGAATTTTTTGAAACCCTTCTACGACAAGTCGAGCTTTATATACGGTTACATTACCATCAGCATCCGTTTTTCTTTTGAAAATCCATTTATTATCCATGGCCTTTCGGTCGTGAGGTAAGTCCACCAAGGTCTAAACCTGGTTTTCATACATGGATTCCATCTCGGATTTCATGGCTTCTAGCCATTTCTTGGAATCCTGGCTCATCATCGCGTCTTCATATGTCGTAGGGTCATCAATTTTATCAACCATGAAATTCATAACAGGATTTCCGTACAGTTCTGGAGCTACATGCGTCCTGCTTTACATACGAGGTTCGGTAGTATTCTCTTTCAGAGTTTCATGATCATTATCATTAGTTCCCTTTTCATTTGGTGAAATCAATTCTGGAATAGCTTCCGGTGTTGCGCTACTCGCCATATTATGAAGAGAAGGTTCAACAACCTCTTCGAGTTCTACCTTCCGACTACACACACCTTTCGCGAGAAACTCTTTCTCTAGAAAGGATCCATTCTTCGCAACGAAAAGATTGCCCTCGGATCTGTGATAGAAGGAATACCCAATAGTTTCCTTAGGGTATCCAATGAAGACACATTTTTCCGCTTTGGGTTCGAGTTTATCTGGCTGAAGTTTATTCACATAAACATCGCATCCCCAAACTTTAAGAAATGACAGCTTAGGTTTGTTTCCAATCTACAATTCATATGGTGTCTTTTCAACGGATTTTCATGGTGCCCGATTTAAAGTGAATGTAGCAGTTTCTAGTGCATAACCCCAAAATGATAGTGGAAAGTCCGTCAGAGACATCATAGATCGAACCATATCTAGTAAAGTATGATTACGATGTTCTGACACACCATTTTTCTATGGTGTTCCGGTAGGTGTGAGTTGTGAAACTATTCCACACTCTTTCATATGTGTGCTAAACTCGTAACTTAGATACTCACCTCCATGATCAGACCATAGAAATTTGATCTTTCTATTACGATGGTTTTCCACTTCATTCTGAAATTCCTTGAACTTTTCTAAGGTTTCAGACTTGTGTTTCATCAAGTAGATATAACCGTATCTACTGAAATCATCCGTGAAAGTAACAAAATAACAATATCCACCTCGCGCCAACACACTCATTGGACCACACACATCATAGTGTATGATTTCCAATAAATCTGTCGCCCGTTCCATTGAACCGGAAAATGGCGTTCTAGTCATCTTGCCCATAAGGCATGGCTCACATGTATGAAATAATTCAAAATCAAGTGATTCCAGAAGTCCATCTGAATGGAGCTTATTCATGCCTTTAACGGCAATATGACCTAGACTCCAGTGCCACATATATGCGGATGTATCATCATTATGTTTAATCCTTTTAGCGTCAACATTATGAATATGTGTAACACTACTATCGAGATCCAACAGAAATAAACCATTAATCACAGGTGCATGACTATAAAAGATATCATTCATATAAATCGAACAACCATTGTTTTCAGATTTAAATGAAAAACCACTACGCATCAAACATGATACGGATACAATGTTCATGCTCAATGCAGGCACCAAATAACAATTATTTAGGTTTATAAATAATCCTGACGGTAAGTGGAGAGGTAGCATTCCGATGGCGATCACATCAACACTTGATCCATTGCCGACACGCATCTTGACCTCAACCCTTGCTAGCGGTCGCTTGTTCAGCAGCCCCTGATTCGAGTTACAAATATTAGCAATCGATTGGGTATCAAATACCCAGGTGCTACTGCGAGTACTAGTCAAGTACACATCAATAACATGTATATCATATATACCTTTGTTTTCCTTGCCGGCCTTCTTGTATGCCAAATACTTGGGGCAGTTGCGCCTCCAATGGCCAGTCCGCTTGCAATAATAGCACTCGGTATCAGACTTAGGGCCAACTCGGGAATTATTTTTAGGTATGGCAACCGATTTTCCGCCCTTCTTTCCCTTCTGTTTACCCTTCATGTCTTTCTTGAAACTGGTGGTCTTATTGATCATCAACACTTGATGTTCCTTCTTGATCTCCACCTCTGCAGTCTTAAGAACTGACAAAAGTTCGGGGAGAGACTTCTTCATGCCCTGCATGTTATAGTTCATCACGAAGCTCTTGTAGCTAGGTGGCAGAGATTGGAGAACATGATGTATGCCTAAGTCAATGGGAATTGATATTCTCAAGGACACAAGCTTATCGGCGTACCCAGATATTTTGAGGACGTCCTCACTAACGGAGTTGTTCTGTTCCATCATCTGGCTAAAGAACTTTTCCGAAGCATTATAACTCTCTACAGCAGCATGGGTGTTGAAAATAATTTTCAAATCACCCATTGTATCAAAGGCATTGCTGTTTTCGAAATGCGTTCGAAGTTCTGGCTCTAGCCCATACAGTATGCCGCAATAAACTAAGGTGTGGTCCTCCTGACAAGTCTGATAGGCATTCTTTTCCTGGTCAGGGGCATCATCGAACGGTGGGGGTCCTAGCGGCGCTTCTAGCACATATTGCTTTTGTGCAACAGAGAGGAGAATCATCAAATTCATGGCCTAGTCGGTAAAGTTTCTACCATTCGTTGCGAGTTTCTCTTTTTCCATGAACACACTGAAATTAAAAGTAGGTGGTGCCATCTACAACAGAATTTGTAAAGTGTAGACTAAGTTTATGATTTATCGAGTTCAACTAATCCAAATTAAGAATGAACTCCCACTCAAAAACGACATCCCTCGTTCCTTTTTGGTGACTACATGAACCAATTCCACTACAACAAGTCTGATCATCACGTGAGTCGGTGTAGCTTCAAAGGAGAGCATTTATATGGGTAAGGATGGCAATGGAGAAGGTTTGGACGGATATACGAAAACCAAATCCAAATCCATCAACCTCACTCTAGCCCGCCCACGAAGATATCCATGGGCATGGATGTCGCCCCAGATCCAAACCCGCCGTATATCCATGTATCCATGGATATCCATTGGTTTACATACTATATACATAATCATAACAACCTTCAGCATAACTGCGACACTATAGCAAATTTCGACAACATTTCAACATAACATGCGTCCATTCTTTCCCACTTGTTCCATGACGTCTACTCAGCACTAGCAGCGACAAGCCCTTCAATTAGAAAATCAAGGTATGGGTGAGGGGAAAATGGGGAGGTTGCCCAGTATAGGGAGGTAGGGAATTGGGGGAATTCTTACCGTCTGGGAGGTCGCCGAGGACAGGAAAACCACCGACGATTCTTGCATATGAGTAGGAATGCAGGAGGGGTGGTCGCCGACAATTCCTAGCGGACAATGAGTAGGGGTGGCAGGGAGAGCGGCGGCAGTTTCGGTCTGCTAGGTTATGGGATGTCCTGCGAGGATCCCATGTGGGGAGACATCACCGGTGCTCCGCCGGTTCCCCTGACGGCTGCCTCGTCCATGCATAGGGAGTGATTAGGGGAAATGGAATAGGGAATTAGTGATTGAGATAATAAGAGTAATTATCCAGGGTTAGGACTTAGGTGGGACTTTGGGCCCAGGGCTTGGAAGTTGGATCGTTAGGCCTTTTAGTGAGTAAAATGGCACATGTAAAAAAATGTCCGCTGACATGTGGGTCCCACATTTCAGCCGGGTATCCGTTGGATATCCATGGAGCAAAACCACTACCCATGTCCGCCGCATGAATTAGTGGATATCCGCGCCATGAAATATGTGGGCGTAATTAGTCCTCCATACCGTTACCAGTCGGGTCGGATATCCGTGGATACCCGGATCCGTGGATAAAATTAACATCCTTATATATGGGCATCATTTCAACATATGACTCATGCTTAACCTTTCGGTCCGTGTTCCGAGGCCTTGTTTCTACATGCTAGGCTCGCCAAGTAAGAACCTTAGTATTCGCGTGTGTAAAACTATCTTACACCCGAAATATGATCATGGATTCAAGAACACCCGATCATCACGTAATATCTTGAAGCGAAGAAACATAATAGGTGCATACTTAAGGGAGAACACATTTTTATCTTGATATCTAAATGAGGGATCATCTTATTATGCTAATAAAACGCCAAACAAGAAATATAAGATGCAACAAACATCATATGTGAAAAGTGAAAAGATATGGTTCTTGCACTTGATCATCATCATGTGCATCGTGGTATGATCTTTATCATTCCTTTGTGTGTAAGGACAAGGTCTACGGAACTTACATGTTAGGTGTGTTGTAAGAGTATCGACTTATACTTTTACTTACAACAGTACCATATCATGACACTAGCCTAGCAACAATCTACACTAGACGCTTCTAATTTATCCATTGCAAGTTTTACGTGGCTTAGGGCTTTCAGGTCAATGGATTCACCTACCCCAGTCTCAGAACTTTCTAGACTTTCTTACCTGTGTTCTTCAAGATAGAACCGTTCTTACCTACAAACATAGAACCACAATGAGGATAACCAAATTATTAACAACTCGTTGTAAATTATATATTGACTATAGTAGGAGAGACAGACACCCGCTAGCCACTTATGCAAAACCAGTTGCATGTCAAGCGTGGAACATGTCTCTTGTGCGAGGACATGTAAAGTTTGTCCGGGCCGCTTCATCCCACTATGCCACCAATATCCAAAGTACAAACAAGAAGCAATAACATGATCATTATCGCCCACATACTCATATGTGTACTAACCGTGCAAATCATCTACGCATAGATTCGGCTCTGATACCACTGTAGGGTTTGCAGGATAGAAAAACAAAAACAATTATGATGGGAACAACTATGTACCAAGATATATCTACTAGATACAAGAAACGCGTGGATATACATCCATAGAGAACATACCATTGTAGACCGACAAAGTTTAACGAGGTTGTACTCATGCATGATATAGACGAACGCTTGCCGATCTCAACATCGAGAAGAAGTCCAGCGCCGCAAATCAGCAGCGCATCCGTGCTCGCACACACGTCCAAGCCACCGAGCAACCTCCGTGCAGTGACCCAGCATACCACTGCATGTGTAGTACACTATAGTCGTTGACATGACATCCACAGAACACCGTTCTGTAAATATCACATCCCTCAGAATGGTACAATAGAAACATTGCGGGTCTATATTACAAACATACACACATTATTATTATTACAATACCAGAAGTTCAATACTTCGAAAGATTCAACTTACAAACCAGATATAAAGTGTTTTAGTGGATTTTTTAAAGTGATAACTTCAACTCCGAATTGAGCTCAGCAACTTATTATTATATATTGTTCATGTTGCTCGGCTCAATTGGTTACTACTACTAAGGAAATTATTCTGACTCATTGTGCTCTCCTCCATAGATGACGTCGTAGTCCACCCCTTCTACAACATTGTATAGATCTGGCTCTTCATAGAAGACCTCCTCTTGGCTTTTTACTACATAAATTAGGGTATCTTTTGGATCCTCAGAGTCTAAGCAGGAGATCAAAGGAATAGGTGAGTAACAACGTTACCCAGCAAGTTCATTATATGCAAGGTGGGTAGTTTGATGCTCTATCTACCACCTCGGACTATAAGTCCTTGGCACTATGCAATTTTTGTAAATATTTCTTCAATGATTGATTTTATTGTTAAAAACTATGCCCATCAGCCTTCACAGGTTTACCAGAACTTTCATGGAGTTCCTTTCCTGCCGCGTTCGTAGCTCCTTCCCGAAACAGGGAGTAAAAAGTTACAGTTTTTACACTCTGCAGAGGTGCATTACTTTACCCATGAGAGATCAACTCCTTGTTGCACAATCAGGCGTACTTTCCCGTCCACAATTCCATTATGTGGGGCCTAGTAGGTGATACAAGCCAATCACTTCCCTTTCCGCGACCCCATATGTCTGCACGATCCTTCGGGGCTAGCTCACCTCCGTTAAGCCCCCTTTTGGCAGGCTAAAACCCTGATGAGTTCCCGAAGACTCTATGAGCTGGTGATGCCCCTGGCAAGTACCATATAGGTTCGGATATACCTTCGACATCCACTCATAGATAATCTACACACCAAAAACGTGGGGCCTAAGGGTGCCCACCCATATGTTGGACCCGCATAAGGATTCACAACGTCATGTTAAGGTTGTCTTGCCTCCATACGGAAGGAAAAGGATACAACTGATTTCTCTGTCCCATTCCAAATCTCATGGTTAACGCATAATATACGGTGCTAGAATCACTGATGTCATGGGTGGTTAATTCCTAAGTGATTATCCTTGTTGCAGATAGAAACCTAAGTTCTACTGCTCCACTATATCATCACTTAGGATGATATCAACAATTTATTTATTTGAGAAAATAACACTTTTCTTTCCTTGAAACATAGATGATAACACACAATTTACAAATACTTTGATAAATACTCTTCAAAGGACATGATCAAGCTATGAACTTGCCTTATGATTGCAAGGTAGTGAAGTCGGATGCTTGCACTGGACCTTGAGCTTCTATGTCTACAAAACATCATTATTCCCCGGTAAGGACAATACTTAAAGAAGCAAAGATGAACATGCATAGTAATGTAATGCATTATTTGTTATTTATTTTCTTTATGTGTTTTACCCAATATTTTAGTTTTCTGAAATATCTTTAGGAACTTAAGAAATTCATTTTTAAGAAATAACCTTGATATATTAGTTTTACTATTTTTATTAATGTAATATATTATTAATAGGGTTAAAACTAATTTTTCTTTAACTTTTAACACTTATAATTATTTTCTTAATAATTCTTTTTAAGAATTAGCATCTAAATAAAAGATATTTTATTTTGGTAACTTTAAATATTTATTTAGTATTTTTCTAAAATACTATAATGACTAAACATAATAAAAGTTATTTTTATTTATTTTTATGCATTTTCTTGATTTTTATAAAATTCCATAAGGAATATATATTATAAAATCCTTAACCAAAAATTCATTTATTAAAAATGGTTTCTTGATTTACTTTAATAGGTTATTTTATTATGAGTCTAAAAATATATTGTTTGTATTTTTTAGACTTTTATTTTATTTTCTATAATTTATTGAGTTCTAGGGGTGTTTTCGTCTTTTACTTAATTATTAAAATCTCTGTTTAGGGTTTTGGGCCAACCCATTAGTTATTTGGGGCAATCTTGGCCCAATTGGTATGGTCAAAGGACCTCCCTGAAGGGGTACTGGCCTTATCGGCCCAGTCCTCTGCCTCCACTCTCTCTTGACCTCATCTCTTCTCCTCCTCGACCCCGTGGTTAGTGACACCGCCGCCGTGCGATTCCCGCTTCCATGGTCCTCTCTGGCCGCCACCGTGGTGCATGGTGTAGATGTTGACCTTGCTCTTTCATCTAATCCAAATTGATTTGGATTTGGAACCCTCTTGCGGCCAGGCAGACCCTGTCGCGAACCCTAGGGTTTGGGGTGGTGCCAGTGACGCCTCCGCCGCTGCTCTAGTGGTGCCATGGGGTGCTCGTGTATTGCGTTGGTGGTGCTGCTCGTCCTCAAGTGTTGTTGTGGCCACCTCCTCGGCTCGGTGCGGGTTGCAGCTCCCCTTGGATGCTCCCCGTGTCGCCGTGTGCTCGTCGGCCTCATTGCTTCCTCTTCTAATCTACAACGAGGACCTACGGTGAGTTTGATCTTGGGCTTCCTCTGGTGATTACTGTCCTCTGCCCCTCCTGAGCTAGGATGTGTGACTCTGTTGTGTATCCCTAATTAGGGTTCATATCTTGTTCTAGGGTTCCTTCTTCTATTTATTTGTATAAGATGAACTAGAACTAGTGGTGGTGCCTAATGATGATTGTGATTGTGGCGCCCCGCAAAACCACTACTAGAAAATCGCGTTGTTTTTGTGCATTGCATCATCATGACCGCATGCTCATGTCATCATGCCACATTGCATTTGTGCATCGTCATCATCTTGCATTTGCTTGCATAAAACTATTTTCGAAAAAACCTATTTTTGTTTTCTAAACGCCCCGTCTTTGTTCAAACACAAAACCCGGGCCTCCGGAATATTTGTTTTGTCTAACCGCGGTTTCGCAAAAGCCCTGTTTTAAGTAAATAAAATATTTAAGTATTTTAGGGGGCAGCCAGACCGGGCCGATCCGACCCAGTCGGCCACCCCAGTACAAAACCAGCCTACCCAAAAATCTATTCCTACCCAATCCTAATCTACCCAACCCCCTCCACCTCACCCCGACCAACCGCATCTTGCCACCTCACCGTCCCCTCCACCTCATCCTCAGCTCAGCCACCTCACCAATCCACCAGCCACCACCCCACCTTCCCCAGGTCCCACCTTGCCCCCACCTCTCTCTCCCCTCGCTGAACCGAACCGCACACACACACGCACGCCTCACGCCCACTCCCCAACCCTCTCTCTCTGCCAACCGGTCCCACCGACCCAGCCGGCCCCACCCGCTCGGGCCACTCCCACCTGCCCCAGATCAAGCCGCCCCCCACCTACCCTCGCGTCCCCGCTCGCGATCCTCTCTCCTCCCCGGTCGCCGCTCGACCTCGCCAGGGACCCCGAGCCCGCCGCCGCTGCCGGCCCCCCCTCCGACGCGTCCCCGCGAGCAAGGTCGCCGCTGGCCTCTGCTCCGCCTCCCCGCCGCCCTCTTCCCCTTGACCTCCTCCTCGGCTCCGCCACCGAGCTCTGCGCCCCGCCGACCCCGCGCCTCCACGCCATCGCCGGCCGTGAGCCTGGCCTCCGTCCGCGGCCCCTACACCTCTGGCCCCGAGCGCCGCCGCTCCCGAGCAGCCCCGGCCTCGCCGCCTCGGCGCTGCCCCATCCCCACCTCCTGCGCGTCCCCGGCAGCGCCCCGTCGAGCAGAGCCGCCTGGTCCCACAAGGCTCTGCCCCTGCGCCAACCTCCCCGTCGGGTACTCGGTCGCCGTGTCGCAACCTCTCCACCGGCCCCGCCGCTGAGCTTCCCCTGCAGCACCGTCCCTGTCCTCCGGTCGTCTACCCCGTCTCGAGCACGTCCCCGCGTGTGCTTGTCGCACGTCCTGCTGTGGGTTTGCGGGGGATTTCAGTTCGGTTGCTGCAAGGAGGGAGCCGACATGCAGTTGGTACTTGCTGTTGTCGCGCTCTGTTCGAGAGCCACGGTTGAGCTGTTCGTCCCTACCGTGTGTGTTGGAACTGCTTAAGCCTAATCAGGAGATCTGTCATCGTTCCTAGAAGGAATTCAAGACCGAACCGTAACAAGTTCCTCGATACCGTCGCCAAGATCTCCTCACGGACAAGACCAACCCGAAGACCGACAAAACCCCCGCCAAGATCTTCATCGAAACCCCGAGAATTCCGCCGCGGTACCCGGGAATCTCCTACTTGGAACCATCGGGCCACGTAAGACCATCGACGCCACACCCGAGTCCGGCACCGACACCCGACAACCTCAACATATGACGCCAAGGTCTTCTCCTCGGAACGACGAGTGCTCCTTCCTGGCTTCGAAGCCCGACCCCGTGGACCAACATGATCTCCTTCACGGATACGACAAGTACTCCCTCGAGGACGCCGAGTACTTCACCCCGAACACCGAGACCCTGGACGACAAGTTCTCCTTCCCGGAAGCATTGACGCTCGTGCGACAAGATCTACTTCCCCGATCCGAAGACCCTAAATCCCAGAGTCCGAGAGCGATCCCGTCGAACCCTGAACCCTGAGACCGAACCCCGAACCCCGAAAACCAAGTTCGCCGAACCCCAAAGTGTGACCTCTTTTCCGTGACCTATATTTTATAAATAATATAACTTGTTGCATTAAATCATTCATCTCGCATGCATATTTGTGGGTGTTTGGGGGCCTTATGCCGATTCACCATATAATTAAATATGGGGCCCATATGCGGGCAAATCTAGTCTCATATTGGCTCCATTTAAATTTGGGTAGCGAACCGGTAACTTATCTTGCCCTGTTATTACAACATTTAAATTGCGGGGTATCTAAACCACATGAACCTCCTAAATAAATGTCGGGACCCCGGTTCCGCTTAATATTGCCTAATTGCATCGCATCTTGCCATGCCATACATCATACATGCATCATGCCCGATCTTTTGCCATAGTATTAAATAGTGCATCCGGTGTTTATTCTAGTGTTTTGGTTCTTCGCGGATAAGGCCGTTGAGTTGATGCGAGTGTCGACCCGATCTTCGGATGAACCTTCGACAATGTTTTCAGGCGAGCATCTCCCCCTTTCTACCTATCTTCCTTTTATAGTATTTATTCCCTCCAGTTGATCTATTTCTATCTGTGATGCGATGTGCTAGCTTTCGTACCCGTGATATCCCTTGCAGCCTTATATTGCCTTGGACACATCCTACTACCTGTTGTTTGGTAGATAGTTGGACTTGCGCGTCGTAGTCGCTTGCTCAAGTGCTGTTGCGTGTCGTCCAGTACCACAGTTGTTGGAGTGTTGCCGCATGTTTAAGGTTGGAGAAGATCATGGCTTTCATTATCGTTTACTTTACTTACTGTTTAACAACTAAAATTGAAGTAGGTAAGCAGAGGCACAGGTGGGCAATAGATGTTATTTGGTTGTTAACCGTCCACTTGTGTCCCGTAGGACCCCGAGTACTTGATACCTGCTCCTTGAATATTCGCTATCCACATCCGGGAGGATTATGGGACCCCCCCGAGCCAGAGCTTGATTCATTCTTATTTCTTGGGGCCACAAACTAGTTTGAGGATTTATTTACTATCCTGTACTTATGCCATGCTTTACTGCTTTATTTACGATTATGCGAGGAGCACCTGTACTGTTTAGGATCGGGACACGATTTCGTGGTATCGACAAGCCTAGTTTTGGGTTCCCAGTCGTTTACAACCGTCCACCCAAACCTCGGGTCCATCTCGGAGTCAGCTAACTTCGTTGCGGGTGTACTCCAAGGGGTGGCCCCCTGAAATATTTCTGAATCCTGTGATTGCTTTGTCGTGAAAGCCTCGTTGGGTTTTGATTTGGTTTTTCCGAGGTTGATCGAGTGTGTGTTGCTATTTGTGCACCCCTGCAGGGTAAAACTTTCTGAAAGCCGTGTCCGCGGTTATGGACGACTTGGAGCACAGTATCTCGATCATAGACAACTATAACTAAAGTAGTGCTATAAATTTGACTTTATAATGACTAGTAATCAGCTTTACTATAATGGAATGGCTAAATAAAACTGCCAACAATTGCTTGTTTGGGTTGTCGCTTGTGACCATTGTATCTGACTAGTAAGTATTGCAACTATAACGGAATGGCTAAATAAAAGTACCAACAACTGCTGGGTTTTGGGTTATCTCATGCTAATTGTATCTGACTAGAAAGTGTTGCAACTACAACGGAACGGTTAAATAAAATTGCCCACTGCTTATTATATCAGGATGATTATCTATACTTGACTAGTAATTGCTGCAACGATAACTGAATAAATAAAACTGCCAACTGTGTGAGTTCCTCGGTTGACTTCCTCGTTTGGTCTCGAGGGGGAAATACCAGGATGGGTATGTTTGGTGGTAGTATCAGGTTGGATTCAGATAGGTCTTTCTTATCCCTCTCTGGTAGCCGACAGTTATATCGAGTCTCTATAGGTTGTTTAGTGCATGCCGCGCTGCCTCTCAGCCCACCATACCTATGTAGGCGAGGACCGCCGAATTCTAGCCTCGCCGTGTACTGGCCTCAGTACTGATGCTCCTCTTTTTCCTTTGCCCTTTGTCGGCACCCCTTTTGTTTAAGCAGGTTTTGAGATCGACGTCGTTAGCAGGGTTACCCTTCCGGCTTGGCCTGGGCAGGGTTATGGACGCCATTGGTTATTCTTCAGGGCTCTTAGCCCCATTTGCATCTTGTCCGTAGTCGGACGCTCTGTCATTTTCAAGGTGATTTGGATCTTTGTATATTATATCTGTATTCTTGACTCATTGAGTCGCTGTTGTATATATATCTGTTCTGTGGGTCCCATCGAGGACTGTTGTGTAATGTTATTACTTCGTTTTCCACCCGCACGAAAGTGCCTGGTGGGCACCTTTGAATCGTTTCTATGCGGGTTTGGCGGGAAGCGCTGAAACTTGCATAGGGTCGATTCTGAGGGTGTTACAGAGTGGTATCAGAGCTCAGCAGTTGCGATACCCCACAAGTCCAGCCTGTAGGATAACCTAGCTAACGGCCGAAGTAGAGTGTCAAAACTATTTTTGCAAAAACGGTTGGATAGTTCTGATTAGGTCTAATTTTACTCCTTAACCCTCTGCTGCTCTCCTCTCACCTCTGCATGTTTTGAATCCGCTCTCTTTTCTCTCTTCGAGTCCAGGATCTCTCGTGGTTGGGTTTTCGTCGTACCTTCAGGGTTTCGCTTCCTCCATGGGTAACGATGCTTCTACATCTGGTCGTCATGCTATCCGAGGAATCCTTCGTCTGGTGGACTTCTCTTTGTTCCTTCTTGTGCCTTCCGGTGTTTTCCGACGCGACGACATCATCTACGCCAGATCTGATGCCGAGTCTGCATCACTCCTTTGTTCTGCACCTCGATTGTCGAGATCTTCAGTCTAATTCCGAGAGTTGGTTGCATAATCCGCCTATTCGTGTGCCGAGTAATGGTTTGGGTGCGCGATGGACTGATCACCATCCGACTACTCTTATCATTCGCTCTTGTACATTGAATCAGTGGATCCAGCAATTTTACTCCGTCCACGGAAGCTAGAGGTGGCTTTATTTGTTGATACCTCTACCTTCGACCTTTTGTTCCTGGAGTGTTCTCTCGACGATCACGGACAACGACCTCTTGTTAGTGGTGTCGCGATGATCTACCCGAAGCGAGAAGACGCAGATCGCCGACCTTCCTTCCGGTGCCATGAGGCGGATCTCGAGGGCGAGATCCATTGTTAGTGGTGTCGAATTGTGGCGCCCCACAAAACCACTACTAGAAAATCGCGTTGTTTTTGTGCATTGCATCATCATGACCGCATGCTCATGTCATCATGCCACATTGCATTTGTGCATCGTCATCATCTTGCATTTGCTTGCATAAAACTATTTTCGGAAAAACCTATTTTTGTTTTCTAAACGCCCCGTCTTTGTTCAAACACAAAACCCGGGCCTCCGGAATATTTGTTTTGTCTAACCGCGGTTTCGCAAAAGCCCTGTTTTAAGTAAATAAAATATTTAAGTATTTTAGGGGGTAGCCAGACTGGGCCGATCCGACCCAGTCGGCCACCCCAGTACAAAACCAGCCTACCCAAAAATCTATTCCTACCCAATCCTAATCTACCCAACCCCCTCCACCTCACCCCGACCAACCGCATCTTGCCTCCTCACCGTCCCCTCCACCTCATCCTCAGCTCAGCCACCTCACCAATCCACCAGCCACCACCCCACCTTCCCCAGGTCCCACCTTGCCCCCACCTCTCTCTCCCCTCGCTGAACCGAACCGCACACACACACGCATGCCTCACGCCCACTCCCCAACCCTCTCTCTCTGCCAACCGGTCCCACCGACCCAGCCGGCCCCACCCGCTCGGGCCACTCCCACCTGCCCCAGATCAAGCCGCCCCCACCTACCCTCGCGTCCCCGCTCGCGATCCTCTCTCCTCCCCGATTGCCGCTCGACCTCGCCAGGGACCCCGAGCCCGCCGCCGCTGTCGGCCCCCCTCCGACGCGTCCCCGCGAGCAAGGTCGCCGCTGGCCTCTGCTCCGCCTCCCCGCCGCCCTCTTCCCCTCGACCTCCTCCTCGAATCCGCCACCGAGCTCTGCGCCCCGCCGACCCCGCGCCTCCACGCCATTGCCGGCCGCGAGCCTGGCCTCCGTCCGCGGCCCCTACACCTCTGGCCCCGAGCGCCGCCGCTCCCGAGCAGCCCCGGCCTCGCCCCCTCGGCGCTGCCCCATCCCCACCACCTGCGCGTCCCCGGCAGCGCCCCGTCGAGCAGAGCCGCCTGGTCCCGCAAGGCTCTGCCCCTGCGCCGACCTCCCCGTCGGGTACTCGGTCGCCGCATCGCAACCTCTCCACCGGCCCCGCCGCTGAGCTTCCCCTGCAGCGCCGTCCCTGTCCTCCGGTCGTCTACCCCGTCTCGAGCACGTCCCCGCGTGTGCTTGTCGCACGTCCTGCTCTGGGTTTGCGGGGGATTTCAGTTCGGTTGCTGCAAGGAGGGAGCCGACATGCAGTTGGTACTTTCTGTTGTCGCGCTCTGTTCGAGAGCCACGGTTGAGCTGTTCATCCCTACCGTGTGTGTTGGAACTGCTTAAGCCTAATCAGGCGACCTGTCATCGTTCCTAGAAGGAATTCAAGACCGAACCGTAACAAGTTCCTCGATACCGTCGCCAAGATCTCCTCACGGACAAGACCAACCCGAAGACCGACAAAACCCCCGCCAAGATCTTCATCGAAACCCCGAGAATTCCGCCGCGGTACCCGGGAATCTCCTACTTGGAACCATCGGGCCACGTAAGACCATCGACGCCACACCCGAGTCCGGCACCGACACCCGACAACCTCAACATATGACGCCAAGGTCTTCTCCTCGGAATGACGAGTGCTCCTTCCTGGCTTCGAAGCCCGACCCCGTGGACCGACATGATCTCCTTCACGGATACGACAAGTACTCCCTCGAGGACGCCGAGTACTTCACCCCGGACACCGAGACCCTGGACGACAAGTTATCCTTCCCGGAAGCATTGACGCTCGTGCAACAAGATCTACTTTCCCGATCCGAAGACCCTAAATCCCGGAGTCCGAGAACGATCCTGTCGAACCCTGAACCCTGAGACCGAACCCCGAACCCCGAAAACCAAGTTCGCCGAACCCCAAAGTGTGACCTCTTTTCCGTGACCTATATTTTATAAATAATATAACTTGTTGCATTAAATCATTCATCTCGCATGCATATTTGTGGGTGTTTGGGGGCCTTATGCCGATTCACCATATAATTAAATATGGGGCCCATATGCGGGCAAATCTAGTCTCATATTGGCTCCATTTAAATTTGGGTAGCGAACCGGTAACTTATCTTGCCCTGTGATTACAACATTTAAATTGCGGGGTATCTAAACCACATGAACCTCCTAAATAAATGTCGGGACCCCGGTTCCGCTTAATATTGCCTAATTGCATCGCATCTTGCCATGCCATACATCATACATGCATCATGTTCGATCTTTTGCCATAGTATTAAATAGTGCATCCGGTGTTTATTCTAGTGTTTTGGTTCTTCGCGGATAAGGCCGTTGAGTTGATGCGAGTGTCGACCCGATCTTCGGATGAACCTTCGACAATGTTTTCAGGCGAGCATCTCCCCCTTTCTACCTATCTTCCTTTTATAGTATTTATTCCCTCCTGTTGATCTATTGCTATCTGTGATGCGATGTGCTAGCTTTCGTACCCGTGATATCCCTTGCAGCCTTATATTGCCTTGGACACATCCTACTACCTGTTGTTTGGTAGATAGTTGGACTTGCGCATCGTAGTCGCTTGCTCAAGTGTTGTTGCGTGTCGTCCAGTACCACAGTTGTTGGAGTGTTGCCGCATGTTTAAGGTTGGAGATGATCATGGCTTTCATTATCATTTACTTTACTTACTGTTTAACAACTAAAATTGAAGTAGGTAAGCAGAGGCACAGGTGGGCAATAGATGTTATTTGGTTGTTAACTGTCCACTTGTGTCCCGTAGGACCCCGAGTACTTGATACCTGTTCCTTGAATATTCGCGCTATCCACATCCGGGAGGATTATGGGACCCCCCTGAGCCAGAGCTTGATTCATTCTTATTTCTTGGGCCACAAACTAGTTTGAGGTTTTATTTACTATCCTGTACTTATGCCATGCTTTACTGCTTTATTTACGATTGTGCGAGGAGCACCTGTACTGTTTAGGATCGGGACACGATTTCGCGGTATCGACAAGCCCAGTTTTGGGTTCCCAGTCGTTTACAGCCGTCCACCCAAACCTCGGGTCCGTCTTGGAGTCAGCTAACTTCGTTGCGGGTGTACTCCAAGGGGTGGCCCCCTGAAATATTTCCGAATCCTGTGATTGCTTTGTCGTGAAAGCCTCGTTGGGTTTTGATTTGGTTTTTCCGAGGTTGATCGAGTGTGTGTTGCTATTTTTGCACCCCTGCAGGGTAAAACTTTCTGAAAGTCGTGTCCGCGGTTATGGACGACTTGGAGCACAGTATCTCGATCATAGACAACTATAACTAAAGTAGTGCTATAAATTTGACTTTATAATGACTAGTAATCAGCTTTACTATAATGGAATGGCTAAATAAAACTACCAACAATTGCTTGTTTGGGTTGTCGCTTGCGACCATTGTATCTGACTAGTAAGTATTGCAACTATAACGGAATGGCTAAATAAAAGTACCAACAACTGCTGGGTTTTGGATTATCTCATGCTAATTGTATCTGACTAGAAAGTGTTGCAACTACAACGGAACGGTTAAATAAAATTGCCCACTGCTTATTATATCAGGATGATTATCTATACTTGACTAGTAATTGCTGCAACGATAACTGAATAAATAAAACTGCCAACTGTGTGAGTTCCTCGGTTGACTTCCTCGTTTGGTCTCGAGGGGGAAATACCAGGATGGGTATGTTTGGTGGTAGTATCAGGTTGGATTCGGATAGGTCTTTCTTATCCCTCTCTGGTAGCCACAGTTATATCGAGTCTCTATAGGTTGTTTAGTGCATGCCGCGCTGCCGCTCAGCCCACCATACCTATGTAGGCGAGGACCGCCGAATTCTAGCCTCGCCGTGTACTGGCCTCAGTACTGACGCTCCTCTTTTTCCTTTGCCCTTTGTCGGCACCCCTTTTGTTTAAGCAGGTTTTGAGATCGACGTCGTTAGCAGGGTTACCCTTCCGGCTTGGCCTGGGCAGGGTTATGGACGCCATTGGTTATTCTTCAGGGCTCTTAGCCCCATTTGCATCTTGTCCGTAGTCGGACGCTCTGTCATTTTCAAGGTGATTTGGATCTTTGTATATTATATCTGTATTCTTGACTCATTGAGTCGCTATTGTATATATATCTGTTCTGTGGGTCCCATCGAGGACTGTTGTGTAATGTTATTACTTCGTTTTCCACCCGCACGAAAGTGCCTGGTGGGAACCTTTGAATCGTTTCTATGCGGGTTTGGCGGGAAGCGCTGAAACTTGCATAGGGTCGATTCTGAGGGTGTTACAGTGATCAATTACACTTAATTGCTCACTGTGCTCATTTGATTATATGATGCTAGTGGCTTTGTAGTGTTGATTCTAGTTGGTAATTGATCTTGGCCAATATGGTAATATTACTGTGGAATCTTACTGATGGTGTTGGTGATTTGTGGGTTCATCTACTATCAATACACTAGTACTGTCAGTACCACTGTTAGTGATTACTCACTATATCTACAAATGTTAGCTTGTATGGTTCTAAACAAACTGAGCTTAATCATTTTACTTTAGTGATGCTCTGAAGATGTATAGATAAGCTTGATGATCATTTCTGGGGTTTGATCTCAGGAAGATGATATTCAATGGCTTGCCACTTTATTTGTGATAACTAAGTAATGGTTTTGCTTGGATTTTAGAACTTGTTCTTGTGACACCATCTTAGTATGGCACACAAGTTGTTGGGTTCTACTACTGGGCTTAAATCTGACTGTGCTTGAAATTTGGTAAATGCCAAAAATAAGTTGAATCATAACTGCCTATGATGTTGGTCTAAGGCATAGGAACTACTTTCCTATCTTGTTGTCCTTTATAGAAATGTTCTGGGATTATAATTGGTTACTGGATCTTGAATCCTAGTTGGTGAAATGATTCGTATGCTTCTTAGGTTGTATGGATCCATAAGGTCTATGAATTCTGAGGTGCTACTCCTTTTAAGAGATGTGCCCAGAATTCCAGATCTTGGCTATGTTTATTCTTAGAGGATGGAATATAGATTTATAGTTAGGATCAATGAGGTTGGTCTGAGATCTTGGTTTGATCTGTATAGTTTACTTATGGCTTTTGTATTCCAAAAATCCTCTATGATGGATTCACCCCACTTGGGTGTTTTCTGAGATATTTAGATGTAAAACAACACATGAATCTATATTTAGATAAGATAGGCAGATCATGTGAGGGTTTTATTTCACTCACCACAATAGTTGATTTTTCTGGTGTTGTGGCTGGTTGGTTTGGTTGGCTGGATCTTGCTGATGATGCTACTAGCTGGATCTTGTCTTTCTCCTTCTGGTGCTGTAACTTGGCCTTGATCTTTCCCTTCACCTCCTAGCTCATGTAACTTGGCCTTGCTGTCCACCTGATCCACCCCTCCTTATGTCACCATCTGGTGGTACTAGGATGATCTTGTGTGTGGTTTTGCTGGTCATTTGCTTGGATTTGATAGGCTTGGTGTGCTGTTTGAGAAGGAGAGAATGAGCTGCAGGAAGCTTGTGCCACGGTTGAGCTCTCCCTTTTGCTTGTGTAGCTGCTACTGCTATGTTGATAGCTCTGACCATGCATTTAGGTAATTGTGCTGCATGTGTGCTTGGTACACAGTTTGGATCAGATCGATGAGGTGTTTTACCTTTTTATCTTTAGCATTTGTCCCTCATGGTGAAACTTGCCCCTCTTGCTTGCTGTGAAAATCTGTTTTGTGGCTTATTTATGATGAAAGAACACATTCTTTCATATTGGTGAAACTTGCCCCTTTTAACAATGCTCAACGATGTAACATGAGAAGTGCACCTCACTGCTCTCTACTGAGAGTATCCTAACAACTAATCTTTATTTTCCTTTTGTTTTGTTTTGCATTTTGTTGCAGGTACAAGGTCTGGTGTTTCATGATTTATTGATTCATTTGTAAAGATTGTGTAATATCTTATTTTATTCCTTTTGTAATTATTTTGTAAATGTTTATTATTTAAATATTGATGGTTGATATTTCTTTTCTGTAATGAATCTTTTCATTAATGGAATGAATTTCTCTTTGTAAACTGTTTATGAAATAAAGATAAAGAATAAGAATTCATTTCTTATTACTTTACTTTGAATTCTATTATTTATTATTCTCTTATTATTATAATAAATGATATTACTATATTAGTTTATAATTCATTAAAAAAATAACAATTCTAAATCTTTAAATATAAATTCAAATTACAAATTTGAATTTAAATTCTCTCTTTCAAAACACACTTATCCAAAAACATCATGTCAGAATTTATAAAGATCACTCCTAATAGCTATCTCTACACACCGAGAGTGAAAGAAACTCTAATCACTTTAGGTTTTTAGTTTGGCAAAAAATTTACCCACATTTTATAGATGAATGCATGCATATGAACAAATTCCTAATTCTACCCTTCGTGGTTTCCTAAATGCTGGAATGTTACAGCCTTCCCCCCTTAAATTAAACTTCGTCCCAAGTTTGCTGAAGTGTACCTGAATAGTTCCGGATAGGCTTCTCTTAAGTCATCCTCTTTCTCCCAGGTGGCTTCTCTCTCGGGGTGATGCTCCCATTGTACTTTATAGTACTTTATTGCCTTATTTCTCAATCTTTTTCTAGTTCTCTTCCATAATTTTGTAGGGTTTCTCAACATAAGATAAATCTGCTTTTAATTCCACTTCTTGATGTGTGATTGCCTCATCAGGAACCTTAAGACATTTCCGGAGTTGTGATACATGGAAAACATTGTGAACTTGATCCAATCTTGGTGGTAACTCTAAAGCATGAGCTATAGTCTTGTTCTGACTCAGTACTTTGAATGGTCCTATATATCTGGGACTCAATTTCCCCTTAACTCTGAACCTCTTAACTCCTTTCATTGGGCTTACTTTGAGATATACTATATCTCCTACTTCAGGATGCCATGATCTTCGACTTTGATCTGCATAACTTTTCTGTCTACTTTCAGCTATTTTCAATCTATCCTTGATTACATCGATGATATCTTTCCTTTCCTTGATATAGTCTGGTGAAAATTCTTCCATAGAGTATTGGTGATCTACATTTCCTTCCATAGAGTACTTGATATGGAGCTGCCTCCAGACTACTCTGATAGTTGTTGTTGTAGGAAAATTCTGCTAGTAGATGATCTTCCGACGAACCTCCAAAATCTAATGCACAAGCCCTAAGCATGTCTTCCAATATTTTATTGGTTCTTTCAGTCTGTCCCCCAGTTTCTGGATGATATGCTGTGCTGAAATCTAACTTTGAACCAAGTGCTTCATGTAATTGTTTCCAAAATGCTGAAGTAAACACAGATCCTCTATCAGTTATGATCTTCTTGGGCACTCCGTGCTTACTTACTATTTCCTTGATATAAACTTCTACTAACTACTCGGCATTATCTTTCTCATTTATCGGAATAAAATGTGCACCCTTAGTAAGTCTATCAACAATCACCCATATCATATCCTTCCGTTTTGGTGTCATGGGTAATCTTGTGATGAAATCCATAGCAATTTCCTCCCATTTCAACTCTTGAATTTCCAAAGGTTGTAAGGTCCTGCTGGACTTTGATGTTCAGATTTCCCCTTTGGCAAGTATGGCATTCTGACCCATATTTTGCAATGTCTCTTTTCATGTTATTCCACCAGAATAATTCTTTCAAATCCATGTACATCTTGGTACTTCCTAGATGAATGGATTATGGTGTCTCATGTGCCTCTTGGAGTATTACTTCACGAATTTCTGACACATCTTGAAAACAAAGACGATCTTGGAACCACAAAGATCAATAATCTCCTAAGCGAAAAACGGATGCTTGACCTTGAGATATCCTTCAAATTTCTTCAGCAATAAAAGTATCTTCAACTTGATGTGTAAAAATTTCATGCCTGAGGTCACTATTCTGTTCTACAACTACCCTCATGGTAGCTAATCCTCCAAGAATCTTTGTTCTTATAAATTGAAGTTCCAACCTCTCCAAATCCATCTGTAGCTCTTTTGGTAGTTCTCGATTGATAGGCTGAATATCTGTGCTCTTTCGGCTTAAAGCATCTGCTACAACATTGGCCTTTCCAGGGGTATTGATTATCAGATCATAATCTTTGATTAGCTCTAACCAACGCTTCTGTCTCATATTCAATTCCTTTTGAGCGAAGAAATATTTGAGACTTTTGTGGTCAGTGTATAACTCACACCTTGCTCCATAGAGAAAATGCCTCCATCCTGTCAAGGCAAAGACTACTGCTGCTAACTCCAAATCATGTGTTGGATAATTGACCTCATGCGGTTTTAGTTGTCTTGATCTGTAATCAATTACTTTATTATCTTGCATTAACACACAACCCAAACCTTCTTTGGACGCATCACAATATTCTGTATAATCCTTTCCTGTTTAAGAACTGCTAAAATTGAGGCGGTAGTTAATCTAGTCTTTAACTCCTGAAAGCTTGCTTCACACTTCTCCTCCCAGATGAATGGTGTGTTCTTTCTTAGCAATTTGGTCATTGGTCCAGCTATCTTGAACAAACCTTCAATGAACCTCCGATAATGACCAACCATACCCAAGAAACCTCAGATTTGCTTCATATTGGTTGGTGTAGTCCACTCTAATACTGATTAAACTTTGGATGGATTTATAGCAATCCCATCCTTACTGATCACATGACCAAGGAATTCTACCTCATCCAACCAAAATTCACACTTACTAAACTTAGCATAAAGCTTATGTTCTCTTAAGATCTGCAATGCTATTCTCAAATGATCTGCATGCTCTTCCTTATCCTTTGAATATATCAAAATATCATCAATAAACACTATGACAAACTTGTCCAAGTACGGCATGAAGATTTGTTCATCAGATTCATGAATATTGCTGGTGCATTGGTCAAACCAAACGGTACGACAAGATACTCATGGTGTCCGTACCTTGAGACAAATGTTGTCTTTGGAACATCTTCTGGTTTGATCTTTATCTGGTGGTATCCTGATCTTAGATCAATCTTGGAAAATACTCCACCTCCCTTTACTTGATCAAACAGATCTTGAATTCTTGGAAATGGGTACTTATTCTTGATGGTAACATTGTTGAGATTTCTATAGTCCCCACACATCCTTTGTCCTCCATCTCTTTTATCTACAAAGATCAGTGGAGTTCCCCATGGAGATACACTTTCTTGAATGAATCCCTTCCTAGCTAAATCATCAATTTTTTCTTTAAGATCTTTTAATTCTTTCGGACCCATCTTGTATGGTGCTTGAGCTATTGGTGCTATACCCGGAATTAGATCAATAGTGAACTCTATTTCCCAATCTGGTGGCATTCCTGGTAATTCTGCTAGGAAAACATCTTGGAATTCATTTACTACAGGAATATCCTCCAACTTGACCTCCTTCATTGAGTTCAACTGAAGATCTACCATGATATGACTATGCTTATCTTCCTGATATACTATCCATGCTCCGCTTGGAGTCTTGATTGAGACAGTTTTATTCTCACAATTAATCTGAGCCCCATGTTTAGTCATCCAGTCCATACCCAGTACTACTTCAATTCCCTTCAAAGGAATCACATAAAGGTCCGCAAAATATGTACATCCATAGATCGAGATAACCTGATCTTGTTTAATGTGGCGTACAACTACATTCCCCCTGTCGTCACTACGGTCATAGGGTTTTCTAACGCTGCCCTTCTAATCCCGAATTTATCATAGAATTCTTCAAAAATGAATGAAGTAGTTGCACCGGTATCAAATAGAAATTTTCCGGGATTGGTAAGGATATTGAGTGTACCTATCAATGCATGCTCGGATTTATCCACCTCCTCCAAGGTTGCACAATTCAGCTTCCCGGTAGGCCTGCTATTGGGGATATGCTATATGGGTATCCTCATAGCATGTCCTCTATCCGGATAACCCGGGTGGCCCACAGTTGGTAGCATGGCCTATGGCCTGCTGGTCGGCCCAGTTAGATGGATCCAAAAGGGAGGCCCATGCCGGATAAAGGAAGGCTACGGAGGAGTCACCGACGTACTCGGATCCTTGGAGTGCAAGACACGCTAGACTGATTGTAGGC
This sequence comes from Avena sativa, assembly GCA_916181665.1. NCBI lineage: Eukaryota > Viridiplantae > Streptophyta > Magnoliopsida > Poales > Poaceae > Avena > Avena sativa. Next base: position 188,963,447 of record OV702284.1, on the reverse strand, counting down.
AGTGTAGGACTCTGTAACCTGTCCGGCTAGGACTATTCCCTGTAACCCTAGGACCTGACGATTATATAAGTCAGGCCTATGGGAGCCTTTAGGGCGCAATCTCAGATAACCTAGTGTCGACTACGACGCACCTCGCACAGCGAACCAATCCCTGTAACTCGGCGTATTGCCATTATAGTGATTTATAGCAGGAGTAGGATTCCGCCACCGTCGTGCGATCTGAACCTGGGTAAGCTGTGTTACCTCGTACCCATCAACCATCTGCCTGCCCCCACGTCTCTAAACACGCATTGTGAGGACCCCTCCATGGTGTACTCGCCGGTAATACCACGACAGTTGGCGCCCACCGTGGGTCAAGAGGCGCTTCAGGATCTTCAGCGGGCGAGGACCAAGATCTTCGCGGGAATCGGCGAGACCGTAGCCATCGGTCATGTTCTATTCTCCGGCAATGTTTCGATCGTCCCTCCCGACGAATTCTAGATCCCGGCGAAGACGAACCCTCCTCGATGCTCGATCGTCCCCATCAGAGACATCCACCTCTTCATTGGCGAAACCGACTCGGGCACTAGTTCCCTACGGGCAGGATATGTTCGCGGAAGGATCGATGTCGACTCTCTCTTCGGAGTTTGCCGTCAAAGATCGGAAAAATTCAAGACCCGCGCGGACCGCCTATGGGCAGGATACATTCGCGGAAGGATCGATGTTAGATCTCTCTTCGGAGTTTGCAAGCAAAGATCACAAAAATTCAAGGCCCACCCAAACCGCCCTTGTGCAGGATATAGCGGTGGAAGATCACTGCAAGTCCGCCGACTTCGTCTACGCATCTAGGCAGCAGAGATCCAAGTTCGTCGGCTTGGTTACCATCTTTGATCTAGCGCATTGCTTTCAAAGAGAGGGTGAAAACCCCCGCGATTACCTTGCTAGGTGGCTCCGTATACGGGCCAATCGGGCGCATTACCCCAATGATGATGCCATGTATCACTTTGTGGAAGGACTGGACCAGGGTACGCTTCTCCTGCATTATCTAAGGCGGCAGCAGGCTTCAGGACGCCTCATTTTCGAAAGCATGGTGAACACCGTCAACAACTACGCGGAGGCTGAAGAGGTAGCTCAGGCGGCTCCTACGCTCACTGATGGAGCTCCACCGATTCATCCACCGCCACCACCGCCTCCGGCCGCCATCGCCGTAGTAGCACCACCACTTCCATTCATCGTCGCACCTGTTGCACCTCCACCCCCCGTCATCGAGGAAGCCCTGGAACCCACCGACTCTGTGATTGACGTGCTCTACATCGACTTCAGTGCAGACTCGGAGGAGATAGATTTTAGACTGGAGGAGCTAGACACTGCCATGCAGGAGATGGAGGAGGAGTACACGCGTGACGAACATGCCAACAACACCGTCACGTCCCGGGAGGTGTTCGTCGCCTCTGGGACGACGATGGAAGAAGATCAACCCGGACGAGCTCCGCTTACATCTCTGGAAAAGGGGAAGGGACCACCTGTTGCTGCTGACAATGGTCGCGCAAAGTCCATGCACCCTCTGCCTAACCCAGTGCAACAGCCGCAGGAACTCGGCACCGGACCAAGCAACAGCAACACCGCAAACCCACCGCCTCCGACATCTACGTATGTTGCTGCCCAAGTTACTCCAGCTGATAGAGTGATGTACGGCAATCTCCTCGTCGAGCCATTGACCGTAGCTCATATACGGAACGTGACCCAGCTTGACGAGAAGCGCCAGCAGCTGCTGGAGGAAGCACAGGCCATCGCGGAGCAAGGTGCAAAGCTAGATCGAGATCTGGCCAATGCGCAGAAGTCAATAGAGAAAGCTAGAGCATTGGAGGCCGAGTACAAGACTCTTCTACAGCAGCAGAAGGCCAATAAAGCTCTGGCTCGTGTCATCAATGATCCTGGTGTGCGACGAAACCTAGGATGGGCTCCCCCGAAGCCGGCACAAGCCAAGCCATACATTGACAGTGAAGGAAGGCAGGTGATGCCCACTCCTCTCCTCATCCTCGCAATCGCCAAGACCCTTCTGGAGCAGGATAGATCACCTGAAGCGGTGGACCAGGTCTATGACCTAGTGACCAAGGTGGTAAAACAATAGTAAAAGGCCACCTCTCAAAGGCTTGAGTCTGACCCAGTGTTTTGCTAGTCTAGCCAGCATAAGCCGCCAAGGGACAGATCTCCTCTTGATGTCGGGTCTCAGACGGGTTTGTTAGAACGAAGACGGAGGGATACACGCAACAGGAAGGATGCTATCCCCATATCCTCCGACCACGGAGGTAAGGCCCAACCTTGTCGCCCATCGCCACCGCCCCGCTCACCCCGACATCGTGAAGAAACCAAGGCTCAACATCGTACGGATATGCCCCCACCAAGGGAGAGTGGCATCGTCATCTGCGACGACGCGGAGCAGACCCGTCATGACAGAGAGCGCAACCAGGGACACAAGAGCAGGTCACGCCATGACCCTCCGCGTCCGACAAGCAACCGCGACAAGCGTAAGGCGTCACAGGACGGTAAAATCAAGAAAGCTAACCCACCGCCACCTCGGCCTCCTTCGCCACCTAGCATCCACCATGGCGGAGAGGGTCCGCGTCGTTCACTCAGCCCTTCCCCTGGTGCAAGAAGAAAAGAAGCCAGAGTCATACGAAGCACGCTCGCGTATAGACAAGATCCACGAGGCCCGGGAAGGACCATACCTGGGACCACGTTTCTTTGGACCTGTGATACGGTCCACAACCTACCCCAAAGGTTTCCGGATTGACAAGACGAACAAGCCCTATGACAGCACCGCCAAGCCAGCTACATGGTTGCAGGACTACGGTAACACGGTGGAGATAGCCGGGGGTAACCCCAACATCGCCGTCAAGTACCTCCCATTGATGTTAGAGGGCACGACCCGTCAATGGATTGATGACTTGCCGGAAAAATCCATCTGCAATTGGTTGGACATGCAAGAAGCGTTCACCAAGAACTTCGAGGGTACGTACAAATGTCCCTGCACTGTTGGCGATCTACAACGGTGCGTGCAAGAGAAAGACGAGACATCTCGCGCCTACCTCTTCCGCTGGCTAGATATGAAAAATTCCTGCGCAGGAGTGCACGCTCAGACCGCCATGGCCGCCTTCATAGATGGGTTGGAAAGGGGCATGCTGCTCCGACATAAGCTGAAGCGCTTGCAGGACAATCACCAACTAGACTTGAACCAGATGATTTAGTTGGCCAGTGAGTTCGCAGCTGCCGACAACGACGCTCGTGGCTCTCTGTCGGCAATGGCCTTTCCTACTCAAGCTCAGAGGAACAACAACACAAAGCGGAAAACCGCACCAGAAGAAAAGCAAACTCCTGACATGGTCGCTATGACTTTCGCAGGCCAAGGTGACGGCGGACAACGTGGCCGAGGATGGGGAGCTGGTCGTGGGCAGTAGTGAGGAAGTGAAACTACCTCGGAAGTGCTCCGTGTTCCCCAAACCTACGAGGAGTACTGCGATATGCCATGCCTCGTACAACTCGATGTCAATGGCAAGGCCACCCACACCAATCGCCAGTGAAAGTTCGTCAACGACCTCAAGGAGGACCCGGAGTCCGGCTACAAGCAAAGTAGGAAGAACAGAACACGAGGAAAGGGCAAGGGGAAGAAGAAGAAGGAGGAGTCCAAGGATTCAAGTGACATGGACGAGGACATTGACCCCAAGCACGCCGCAAAGAGCGATGGAAAAGGAAAGAACCCCTTCGAGAAGAAGGCGGCAGTTTTCCACACTTTCCTTGGCACTCCCACCGTCCGACAACGGAAGACCTCCATGAGGATACTAATGGCTACTCTCCCCCAGTTCCCAGTTCCTGCGCTGGTAAGAGATTCCAATTACTTGGGACAGGAAGGATCACCCAGACCTCATCCCTACAGAGAACCAATACGCCATGGTCATCAACCCCTTGATTGACGTTAATGAGTTCACCAAATGTATGGTGGATAGTGGAAGCAGCATCATCATTATGTACCTGGATACACTGCAGAAGATAAACTTGACGGAGGCAAACCTAAGGCAGACCAACACCATCTTCCATGGCGTAGTTCCTGGTCGGGAGGCTCGGTCCCTTGGGTGCATCACACTTCTGGTCGCCTTTGGTGATGTTAATAATTACCTCCAAGAGCACATGACCTTCGAGGTGGTCGCGACATATTCCACACCTTCATGGCCAAGCCATGCTTCGTCTACAACAAACTCAAGATACCCGGACCAAACGGTGTCATAATGTGGCATCCCGCAAAAACCACTACTAGAAAATCGCGTTGTTTTTGTGCATTGCATCATCATGACCGCATGCTCATGTCATCATGCCACATTGCATTTGAGCATCGTCATCATCTTGCATTTGCTTGCATAAAACTATTTTCAGAAAAACCTATTTTTGTTTTCTAAACGCCCCGTCTTTGTCAAACACAAAACCCGGGTCTCCGGATTATTTTGTTTTGTCTGCTATCGGTTTGCAAAAGCCCTGTTTTAAACAAATAAAATATTTAATTATTTTTTTAATGGGGGCAGCCAAACCGGGCCGATCCGACCCAGTCGGCCACCCCCAGAATAAACGGTCCACCTAAACCTATTCCCACCCAATCCTAGTCTACCCACCAACCAGTGCCCTCCACCTCACCTTCCCTCCACCTCATCACACCCACCGCCACCTCATCAATCCACCAGCCCCCTCCCCCTCTCTCCTCTGCCCACACCCACACACAGCCCCTCCTACCCCTCTCCCTTACACCCCGGCCCCACCGCCTGGGCCGACCCTCACCACCCGCCTGCCCCAACCGGTCAACCCCACTCCCTGCCTCCCGGGCCCCACTTCTCCTGGCCCCGCGTGGCCCGCTCCCCCACCAACCCCGCTCCTCCCTCCTCTCTCTCCCCTCACCTCTCTCCCCCGACCACGACGCACCGCCGCCTGGGCCTCCCTCCTCCCCAACCTCTCCCTGAGCCGCGAGCTCCCCGCCGGCCTCGCCCCGCCTCCGGCCGCACCCTTTCACCTCCCTCCTCCGCCCGCACGCGGACCCCCCTCGTCGCCGGCTCCTCCTCCTCGCCGCCCACGCGACCCCTCCCCTTCTCCTCCTCCGGCGAGCCGCCGCCGTCTCCGAGCTCCCCGCCGGCCGTCTGCGAGCCCGGCCCCGCCTCCAACCTCGAGCCCCGCCGGACCCGAGCACCTCCCCGCCGCCCGCGGCCTCCTCTCCCGCCGCCTCCGGCCGCGTCGCCCCCTCACCGCGTCCCCGGCCGCCAACGAATACCCTCCTCCGCGCCCTCTTCCCCCGGTCCCGACGACGACGGCCCTCCTCCCGCCGCTCGGGCTCGCCCCGCCGACGATCGTCGCCCCGCCACCGGCCGCCGCCCCCGACCCGCCTGCTCCGTCGGCCTCTCCTGCGCTCTTCTGCGCCTCTCCTCCGACCGCCAAGCTCGCAGGGCCCCGCCGCGCTCTCCTCCGGACGTCGCCGCCCGCTCGAGTCACGCCGGGCCTCTCCCTCCTCAAGCTCGGCAACCGCCCGCTGCCAACCGTTCCTCCCCGCGAGCTCCCTTCGTCGCCCTTCCCGCACGTCCCCTGTTCCCTGCCTGGGCCCCACCTCGCAGACCCACCATCTCCTTCCTAAGAGCTCGCACGCGTCCTTTGTCTCTAGGTGAATCCTTGTTGTACCTGGTGTATGTATCGCCCGCGTGGTCGAGGCCGTGACCGTCAAAGTTTCTGCCGGTTGGCTTCGTGGGACACCATGTCAGCAACACCGACAAGATCAGCCACCGCTGGACCCCAAGATCTACACCTTGGATTCGATGCCTCAGAGCCGCTCCCGAAGACCGATCACGGATCCGGTGGCCGAGACCCTGAACTCGGAGGTCCTCTCCACGCAACGCCAAGTACGCCGACATGGAATCGACCAGTTCGCCGAGAACCGCTCCCGGACCCGATGACCGCCAAGATCGCCACCGGTACGACAAGCACTTCGCCGCAGAACGCCAAGTTCTTCGTCCCGAACGCCAAGACCGACCCAAAACACGGACCCGACAAGATCTGCGCGACGACAAGATCGACCGCGTGGAACCAAGATCTCCGGCACGTCACGACAAGTTCTCCTCTTGTATCCGAACCTCGTCGAACCCTGAACCCCGAGACCGACCCCGAACCCTCGGAACCCCAAGATCTTCGACCCTAATGTGTGACCCTTATCCGAGAACCCTATTTTTATAAATGCCATCTATATAATTGTTGCATATAAATTGTTCATGCATGCATACTTGTCTGTGGTTTGGGGGCTTTATGCCGATTCACCTTATAATTAAATATGGGGCCCATATGCGGGCAAATTTAGTCTTATATTGGCCTCATTTAAATTTGTGTAGCGAACCGGTGATATATTTTACCATGTTAAGACAACATTTAAAGTGCGGCGTATCTGAACAACTTAAACCTAATAATTAATTGTCGGGACCCCGGTTCCGCTTAATCTTGCCTAATCGCATCGCACCTTTTCCATGCCATGCATCATACATGCATCATGCCCGATCTTTTGCCGTAGTATTAAATATTGCATCCGGTGTTTCTTCTAGTGTTTTGCTTCTTCGCGGATTAGGCCGATGAGTTGATGCGAGTGTCGACCCGAGCTTCGGATGAACCTTCGACAATGTTTTCAGGCGAGCATCTCCCCCTTTCTACCTATCTTACTTTTATAGTATTTATTCCCTCCTGTTGATCTATTGCTATCTGTGATGCGATGTGCTAGCTTTCGTACCCGTGATATCCCTTGCAGCCTTATATTGCCTTGGACACCTCCTATTACCGTTGTTTGGTAGATAGTTGGACCTGCGCGTCGTAGTCGCTTGCTCAAGTGCTGTTGCGTGTCGTCAAGTACCACAGTTGTTGGAGCTTAGTCGCATGTTTAAAGTTGGAGATGGTCTTGCCTTTATTTATCGTTCACTTTAATTACTGTTTAACAACTAAAATTAAAGTAGGTAAGCAGAGGCACAGGTGGGCAATAGATGTTATTTGGTTGTTAACCTTCCAATTGTGTCCCGTAGGACCCCGAGTACTTGATACCCGTTCCTTGAATATTCGCGCTATCCACATACGGGGAATTATGGGACCCCCCTGAGCCAGAGCTTGATTCATTCTTATTTCTTGGGGCCACAAACTAGTTTGAGGTTTTATTTACTATCCTGTATTATGCCATGCTTTACTGCTTTATTACGATTGTGCGATGGATATCACACTGTACTGTTTAGGAAAGCGGAGTGTTTTCGCGGTATCGACAAGCCCAGTTTTGGGTTCCCAGTCGTTTACAGCCATTGACGCAAACCTTGAGTCCGTCTCGGAGTCAGCTAGCTTCGTTGCGGGTGTACTCCATGGGGTGGCCCCCTGAAATATTTCTGAATCCTGTGATTGCTTTGTCGTGAAAGCCTCGTTGGGTTTGGTTTGGTTTTTCCGAGGTTGATCGAGTGTGTGTTGCTATTTGTGCACCCCTTCAGGGTAAAACTTTCTGAAAGCCGTGTCCGCGGTTATGGACGACTTGGAGCATAGTATCTCGATCATAGACAACTATAACTAAAGTAGTGCTATAAATTTGACTTTATAATGACTAGTAATCAGCTTCACTATAATGGAATGGCTAAATAAAACTGCCAACAATTGCTTGTTTGAGTTTTCGCTTGCGACCATTGTATCTGACTAGTAAGTATTGCAACTACAACGGAATGGCTAAATAAAAGTACCAACAACTGCTGGGTTTTGGGAATATCTCATGCTAATTGTATCTGACTAGTAAGTGTTGCAACTATAACGGAATGTTTAAATAAAAGTGCCCACTGCTTATATTATCAGGATGACTAACTATACTTGACTAGTAATTGCTGCAACGATAACTGAATAAATAAAACTGCCAACTGTGTGAGTTCCTCGGTGGACTTCCTCGATTGGTCTCGAGGGGAAATACCAGGATGGGATTGTTTGGTGTAAGATTCAGGTTGGATCCGGATAGGTCTTTCTTATCCCTCTCTGATAGCCGACAGTTATATCGAGTCTCTATAGGGTGTTTAGTGCGTGCTGCCGCTGCCGCTTCAATCCACCATACCTGTGTAGGCGAGGACCGCCGAATTCTAGTCTGGCCGTGTACTGGCCTCAGTACTGACGCTCCTCTTTTTCCTTTGCCCTTTGTCGGCACCCCTTTTGTTTAAGCAGGTTTTGAGATCGACGTCGTTAGCAGGGTTACCCTTCCAGCTTGGCCTGGGCAGGGTTATGGACGCCATTGGTTATTCTTCAGGGCTCTTAGCCCCATTTGCATCTTGTCCATAGTCGGACGCTCTATCATTTTCAAGGTGATTTGGATCTTTGTATATTATATCTGTATTCTTGACTCATTGAGTCGCTGTTGTGTATATATCTGTTTTGTGGGTCCCATCGAGGACTGTTGTGTACTGTTATTACTTCGTTTTCCACCCGCACGAAAGTGCCTGGTGGGCACCTTTGAATCGTTTCTATGCGGGTTTGGCGGGAAGTGCTGAAACTTGCATAGGGTCGATTCTGAGGGTGTTACAGAGTGGTATCAGAGCTCAGCAGTTGTGATACCCCACAAGTCCAGCCTGTAGGATAACCTAGCTAACGGCCGAAGTAGAGTGTCAAAACTATTTTTGCCAAATCGGTTGGATAGTTCTGATTAGGTCTGATTTTACTCCTTACCCCTCTACTATTCTCCTCTCACCTCTGCGTGTTTTGAATCCGCTCTCTTCTCTCTCTTCGAGTCCAGGATTTCTCGTGGTTGGGTTCCGTCGTACCTTCAGGATTTCGCTTCCTCCTTTGGTAACGGTGTTGCTACATCTAGTCTTCATGTTGTCCAAGGAATCCTTCGTCTGGTGGACTTCTCTTTGTTCCTTCTCGTGCCTTCCGGTGTTTTCCGACGCGACGACATCCTCTACTCCAGATCCGATGCAGAGTCTGCATCACTCCTTTTGCTTCTGAACCTCGTTGGTCAAGATCTTCAGTCTGAATTCCGAGAGTTGGTTGCATAATCCGCCTATTCGTGTGCAGAGTAATGGTTTGAGTGCGGGATGGAGTAGCTACCATACCACTACTCTTATCATTCGCTCTTGTACATTGAATTGGTGAATTAATGTGATTTTACTCCTTCCGCAAAAGTTAGAGGTGGCCTTACCTTTAACTTCGTCTGTTGGTTATCCGGAGTGTTCCCTCGACGAACGTGAGAAACAATCCTTTGTTGGTGGTGTCGCTGATTTCAAGATGAAGAAGGAACCCTCGTTAGTGGTGTCGCGAGGATCTACACGATGCGAGAAGAATCAGATCGCCGACCTCCCTTCCGGTACCATGAGGCGGATCTCGAGGGCGAGATCCATTGTTAGTGGTGTCGAATTGTGGCATCCCGCAAAAACCACTACTAGAAAATCGCGTTGTTTTTGTGCATTGCATCATCATGACCGCATGCTCATGTCATCATGCCACATTGCATTTGAGCATCGTCATCATCTTGCATTTGCTTGCATAAAACTATTTTCGGAAAAACCTATTTTTGTTTTCTAAACGCCCCGTCTTTGTCAAACACAAAACCCGGGTCTCCGGATTATTTTGTTTTGTCTGCTATCGGTTTGCAAAAGCCCTGTTTTAAACAAATAAAATATTTAATTATTTTTTAATGGGGGCAGCCAAACCGGGCCGATCCGACCCAGTCGGCCACCCCCAGAATAAACGGTCCACCTAAACCTATTCCCACCCAATCATAGTCTACCCACCAACCAGTGCCCTCCACCTCACCTTCCCTCCACCTCATCACACCCACCGCCACCTCATCAATCCACCAGCCCCCTCCCCCTCTCTCCTCTGCCCACACCCACACACAGCCCCTCCTACCCCTCTCCCTTACACCCCGGCCCCACCGCCTGGGCCGACCCTCACCACCCGCCTGCCCCAACCGGTCAACCCCACTCCCTGCCTCCCGGGCCCCACTTCTCCTGGCCCCGCGTGGCCCGCTCCCCCACCAACCCCGCTCCTCCCTCCTCTCTCTCCCCTCACCTCTCTCCCCCGACCACGACGCACTGCCGCCTGGGCCTCCCTCCTCCCCAACCTCTCCCTGAGCCGCGAGCTCCCCGCCGGCCTTGCCCCGCCTCCAGCCGCACCCTTTCACCTCCCTCGTCCGCCCGCACGCGGACCCCCCTCGTCGCCGGCTCCTCCTCCTCGCCGCCCACGCGAACCCGCCCCTTCTCCTCCTCTGGCGAGCCGCCGCCGTCACCGAGCTCCCCGCCGGCCGTCTGCGAGCCCGGCCCCGCCTCCAACCTCGAGCCCCGCCGGACCCGAGCACCTCCCCGCCGCCCGCGGCCTCCTCTCCCGCCGCCTCTGGCCGCGTCGCCCCCTCACCGCGTCCCCGGCCGCCAACGAATCCCCTCCTCCGCGCCCTCTTCCCCCGGTCCCGACGACGACGGCCCTCCTCCCGCCGCTCAGGCTCGCCCCGCCGACGGTCGTTTCCCCGCCACCGGCCGCCGCCCCCGACCCGCCTGCTCCGTCGGCCTCTCCGGCGCCCCTTCTGCGCCTCTCCTCCGACCGCCAAGCTCGCAGGGCCCCGCCGCGCTCTCATCCGGACTCCGCCGCCCGCTCGAGTCACGCCGGGCCTCTCCCTCCTCAAGCTCGGCAACAGCCCGCTGCCAACCGTTCCTCCCCGCGAGCTCCCTTCGTCGCCCTTCCCGCGTGTCCCCTGTTCCCCGCCTGGGCCCCACCTCGCAGACCCACCATCTCCTTTCTAAGAGCTCGCACGCGTCCTTTGTCTCTAGGTGAATCCTTGTTGTACCTGGTGTATGTATCGCCCGCGTGGTCGAGGCCGTGACCGTCAAAGTTTCTGCCGGTTGGCTTCGTGGGACACCAAGTCAGCAACACCGACAAGATCAGCCACCGCTGGACCCCACGATCTACACCTTGGATTCGATGCATCAGAGCCGCTCCCGAAGACCGATCACGGATCCGGTGGCTGAGACCCTGAACTCGGAGGTCCTCTCCACGCAACGCCAAGTACGCCGACATGGAATCGACCAGTTCACCGAGAACTGCTCCCGGACCCGATGACCGCCAAGATCGCCACCGGTACGACAAGCACTTCGCCGCGGAACGCCAAGTTCTTCGTCCCGAACGCCAAGACCGACCCGAAACACGGACCCGACAAGATCTGCACGACGGCAAGATCGACCGCGTGGAACCAAGATCTCCGGCACGTCACGACAAGTTCTCCTCTTGTATCCGAACCTCGTCGAACCCTGAACCCCGAGACCGACCCCGAACCCTCGGAACCCCAAGATCTTCGACCCTAATGTGTGACCCTTATTCGAGAACCCTATTTTTATAAATGCCATCTATATAATTGTTGCATATAAATTGTTCATGCATGCATACTTGTCTGTGGTTTGGGGGCTTTATGCCGATTCACCTTATAATTAAATATGGGGCCCATATGCGGGCAAATCTAGTCTTATATTGGCCTCATTTAAATTTGTGTAGCGAACCGGTGATATATTTTACCATGTTAAGACAACATTTAAAGTGCGGGGTATCTGAACAACTTAAACCTAATAATTAATTGTCGGGACCCCGGTTCCGCTTAATCTTGCCTAATCGCATCGCACCTTTGCCATGCCATGCATCATACATGCATCATGCCCGATCTTCTGCCGTAGTATTAAATATTGCATCCGGTGTTTCTTCTAGTGTTTTGCTTCTTCGCGGATTAGGCCGATGAGTTGATGCGAGTGTCGACCCGAGCTTCGGATGAACCTTCGGCAATGTTTTCAGGCGAGCATCTCCCCCTTTCTACCTATCTTACTTTTATAGTATTTATTCCCTCCTGTTGATCTATTGCTATCTGTGTTGCGTTGCTCTAGCTTTCGTACCCGTGATATCCCTTGCAGCCTTATATTGCCTTGGACACCTCCTATTACCGTTGTTTGGTAGATAGTTGGACCTGCGCGTCGTAGTCGCTTGCTCAAGTGCTGTTGCGTGTCGTCAAGTACCACAGTTGTTGGAGCTTAGTCGCATGTTTAAAGTTGGAGATGGTCTTGGCTTTATTTATCGTTCACTTTAATTACTGTTTAACAACTAAAATTGAAGTAGGTAAGCAGAGGCACAGGTGGGCAATAGATGTTATTTGGTTGTTAACCGTCCACTTGTGTCCCGTAGGACCCCGAGTACTTGATACCCGTTCCTTGAATATTCGCGCTATCCACATACGGGGAATTATGGGACCCCCCTGAGCCAGAGCTTGATTCATTCTTATTTCTTGGGGCCACAAACTAGTTTGAGGTTTTATTTACTATCCTGTACTTATGCCATGCTTTACTGCTTTATTACGATTGTGCGATGGATAGCACACTGTACTGTTTAGGAAAGCGGAGTGTTTTCGCGGTATCGACAAGCCCAGTTTTGGGTTCCCAGTCGTTTATAGCCATTGACGCAAACCTTGAGGCCGTCTCGGAGTCAGCTAGCTTCGTTGCGGGTGTACTCCAAGGGGTGGCCCCCTGAAATATTTCTGAATCCTGTGATTGCTTTGTCGTGAAAGCCTCGTTGGGTTTTGATTTGGTTTTTCCGAGGTTGATCGAGTGTGTGTTGCTATTTGTGCACCCCTTCAGGGTAAAACTTTCTGAAAGCCGTGTCCGTGGTTATGGACGACTTGGAGCATAGTATCTCGATCATAGACAACTATAACTAAAGTAGTGCTATAAATTTGACTTTATAATGACTAGTAATCAGCTTCACTATAATGGAATGGCTAAATAAAACTGCCAACAATTGCTTGTTTGAGTTGTCGCTTGCGACCATTGTATCTGACTAGTAAGTATTGCAACTACAACGGAATGGCTAAATAAAAGTACCAACAACTGCTGGGTTTTGGGAATATCTCATGCTAATTGTATCTGACTAGTAAGTGTTGCAACTATAACGGAATGTTTAAATAAAAGTGCCCACTGCTTATATTATCAGGATGACTAACTATACTTGACTAGTAATTGCTGCAACGATAACTGAATAAATAAAACTGCCAACTGTGTGAGTTCCTCGGTGGACTTCCTCGATTGGTCTCGAGGGGAAATACCAGGATGGGATTGTTTGGTGTAAGATTCAGGTTGGATCCGGATAGGTCTTTCTTATCCCTCTCTGATAGCCGACAGTTATATCGAGTCTCTATAGGGTGTTTAGTGCGTGCTGCCGCTGCCGCTTCAGTCCACCATACCTGTGTAGGCGAGGACCGCCGAATTCTAGTCTCGCCGTGTACTGGCCTCAGTACTGACGCTCCTCTTTTTCCTTTGCCCTTTGTCGGCACCCCTTTTGTTTAAGCAGGTTTTGAGATCGACGTCGTTAGCAGGGTTACCCTCCCGGCTTGGCCTGGGCAGGGTTATGGACGCCATTGGTTATTCTTCAGGTCTCTTAGCCCCATTTGCATCTTGTCCGTAGTCGGACGCTCTATCATTTTCAAGGTGATTTGGATCTTTGTATATTATATCTGTATTCTTGACTCATTGAGTCGCTGTTGTGTATATATCTGTTTTGTGGGTCCCATCGAGGACTGTTGTGTACTGTTATTACTTCGTTTTCCACCCGCACGAAAGTGCCTGGTGGGCACCTTTGAATCGTTTCTATGCGGGTTTGGCGGGAAGCGCTGAAACTTGCATAGGGTCGATTCTGAGGGTGTTACACATAACCATATCCGGAAGCTTTGCCAAAGCTAGGGACTGCGAGATTGGAGAAGCAGCCTATGCGGAAGCTGTCCTCTACAGCGAAGAATTCAAGGAGATCCAGAGCAAGGTTGATGCCTCGGAGATGCCCGCGTCGAAGAAACAGATTTCTGACTCCGCTCCAGCATTCAAGGCCGCCATCGAGACCAAGCCGGTGGAACTTGTGGTAGGCGATGCCTCCATGACCACCGCCATTGGGACGAACCTGGATCCCAAATAGGAAAGCACGCTCGTCAAGTTCCTCCATGGGAATAGGGACATCTTTGCCTACCAACCTGCCGACATGAAAGGTGTACCTAGGGAACTTGCCGAGCACATCTTGAACATTGATCCAAAATGCAAACCTGTGAAACAACCTCTAAGAAGCTTTGGAGACGAGAAGAGACACGCCATAGGGAAAGAGATAGCTAGGTTACTTAAGGCTAGTTTTATCCGAGAAGTCCTTCACACCCAATGGGTGGCCAATCCTTTACTTCTCCCCAACAAGGGAACCAAAGAATTAAGTATGTGCGTTGATTACACCGGCTTGAACAAAGCATGCCCTAAAGATCCGTTTGCTTTGCCTTGCATTGACCAAGTCATTGACTCGACGGCTGGCTTGGAACTTTTGTGTTTTCTCGATTCATATTCAGGATACCACCAGATGAAGATGAGGAAGTCGGACCAATTGGCCACTTCATTCACTACACCCTACGGCATGTTTTGCTATGTCTAGTTGCCCTTTGGGCTAAAAAACGCGGGTTCTACGTACCAGCGGACAATGCAACATTGCCTACACGATCAGATTGGTCGGAACGTTCACGCCTATGTGGAAGATATAGCGGTGATGTCTAAAAAATCAAACGATTTAATCTCCGACTTAAAAGAAACCTTTGATAATCTCCGGAAATACAACATGATGCTTAACCCCAAGAAGTGCGTCTTCGGGGTCCCAGCCGGCAAATTGTTGGGCTTCATCGTTTCCCAGCGTGGAATCGAGGTCAACCCGGAGAAAATCAAGGCCATCTTAAACATAAACCGTCCAACATGCCTAAAGGACATACAACGACTGGCAAGTTGTGTTGCAGCAGTTAGTCGGTTCTTCAGCCGACTTGGAGAGAAGGCTCTGCCGCTGTACAAGTTGCTGAAGAAGGCGGACAAATTCACGTGGACGGACGAAGGAGATGCAGCATTGAAGCATCTCAAGGAGATTCTTTCCTCAGCGCATATCCTTGCAGCACCCGAGCCTGGTGAGCCCATGTTAATTTACATGGCGGCGACCAACTGGGTAATGAGCATCGTCGTCGTGGTAGAGCGGAAGGAACCAGGCTATGAGCACGGAGTTCAACGACCAGTTTACTATGTAAGCGAGGTCTTGACGGAATCCAAGCAGCGTTACCTGCACTACGAAAAGATACCTTATGGAGTTTTCCTTGCTTCTCGGAAGCTGAGGAACTATTTCCAGGAGCATCCCATCACAGTGGTGATCAAGACTCCACTATCCGACATTATCAACAATAGCAACGCTACAGGAAGGGTCGCGAAGTGGGGCATTGAACTTGCTGCCTTCGATATCACCTACAAGAGACGCGACGCTATCAAGTCACAAGCCTTAGCCGATTTTATCGCAGATTGGACGGAGATGCCGGATGCTACCCCATTGCCGGAGCCAGAATACTGGGTGATGCACTTTGACGGATCAAAGTTGCTCAACGGCTCGGGGTCTGGTGTACTGGTATAGTCACCAACTGGGGACAAGCTGCACTAAGTTCTGCAGATCCACTTCGAGGCTACGAACAACATGGCGAAGTATGAAGCACTCATTCACGGATTACACGTAGCCAAGGATATTGGCGTCAAGCGCATAGTTTGCTGTGGAGATTCCAACTTTGTTACCCAGTAGGTGGCTGGCACCTGGAATGCGCGGAACCCTATGATGGCAGCATATCAAGACGAAGTGGACGAGATAGCCAAGATCTTCTTGGGTTAGAGGTCAAGTATGTACCTAGGGAGAAAAACGAGGCGGCTGATCTGCTGTCTAAGCTTGGAACAGGGTGCAAACGAATTCCGCCTGGAGTTTTCCTGGAGCATCTACGGACACCATCCGTGAAGGGAGCAGACATCGACAAACCGGACAGAGTAGACTCTTTGTCCACATGGTGACAAAGGTCCCTCCGGCTTGGACAAAACCGTTCATGGAGTATCTCAAACACAGAACTTTGCCCGATGACAAAGTCGAAAGAAGGCAAATAGTACGTCGAGCAAAGGGCTATACCATAATCAATGGACAGCTCTACAAAAGAAGCACTACTGGTGTATACCTTAAGTATGTTTCCCAGCAAGAAGGTATTGAAATCCTACGCGAAATCCATCTCAGAGATTGCGGGCATCACGCCGCTCCCCGATCTTTGGTCGCAAAAGCCTTCCGGCAAGGATTCTACTGGATGACCGCGAAGGCGAACGCCGACAAGCTGGTTGAGACATTCATGGGATGCCAGTACTATGCCCGACAACCACATGTTCTTGCTGAAGAATTGCGAACAATACCAATAACTTGGCCGTTCGCAGTCTGGGGGCTAGACATGGTGGGTCCGTTACAAACGACACCATGTGGATTTACGCATCTGCTAGTAGCAGTTGATAAATTCACCAAATGGATAGAAGCTAAACCCATTAGAAATATCGATGGGGCAACTGCCCTTAGGTTTGTCCGGGATCTAGTAGTGAGATTTGGTCTCCCACATAGCATAATCATCGACAACGGCAGCAACTTGTCACTCGGAGAAGTGGAAGCTTATTGTTGGGAGAAGGGCATTCGACTTAAACTTGCATCTGTGGAACACCCACAATCCAATGGTCAGGTTGAGCAAGCCAGTGGATTAATTATGCAGGGAATCAAGCCACGTCTTGATGCACCGCTGCATAGGGAAGCTGGGGCCTGGCCGGAAGAATTGCCATCTGTGTTGTGGAGTTTACGAACTACACCCAATAGATCCACCGGCTACACCCCTTACTTCATGGTATATGGAGCAGAAGCCATCCTAACTTCCGACATCCTTCACGATTCACCAAGAGTTTCCGCCTACGACGAAGATGATGCTGAAGAATCCAGATGCCTAGATGTGGACCTTCTCGCGGAGGAGCGGGTTTTGGCATGCCAAAGATCTGCCATCTACCAGCAGAAGCTACACAGCTACCATAGTCGTCGCGTCCGGCATCGCTCATTTAATGAGGGGGATGTGGTGCTCCGACTTAAGTAGAAGAAGTCACACAAATTATCCCCGCCATGGGAAGGACCGTTCATCATAAGCAAGGAGCTGCTCAATGGGTCTTACTACCTCGTTGACAATCGTGGACTAAAGGATAGACCCAACAAGGATCATAAGCATAAGCGACGTGACCCGGATGATGACTACCTGGAGCTTGATCGGCCATGGAACATAGCACAAGTTTTGGATCTATTGTGTACCTCTTAAGCGTAAGCAAGGAGCTTGATCCTTTCTACACTTAGCATTTTTTATCTATTGTGTACCTCTTATATGATCAATGAAATAAAGCTTTCTGGTTCACTCATATTTCTGAGTCTTTTACCTCCTCTAGTGTTCATTTTTGGTTCGTATAAAACATTTATGCACAATTTTTGCAATTGCACTTGTGAAAATTCCGCCTACGGGCGTTAGCTTAAGTTTTCTGGTCTACACGTTCTTTGTCGTTTTTATGTGGATTTTGGAGTAGTGAATTTTGGCACTTTTTGCCGGCGATTTTGTGCTTAGGTTATTGACGGTGCCATTGGGCATCATCACCTGAGCGCATGGTTTCGACAACGAGTTTTCCGACTCACGAAAGGTCAAGCATAAGAACCAGAGTAACGGATGAGTCAACACTTGCTTAAAATATATATACAATCTGGAAAAAATTCTCAAGTAGAAGGAAATAACAACCATTGTTTTCTGCCTTAAGTTAACACATAGTTTTTCCGCATACACATTACAGAGGAAACAAATATAACAAATTGGTTTTCATTCCTCTGGCGCAGGTGACTTGGAAGCAGCATCATCAACAGGAGGAGAGTCACCTTCCTCGAAGTCGGCAATGTTGAGGGACTCGGAGGAGCTTTGGTTGCCACCATCGATGGTTTTCATGGGCACAAAGACATTAACGTCGACCAACTCGGCGACTCTGGTGTCATAACCCACGAGTGATGCCAAGATAGATTCGTGGTTTATCTTTGGGCCTTCGTCATCTACGTCGGGGATACCGGAGGTCACCGTGTCGATGTCGGAATTTTTGTAATGTGCCTTGACCATGGACAGCACCATCCTTGCACCGACCCATGCACATGGAGCTTTCCAGCTTGAGATACGCTCGGGGGCTCGGCGCAGGATCTCCGAGAACTTCGCCACAGAGTCTGATGCCTTGATATTAATTTGGAGGGGTTTGGCTATCTCCCTGGCCTGCTGATGGTGGTGTTGATAAAGTTTCTGACAAGAATCATGCATTCCTTTGGCGGAGGAGGCGATGGGGTTAAACCCATAAGAGCTGCAAATTTCCGACAAAGGAGCACATGAGCCCAATAACACAAAAAGTTCATAGTATTCAGCTTACAGAAATTCAAGACGGAGCATCACTTACTGAAGATGCTAAGCTCATCTTGCTGAAGAGTCTCGGTCATGGAGTCCCGCTCTTGTCGGAGGATCCTATATGCATCCAGATGGCGCTGATTTTGCTCATCAGCGGCTTTCTTTTGCTCTTTCAGGATAGCGATTTCCTCCTTCAAGCGGTTCATCTCCTCGCCGGTGGAGTCTTGCAGAGCTTTCATTGAGTCTTCATGCATCTTCAGTATGTCTTTCCTCTCCTGTTTAAGGATCTTGTTTTTGCTATCCAGCTGCTGAATATGCTTGGATTGCTTAACAATGCCCTTAGCCTTGGAAATGGTTTCTGCAAGTCGGAGAAAGAACAGTACACAGTAAGTACTCGGAGAATGTTGGCACAAGACCAAGCCGGAATACGAAAAAGGAAGGAAAAACAGACGCTTGCTCTTGGTGATTTGTTCCTTCAAGAAGGCAGTTTTACCCTTCTTAGCTTCCAACTCCACGCGCATCTTTTGGTACTTGTCGTTGGCGACACCCCTCCGAGCATTCTCATTCTGTGGAAGAAGAAAGTTAAACGTTGTTTGGTCTCCTTGGAGCATCTAGCCGGAGAATCTCCACCTAGAAGCTCGGGGGCTACAACGAGAGTTTTTAACTTAGCAATATGCTTAGTCTTTCTTTAAGCATCTAGTCGGAACTAATTCAGTTTTCGATTAGAAGCTTGGGGGCTACAGTTTAAAGTTTTTAACTCAGTCATATGCTTAGCTTCTCTTTAAAAGCATCTAATCAGAACTAATTAAGTTAGAACTAGAAGCTTGGGGGCTATAGTATTGAAATTCATAAACACTGCGTATGCTACTCTGAAAGCATCTAGTCGGAATAATTCATTCAAACTATATGCTTGGGGGCTACAGTGAGAAGTTTTCTAGCTTAGTCACTCTTAGAGCATTTAGATGCAAAGACCTATGGTTTTACGTCTAAATCCTCGGGGGCTATAGTGGGATACTCATATGAAATGCAAAAGGCAAATAGAACTTACAAGCGCAATGATCTTGAGGTTTGTAGCATTCTCATCAAGCAACTAGCCAAAGGACAAACTGTTTCCTTGCAAGATTTGAGCTTGCCGGAGAAGCTCCTCGAGACCACATGTTGGAGATGTCCCGCGCCGCACCAGGAACCAGAGCAGTGCTACCCGGCGTAACTACCGGATAGACTATCTTCGGGAAATCTATGGTCTTCGTGGGTGCGGAGGTGCCGCCTCCGACAGATGTACCACCTACCACCACCGCCTTACCGCTACCGATGGCATCCTTAGACGGAGCTTCAGCCATTTGGTTCCTGTGTTGCCTGTTCTCCGACAACAACAATCTCGATGGATGCACCTAATTCCACTTCCATGGCGGAAGGGCCAGATGCTTCTTTGGCTTGAGAGCTTGTCGGAGCAGACGCAGGCTTGACGATGGGAGTGACAGGGGAGATGGCGGGAGATGCGTGGGAAGACACGTCACGTTGCAACATATCCTTAATGTTTTTAGAAGCCCCCAAAGTTTTGGAGGTCTTCTTCAGACTAGTAGTGGCTTTCTTCCTGAAACATACAAAAAGTATAAGTACAGGAATAAGACAAACAATGGACAATGTCGAAGAGAAAGAGGCTTACACAAGAGGGGGTGCTTTGGCAAAGGGGATCCCAGTAACCTTTCTTTTCTCCGCCTCCAGGACGGTGGTAGTCTTCTTGGAGGCTCCACCCTCCGTCTTCTTCTTCTTGCCTCCGTCGGCAGTGTCAGAGGTGGAGCTCTTCCCCTTTCGCGCCAACGGGACCTCGTCGTCGGACACGAGGGTGACTTCCTTCATCTTTGGATCATAGATTTGGGGAGCCATGCTATCCTCATCTATGTCGCTGAGCTGTTAAGTGAAGAACCACCGTGTTAGAGGAGATGGTAATGGATAGACAGAAGAACTGGAGTATATGTCATACACGGAAAATAAACAGGTACCTTTGGGTACTTGCTCTCTACGAACATGTCGTAGGTAATGGTGAAGCCACGCTTCCTATCCTTCTCCTTGACGATGTCCTTGAGGCGGAGACTGACGGAGTCGCTCGAGAAGTTTTCCTGGGAGATGCGAAGGCTATCCTTCCTCTCGTTGGTATACTCGTGCATCAACTTCAAGCGGTGCAGAGGCTGGATCCGCCTGACGAACCAGCACATGGCTAGATCCAATCCGGTCAGACCCATATCTACGAACTACTCTATCCGCCTTATAGTGCGCGAAGCGTCGATGTCGGAGGGAAGGGAGGCTTGGGATCTCCATGTCGAGGCTTCGGCGGCAGCTCCATTGACAAAGTCTGGGTACGTTACTTTTCGGCCGGCCAGAGGGATATCTGGGCCATAGAAGTACGTCTGTTGCCAGTTCTTGCAGAACTCGTGGCCAACAATGTCGGGGAAGCGCCGACCAAGCCGGATATTAAAACTAATGGTGCCACAATTCCTGAGCTCGTCCTTGGCGGATCCGGCTTCGCGTTTGACGGTGAAGAAATAAATGAAGAGATATAGCCTAGGCCTAATCCCTAAATAACCCTCGCAAAGCGCCGCGTAGTTGCTAAGCGCTAAGATTCTATTGGGGGAGAGGTTTTGAGGCTGTACTCGGTAATGGTTAAGGACATCTAGGAAGAAGTTGGAGATGGGCAGGGAGACGCCGCGTACTAGTTGTGCTTTGAGGTACACCTTTTCTCCGGCTTGGGGAGAAGGTGTGAGCTCGCCGGCCGGTGCCGCCCGCTAGGAGAGCTCCTCCGTCGCGGGGAGATAACCCTCGTTGATCAGTTCTTTGATATCACGGTCTGTAATATCCGAACCGCGCCAATCGCCCTTGTGGGAGTCATACTCCTCCTCCAGCAGCTCCAGCGCCGCTGGGTTATGGTCGCCGCCCGTGGTTTCGACCACCACGGATTTGGGAATAACCAATCCCTCTGGTGGCAAGATGAGAGTGCTTGATGGCTTTGCCGCAGCATTGCCTGACGCCTCTATGGAGGGGGTGGAGCTGCTGCTGGCCATTGGGAGTTTTTCGGTGGTGACTGGGTGAGATTAAGGAGCTAGGGCTTTTCGCACAGGTGCGCGGAGAGCTCGAGGAGGCGCTGTCTGGAGGAAGAAGATGATGCAGAGGGGAATGAGGTGAAAGTAAAATTTCCATCGTCGTTATAATTTATAACCTCCGGCATCAAGATTCATGTGGAATGATCGAACGGATGACGCGTGGAGGACGAGTGCGTGCGCGTGCACAGAAATTTCGCCACTTTTCCAACCGTCGTCGCACACGGTTCGTATCGCTCGCGCGGCAAATCGGACATGATTGTGTTTTTTACATGTGTAAGTTACGAGGCGTTGCTGACCTATGTCTACGTCGCCCTAGCTATCACTAGCAGGTGAACCATCACATCGGAAGATTCCGGCATAGACGGATCCAATCCGGCTATGGAAAAGTACGATAGAAGATTCAACAATTCTCCGACTTACAAGTTGAAGACGAAGAAAACCTTGCAGGGTTCTTTGGGAGGACTACAAGATGTTGCTTGACGATTTGCCGACATCCATCTAGACGGAGCATTCAAAGTGAAGAGGCAAGATGGTGCAAGATATCAGAGTTCTCCGGGGTCTACTGTTGGGGATATGCTATATGGATATCCTCATAGCATGTCCTCTATCCGGATAACCCGGGTGGCCCACAGTTAGTAGCATGGCCTATGGCCTGCTGGGCGACCCAGTTAGATGGATCCAGAAGGGAGGCCATGCCAGATAAAGGAAGGCTACGAGGAGTCACCGACGTACTCAGAGCCTTGAAGTGCAAGACACGCTAGACTGATTATAGGCAGTGTAGGACTCTGTAACCTATCCGGCTAGGACTTTTCCCTGTAACCCTAGGACCTGAAGACTATATAAGTTAGGCCTATGGGAGCCTTTAGGGCACAATCTTAGATAACCTAGTGTCGACTACGACGCACCTCACACAGCGAACCAATCCCTGTAACTCGGCGTATTGCCATTATAGTGATTTATAGCAGGAGTAGGATTCCGCCACCGTCGTGGGATCTGAACCTGGGTAAGCTTTGTTACCTCGTACCCGTCAACCATCCGCCTTCCCCCACATATCTAAACACGCACTGTGAGGACTCCTCCATGGCGTACTCGTCGGCAATACCACGACACCTGCCCCTCTTGCCATTATTGTTGGGTTGTCCATTGCTATTGGGTTGTCCATTGTTCCCACTAGTTTGTCCTCCACCTTTAACCGACCATCCACCTGGTGGTTTACTCGGACAGTTTTGCTTTCTGTGACCCCTCTGGCCACAAGCATGGAAAATTATCACTGGTTTCTGACAATCCCTGCTCATATGCCCTAGAAGATTGCAATTATGACATGTAATATTCCTTCCGGTTGGATTTGCACTCTAGTAGGAATTGTTGTTGTTATAAGGTTGATTCCTCTGCTTGAATTGCAAACTAGTCTTATGCTTACTTGCCTGAATCCTCTTTGTTTCCTTCTTGGCTCTTTTCCTTCAGTCCTCTTGAACATTCGTATAGTCATCTTCGAAAGTGATGGATGCATCCAAAAACTACTAAAAAGTTTGTTTATTGGCCAACCTTAACTGCATCTTCACGAATGGATTTAATCCTCGTAGAAAACGCTTCTTCCTTTTCTCCGCAGTGCTCACTTCATCCTCACCATAATGACACCCGGATGTACTTCAAGAAACTGATGTAACCTTGTTGTAGCTCCTCAAACTCCCTACGCTTCAACTCCATCACACTTCCAGGAACATGATACTCACGGAATGAAATGGCATGTATGCATCCATGTGTGGTTTTGGTAATTAATGACAATCTATATGAACTAATGTGTAAATTCAGTTTCACTTGTAGGTTTGTCCATTGGCATCGCTTGGGCCATGTGTTGGTCTCAAGGTTGAAAGATGAAGAAATGTCCAAGGGCTTTTTACCATTCGAATCATGAAGAAAGAAGGAGCTTAAAGGTTGATCAAGACAAGTGCAAAGAGTTGCATCAAGATGGATCAACCTCAAGAAGGGATGAAGAAGGGAAAGATCCAGATGCACCATCTCTAGAAGACCTCATGCTTGAAGCTTGCCATCCTCGTGATCATGGAGTGATGAAGACAAGTTCAAAGAAGAAGTTTCCCCATGGAGTATGGGGCAGAAATTTGGAAGTCCTCATCTTCATCAAGCAAGAGCAATCAAGAAAGGTGTTCCCACTTGAGAAGAACAAGACGGTCTACATCAAGTTCAAGTGGATTGCTCAAGGCAAAGGTATGATCTTGATAGGGCTTCTCTTTTGCCGGTCTCATGTTTTTGTGAGACCAGGTTTAGGAGTGTCAATCCCAACGAGGAGCAGAAGGTGCTAAACAGTGGTATGGAGCAGGAACTCTCTGCAAATACTTAGCAAACGGATTTTTAGTGGTTTTCTGAAAAGGAAACAAAACGAAGTGCAAGTAATAAAGAACAAATGCAGCAGGTGTCCCAATCCTTTCATAGCAAAGGACAAGCCGGTGAAAATACTTATAAGGACCAAACGTTCTCGAGGACACATGGGAATTCTGTCAAGTGCTTTCGCTTCAAATAGCCGAGTACTCTTCGTTGGTGTTGTAAGTGTTGTGTGGGTGAACCTGTGCTAATGTACCGACCGTACTTGGACTAATACATACTTGTGATTAAACCCCCTGCAAACATCCGTAACTATAGGAAAGTAATTAAGATACAAATCTAACCACAACCTTAAACTCTGAGATCCTATGCTCCCTTGTGCAAAGGTGTCCTAACGGGGGTTCAGGTTTCTGTCACTCCGGCAACCCCACAATTAGTAGCCAAATACACAATGCATTCCCCTAGGCCCATAAATGGTGAAGTATCATGTAGTCGATGTTCACATGACACCACTGTAAGAATAGCACCACAACTTAAATACTAAACCATTGAATAATAACTCAACACAAATCCACTAATAACAACATGAATTCTCCCATGTCCTCAAGAACTAGACAAACTACTCACAAGACATCATATGGATCAAGATCAAAGATCATATGGTAATGGATAACAATCTGAACATAAACAATAATCCAATGGTTCCACTCACAAGCATCAACTACAATAGTAATTAACACCAGGAAAGTTTCCCCTAAGAACTAAAGCAATATACAAAACAATTGTTACAACAGGACAGAGTGGTGATGATGGTGCTGGTGGAGATGATGGTGTCAATGATGATGATGATGATCCCGATGAAGCCTAGCTTGATGACGGTGTTGATGGCGATGATCTCCCCTCTCCGGGAAGGAATTTACCCGGCAGAAATCTGTCTGCCGGAGAGATCTTTCTCTCTCGGTGTTTTCTGCTCCCAGAGGCGGCGGAAATCTATCTGTGGTCACTCCCGAGCCTTAGGGTTCCGTAGGGAAGATATAGGCGAAGGGGCAGAGTCAGGAGCCGGGCAGGTGGGCCACACCTTCCCTAGGCGCGGGTTCAGGTGGGCCCGCGCCTAGGGGGTGTGGGCCCCCTACGGCCCTTCTTTTCTCCTCCTTCTGGCTTCCTCAATCTTCAGGAAAAATAATATTTTCCCATATTTTTCTGGTATTTTTCTGATCTTTGCGAAATTGCATCAAAATGCCCTCTTTTCCATCAGAATCAGACTCCGACAGTTCATCCTCCAAGAATCATCCAACATACATAAACAGATGAAAAGCCATAAGTAATACCTCATAATAAGACAAATATCAATGAATAGAGGTAGATTATGATATAGAATGGTGATGCAAATTGGGCGTATCAACTCCCCCAAGCTTAGACCTTCGCTTGTCCCCAAGCGAAAACTGAGCTCAGTAAACATGGTGTAGAGGTCTCCACCTAATAAGGTAGATTCCTCCTGTGTTTTACAATGCTAGTCCCTGGATCATTAGCTAGCATACACAGTTAAGATGTAATATCAAGATACAAAGGTCATAATATAGCTTTATAACCAGGAATAACATATTTTTATTACATCAAACATAGCTCATTTGGCTATTACATTACATTGCAGCGGAATAACTATAAGCATGGGGTCCTTCATCTTCAAAATGCCACAGGCAGATGTTGGTTGTAGACTTTGTAATCCTAATCAATCAATCTTCACTAAAAACAATCAAACCTGCAACATACAAGTTACAGCCACAAGGGTCAATACATTTGAATTGTATTGGCAACTGATACTATGGTAGTATAGTGGAGTCTATCATCTATATGCATTTGGCTAAGTGGAGTTGAGGCTTGCATTGCTCAAAATAGATTTTTCTTATCATTTTGAAAATACTAAGTTTTTGCTTGACAAAATCATTTTTCTCAATCAAAGATTTCAAGATCCTTGTACCAAGCCATCTCTCCATCAATGATTGAAGATTTCAAACAACCCTTGTTCAATCCACAAGATTTTAACTTAGAAATTTGAATGATGAGATTCTTGATTGCTTCCATGTCTTGATGCTCAAATTGTCCATTGCCTTGGACTAGGCTAAGTACTTAGGTTTTTCCATCTGCAGAGGTTGTGCACTTTCCCCACCAGACTTGGTTTCCCAAGACAGGACCCTTCAGAAGCTTTTCCTTAGTCCAATGGACGCGCTCCAATCTATCATTCCCACTACCACCAACTGTCCAAAGGACTAAGTTCTAGCTACCTATATGATCATGGCAGAGCCCATATTGCCAAGTGGTTGCACTTGAAGCTTCTCAACATTTGACATCTCAAATCCCTTTGTTTCCTGGGTGGCATACCACAAGTGAGATACACAATCCAAGTCCATGGCCTTGTGAACCACTCAACCATTCTCCACCAAGCTATCCCATTCCACCCAGGTGATTCATTAACTTAGTTGTTTTATTAGACAAAACATAAGTCCTTAGACTTAGAATATTTTTCCATAGTGTGAATATATATTCCACCCATGTTTTCTATTAGCTAGGCTAAGCTTGGTAGTAGTAGGAATCTTAACTTAGGAAAATTCTATTAAGGATTCATCCACTAGGTTTTCTTATAGCAAGGTCTATACTTAGCAAAATCCATGCAAGTTTTACTTAGCAAAATTCACTAATGCATAGAGAAAGTAATGGGACAAAAGTATGAAGCATCACTTGCCTTTTTGGTAGGGAATGGTGGTTCACTCCTTGATCCTGCTAGTCTCACACTTCACTAGAAGTCAATCAAGCAAACACCAATTCAATTTACATCCCAAACCAATAACCACTCAAACAAATTCACACACACAAGACAATGGAAACCAATTCATGCATGGGAGCATGCACAAGATAGTTTTATTTTGCAAAGGGGGTCTCTATGGGGTTTCTAAACTTTGTAAGATCCAAATTGGTCATTTACCAAAGTGGCAAAGTCATTAGCAAGAGGGTTTTGTCCAAAAACTATTTTTAAATCCATTCATCATTTCATGTGGTGAAAAATGTTTTTATTAAGGCAAAACTCTTAAGTTGTTCACCCAATGAGTTGCTATTGCAAAGCTTGGTGTTTTTGGGACAGTAGATTTGGTCCAAACTATTTTCTCAAAGTTTTTGTTCCAAAATCTTTTCCATAACAATTCCATTATTTTCACTTGGTTAGAAATGGACCAAATCTAATATTCCATCCTAATCTTTTCCAAATCCATTTTCAAAACCATGGGTTGGTTCCTAGGGTCAGTAAGTTTACAACAAACCATTTCCCAAAAGTTTTCCTTCAAAATCATTTTTAATAAATAAACCACATTTCTATTTGACTAGAAATGGTTTTAAATCAAAGAATCATTATTTTATTTCACCAAATACATTTTTGTGTCCACAAAGTGATTCTTATTGTTAGTAGGTTCAAATCAATCCATTTTCCAAAGATTTTAACCCCAAATTCATTTTTAAACAATTTTTACATCCTTAGCAAGCATACAAATGTTTCTGTAAATTCAAACAAGCTAACAGATACTATTTGCTAAACTAAGGGCATGGTTGGCTAGGGCTTGTTCTCCTGAATCCAACGACATAAAATTTGAAATTTTTGGACATGTAGATCTCAAGTTATAAGGGTTTGAAGTTTGAAAATAAATCAGGTTCAAATCTGTTTCTAAACCTAATAGATGACACGCGGCGCGTTGCTATTCGCGGGTACCGCTTCGCGTGGATCGCAGATGTGGGGCGTTGGATCTGATCGATCGCACGGTCTTGGATGCGTACCCCTTCGACGATAAGTGAACTAATCGTGGGTGCTAGATCTAGATCGAACGGTGCTGGCGAGTTTGACCATATGCGGGCGGCGCTGACGGTGGCTAGCAGCGGCGCACGGCCAGGCGGTGGTTCTACGGTGGTTCGAGGAAGCGAGAGAGGAGGAGAAGAAGCTCACCGGGTTCAGGAGGTCACGGTGATGCTCGAGGAGGTGTTGGTCGGGCGAGGGGCGCTCTGGTCTTGGCAGGATTGCTCGCCGGAGTGGAGGACGGCGTCGGGTGCCTCAGGTGGTCATCGTGGATGGCGCTGTGGATCACCCCAAGGTGAAACATCGACGCGGTTAGATGCAGAAGGATGTGGCAAGTATGGGAGTGTGAACGAGGAGACACGGGGTGGTCTGGTTTACCTGGGGGTCGTCGTCAGAGAAGAAACAGGCGGCGGCGCTGTCAGAGCTAGTCCAAGCCGAAGCTCTGGGCGCCCGCGGTCGAGTGAAGGACACGGGGAGAAGCGTCTGGGAGTGGGGAACTTGCTCGTGTGCTCGGTGTGGCATGGGTGGTTAGGTTTGGACGGAATCGACAATGGACCTCGTCGGAGACAGGGGCAGTCGAGGAGAAATTGTGGCTTCCTGGAGGCGTGCTTGGGGGAGGAAACAGAGGGGAAACGGAGAGGAGTGACTGGCGTTTAAAGGTGCATGATCACTGCGAGTAAAGCTGGTCGCGTTAAGGCGTAATCAAGCCGCGAAATCAAGTCTGCAACGGCGACGAGAGAGGAGGAACAGGTCATGGGGTGGGGAAGAAGAGACGTGGCGGTGGGGTCCTCTGGTCAGTGAGAAAGGGAGAAGGAGAGGGGTCCACATGTCATCGTCTGCGCGGGTCAGATAGTTGGTTCGAATCGTTTTTTGCGGGGAGGAGAGAACTGGGCTAAGTGGGTTGTTGGGCTGGCTTAGTTGGGTCTGTCCTTTTCCATATTTTTTTCTGCCTGTTTGTTTTATTCTTTTCTATTTCTATTTTCTGATTTGATATTCAAACAAATGATTCAATCAACAATGCAAACCGCTCAAACAATTCAAACTTGTAATGAGTTTTTGGTTCTGTTTAGTAGCATAAACCAACTTCCAAAATAAAATAATATTTTAAATCTTTTTAGGTTCCATTTATTAATTAAATAAAATGGACCATGGTTTATTAATAAAATAGGGTTTGGTTTAATTAATAAAATCTCCATTTTAAATCCAAATATTTTCAAAACCAAATCAGTAGGTTTTATTTGGAAATAAGGAATACTTGGAAAATTGTTTAAAATAAAATAACATTTTATTTTAGGGTCCAATAACAATTAAATGAATAGATTTTTATTCATTTAATTCAATAGGATTTGTTTTTATTAAAATCTTTATTTTGAAAACTAAAATAAAACCAAAACACTTCAGTAGGTTTTATTTGAGAATATAAAATACTTAGAAACTTATTTAAAACAATTTAATAAGTTTGATGTTTTAATTAAAATGGTAAAACCTTTTATTTAAATAAAACTTGGAGATTTAACTCCTTATTATTTTATTTTAAATAAACCTTTACTATTTTTATTCAAAACAAAATGTTTTAATTCTAAAGCTTGGCCAAGGTTTAATTTGGGCTTTATAAAATGTTCTTTATTTATAAACTTCTATTTCATTTGAAAACAAATCTTTTCATTTAATTGTTTCAAAATAGTATTTCCAAATGTTTTTATTTTCCTTTTATTAAATGTTTATCTTTATCCCTTTAGTTTTTATTAAATTCAAATGGGTTTGAAGTTCCAATTGCATTCAAAAAGTTTCTTCTGGCTCTGAAAATCAAACAAAGTATTATTTTATTAATTTATTTTCACATTGCAAGATTTGGAAAATCTTGGGATGTGACAGGCTACCACCCTTAAAATAAATCTCGTCCCGAGATTTGGGAAGGTTGGGGTTACAAGCAGTTCAAAACAACTAGGGTACTACCATCCTTAAAAATTTTCAAACAAAAATTACACATTGTCCTTCTTAGGATCCTGGGAAACTTCTCTAAGCAAACTTTTGCATTGTGTCCTTGGTTTCCATTCTTGACTCATGAGCCAAGGTTGAGATCCTTCATAGACTTGTTTAACTTGGTCTCCATTCTTTCTGGACAATTGTTTGCATAGTGGCCTAGTTCCTTGCATTCGAAACATGTGACAAGGCTGAGATCTCTCATAGGCTGGTTTATCTTATGCTTCATCTTTTCTGGACAGTAGTTTGCATAATGTCCTAACTCTTTGCAGTGTTTGCACATCACTTGGCTAAAATCCTTCCTTATCTTGGGTTTCACTAGCTTTTGTTTGTTTTCTTGGCTCTTCTCCTTTTCTGGGCATTCATTGGCTTAGTGTCCCATCTCTTTGCATTTGAAACATTGCACTTGTGTAATATCCTTCTTGCTAGTGTTGGGGAATTTCTTCTTCTTCTTGGGTCTCTCCAAAGCTAGGAGTTCTTCTAGTTCATGTTCTTCATAGGTGGGAGATCTTTCTCTCTTCTTGGGGCATTGATCTTCATATTCCTTGGATGCATGATCCTTGTCTCTAAAAATATTGCTAGCTTGGGTTCCTTCTAGAATAATATCTTTGTCATCCTTGTTGTCTTTAGCTCCTTGGGAAAAGTTTTCTCTCATGTTGATCATTTGAGTAACTAATCCTTGCAACAATTGGGATTGAAGTTTCAAAATCCTTTGTATGGCTGGGTCTAGTCCATTGTTGTTGGCTAAAAGCTGAGTTGTCTCTTGGCTCAACTGGTTTTGGGTTGCTATAATGTCTCTCATGTTGTCTTTTTGGTTGTTGCTATTTTCATCCACCTTGGAGTCTTTTGGAGTAGTCATCTGTTTGGGTTGGAGGGAGATTAGAATAGGCAAGATATTTCTAAGGAATATTTCCACTCACAACATCTCAATTCACACAAACAATGTGCATGCAATCACAAACCAAACATTTCACTCAAACAAGGTTCAAGCACATACTTAGTCAACAAAATATTTTTGCTACACCACATAGGTTGGTGTGTTTTGACTTAACTAAAATATGGTGGTCCATCTATAGGGTTCACTTGTGATCTTTCCATTCTTCATGATTCTTCTAGTATGAGATCTTGGTTTCCTTGGAAAAACTTTTGGTCACAATACTTCAAGTGATGTAGGCTCCTTCTAACTTTTTTGCATTCCCTCAGTCTCTAAATCTTGAGCAAGATTTCCTTGTCTTACTTGTAGTCCTTAGTGGTATCCATGTTGGAAGTCCTTGGTGAATATGCTGAATATGTTGAAGTCATTAGAGTTGAAGATGTTGAAGTCATTAGAGTTGAAGATGTTGAAGTCATTAGAGTTGAAGAAGTTGAAGAAGTCCTTTGCACATGGTGTAGTCTTTGGCCATGGGTAGGTTTTCCATCAAGTTGAAGTAGAAGAGAAGTAGAGTTCAAACCAAAATGGTTGAGGAAAGAGCTTACAAGTATTTTTGTAAATAAGTTTTTGGAACAAGAAAACTCCTATTTTTCTAAGGGTTTTTGTCCAATCCTAGGTTTACAAATCCTACAGGCAACACAATGCTCTGATACCATCTGTAGAGGTCTCCACCTAATAAGGTAGATTCCTCCTGTGTTTTACAATGCTAGTCCCTGGATCATTAGCTAGCATCCACAGTTAAGATGTAATATCAAGATACAAAGGTCATAATATAGCTTTATAACCAGGAATAACATATTTTTATTACATCAAACATAGCTCATTTGGCTATTACATTACATTGCAGCGGAATAACTATAAGCATGGGGTCCTTCATCTTCAAAATGCCACAGGCAGATGTTGGTTGTATACTTTGTAATCCTAATCAATCAATCTTCACTAAAAACAATCAAACCTGCAACATACAAGTTACAGCCACAAGGGTCAATACATTTGAATTGTATTGGCAACTGATACTATGGTAGTATAGTGGAGTCTATCATCTATATGCATTTGGCTAAGTGGAGTTGAGGCTTGCATTGCTCAAAATAGATTTTTCTTATCATTTTGAAAATACTAAGTTTTTGCTTGACAAAATCATTTTTCTCAATCAAAGATTTCAAGATCCTTGTACCAAGCCATCTCTCCATCAATGATTGAAGATTTCAAACAACCCTTGTTCAATCCACAAGATTTTAACTTAGAAATTTGAATGATGACATTCTTGATTGCTTCCATGTCTTGATGCTCAAATTGTCCATTGCCTTGGACTAGGCTAAGTACTTAGGTTTTTCCATCTGCAGAGGTTGTGCACTTTCCCCACCAGACTTGGTTTCCCAAGACAGGACCCTTCAGAAGCTTTTCCTTAGTCCAATGGACGCGCTCCAATCTATCATTCCCACTACCACCAACTGTCCAAAGGACTAAGTTCTAGCTACCTATATGATCATGGCAGAGCCCATATTGCCAAGTGGTTGCACTTGAAGCTTCTCAACATTTGACATCTCAAATCCCTTTGTTTCCTGGGTGGCATACCACAAGTGAGATACACAATCCAAGTCCATGGCCTTGTGAACCACTCAACCATTCTCCACCAAGCTATCCCATTCCACCCAGGTGATTCATTAACTTAGTTGTTTTATTAGACAAAACATAAGTCCTCAGACTTAGAATATTTTTCCATAGTGTGAATATATATTCCACCCATGTTTTCTATTAGCTAGGCTAAGCTTGGTAGTAGTAGGAATCTTAACTTAGGAAAATTCTATTAAGGATTCATCCACTAGGTTTTCTTATAGCAAGGTCTATACTTAGCAAAATCCATGCAAGTTTTACTTAGCAAAATTCACTAATGCATAGAGAAAGTAATGGGACAAAAGTATGAAGCATCACTTGCCTTTTTGGTAGGGAATGGTGGTTCACTCCTTGATCCTGCTAGTCTCACACTTCACTACAAGTCAATCAAGCAAACACCAATTCAATTTACATCCCAAACCAATAACCACTCAAACAAATTCACACACACAAGACAATGGAAACCAATTCATGCATGGGAGCATGCACAAGATAGTTTTATTTAGCAAAGGGGGTCTCTATGGGGTTTCTAAACTTTGTAAGATCCAAATTGGTCATTTACCAAAGTGGCAAAGTCATTAGCAAGAGGGTTTTGTCCAAAAACAATTTTTAAATCCATTCATCATTTCATGTGGTGAAAAATGTTTTTATTAAGGCAAAACTCTTAAGTTGTTCACCAAATGAGTTGCTATTGCAAAGCTTGGTGTTTTTGGGTCAGTAGGTTTGGTCCAAACTATTTTCTCAAAGTTTTTATTCCAAAATCTTTTCCATAACAATTCCATTATTTTCACTTGGCTAGAAATGGACCAAATCTAATATTCCATCCTAATCTTTTCCAAATCCATTTTCAAAACCATGGGTTGGTTCCTAGGGTCAGTAAGTTTACAACAAACCATTTCCCAAAAGTTTTCCTTCAAAATCATTTTTAATAAATAAACCACATTTCTATTTGACTAGAAATGGTTTTAAATCAAAGAATCATTATTTTATTTCACCAAATACATTTTTGTGTCCACAAAGTGATTCTTATTGTTAGTAGGTTCAAATCAATCCATTTTCCAAAGATTTTAACCCCAAATTCATTTTTAAACAATTTTTACATCCTTAGCAAGCATACAAATGTTTCTGTAAATTTAAACAAGCTAACATATACTATTTGCTAAACTAAGGGCATGGTTGGCTAGGGCTTGTTCTCCTGAATCCAACGACATAAAATTTGAAATTTTTGGACGTGTAGATCTCAAGTTATAAGGGTTTGAAGTTTGAAAATAAATCAGATTCAAATCTGTTTCTAAACCTAATAGATGACACGCGGCGCGTTGCTATTCGCGGGTACCGCTTCGCGTGGATCGCAGATGTGGGGCATTGGATCTGATCGATCGCACGGTCTTGGACGCGTACCCCTTCGACGATAAGTGAACTAATCGTGGGCGCTAGATCTAGATCGAACGGTGCTGGCGAGTTTGGCCATATGCGGGCGGCGCTGACGGTGGCTAGCAGCGGCGCACGGCCAGGCGGTGGTGCTACGGTGGTTCGAGGAAGCGAGAGAGGAGGAGAAGAAGCTCACCGGGTTCAGGAGGTCACGGTGATGCTCGAGGAGGTGTTGGTCGGGCGAGGGGCGCTCTGGTCTTGGCAGGATTGCTCGCCGGAGTGGAGGACGACGTCGGGTGCCTCAGGTGGTCATCGTGGATGGCGCTATGGATCACCCCAAGGCGAAACATCGACGCGGTTAGATGCAGAAGGATGTGGCAAGTATGGGAGTGTGAACGAGGAGACGCGGGGTGGTCTGGTTTACCTGGGGGTCGTCGTCGGAGAAGAAACAGGCAGCGGCGCTGTCAGAGCTAGTCCAAGCCGAAGCTCTAGGGCGCCCGCGGTCGAGTGAAGGACACGGGGAGAAGCGTCTGGGAGTGGGGAACTTGCTCGTGTGCTTAGTGTGGCATGGGTGGTCAGGTTTGGACGGAATCGACAATGGACCTCGTCGGAGACAGGGGCAGTCGAGGAGAAATTGTGGCTTCCTGGAGGCGTGCTTGGGGAAGGAAACAGAGGGGAAACGGAGAGGAGTGACTGGCGTTTAAAGGTGCATGATCACTGCGAGTAAAGCTGGTCGCGTTAAGGCGTAATCAAGCCGCGAAATCAAGTCTGCAACGGCGACGAGAGAGGAGGAACAGGTCATGGGGTGGGGAAGAAGAGACGTGGCGGTGGGGTCCTCTGGTCAGTGAGAAAGGGAGAAGGAGAGGGGTCCACATGTCATCGTCTGCGCGGGTCAGATAGTTGGTTCGAATCGTTTTCTGCGGGGAGGAGAGAACTGGGCTAAGTGGGCTGTTGGGCTGGCTCAGTTGGGTCTGTCCTTTTCCATATTTTTTTTCTGCCTGTTTGTTTTATTCTTTTCTATTTCTATTTTCTGATTTGATATTCAAACAAATGATTCAATCAACAATGCAAACCACTCAAACAATTCAAACTTGTAATGAGTTTTTGGTTCTGTTTAGTAGCATAAACCAACTTCCAAAATAAAATAATATTTTAAATCTTTTTAGGTTCCATTTATTAATTAAATAAAATGGACCATGGTTTATTAATAAAATAGGGTTTGGTTTAATTAATAAAATCTCCATTTTAAATCCAAATATTTTCAAAACCAAATCAGTAGGTTTTATTTGGAAATAAGGAATACTTGGAAAATTGTTTAAAATAAAATAACATTTTATTTTAGGGTCCAATAACAATTAAATGAATAGATTTTTATTCATTTAATTCAATAGGATTTGTTTTTATTAAAATCTTTATTTTGAAAACTAAAATAAAACCAAAACACTTCAGTAGGTTTTATTTGAGAATATAAAATACTTAGAAACTTATTGAAAACAATTTAATAAGTTTGATGTTTTAATTAAAATGGTAAAACCTTTTATTTAAATAAAATTTGGAGATTTAACTCCTTATTATTTTATTTTAAATAAACCTTTACTATTTTTATTCAAAACAAAATGTTTTAATTCTAAAGCTTGGCCAAGGTTTAATTTGGGCTTTATAAAATGTTCTTTATTTATAAACTTCTATTTCATTTGAAAACAAATCTTTTCATTTAATTGTTTCAAAATAGTATTTCCAAATGTTTTTATTTTCCTTTTATTAAATTATCTTTTTAAATCCCTTTAGTTTTTATTAAATTCAAATGGGTTTGAAGTTCCAATTGCATTCAAAAAGTTTCTTCTGGCTCTGAAAATCAAACAAAGTTTTATTTTATTAATTTATTTTCACATTACAAGATTTGGAAAATCTTGGGATGTGACACATGTCCACGGGTTTATGGAGTGAAGTGTCGATAAAATAATACGAACAAGAAGCATCACACTTACCATGGCACAACTCATAGAAGAAATAAACTCACCATTATATAACTTAGCTTGCAACCAAGTACAACAGTCACAATAGAGATGCATAAAGATAAATCATAATTGGAATTGGCAAACTTGTTCTTGGTCAGAGAACACCTGGAAAACAGTTTCACAAAAAGCTTTTTGTAGAAGTTTTTCAATAGGAGCACTCTTTGCTCAAAAAGGTTTTTCACAAGTGAAGGCTTTCAAAGTAATACTCAATAGATAGAGTTTTGTGGAAACAAGGAAGATAGATAACATGATTTAATAAATCACCATATGAATGCTTGAAACACAACAACTCAAATGCTTGATGGAGGAAGAGAGGAAGTGGGTTTACTGACTCAACTTGGTAAATAGGAGAAAGGTCCCTTCATAGAGGGTAGTAGGGATTACAAGTCATAAAGAGCTTCCAAAAGATTATGGTACGTACTAGCTTTGAGCCCTATCATAGGCATCTTGAGATGATTAAGGTTAAAGTGCACAAAGATGGAGTATATGCTTGACGAAATATAAGTTGGCAATCTCATGTCCCTTGAATATGAGGGCCACTCCTCGTGCTACTCAACTCTGGTCACTGGTAAGTTCTTGTCATTGTAAGTACATGCGTATCATAGAGAACCGCCAACTAGGTACCCCTTGCACATGGTACAGGATCTATCCCATAACCAAAATGACAAGGCAAGCAAACAATGAGCATCTTAGCGATCTTTTTATTTACTATATGCATAGCTTTTTATTGAGGATGCTTCATAGATAGCTCACTATGGTTATGCTGCAAGTTTCCACCACGATAAGGGATGGCTTAGGCTAGCATCCC
The DNA here is from genome assembly GCA_916181665.1 of Avena sativa. Taxonomy (NCBI): domain Eukaryota; kingdom Viridiplantae; phylum Streptophyta; class Magnoliopsida; order Poales; family Poaceae; genus Avena; species Avena sativa. Next base: position 188,927,130 of record OV702284.1, on the reverse strand, counting down.
AGGCGTTTATCTAACACAAAATACAGACTGCATCGACTTACAAGTTCCCTCTTTATTTCACACCGTTGACATCCATAGACAAAAGAGCATGATATCAACTGAGTACAAAGTACAGGTGCAATGTTGAAAACATTCCCCGTGACATCACGGTTCTGCTAATTCCAACGTATAGATGCAAGCATATACAACTTCGATGGCACAATGGTTCAAGTCTATTAGGGGAAAGAAAATAAGGTCTACCATCAAGTTCGTGATACCTTTACTAACTAGTTTTCACATAACAAAATACTTTTTAATTCGAAAGATAGATCAAGCTTGAGAATTTGCTTGGAATAGAAATAATGCTACTAGGTAGATATGGTGGACACAAATGGCAAAGGTTTTGGTTCAAAGGGATTTGGAAACATGAGATACATCATATAATAGAGATTGCAAACTAAAATAAAAGATGAGACTTCTCATTAATATTCCAATAAAGGCACTCACACTGTCAACACCCGGATTTTTAATCCCAGATGCCTGATATGCCATACATCGCAATCCCAGGATTACCATTTTTGCGAGACATAACAGAATTGGATACCATAGTACATCATCCATTACAAACCATACATAAGTTCTTACACAAATAGGGATCTCATGATCCAGTTCTTAATACAACTTCAAGCAGCGGAATACGTAATAATAACGGTAGTGTAGGCGAAGCTCCATCTTCGGGGTCACAGGCAATCCTGACGATGGGAGATGATCCTAGTTGTCGTAACCTTCCTGGGGTCCATCCTCCAGGTACTCCTCTTCATAGTCTAGCCACGGGAATAGCCAGGGACAAAGCCATGAGTACTCTTTAAGTACTCGCAAACTCATACTAACAAGTGGAAGGGGTTTTTTATAATAGGACACTAGGCTCTAGGGTTGTTTTGCAAGAAGCCAGATTTACCTCTACTAAGTTCAGAAATAAGAGAAGCTAGTCACATTTTTATAACACCTAAATGGGATCTTGTAACTCATGTCACAACTCTGTTGTGGTCAAGTCAAAGTCTCACTTCCTTTCACAAATCATTTTGAAAAGTCTGACAGGGGAATAGTATGGCCACTCCAACAGTCCATAACCGCGGACGTGGCTATTTGAATAGTTTGACACTCTGCAGAGATTGTACACTTTCACCACAACATTCGATACATCCGTCAGGAACAAATCCTAAATTCACCATACTCAGTATGCGGATAATCAATCCTAAACTTTCAGTTACACGCCCTAGTATAAGCACCTCTCCTGTGAGTTTGGCCTCCCAACCATGACCAACTGTCATCTTAGGTACTGCACAGGTGGACAATCTTCACAAGGTAGCCTCAGCTCAGACCTTGGCCGTGAGGGAACTAATACTAAGGTATATAAGTTTCCAGTCAAGCCCTACCCAATCTTTGGGTATTGTGGTTGTACGGTAAAAATTGGAATGGTATCGCATCCAGACAACCATCAGTTTTATAAAGGGCTAAGACTCATTCCTCAACTTTTTCATCACCAAAATCATCTGGTGTTTTCGGAAACACATGTCCAAAACATTTCAATAGAATGATCCATCATTCCAAGGTTTTCATAACCATTTTTACCAAGTATTCCCATCTAAAGTTGATCAAGTTTTATGCTTAGCACTAACATCTACAAGTGGGGGTAAGTACTAATGAGGGGTGGTAAGCTAGTGGAGTTTCAACTAAGTTCAATCGCATGCCTTAGGATGACATCAAGATTATCTAGGTTAGGCAAAATTTTATGCTCTTTATGCAACCTTCAAATATCTTTCTAGTATCTACAATTCACTGAAGTAAACTCTAAGTAATGGCTTTGATAAAGAAATAAAGTAATAAGCTTGTAAGTAAAAACTAGGATTGGTTTATCAAGTGGGTAGGATCATCTATGCTTAAGGCATATAGTTGGCATGGTGACAGACAAGTATTGGCTTGCACAGTATCAGTATAAGCTTGATAAATTGCAAGTGTTAGCTTGCACAGGTCAACTTGATTAGTAAGGCTTGCCTTGTGCAGAGCAGTGGTTGAAGTTCTCCTCGGCTTCTTTTTCGTAGAATCCTCCTTCCTCCTCGTATCCTTGGTCGGTACTAGCGTCTATGAATAAGTACGAGGTGCACAATCACCAAACAATACTTAAATACTCGCAATCATCACACAAAGGGTCCTATAGATGATCTAGCATCATCACTAACATTACAAGATTAAAGCTTGGTTTAATTCCTTTTATTTTTAGAAAAGTAATTTCTACTCATTGAAAAACTACTTAAGATTTAATATTCTCCAAACCAAACATGGGATCATGTTGACACATGTCATCACCACATATTTTAGTCCATGGGAATGTGATTTAAAGTGATGTCACAATTTAATAAGGTTTTACCCTTTTATTTTAATTAAATAAAGTGACTAGAAATGCCTATGTAGCATTCTTTTATTACTTGAACATTATTTCTGTGAGTAAACCTATATATTTTTATATATTCTAAAAGGTATGGTTAAATGTGATTTTTGAGAGTTGGAATCAACTCAAAAGCTATTATGGTTTTAATTTGAAAAATGTTTGAATGCAGAAAAGCTTCTGCCTTCTTATTTTTACCAAGGATGATCTACATATCCAAATGACTTGAATCCAATGGGCTTGGATTCAGCATTCCCAGTCCTTTCTAACAAAATTGGTTTCATTCAATTTGGTTCACTGAATCGACCTTGGTTGATTTTTGAAACTAGGTACAGAAGTGTGTTTGAAATAAAATGGAAAAGGTTAAATTCAAATAACTAGGCTGCGCGGGAAGTGATACCGGGCCGGCCTGCTAAGCACAGCGCTTAAGCGGGCTGGTTAAGTGGTTGTCCCCACGCGTAAGTGAGACGAGGGGGTGCGAAGCGGTATGGGGCGATGTGGTGCGTTCGATCTGGTTCTAATCCAACGACTGAGGGTCATCGTCGACGTTGGGCAACGCGGGCGAGACAGAAACCTAGCACGGCGAGTAGGGGTCGTTGGGGGCTCACCGGGGTTCAGGCGAGGGTCGGCGAGGCGGGCGAACGACGATGTCGACGACGGCGCACCTCCTGGTACCGGCAGCTTCTCCTGGGGCGGCTCCAATCGCTGGCCCCCTTCTTCTCCAGCAGCGGCAGAGTCCGGTGAAATTCCGGCGAAGTGCTGCTCGCCTTGCTCCGGGAACGGGTGGCACGATCAGTGAGGAGAGGGGAGTGAGACGGTGTGCTCAATTCGGCTGGGGGTGGCCTCTATTTATAGTCGCGACGATGAGACCGAACGGGATGGGCAGGCGACGGTGGCGACATGGCTACGGACGGCTAGAGGCATGGCCGGCGGTGGCGATTGCTTGGTGGTCTCCTGGCGATGCTCTACGGCTTTAATGCGCGAGTAGAGGCAGTGCGGTTTGGTCTGTAACGCGCGATGCTCTACACGGCAGAGGCGGCGTCTTCGACGGTGAGCGGTGGTTGTGCGTCATGGGGCGGCGAACGGTGATGTCTGGCGGTCTCCTGGGTCGGTGACGATCATGTATGCATGCGGCGAGGGAAGCGCGCGGTCTGTGGGCGTCGGTCGAGTGTGGCGCTCTGGCGCATGCTCGGCATGGTTGCTGGCGCGCTGGGCGCGGTCCGTGCGTGTGGTCCAGGGTTTGGCAACGCTCGCGGCTGGGACAGGGAGTGGCGGTGGACGGTGGACTGCCTCCCAGACAAGGTTGGCACGGCTAAATCTCCTCCTAGCTTGATGTCTCCACTGGGTGGCATGGTGAGCTTCGGCTGGTCATCGTTGATGTCATTGCCCAGCTTATAGTGAGTCTAGTGCTTGGTTTTACTTGCTAGGTGATCTACTGAGATGGTTGTGAGCTAGAGAGGGAACAAGTTAGGCTTCAATCACTACTCACAATAGTGTTTAAGATTTTGATGATTTTTGTCTGCAATGTGTTTGATGAAATGGCCGCAAGAATTCAAGTTTTGAATTTTGAAAAGATTTTTGGTGGGTGTGCTAGTTTGGTGCTGGTGAGTCTACAGATGCTTGGGTTTTGAAAGTTGAGCTTGTTTGAGTGGTTTTTGAAAAAGTGGGATCTTCCCATATGATGAAGATTCAATTTTGAACTGTCCTTTAAACTATGCATTTGAATGTTTCTAGATGATCACAAAGTGGGCCTTGATGCTTTGTTATGAGTACAATCAAGGGGTGCAAAGATCCAGAAAAGTTTCTGTTAAGTTCTGAAAGTTTGAGACAGCCTAAGTAGGCATGGGAGTTAAATTGGTCAAAATGACCATTCCCTTATTTTATTTGTTTTGATTTACTTGTCTGTGAGAAAAGTTTGGAAATTGTTTAGATGATGTTTATTTCACCTAAGCATCCACTTACAAGCAAAGGAACACACAAACAAGGTGGTTCAAAAGAATTCAAAATGAAATGCATACCCACATGCATGCTTTAATGTTTTTTATGTAGCAAAGTTTTTTGTTAACCCTAAATTTGATGATTAGAGTTTGATGATCCAAGTTTAGTATTTTTGGGATGCTACAAACCTTCCCCCCTTAAACAAAATCTCGTCCCGAGATTTGAACAAGGACGAAAAAGATTACCTAGAATTTGAAGAGATCGGGAAACTCTGTCCTGATGTGATCTTCGCGCTCCCAGGTAGCTTCCTCTTCTGTGTGGTTGCTCCACTGAATATTGAGAAACTTGATGATTCGGGTTCGGGTAGTTCTGAAAGCTTCTTCCAAAATACGGATGGGTACTTTGGGATAGGTCAGATCATTGTTGATCTCTATGGTCCGGTGATCGATGTTTTTGAACACTTCGGTCTTCTCTGGGACTTCGAGACACTTGCGAAGTAACGAGATATGGAACACATTGTGCACGGCTGACATCTCTTCGGGTAGTTCCAATTGATATGACACTTCTCCTCGACGGTTCAGAATTTTGAATGGTCCGATATATCTGGGGGCTAACTTTCCTTTGAGTTGGAAATGCTGCATTCCCTTCAATGGCGACACCTTCAGATATACAAAATCTCCTATGTTGAAGGCGAGGTCTCGACGTCTCTTGTCGGTGTAACTCTTCTGTCTGGACTGGGCGGTCTTGAGGTGCTCACGAATCTTGTGAACATTCTCTTCTTCTTCTCGTAGGATGTCGGGTCTGAAAATATGACTCTCTCCTACTTCCGACCAGTTCAAAGGGGTGCGACACTTCCTTCCGTACATGAATTCAAATGGGGCCATTTGCAAACTGGCTTGATAACTGTTATTGTATGAGAATTCTGCAAATGGCAGACAGTCTTCCCACTTGGATCCATATTCTAACACACATGCTCTCAACATATCTTTGAGTATTTGGTTTACTCGCTCCGTTTGTCCATCGGTCTGAGGTTGATATGAGGTGCTGAAATCTAGGCGGGTTCCTAAACCTTCTTGAACTTTCTTCCAGAATCTCGAGGTAAACTGAGTTCCTCGATCCGATACGATGTTCTTGGGGATTCCATGCAAACTCACTATTCTAGTGATGTACAACTCCACTAGCTTCGAACTCTGATATGTGGTCTTGACGGGCAAGAAATGGGCGACTTTGGACAATCGGTCCACTATGACCCAGATAGAGTCATTTCCCCTACTAGAAGTAGGCAATCCGGTGATAAAGTCCATTCCAACGGAATCCCATTTCCATTCCGGAATCTGCAATGGTTGCAACAATCCAGCGGGTCTTTGATGTCCTGCCTTGACTCGCTGACATATATCAAACTTGGCGATATAGCTTCTGATTTCTCTCTTCATCTTATGCCACCAAAATTGCTCTTTCAAATCTTGATACATCTTAGTTCCTCCGGTATGGATAGAATAAAGAGTATCATGAGCCTCCTTCAAAATAACTTCTTTCAACTCGGAATCTGATGGTACACAAAGGCGTCCTTTGTACCACAGAACTCCTTCTTCATCTTCGGTGAATCCGGGTACTTTGCCTATACCGATACGATGCTTGATTCCGGCGATACTAGCATTTCCCTTCTGTGCCTCTTTAATCTGACTGATCAAAGTGGGCTAGAGTTCTATGCTAGCCAAAGATCCTTCACTTACTAATTCTATTCGAAAATCTTCCATCTCTTTGTGCAAGCTTGGTTGCTCCTTTAAAATCATGGAGTTCAAGCGGCACGGCAATCTGCTAAGGGCATCGGCTACCACATTGGATTTACCAGGATGATAGTGGATGTTTAGGTCATAATCCTTGATTAGCGCAATCCACCTTCTCTGTCTCATATTCAGCTCCTTCCGAGTGAATATATACTTTAGGATCTTGTGATCTGAATAAATCTCACAACGGCTTCCCATCAGGTAATGCCTCCATGTCTTTAAGGCTAGAACCACGGCTGCGAGTTCGAGGTCATGGGTTGGGTAATTTTGCTCATGTTGCTTCAGTTGTCGAGATAGATAAGATATAACTTTGCCTTCTTGCATTAGCACAGATCCGAGACCGATCTTGGATGCGTCACAATACACATCGAAGGGCTTCGTGATATCCGGCATGATCAAGATTGGGGCTGAAATCAATCTCCTCTTGAGTTCTTGAAAACTCACTTCACATTTGTCGGTCCATTCAAACTTCTTGTCATTCTTCAGCAATTGGGTCATGGGTCTGGCGATACTCGAGAATCCTTCTACGAATTTGCGGTAATATCCCGCCAATCCGAGAAATGCATGAACTTGGGTTTGAGTGGTTGGGGCTTGCCAATCCTCTACGTCTTTCACTTTGGCAGGGTCAACGGCAATTCCTCCGGCTGATACAGTGTGACCGAGGAATCCTACCTCCCATTACCAGAATTCACATTTTCTAAACTTTGCATATAGCTGATGCTCTCTAAGGGTTCCAATAATGGTCCTTAGGTGTAGCTCATGTTCTTCTTCCGATTTGGAATAAATCATAATGTCATCGATGAAAACAACGACAAACTTATCCAGGAAGTCCATAAAAATCGTATTCATGAGATTCATGAAATAAGCGGGGGCATTGGTTAATCCAAAAGACATGACTGTATACTCGTACAGTCCATATCTGGTGGTAAAGGCAGTCTTTGGAATATCCTCTGCACGAATTTTGAGTTGATGATACCCAGTTCTAAGATCAATCTTAGAAAACACTATGGAACCGGTCAACTGATCAAACAGGTCTTCTATCTTGGGCAAGGGGTATTTGTTCTTGATGGTGACATCATTCAACTTCCGATAATCCGTACACAAACGGTTACCTCCATCTTTCTTGTCCACAAACAAGACAGGTGATCTCCATGGTGACGCACTTGGTTGAATCAATCCAATTTCCAGCATGGCATGCAGTTGCTTCTTCAGTTCTGCTAGCTCATACGGGTTCATACTATATGGTCTCTGGGCTATGGGTCCGGTTCCGGGGATTAGTTCGATGATAAACTCGATATCCCGATCTGGGGGCATACCGGGCAAAACATCTGGAAATACATCGGGGTATTCACACACTATCCGGACTTGGTCAATGGTAGGTTGGGCTATACTCTTGTTGCACTTGAATTGACAAGGTAAGGTTTCAGATATATGCTCGGCTGATATTCCAGCTGTACTGGTCATGGTTATGGCTTTCTTGGCACAATCAATCTATCCTTTATGTTTGGACATCCAATCCATTCCTAGTACTACTTCCAAACCTTTAGTTCCGAGTACTATCAGATTTGCATAAAAATCTATGCCATGGATTCGGATAGGGACGGCTTTGCAAATTTGCCTAGCCTTGGTGGTTGATCCGGGAATTTGAACAATCATAACATGCTTCAGTTTGGTTGGTTGAATTTTACTAGTGCGTGCAAATTCTTCGGTGACAAATGAGTGCGATGCACCAGAATCAAACAAAACTCGTACAAGTACTGAATTAACAAGAAAACATACCCAGCATGATGTCTGGCGCTTCCTGAGCTTCTTCAGCATGCATGAGAAAAAGACGGCCATTGCGGTTGAGCGAATTCCCTGGGGCAAACCTTCTTCCTGGCTAAACACGACGCTGTTGCTGAGCTGGGACATTGGCATTGGGTGCTGCAGCATTCTTCTTGTTGGGGCACTCGTTGGAGTAGTGACCCTTATTTCCACAGTCATAACATGACACCTACGACTAGTCCTTTGCTGCTACAGGAACAACATTGCTTCCAGTCCTCGGGGCAATGTTGGTGTTGGCGGTAGCATTGTTGTTGTTGAACTTGGGTGGGGCACGGTTGAAATTGCTAGAGTTGTCGAGGTTGTTGTGATTTCCTCCGGGCCTAGGGTTTCCACGGTTGGGATAGGTCGGACGGTTCATCGGGGGTCTGTTGGTTCTAGGGGCAAATCCTGGACATGGGTTATGGCGATACTTTGTAGTCTGATGGGTTCCTGGCTGATGCATCATGCGACACTTGCGGTTCTCATTGGCTTGGTTGATATTTCCTTCCATTTGGATGGAAGAGTCGACCAGGGCTTCAATATCGGCAAAGGGGATATTGACTAACTCAGTCTGCATCTCATCATGCAGACCATTCAAGAATCTTTCTTTCTTCTTGGCTTCGGTGTCGATCTCATCCGGGGCATACCTAGATAATGACAAAAATTTGTCACGGTATTCCACTACAGTCATCCTTCCTTGCTTCAGTTCTCTGAACTCGTCTCTCTTCCTCTTGATCAAACCCGGTGGCACATGGGTTCTGCTGAACTTGACCTTGAATTCCTCCCAGGTCATCATCTGGCCTCCGGTCATTGCGCGAACACTGTTCCACCATGCCCTGGCATCTCCGGCTAGGTAGTGGGTGGCGAACAGAACTTTCTCGTTGGCTTCCACTCCAGCGACTTCTAGGTTATTTTCCATGGTCTGCAGCCAATCATCGGCGTCTAGGGGTTCTTCTGACTTAGTAAAAACAGGTGGGTTGGTATTCTGGAAGTTCTTGAGCTTAGATCCATGGTTGTCCTGATTTCCGTGGCCTTGGATGTTGTGGGCTAGCTGAGCTATTTGTTGCAGGGTGGTTAGGTTGGCTTGACGTTCGGCTCTTTCAGCTTCACGGTCAGAAGTCAACATTTGCAGGATCTGCAACATCGGGTCCGGGGATGAACCACTTCCTCCGTGTGGCATCTGAAGATTGAGATAGATCATTAGAAAAGAGGGAAATTTCTAGGGTTCTAGGATTTTGAAAAGTTTTCAAAGTTTGACTCAGATTTTCGTGTAACTTGCTTTTCATTCGTTCATTCATAGCACACGGTACAACACACACCACAACAAAGACAAACAGATGGTTTTAAGAACCATTCTGGAAACTACGATACGGTGGGACCGAATACTACTCACTACGCTAGTCCTCAAGTGCTACTACTCCTCGGAATCGGTGGCTTCGTCATCTTCATCATCATCGATGAAGGCGAAATCATCATCATCGGTGAAGAAGTCCATAGCCTGATCCTCTAGAAAATCATCGTCATCGCTAAGATAGGAGCACTACTAGGAAAATGGCTATAGGTACTCAACACATCCGTGGCTCACATGGTTGAAGTGCCCCACGGCTAAAACAGGCGTGGCTCACCTATGGGCAGTGCCTACTAGTAACTAGAACAATCGTGGCGCACATGACCATAGTGCGCCACAGATATGTGTGGGCCAGGGCCCTGTTGGCCGCACGCCAAACATCTTTAGCGCACATAGGGTAGGTGCGCTACGGTTGTTTGTGTCAACCGTGGCGCACATGGAGGGGTTGCACTACGCCTAAGCGCATTCCCCCCTCTGCTGTGAAACGGCCAGACACATCCGTGGCGCACTATGGCATGTGCGCCACGGATGTTACTCCTCCCTGTGGCGCACTAGGGTAGAGTGTGCCACTGATGTGTCGATTTTTTTTGACAACACTTTATGTGCACATGTGTGACCACATCCACCACCCCACACTTCACTTTCCCCTTCTTCTTCCTCCTTATATCTAGTCGGGATCTTCTCCTTCCCACCTCAATTTCTCCACCCATTCACCATTTTTAGCATGTAGAACTTGCCTTGGATGTTACATAAGTAATAGAGGAAGGTCTCCGGTCTCTCATCTCCTTCTCCGGTCTCGCGCGCACCTCTCCTTTCCATCTTTCTCGCGATTGGTCTCTCATCTCGGTAAGTTATCCATGTAAGGATGTGTTCATGTGTATATGATATGCTCATATGTATGTAGATGATCGATGCTCATGATGTGTGTATGGAGAGGATCGATGGTCATATGTGTGTGTATATGGAGAGTATCGATGATGCTCATGCATGTGTGTATGGAGAGGATAATGATATGTTCATGTGTGTATGGATCGGTCTCTCTCTCTTGTGTTTGTATGTGAACAAGTTGCCATTTGTTTTGCCAAAATGTTGATTCATTTCCATTTTGGCAAGACTTTGGCATTTCGCAAAGGTCCTAATTTTAGGATAGGTCATGCCAAAATTTTCTATCGACCATTGCATGCATGCATTCATATATGTGGTTCTAATAGACTTCTAATTGTACCGTGTACACCGTGCAGGCAAAAATGGTCCGCATAATGAGCGAAGGCATTGTGGCTAGATTCTTGAAATGTGCGACGGCCGACATGATACGAAATAACAAGACGGATATAAGATGTCCGTGCAGAAGATGCAAACTCAATTGGGTGATCGACCCAGATTCTGGGAGTCTGGAGGCACACCTGCTCCGCCATGGTTTCATGGATGGATACACTCGTTGGATAAGCGATGACGAAGACGATGGAGACGGTGAAGGTGGCCAACATGACGATGATCATCATCACGGCGAGAACGGGCGAGATGATGAAGATTCTCCTGGAGATGGTGAAGGTGCGGAAGCAGACCGGGATGATAATGATCTAGATGCCGGAGGAGCAGACGACGATGGAACAACGTCAGGCTGGGTGCGGGACCCTTATGTGCAAGAGCTTCTTCTCAAGGAGACGAGTAACGCCAGGGCTGCCGCTAGAGATAAAGCCAAGCTTGCTCAACTTGAGAAAGACGCGGTTACTCCATTGTATGAAGGATGCAGGCCCGATGATACCCGGTTGAATGTAACGCTCAAGGCTATGGAGATGAAGGCAAAACACAAATTGAGCAACGCAAGCTTCGACGATATGATGGCATTCTGGCACGATTGTCTCCCGGAGGGGAACACATGTCCAACTAGTACCGAGGACGCCAAGAAAATCGTCTGTCCTCTCGACCTACCGCACGTTAGATATCACGTATGCATCAACGATTGCATCATTTATCGGGGCGAGGACGCGGAGAAAACCACATGTCCGGTGTGCGGCATGAGTCGATATAAGAAAGGGAAGAAAGCACCTCGAAAAGTGGTATGGTACTTTCCTATCACTCCTCGTCTGCAGCGCTATTTCGCGGACCCTAAGGAAGCGAAGCTCATGCGATGGCATGCGGAAAGGAAGAAGCCAGGAGATGATGATGATGACCCCGAAAAGGATGAGCTGCTGACGCACCCTTCAGATGATAGCTAGTGGAAAGCATTGGACCTCGAATTCCCAGAATTCGGTGGAGATTCGAGGAACATCAGGCTTGGTGCGAGCACCGATGGACTCAATCCATTCGGTAGCCAGAGCAGCACGCACAGCACTTGGCCCGTGTTTGTATGGATGTACAACCTCCCTCCATGGTTGTGCATGAAGAAGAAGTACATACAAATGAGTATGCTAATTCAAGGGCCGAAACAACCTGGTACCGACATCAATCTGTATCTCGGGCTATTGAAAGAGGATCTAGCCACGTTATGGGAATCTGGAGCCAATACTTACGACGCCGTCGCACAAGATTATTTCACTATGAGAGCCGCGTTGGTCACTACAGTGCAAGACTATCCAAGTTGCGGGTATATCTCGGTGCAGGTTATCCAAGGATTTTGCGCATGCGTTAGGTGCATGGATAACACAAGCTATCTCCTACTAGAGAAAGATCCAGGGTCATCGAAAACCGTATTCATGGCGCACCGGAGGTGGCTCGGCAAGAATGATCCATGGAGAAAACGTGGAGACCTGTTCGATGGCAAATACGAGACCCGAGGAATCCCAGAGCATAGGAGCAGCGAAGAAGTGGAAGAGTTGCTGAAAAACTGGAAAGATTGTCCTAAGCCTGGAAAGAAGCGAAAGAGGCAGCAACAAGACAAGCCGCTGATGAAGGTATGGAAAACAAGGTCTGTTTTCTGGGAGTTGCCATACTGGAAGTTTCTCCGCACGCCTCATAGCCTCGACATGATGCATATCACGAAAAACGTGTGCGAGATTCTGTTCGCCACCATAATCAACATGCCCGATAGGACGAAAGATGGTCCGAAAACAAGGCACGACCTGATATGCTTGGGTATCCGGAAGGAGATTCACGGAGGACGCACTACTCCTGATGATCAGGAAGATGACGATGATCATGAGTTGGAGACGACACAAGGTCGTCGGAAGGGTAAAAAGTTCAAGAAGAACAAATATTACTGCCCTCCTTCTTGCTTCACTCTAAGCCAGGATGAGATCAAACAGTTTTTCAAGTTCCTTTTAGGAGTCAAATTTCCTTACGGCTACACGGGCAAGATAAGCAGATACCTAGATGAGGCGAAGAAGAGGTTCAGTGGCATGAAGTCTCACGACTGTGCCGTGCTAATGACGCAGGTACTTCCGGTCGCACTAAGAGGGATAATGGACGAGCACGTCCGTGAAACTTTATTTGGCCTATGCAAGTTTTTCGACGTCATCTCTAGGAAGTCGATTGGTGTGAATCAACTCGGGAGGCTACAGGAGGAGATCGTGGTGATACTATGTGAGCTTGAGGTCTACTTCCCACCCGCATTCTTCGACATTATGGTGCATCTGCTGGTCCATGTCGTGGAGGACATCGTACAACTCGGGCCGATGTTCCTCCGTAGCATGATGGCGTTCGAAAGGATGAACGAACACATCAAAGGATACGTTCGCAACATGTCCCGTCCAGATGGAAGCATAGCCAAGGGCTTTCTGGTCGAAGAGTGCATCTCTTTCTGCACGAATTATCTAGACATCGAGAACCCTGTCGGTCTTCCCGTCAACAGGCACCTTGGCAAGCTCGACGGATCTGGTCACCGAGAGGGTCGTCGCATACTGCACGCAGACTTCGATTTTCGACGCGCAGACTTTGATCGAGCAAACCTCGTCGCGCTACAGCATTTAGAACTGGTCGATCCTTGGGTATAGGAGCACAAAAGGTTAATCGAGAAGAAGTACAGTGACCGGGGCATACAGAGGACGCATGGAGAAATAATCAAAGAGCACAACTCAGATTTCACGCGTTGGTTTAGGCAGACGCTCCTTGATAATCCCCCGCGATCGCATTCTTCTGACACGGAAAATATCATATTCACCTTGTCACAGGGACCGATGCAAAACCTGGTGACCTATCAGGCGTATGATATCAACGGCTACACATTCTACGGAAGAATCGAGGAGATCTGGGAGCTCGACTACTGTGGAGAAAAGGTGTCGATGTTCCGTGTCAGATGGGCAAAGAGCGTCGAAAGAGAAGACCGGTATTTCACAACCATGGTTATACCCGAAGCAGCCAAATCCAAGGCCGCCGGTGCAAACATGGCCGCGAAAAATGAACCGTGGGTACTGGCTACCAAAGTGGACCAATGTTTTTTCATTACCGACCCGACAAAGCCTAGCCGTGTTGTCGTGATGAGAGGAAAAGAAACATCATCGGAATGGATGGAGTCGCCAACGAGCAAGACTTTGACCAGTACGGCGATCCAAAGATTGAAGATGACGACGACTACGATGCAGCAACATACATCACAAGAAGAAAAAGGACAACCCTACCCAAAAAAGGTAGCCCGTTCGAAAGAAGAAACATTAAAGTGCCGGGGCTAAATTATTCAAACGCGACAAAAAAGGGAAAAAGATTGTAAAACGCTAGCTCAAAAAATATTGTAAAACGCGTGGTCGAAAAAGATTGTAATATTCATGGACAAATTATTATGAAATTTAGTTATACTTTGAATCATATTTGTAACACTTTTATGACATATATTATCACTTTTGGGCATTTTTGGAATATTTAAAAGTATTTTAAAAACAAAACAAAACTTGTATGGCATATATCACCACTTTTGGCTTTTTTTGGAACATTTAAAATTATTTTTAAAATAAAAATAAAAAAGTGGGGCACCAGGATTCGAACCTAGGTGCTCATAGTTTAGAATAGAGTAGTGGGCAGAACCAGTGGGATAGACAAGAGTTCTTGCTAGAAGGAGCGCTGAACTCTTGTTATAGAGTGGTTAGATCCCAGATAGGCGTAGCGCACTAGCCCAAGTGCGCTACAGAGATCCGTAGCGCACTTTGGCATAGTGCGCTACGCGTATCTGGGTTTTATCCACGTCACCGATCTCTCTCACACTCGCTCATCCCCATTTCTCTCACACTCGCTCATCCCCATCCCCAGCCCGATCGATCCCCTCTGCCGCCGCCTCCAGCCGATCCGTGGAGGAGGACGCCCGCGCCGCTGCCGATCCGTGGAGGAGGAGGAGGCCCGCGCCGCTCGTGGAGGAGGAAGCCCGCGCCGCTCGAGGAGGAGGAGGAGGCCCGCGTCTGCCGATCCGTGGAGGTCACCGCTGCTCGAGGAGGAGGAGGCCGACGCCTCTCGAGGCTAAGGAGGAGGAGGCCGCCGCCTTGCCCACGCGATCGTCATCGTCCTCGTCTTAGAGGTGAGCCTTCTCCCCTCTCTCCCTCTCTCCCTCTCTCCCTCTCTCCCCTCTCCACTTCTCTCCCTATCTCCACGGGTTAGGGTTCAGAGTAGATTACTGATAGCACAAATTCTAATAAGTGGATCAAGCAAGATCCCTCTCCACTTCTCTCCCTATCTTCCAACAGAATTCTAGTGGATCAAGCACATAGTACTGTATTCTGCAGCAAATAGCCAAATTACCTTCTGTTTTCTTTGTAGTAGCACTCTGCTAGAAATTTCTCCCTCATCTCTGTGTTGTTCATGGTCTCCAGCAGTAGCAAGATCCTTATGTTTACAGTAGCAAGATCCTTCTGTTTACTATGAATTGAAACTTCCCAGGCTTTCATCTAAAAAATGAACTAGGACAGTTAGGGTGAAGTAGAAGATGCATGTTTGAATCCGGTTACTACTGCCATAGGATTTACAACACGTATATTTTGTATAATTGGTTCATTGTGTTAGCTAGTCAAGTAGTAGATGGTAGTTGGTAATCATACCGACATGGTTAGTTGCAAATAGGTATAAAAACAGTAGACGTAAAAATACACAAGGTTTGTGTGTAGATGATTATTAAGTGTGCTGGTCCAAGAAGGAATCTTAGGGAGCTTTGGTTCTATTTCTGCTACCTAGGGGCGTCTGTGGTGTGGATTCCCCACACCTTCAGGGTAGCAACTATAAGAGGACAATGCAAAGTGAAGTCAATGCGTGAGTTCGAGGCTGCATAGTTCAATCCACTTTCAGAGTTTCAGGCCATGTAGTTGAGTTTGCACACTTCACACCAATGCACTAATCCACTTTCAGAGTTACAGGCCATTCAATGGTGTGGGAACTGATTCAGTTGATATTATGGAATTGAAATATCCTGATCCTTGATGTATCAGCATATATCATGGGTTTAGGCATGTCTATGGCCTTCTTTTCTTTATTGAATTGAATACTGTGGAACTTGATGACAAAGGGTAGGTTCTTGTGCTTTGTTATACATCTGGGGATGTTCGTATATTTTGATTAATATTGGGCTTATATTTTTAGCTATGGTCTTGGGCAACCGTCGTGACTAGGCAAAGCTGTGTAGACTTACTTCACCTCAGTTGTACATTCATATGCACCACAGAGATGTCAAGGCTATGCTCATATATGTTGTTTACCCTCAATAATTCCAACTGAAGCTTCTTAAAGCCTTCCTGCACAGACTGAAGGAAATAAGATAAACAACCAAAGAACAAAAAACACTTCTGAAGTCTGAACAGTAGATGCATATTATCATAGGTTTGAGATTTTGGTTGATTGTGTTGATGCACAAAAGTTATTGTAGCACAAATTGTGGGCATCCATTGTGGTTAGAACAATGACATTGCTTCATTGGAATCATACAATAAGTGGCATGCTTATGTAAGGTCATTCTCATTTTTACCTTTACTTATTCACAAGATTTATTTTAATTGTGTTGTCATTGTTGCTTAAAGAGATAGCTTATGTTATATGGCTATGCTTAAATTGATAACAAAAGTATATATGGTTGTGGCACTGTGCTGGGACTGGATGGATGTGGTTGTGAAATGGTTTGGAAGGAAAAATAGAGTAGTGTTGGTTTTGCTACTATCTGTGCTGGGACAACAACACCTTGAAATTGTGCTTGTGCTTGTATATGAAGCACTTTATTATGTGTGTATGCAGGTTCTTGTATGAAATGAGTCCCGATTTTTTCCGGAATGTTGACTAACTTCCGTTTCGGCAGAAATAGGGCACTCCTAGTTTAAGAAAATTAGCAAAGGTCATGCCAGATTTTTCCGTGCATTTAACCAATTATTTGTTTTTTAGTAGTGCAAAGATGTGTGACAACGACGAGGCTGTATGTTCTAAGCGCATCAACGCTGAAGGAGAACTCAGACCTCCGAATAAAGAATTGACATTCTGGGAGGCGGCCCAGCGGCTAGAAGACGATGAAGAATACCATCGTTCGGAGAGCGAGGATGATGAGATGGAAGACGCGGAGGAAGAAGCCGAAGGAACGGCGGACGATGAAACCACTGATGGCGGAGAGGGCACAGGGAGTGGTAGCAATCCTCCTAAGAAGAAGAAGAAGAAGAAGCCGAAGGACCGGCGCCCGAACACGGTCGGCACGGTCAGGGAGGAAATTACCGAAGTGAGCCCATCAGGGGTTCCTTTGGAGCCTGCCCTTGTCGTCAAAGGGTACGGTGAACAAGTGGCGGCGATTACCCGGACAACCATCTCGATCAACACCGAGAATCTCCGGCATAAAGATAATGGCCACTTGCGCACACTCCTCTTCGAGAAGCTGCACGCAAGATACAAGTTCCCCGCTAAGTATCAGAACACAAATTATCATGGGAACGAAGTAAACAAATCCGCCCTCACAAAGATGAGCATCGCCCTGGCCAGCTGGAGAACCCGGATAAAGAAGAAGATCTATAAAGAAGGCAAAAGTCTTGAGGAGATCTAGAAGATTGACCAGCAGATCACCGAAGATCAGTTTCGGGAGTTCAAGGAGAGGTGTGAATCCGAAAGAGCCCTGGCCAATAGTAATCGGGGAAAGGTGCTGCAGGCGATGAATATAGGTCATCACCATCTCAGATCTGGTGGATACAGAACCGCAGAGGCCAAATGGAATAAGGAGGACGAAGAGTATAGATCCAAGGGGATAGAAAACCCCTTTGCTAAATTCGAACCCGGGCAGGTTCGAAACTTCATCAGGGCCCGTTACCATGTGGACCCAAAAACCAAACAACTCACCGCGGATCCTGTGGTGAAGGAATTCGAGGAAATTGTGGTAAGTATAATCTAATTACCGCAGATCAACTCGATTGCAATCTAATCGATGATCTAAATGATTCACTGTTACTTCTTCTATAGGAGGAGGAAATTGTTGCTAGTCATGGATCCCAGATGTCGACGGCGGCCACCCGGTGGGATAACCCTTTTAACAGGGCGATGAACCGGGCCAAGAAAATAGAGCCGGTTATGAAGAAGCCGTCGTCGGCTGGCCGGCTGGCCGGCCTCGGGGGTAAGAATTGGGAGATCATTTTGGTCCACCGCCGAGGACGCATGTGGCGCCATCGGCAAGGAGCGAGGAGGAAAACCGCGAGGTTCAAGAACTTAAGGCACAAGTGGCGCGGATCCCGCATATCGTCCAAGAAAACCTGGCAATCACCCTCACGTCCTTCCTGCCTACCTTGGTGGAGTCAATAGTGAAATGGAGTGCGGGTGGTCGAGTAGGGCCGTGCCCAATTCCAAGCATGGTCAGCAGCCACTCGAACAACGCGGCGCCGACGAATCAGGCGAACTACATGTTCGTGACTCCGCCCGCTAGCACCGCGGCGCCGCAAGTGTTGGTGACTCCCCCTGCCATCACCGCGGCGCCGGATTACATGTTGGTGCCCCCCTGCCATCGTAGCGGCGGCACCGGAGCTCCAAGCACCCGTCGGTAGGGAGAATACACCGGCGGCCAGCACCGCGCCATCAAGTATCCCTTCCGTATCTTGCACGCCCGTCGCCGTATGCGGTGCGTCGACATTAGCCGATCTCGACGCCATCACGGTAAACAAATTGCTTTAATTACCGCCTTTCATGCCATCTATTACTCTTATGGCATCTCTGACGACGCCGTACATGTTTTCCGCAGACGGATGTTCCTTGCACTCTCTTATGCTACATGAACAACGAGCTGAGGGATGTTGCCAAGGGTACCATCGTTCAACCCTTGCAGCGCACGTTCCACTCAAGGCCGATGTCAGATAGCGTGCACAGGGTTAAAATTAGTCGGGTGCTAAGGGGCTGCGATGACCTGGAACCTCCCATTCAACCCCCAGGAGCGGATGAAGAAGAGCCGTCTGTCCTCAGAACTTGCTTCGGCTTATTCTTGCTATGGCCAAAGAGAATGATCCGTTTGGGGACGGCGGGGGCCATCACGCCAAAGACAATAGCACCGCCTGTCGTGCCAGCGACAAGCGGTGGCAAGGCCCCCTTACTGCCCTCGCCGTCACCTCCACGGCGGTGGGTCGGATGATCATGTTGATGATATGCACATGGCGCAGGATCCGGCCGAGGACGACGAAGACTGGAATGATCACTTCTTCAGCACTCAGTTTAGCAACAAAGACCTAGTTGGTGGCCCCACAGAGAAAGCCACTATCACCAAGCGTCTGTTTGGTTCTCAAAAGACGCCTCCAGCTTGCGCCTTTACAAAGCCAGCTGATACAACCAACTGGCCCTTTATTCTAAGCCCTGACACACTACATAGGGCGGCCGGTGCTCAGATTGCGGTGCCTACCCGCTCTCCAAAAGGAAAAAAGGGCAGGAAAAGAAAATCTAGCAGCTCGAGCCAGCCGGTGGCGTCAACAACTACGAATCCGATCATGTTTCAGGAAGGGCCACCAAGACCCGAGGGTATTATGTGGAGGATTCATGTGGCGGGTGAGCCCATGCTACCTAAGAATTTGCGGAAGCTCGCCAGTTCGGAACTGGAGAGTGTGCATGATGGCGTGCTGACGATAGAGAGACGCCTTCTATCGGAGAAAGATCCCTCGCACCCGGTATTCGTGGTTAAGGTGCCACCAGGCTTGGGCTTCGTCGACAATGCCCCTGCGGATCTGTTCTTGCTGCGGTTCGACGACATCTTCAATATGTTCCACCTATACCCGCTGCACTATACCATGGTCTGTCTGTTTTCTCTCAGCCTGGCCATGCAGATCATTAGAGAGAACACACCGGGCATCGCTATAGTGGACCCCTACTACATGCGTGACGGCTGCTTGGGTTCCCCCGCCGAACGGCGTATCGTGGCCTCGTACCTAAAAAGAATCCTCATGGCAAACAAGACAAAGGAATACATTCGCGTGCCTTACTTTCCCGAATAAGTTGTTATTCACTCTCCACCGTCGATTGGCTTTATTAGATCATCATCATTATTTTTCCAAC
Organism: Avena sativa; assembly: GCA_916181665.1. NCBI lineage: Eukaryota > Viridiplantae > Streptophyta > Magnoliopsida > Poales > Poaceae > Avena > Avena sativa. The sequence goes on along the minus strand of OV702284.1, from coordinate 188,907,431 downwards.
ACATTCCATTTGAATTTTTTGCGCAGAGATGAACACTGCACGCTCATCTCCTTATCGCTGAAGCATTCCCACGCCATGTATTGCGACTCGGGGAGTCTAGAAAAGAAGAAAAACTACGACAAGATCAAGGAAGTTCTGGATGATGCTCTCACTGGCTTTGCCTCGACGGAAGGCACCACCTTCGTGCGTACGAAGGTCAAGTTCGGCAGGCACGTCTTCAACCACGTAACGGAGTTCCCCTGCGTGAAGCAGCCGGAAAACAGTAAGAAGGAAGCCTACTATGCACTCCATCACATGAGGGCGTTCCTACTTGACCAGGAGAATTCTACGCTGCCAGATCATCTCAAACAGTGGGCCAAAGCCAAGGCCAAGATCAATGATTCAGATATTAGACAAGAGATGTATCGCATCCAGCAGCAGTTTGGGGCAATCATCTTTCGTTATGTCATGACTTCGGGGGGTTCTTCTACGGAGGAAATATCCCGAATAACCATGACATAGAAGATCGCCTAGAGATGCAGGGTGACTATAGGAAGTTCATGACGAGACAAGGCGTCGTCTCGTTCCCTAAGCCGAGCCAGAAGGCTTGATGTTGGCCTAGTTGTAGTTACAAACTATAGATGACCTTTGTGTGTGTGTGGACAAACTATGAATCATCGCTTACTTCTTTTGCTTATTAATATTATATATCAATCAATGCTTGGTTTTTTTGCTTACTCTTTGGTCCTTTGCTCACTTTGGTCCTTTTTTTCCTTACTCTTTTTTCGAGAATAATGCCGATGATTGAAATGTCGTGGCACACTATATATGTGAATGTGCTACGATGGGATTGTGAGCCTTGTGATATGCACAAGTCCAGGTCTTGTGCATCCTACTTGGCTCACCGTTCCATCGTAGCATATTCCTGTTTCCAACGACCTATGTATATATATGAGGCATTCTTTTCGAGTTATTTTTGTCTTTTTCGAGAATAATTCCGATGATTGAAATGTCATGGCACAATATATATGTGAATGTGCTAAGATGGGATAGTTAGCCTTGTGATATGCACAAGTCCAGGAATTGTGCATCCTACATGGCTAACTGTTCCGTCGTAGCATATTCCTGTGTCCAACGACCTAGCTAGTTATATATGAGGCATTCTTTTCGAGTTATTTTTGTATTTTTCGAGAATATGCCGATGATTGAAATGTCGTGGCACAATATATATGTGAATGTGCTATGACGGGATAGTTAGCCTTGTGATATGCACAAGTCCAGGAATTGTGCATCCTACTTGGCTAACCGTTCCGTCATAGCATATTCCTATGTCCAACGACCTAGCTAGTTATATATGAGGCATTCTTTTCGAGCTACTTTGGTCTTTTTCGAGAATAATGCCGATGATTGAAATGTCTTGGCACAATATATATGTGAATGTGCTACGACGGGACTGTAAGCCTTGTGTTATGCACAAGTCTAGATGTTGTGCATCCTACTTGGCTTACAGTTCCATCGTAGCATATTCCTGTGTCCAACGACCTATGTATATATATGAGGCATGCTTTTCGAGTTACTTTGGTCTTTTTGATTTAGGAGTACTTTCTATAAGTGTATCTTCATATGCGACTTTAATTATATATGTTTTTTTCAATCATCACCGGTTAATTATTATTGTCAACTTATAGATGACGTGGTACGTCGTGTACAAGGGACGGGTTCCCGGAGTCTACGATGATTAGAAAGACTGCCAGAGACAGGTGCACCGTTTCAGCGGCAATAGCTACAAAGGGTACAACACTATGGCGGAGGCGGAAGCTAGATACACGCGCTATCTAGCGGGAGTTAGGACAAGGAACCGGATGAAGACCTACACCTTCGTCGCGGCGGTGATCATGCTTATCTTCTTTGGTTGTTTATCCCGCATTTGTGTCTAGCTAGTTTAGATGTCTAGGCGAGCTTCCGAGCTCTAACTTGTTCGATCGACACATGTATTCGCATGTCACCAAGTACTACTTTGTAACTTGATCGAAACAATATAACTTATACTATGTATTCATGTATGAGACTTATCTATATGTATTTGTTTCAATCTTGTTTTTCAAATTGTGTATTTATATATATAATTGTATATCTTGTATCTGTGTGTGTATATCGGCTATAATATTGTATATAATAGGTATTGTATACAATCTGTCTCGGAAAATAAAAAAACAAAAAACAGACTTGTGGCGCACATGATCTACCTTTTGTGGCGCACTACACCTAAAGCGCACTATAGAAGCTTAGTGGCGCACTGGGCAGTGCGCCACATAAGATCCTACGCTTAGCGCACCTTCCCACATAGCCGTGGCGCACTAGCAGGTGCGCTACGCCTATATCGACACAACCGTGGCGCACTAGGCAGTGCGCCACGGCTAGGAGATAGCCGTAGCGCAAGGCACGTGGCGAACTGCTAGTGCGCCACAGATGATCTTTTCAGGTGCGCCACTAACAGCTGTTTTCCTAGTAGTGGAGTAGGGGTCTCCACGAAGATCCTCTCCGGCATTCTCCCTTTCCTCCAACTGCATGTCTCTCTCGTGGATGGTCTCCTCCAAAGATGAGATACGGTGGCGAAGACGGGAAATAATGCGCTCCTTCTTGTCGAGTTGACAGCGGCGAGACTTGCGATCTTTTTCCATCATGGCGATGGTTTGATCCTTCGTCTTGATGATGGTAGACTTGTGGTTGGAGTAGTCATGGCAGTTATCCAACTCCTGCTGACGATCGTACATCATGAAGCTGAGGTGGTCCAATTGGGTCTTTAGCTCAGGGTGGTATGGGCCTTCCAGTGGTTATCCATTAGCATCACGCCTTGGGAAAAACTCAAAGTGAGTACCCTTGATCTGGTTGACGCTCTGCCCACACAGACGGGAAAGAGCTTCCTGCATGGCCCTGGCAAGTCCATCGAGCCAGTTGTTCTCTCTTCAGGTAAACTGAATTCCCTCAGTAGTGGGAGGTTCAATCTTTCCTCGGAGACTTGCAACAATTAGCCACTGCAGATCTTCTCCTCCTTGATCATTGAGCTGAGCTCCGAAGAACTCGGGGTGCGGACGCTCCAGAAGTTCCGAAAGCTGGTCCAAATCCCTCTCAAAGATAAGGTCTCCTCCATTCCCCAACTGATAAAACTTGTTGTACTTCACGTCCATCTATAAAAATAGAGGATGAGTATATTAGCAGCGTGATCAAGTGTGTCAAAATTTTATGTATTTTGCAAAAGTTTTTGAGGAACATGAGTTTTCATGAAAGAATCAAAGAGATAAGAATGAGAATAAGTTTTTGTAAATATTGGTTTTCTTTGGTTTTGAAACTAAGTTTTTGATTCAAGCGTCCAGTCTAACTAGGATCTCCTATGGTCAGGATGGCTCTGATACCAACTTGTCAACACCCGGATTTTTCAATCCTAGATGCCTGTTATGCCATACATCGCAATCCCAGGATTACCATTTTTGCGAGACATAACAGAATTGGATACCATAGTGCATCATCTATTACAAACCATACATAAGTTCTTACACAAATAGGGATCTCATGATCCAGTTCTTAATACAACTTCAAGCAGCGGAATACGTAATAATAACGGTAGCGTAGGAGAAGCTCCATCTTCGGGGTCACAGGCAATCCTGACGATGGGAGATGATCCTAGTTGTCGTAACCTTCCTGGGGTCCATCCTCCAGGTACTCCTCTTCATAGTCTGGCCACGGGAATAGCCAGGGACAAAGCCATGAGTACTCTTTAAGTACTCGCAAACTCATACTAACAAGTGGAAGGGGTTTTTTATAATAGGACACTAGGCTCTAGGGTTGTTTTGCAAGAAGCCAGATTTACCTCTACTAAGTTCAGAAATAAGAGAAGCTAGTCACATTTTTTATAACACCTAAATGGGATCTTGTAACTCATGTCACAACTCTGTTGTGGTCAAGTCAAAGTCTCACTTCCTTTCACAAATCATTTTAAAAAGTTTGACGGGGGAACAGTATGGCCACTCCAACGGTCCATAACCGCGGACGCGGCTATTTGAATAGTTTGACACTCTGTAGAGATTGTACACTTTCACCACAACATTCGATACATCCTTCAGGAACAAATCCTGAATTCACCATACTCAGTATGCGGATAATCAATCCTAACCTTTCAGTTACACGCCCTAGTATAAGCACCTCTCCTGTGAGTTTGGCCTCCCAACCATGACCAACTGTCATCTTAGGTACTGCACAGGTGGACAATCTTCACAAGGTAGCCTCAGCTCAGACCTTGGCCGTGAGGGAACTAATACTAAGGTATATAATTTTCCAGTCAAGCCCTACCCAATCTTTGGGTATTGTGGTTGTACGGTAAAAATTGGAATGGTATCGCATCCAGACAACCATCAGTTTTATAAAGGGCTAAGACTCATTCCTCAACTTTTTCATCACCAAAATCATCTGGTGTTTTCGGAAACACATGTCCAAAACATTTCAATAGAATGATCCATCATTCCAAGGTTTTCATAACCATTTTTACCAAGTATTCCCATCTAAAGTTGATCAAGTTTTATGCTTAGCACTAACATCTACAAGTGGGGGTAAGTACTAATGAGGGGTGGTAAGCTAGTGGAGTTTCAACTAAGTTCAATCGCATGCCTTAGGATGACATCAAGATTATCTAGGTTAGGCCAAATTTTATGCTCTTTATGCAACCTTCAAATATCTTTCTAGTATCTACAATTCACTGAAGTAAACTCTAAGTAATGGCTTTGATAAAGAAATAAAGTAATAAGCTTGTAAGTAAAAACTAGGATTGGTTTATCAAGTGGGTAGGATCATCTATGCTTAAGGCATATAGTTGGCATGGTGACAGACAAGTATTGGCTTGCACAGTATCAGTATAAGCTTGATAAATTGCAAGTGTTAGCTTGCACAGGTCAACTTGATTAGTAAGGCTTGCCTTGTGCAGAGCAGTGGTTGAAGTTCTCCTCGGCTTCTTTTTCGTAGAATCCTCCTTCCTCCTCGTATCCTTGGTCGGTACTAGCGTCTATGAATAAGTACGAGGTGCACAATCACCAAACAATACTTAAATACTCGCAATCATCACACAAAGGGTCCTATAGATGATCTAGCATCATCACTAACATTACAAGATTAAAGCTTGGTTTAATTCCTTTTATTTTTAGAAAAGTAATTTCTACTCATTGAAAAACTACTTAAGATTTAATATTCTCCAAACGAAACATGGGATCATGTTGACACATGTCATCACCACATATTTTAGTCCATGAGAATGTGATTTAAAGTGGTGTCACAATTTAATAAGGTTTTACCCTTTTATTTTAATTAAATAAAGTGACTAGAAATGCCTATGTAGCAATCTTTTATTACTTGAACATTATTTCTGCAAGTAAACCTAAATATTTTTATATATTCTGAAAGGTATGGTTAAATGTGATTTTTGAGAGTTGGAATCAACTCAAAAGCTATTATGGTTTTAATTTGAGAAATGTTTGAATGCAGAAAAGCTTCTTCCTTGTTATTTTTACCAAGGATGATCTACAGATCCAAATTACTTGAATCCAACGGGCTTGGATTCAGCATTCCCAGACCATTCTAACAAAATTGGTTTCATTCAATTTGGTTCACTGAATCGACCTGGGTGGATTTTTTAAACTGGGTACAAAAGTGTGTTTGAAATAAAATGGAAAGGGTTAAATTCAAATAATTGGGTTGCGCGGGAAGTGATATTGGGCCGGCCTGCTAAGCACAGCGCTTACGCGGGCTGGTTAACTGGCTGTCCCCACGCGTCAGTGAGACGAGGGGGTGCGAAGCGGTATGGGGCGATGTGGTGCGTTCGATCTGGTTCTAATCCAACGACTGAGGGTCATCGTCGACGTTGGGCAACGCCGGCGAGACAGAAACCTAGCGCGGCGAGTGGGGGTCGTTGGGGGCTCACCGGGGTTCAGGCGAGGGTCGGCGAGGCGGGTGAACGACGAAGTCGACGACGGCGAACCTCCTGGTACCGGCAGCTTCTCCTGGGGCGGCTCCAATCGCCGGCCCCCTTCTTCTCCAGCAGCGATAGACTCCGGTGAAATTCCGGCGAAGTGCTGCTCGCCTTGCTCCGGGAACGGGGTGGCACGATCAGTGAGGAGAGGGGAGTGAGATGGTGTGCTCAATTCGGCTGGGGGTGGCCTCTATTTATAGTCGCGACGATGAGACCGAACGGGATGGGCAGGCGACGGTGGCGACATGGCTACGGGCGGCTAGAGGCATGGCCGGCGGTGGTGATTTCTTGGTGGTCTCCTGGCGATGCTCTACAGCTTTAATGCGCGAGTAGGGGCGGTGCGGTTTGGTCTGGAATGCGCGATGATCTGCACGGCAGAGGCGGCATCTTCGATGGTGAGCGGTGGCTGTGCGTCATGGGGCGGCGAACGGTGATGTCTGGAGGTCTCCTAGGTCGGTGGCGATCATGTATGCACGCGGCGAGGGGCAGCGCGCGGTCTGTGGGCGTCGGTCGAGTGTGGCACTCTGGCGCATGCTCGACATGGTTGCTGGCGCGCTGGGCGCGGTCCGTGCGTGTGGTCCAGGGTTTGGCAACGCTCGTGAGTGGGACAGGGAGTGGCGGTGGACGGTGGGCTGCCTCCCAGACAAGGTTAGCACGGCTAAATCTCCTCCTAGCTTGTTGTCTCCACTGGGGTGGCATGGTGAGCTTCGGCTATTCACCATTGATGTCATTGCCCAGCTTACAGTGAGTCTAGTGCTTGGTTTAACTTGCTAGGTGATCTACTGAGATGGTTGTGAGCTAGAGAGGGAACAAGTTAGGCTTCAATCACTGCTCACAATAGTGTTTAAGATTTTGATGATTTGTGTCTGCAATGTGTTTGATGAAATGGCCGCAAGAATTCAAGTTTTGAATTTTGAAAAGATTTTTGGTGGGTGTGCTAGGTTGGTGCTGGCGAGTCTGCAGATGCTTGGGTTTTGAAAGTTGAGATTGTTTGAGTGGTTTTTGAAATAGTTGGATCTTTCCATATGATGAATATTCAATTTTGAACTGTCCTTTATACTATGCATTTGAATGTTTCTGGATGATCACAAAGTGGGCCTTGATACTTTGTTATGAGTACAATCAAGGGGTGCAAAGGTCTAGAAAAGTTTCTGTTAAGTTCTGAAAGTTTGAGACAGCCAAAGTAGGCATGGGAGTTAAATTGGTCAAAATGACCATTCCCTTATTTTATTTGTTTTGATTTACTTGTCTTTGAGAAAAGTTTGGGAATTGTTTAGATGATGTTTATTTCACCTAAGCATCCATTTACAAGCAAAGGAACACACAAACAAGTTGGTTCAAAAGAATTCAAAATGAAATGCATACCCACATGCATTCTTTCATGTTTGTTTATTTAGCAAAGTTTTTTGTTAACCCTAAATTTGATGATTAGAGTTTTATGATCCAAGTTTAGTATTTTTGGGATGTTACACACACCAAGGGATACATAGATAATCAACTGATGGAGAGATACTTGCACATGCAAACCAAACTATAAGATAAGCTCTCTACCAAAGATACGAATCCACTAAAAATGTAAAAGATAAAAGATAATGGTGGTGATACCGCGTGTAGAGGTCCCAATGTTTAGTAAGGTAGAGATGCCTGTGTTTACAATGCTAGTCCCTCGATCAATAGCTAGCATTCACAGTTAAGATGTAATATCAAGAAACAAAGGTCATAATACAACTTTATAACTAGGAATAAAATAATTCATTATATCTTACATAGCTCATTTGGCTATCACATTACAATGCAGCAGAATATGTATATAGCATGGAGTCCTTCATCTTCAAAGTGCCACAGGCAATCATGTTGGTTGTAGAATTGTAATCCTACACACTTCACTAACATCAAACAAACCTGCAACATAATAAGTTGTAGCCACAAGGGTCAATACATTTGAATTGTATTGGCAAGTTTCACTACTATGTAGAAATAAGTGGAACCTATCAATATATGCATATTTGGCTAAGTAGGGTTTAGGCTCATTTGTAGAAAGCAATATAGTTTTATCCTATCTATTCAAAATAGTTTTGATCTTTTGACAATCTTTCTAGACTCCTTGGAAAAATCCAAGTGCTTCTAATCCCTTGTTGACACCATCAAGTTTTACTTTGAGAAATTGGAATGTCGAGATCTTCCATAGCTTCAGGCCTTAGTTTCTCAGAGTTGTCCGTAACCGGGGACATGTCTAAGTACTTAGAATTTTGATCTTCTATAGAAGTTGTACAGTTTACCCACATGACACAATCTCGTCTTGACGCCACCAATGGCCACTGGATAAGTACTCACCAAATGGAGTACCGACAGATCAAGAATGTGACGAAGTCTTTCCATAGAAGTCCTCCCAATACATGATGCTAGCTTTTCTACCAGGCACCAATGTAAGGATAAATTTCCAATACATGAATCCGCTTAACCTGAGTAGATGCCAATGCAAGGGTCTTCCACTATGTAGTTGAACAAGCCAGAGCCCATTTAGCATGTGGCTGTACACGGAAGCCACTGTACGAGAAACATGTTCAATCTCTAAGTCCCTGGGTGGTTTTCTTCTAGTGCACATACAAAAAGATAGCCATATAAACATGGTTCCCTTTATTCCCACCTTGTCCAAAAATTGAGTATCCACATTCCACCCAGGTGGTTCATTGAGTACTTGTTTTATTATATAAAACATATATTTTTCCAACACTTCATACATTCATATCATGTATTCCATCCCAAGTCTATAGCAGGGCTAAGAATACTACAACTATGATGTTTTCACTAAGGAAGATGGATTTCCTAATAGGACATAGCATAGCATAGTAACATAATAGCCCTATCATGCATACTACAAAATACCACTAAGTGTAGTGAAAATAGTAGGACATGGATGATAGTGTCACTTGCCTTTTTAGTAGAGAATATTGGTTCACTCCTTGATCTTGCAATTATCACACTCTTCTAATTGCACTAAAATTCAATCAAGCAAGCACATATTCAAACTAGCATTCAAGCAATTCACCACATAGAACAATAAAATCAAGAAATGCATGCAAGCATGCAAAAGATTGTTTTATTCGAAAATGTGGTTTCTAGTAGGCTCTAATCATTTTAAAGCTCGTATTGGTCAATTATAAAAGTGGTAAAACCATTTAAATTCAAGTTGGTGAAAATGGCCATTTAAATCATTTTTGTTTTGCTAGAAGTGATTTAAATCAAAGTAATATTTTGTAGTTTTAGCCAAATATATTCTTTAAACACAAATGTTAGTGTTTATGATTAAAGGGTTTAATATTAATCCATTTGCAAAAGGTTTCACCTCAATTCCACTTTCAAATCAAAACAATATTTTTATTTCCTAGAAATGCCTTTAGCAAAGTGATAATTTACTATGGTTCATCAAATATATTTTTAAGTCCTAAAACTTGGTGTTTAGGGTCAGAGAGTTTAAATCAAACCATTTTCCAAAGGTTTTAGTCAAGAAGCATTTTTAAACCTAGATCAATATTTTTATTTATCTAGAAATGCTTTTATTCAAAGATTTACTTCCTATGTGTCACCAAATATACTTTTAAATCTACAAGTTGTTTTGTATGGTCAGTAGGTTCAAAACAATCTATTTACAAAAGATTTTACCCTTAAAACATTTTTGGAATAAATTTTATAACCAAAATAGGCCTAAACAAGTTTCTGCAAAAACAATCAATTTTACAGAACCAAAATACAAAACAAAGTGTGTGGTTGGAAAGTTCACATTTTTCTAAATCCAGTGATATAAAATTTGTAAAATTTGGACGTGTGGATTAAAAGTTATGAATTTTATAAAATCAAACATCTAATAGAACATTTCTGTTTTTAAATCAACACCTAGGGCCACGTGTCTTAACCTCATTGGGTGATACCGCTTCGCTGGGATCGACGGATGCGGTGCGTTAGATCTAAATTAAATCTTACGATGCAGATCATTTCGTACCCCTTCGTTAAGTGAGTCTATCGTGTCGCTTGGATCTACATCCAGTGGCTCACAGTACGCCAACCATAGATGGGCGGCCCTGGAGACGAACGCGCGGCGGAGGCGCTGTGTCAGTGGCGCTCCAGCGAAGATGGGAAGCAAGAGACAGAGGGGGAAGGGGTTTACCAGACTCGCCGTGGCGTGTGGAAGCTCAACGTAGTCGTAGGAGGGCAGCGGGAGTACGGGTTTGACGACGATTGCTCGCCGGAGTCGTTCCTGGCGGCGGCACGTTCTGATGTTGTCGGGGTCAAGCTTGTAGGTCACGCGTGGACTATTGGGAAGCACCTGGAGATGCACAGAACGCAGGCGAACCAGATGGTGTAAGTCATAAGTCAAGGCGTGCGAAAGGTTGAGAGCTAAGACTCACCGGAATTGCGGCACAGGACGGTGACGTTCGGCTTGGTCGGTTCCGACGCTCTGGGGCACGTGCGGTCGGGATGAAGCTACTCGCAGTTGCGCCTGGTGTTGACCAACAGACCCATGGAAGCTAGGAGGCAGGAGGGGGTCTAGATTGGCCGGAATCGGCCAGGAAACACGTCGGAGGCAGTGGGTTCGAGCTCGCGATTACGGCAGCCTGGTGGCTGAGAGGAGATGGCGCCTAGGGGAAAAGAGAGAGGAGGGCGAGGCGCTTATGATGGCATGGTCACGGCGAGGAATTACTGCGGCATTGATGCGAATTTGCTGCGCGGAGTAACAACCAAAAATAGCCGGCGTAATGAGGGGAACGGCCGCGGCGGATGAGGGAGACGATGACTAGCAGTGGGGTCCAGCGGTCAGCGAGGTGGGGTGAACCACATGGGGCCAAGTCGTCAGCGTCTGCGTGGGTTTGTTTGCGAGTGAAAAACGGTTCGGAGAGAGAGTGGGAGGTGGACTCGCTGGGCTGGTCTGGGCCTAGGGTTAGTTGGGCTGGGTCCAACTAATTTTTTCCTGTTCTGATTCTTTTTTCATTTATATTTTGATTTTCTGTTTTCAAATTCAATATTCATTTGAATTTAGATTTATTTTTCAAACCTTCTTCAAACTTTCGTAAGTTTTATTCTATTTATAAATGTATTTAAATTTCCATTCTTAGAATATTTCAAACATTCCTTTTATGGTTTATTATATATTTAAAATACACACTTGTCATTATTTAAAAAGGATTTTAAATATATTTTCAAACTTCTATTTTAATTCCATATTTTGTCAAACCTTTTTCGGTAGATTTTAATTTATTCTTTAGTGCAAATAATTCACTTTGAATGCTTTAATACGATTCAGTGTTCATTTAAATTGGGAATTGTCTTTATTTAAATAAAATTGGATATTAATCAATCCTTATGATTTTATTTAAATAATCCTTTACTCCTTTTATTAATCAATAATATTTCATATCATTTGTTTGGCCAAAATTTAATTTGGTTTTTAAATATTCCTTATTCTTCCTTTGCCTTACAAAATCCATATATTTTTATTTAAGGATCCAAATTTGGTGACTCCAATTTGCATAACTTTTTTTCATATTTGTTTATATTTTTAAATCACTTTAGGACTTATTTGCTCAAAATTTGGCATGGATTTATATAAGGAATTTATTAGCTTTGGAAATTAATTCCTTTTAACTTATTAAATTCATAAGTTTTTATCTATGGCTCCAAATTGAGTGAAACCAATTTCTATGGTTTTACAATATTCGTATTTATTATTCTTGATCATTTATAAATGTTTGTTGCTAAATTTTTATATGGATCAAATCCATATTCTTAGAGAGTTCTTGGAAATGAATTATTCCATTAGGGTTTTAGGGTTTTGGTTTAGCTTTTCCATGTGTTTAAATTTCAACATACATTATTGATGAATGCATTTCACTTGATTGAAATTTTGGTTGATTCCCTTTTGATTCAAAGTTTGTTCAAGATGGGTTTTGATTTTTCCATTTGGAATGAAAAAGTTTCTTTTCACCCTAAATTTCATCAACTATTTATTTTGTTTATTTATTTTTTACATTTCAAAATTTGGAAAATTTTGGGATGTGACAGGCTACCACCCTTAAAAGAAATCTCATACCGAGATTTGGGAAGGCTAGAGGTTACAAGTTGGCTTGAAGACAACTAGGGTACTACCACCCTTAAAAGAAAGTATTATAGGGTTACATTGATGGTTCACTTGACTATGGATTCAATAATTGATATCCAAACAAGGAATATTTAATTGACTCAACTGAGTTAACTAATCCCTGCCATCCACCTCATCTAATTCTTCAAGGGTTCCATCCATGTCGATGTGGTTCACATGTCCTTTTTGGGTCACATTGGAGTCATTTCCATTGGAGTTTCTAGCATCCTTTTTCTTTTTCTTCTCAGGACAGTCTGATGCATAGTGTCCAAGTTCCTTACAGTTATAGCACTACAACTGGCTAATGTCTTTCTTCCTGGAATTTCCATGTTGGTTCTGACCAAGGTCATCTCCATTGCCAGTATCATTTCCATTATTATCACTTCCCTTGTTGTTGTGGTGATGCTGATGTGGTCTAGAATCTTCATTCTCTTTTTGAATGAACGCTTCTTCTGTGATGATCCTGAGTGATACTTGAGGTTATGCTTCCTCTTTCTTTTCTCAACTTGATTCATCTTGTTTTCCAAGATGGTGGCTTTGTCACAGAGTGATTGATAAGTTGGGACATAGGTAACAGACAGCTGCAAGTTCAACTCATCATTAAGTCCTTCGAGGAATTTATCTTTCCTCTTAGCATCTGTATTAACTTGATCCGGTGCATACCGTGCCAGATTGTTGAACTCCTCGATGTACTCAGCCACACTGAGGTGACGTTGTTTAAGATTGTGGAACTCCTTTTTCTTCAAGTTCATCACTCCGGATGAGATGTGAGCTATACGGAAACCATCCTCAAAAATAGCCCAAGTCACATCCTCAAGTGGAGTGGTGATCTGAAAGTTGTTGCTGGTCCTTCGAGCAGATATGCTACAAACCTAACTTTTTCCTCGTTGGTGCAGCCAACAGTCACCAAGTCCTTCTTCACCGAACGTAACCAGTCATTGGCTACCATTGGATCAGTTGTTCCAGAGAACCTTGCATGCCTTAGTTTCAGAAATCTGGTGAGCATGTCAAGTGCTGGAGGATTATTCCGATTGTGGTTGTTGTTATTGTTATTGTTGTTCTGATTATGATTTTGCATAAACCGCGCCATCATCTGCATCATTTGAGCTTGAGCTGTCATCAACTGCTGCATCTCGGGAGTGACGTTATTGTTGTTGTTTTGGTTGGGGTTGGCACGACGGGGAGGCATCTGTTGATTTGATAGGGATAAGTAATGATAGATAGATCTATAGAAGTCCTAACACACAACCCAAAACAATCAAGTTCAATCAAACAATCAACAAGCAACTATTCTCTTAACAACTTATGAGCTTACTCATGAGTTTAAGGAAACAACAAGTTTTCTTGAAACAATCAATCTAGTATAGTCATACCTCATAGGTAAATATGATCCATACACTAACATGATATCAACGTTTTTGGTAGGAAATCTAATGTCTCTTGGTTCTCACTTGTAGTCCTTAGTGATGTCTAAGTTGGAGTCTGACGAGGTTTGATCTCATCAATGCCCATTGTTATGGACTTGGGTTTTGGAGAAGATGGGGATGCTGGAGATCGTGGAACGGTTAGCAAACAAGCAACATGGGGACACAAGGTTTACCCAGGTTCAGGCCCCCGGAGGGAAAACCCTACTCCTGCTTGTCTGCTCTTGATTACGGCGGAACCGAAGATTACAGGGGTGCGCAGATGCAATCTGGCGTGGAGGTGTGTATGAGGAAGTATGAGTCGAGAGATCTAGGTCGTGCCCTCCAGGCCTTTATATAGACTTAGGCAGGTCCCGGGCATAGTCCTAGTCGGTTACAGGTCCTAGGGTTTTACCCCTTTGAATTTCCTATCTACTCTAGTCTTGCTCTCCAAGGATCCGAAGGCACCATGGGCCTGGGCCACCCGAAAATCTTCATGGGCCAGCGTACTTTTGCCGTGGGCCTTCCTTGGGCTGGACTAGGTATGCTGAGGTCATGCACCCGCGGGGTATAACCATGTCAGTAGCCCCCGAGTGATCAGTCGAATCGTAGATTCGGCTGAGGACTCTTCAGTCTTTCGAATGCAACTATGTATTTCAATAGTTCTTGTGTAGGGATTGTTGATGCGTGTGCCTGACTCACCCAACGAATCAGGGTCAGTTAGCTGTCTTAGGACGAAACGACATGATCTTCCTCAGGTTCGAGTCCCTCAACTCGAAACTGGAACATATGCTGGCGTAATTCGACTCAGGACGCGGAGGACTTATAGGAGTTGAATTCTAGTGAATTTAATTGATGTACCCAACGCGTCCGTCAGGATTTTTCATCGCACCTGCTGGCACGAATTCATACTAGCAGAGCGCAGTCGGGTGCGTTGCCAGGCCACCAGATGATATCTGTAGGTCTTATCTTTGCGTCACAGACGCAGCATCCAAACATTTGTCACCGCGGAGGTGTTTCGGGTGGCCAAGGAGAAACATTGCTCACTTAGCATTCTACTGAGGCAAAGTTGCCGAAATTTTTTTGCGTGTTTGATCCGAAAGATCGCAGTCGAAGAATTTATAGGGTGCGCGACCAGCGCTCCCTATGGGAGTAGCCCCCGAGTGTCTATTCGAGTCGTAGACTCGGGCGAAGACTTTTATTCAAGCACTTTGTTTATTTTTAAGTCCGTAGGACACAAAAAATTTCGGATGCTTAAATCCATCCTCCCTATGGGAGTAGCCCCTTAGTCCGTAGTGGAGTCGTAGCAATATTTTGTCTTTATTCGTCTTTCAGGTGCGCGGCCAGCGCTCCTGATAGGAGTAGCCCCCGAGTATTTAGTCGAATCGAAGATTCGAGTGAGTACTCTTAGCCGTGGAGCCGAAGAATTGTAGTTGGTGCTAGTATAGCTTTTGATGACATCAGTGCTGACGATCAATGACCTCAAACGTCTGCTACGCCAGAGATGACTTGACTGGACGAACATGGGTCCCACTTGCTGACCTTGAATTGACCGGTCACGCGCGGCGTGGAGATAATTACGGCGTCGCCTCGATTTCCGCGCGTAGTGGACAGCGTGGTAACGACGGTTCATTGTGATGCTGACACATGTATGGTCAGATCTGCCGTTGGCGTTAGGTCTTCTGGATGGACGGCTGCCGTGCGTCGTCTTCGTCGTTATAATCTTTGGGGAAAGCTGCAGTTTGTTTTCACCGCATCAGTTCTTGTTTTCACTGCCTCCTTGTGCTCTAGCGATTCTTGCTGCGCGCTGGGATTTCCTTCCACATTTCCATCTTCCCTTCTGCGCTTTCACCGCCGGCACCGCCGTAGCGCGATGGGGAAACCGAAGAAATCATCATCTGCAGTTGGTACCAGCGCCGCCGGAGGAAAGAAAGGAGCCACCGCTACCCGTGTCACCGACGGTGGTTGGTGGCGATCAGAGACGCGGGAGAGTGATCTCCGCAAGCTTCGCGAGCGGGGTTTGATCCCGCAAGATAGGGAGGCCGTCAGACTCCCCGGCAACGAGGTAATCCCCCGTCCCCCCGCTGGGTATTGGGTTATGTTTCTTGCCTTCGTTATGCGTGGGTTTTCCTTCCCAGTCCACGACTTCCTTCGTGGGCTGCTCTTTCTCTATGGCATCCAGCTGCATCATCTTTCGCCCAATTCTCTTCTTCACATTGCTTGTTTCATCACTTTTTGCGAGTGCTGGCTCGGCATCGAGCCGCATTTTGGCCTCTTCCGGAAACTCTATTCCATGAAGAGGAAATCCGGTTCGGATGGTGTGTATCCCATTGGGGGTTGCATCATCTCCCTCAAAGCCAATATTCTCTTCTTTTCTTTCTCTATGTCCGAATTTGTCCAGTACTGGAGGAGGCGGCGGTTTTACATTCGCGACTATACAGTTGCTGGGCAGCATTTTGGTCTTGCTCCTTTCGACCCCTCCCAGATAATCGAGCCAAAAAGATCCTAGAAAAACCAGATCTTGGATGGCGAGACAGAGGAGATAGAGGCCCTTTACCGTCGGGTGGAGGATCTCCAGTTGATTCCGGAGAAGGAAGTGAACGACGTGGACATCATCCGGACGTTTCTCGAGCGTCGGGTGCAGCCTCTCCAGGCGAGGGCGCACCCGATGTTTCTTTATTCCGGGCTCCATGATCCGACGAGGGTTTCGGCTGAGAAAATCTCCGAGGGGGATCTTGACAGGACCCTTCGCTCGCTGCTGAAGTTCAAGGTTGGAGAGGAAATCCCGGGGAAGTCGCTGACTCCGCCATTTTCTTCGGCGTTGGATGTTCCACATGTGTAGATTTGTGCGCGTAGCGCTTGTTGCCGACTACGTATTTATTTTCCTTTGTTTGCTAACAAAGTCCCTTCTGGTTTTGCAGAGCTTCAAGGTGCCGGGCATGGTACCGCCATTGCCTGAAAAATATCCGAATGCCCCGGATAATGACGTGGTGGATTCTGTGTCCGAGCTGCCGTCGGCGCGATCTCCGGCGGAAGATGTCGACGAGTCGAGTGAGGACCATACGCGCAAACGATCACGGAGCTCCAGCGAGTCTTCGGATTCCTCGACTCCCAGAAACCCTCTGTGCCTTGAGCGTCATAGTGACGGGCATGGAGGCTCTTCCTCTCCCATTCCTGCCATGCCTGTGCGGGCTGTAGCGCCACACCCGCCAGCGAAGCGGAAGAAGGAAGAAAAGAAGGAAGATAAGAAGGAAGAGAAGAAGGTGGAGAAGAGAGCCCGAAGGACTCCTCCTGTCTTTGACCTGAGCTCGCTGGACTCGTAAGTTTATTGTCTTACTGATGTCCTTTTTCTTTCTTGATTTTGCACTTGTACTGATTGCTTCGTATGCAGGCATTCGTCCCACAACTCCTCCAGCGATGGTGCTCGGGAGATGATGGGGGAGTCGAAAGTTGCTTCTCGTCCTCCTCAAACGGTGGCAATGTCAGGGGGCGCCGCTCCGAATCCTCCTCTGCAGGAGGTGTAGGTGGTTGTGCCTCAGAATTTCGCCAGCGGGCCTTCGGAGTCGCCATCAGAGCATGTAAGTACCTCTGCTTCATACCACGGGGGGAGCCCCCGGGTGTCTGAAAAATTTCGTGTCTTGTTCTTTTTTTGAATCTTTGGGGGGGGGGGGGAGCCCCCGAGTGTCTTCGTGTTCGAGTTTTGCCTTTATTCCTTAATGTTGGGCACAACCCCCAAGTCATTTTTCCTTACTGGTGTTTCTTTTTCGGCAGCCTTTTATGGAGGAGGCCAAGCGGCTGGTGCAGGAGCGCCTAGTGCTAGAGGCTAACCTCCGACAGCTTCAAGGTACCTGTTTGTTTTTGGTGCTTCTTTCATTTATTCCGGTCCTGCTCTCTGACGTTTGCTTGTTTCGAATGCAGAGGAGCATAATACTTCTCTCCGTGAGGTCAAAGCTCTCAAGAAGAGCCTTGGTCAGTCGGAGAAGAAGGCCGAGGCCTCCGTTGGTGCGAAGGAACGCCTCGAGCTAGAGCTGACCAAGGCAGCCGAAGCTAAGGAGCGTCTGCAGTAGGAGGCCGCGGACCGTGAGGAGCAGCTGGCAACTGTTGCGGCTGCGTGCGAGAGAGGGGTGGCAGGCAAGCTCATGGTTGCTGCCAAGGCTGTTTTGGGTGAGTGTTGTATTTGTGCTTCTTTCTTCTTGTTTTCGTGTCTTCTTCTGCGTTGCTTTCGTGATGTCTTTTTTTTTGTCTCAGATGCCGCAGGCATCGAGTTTGACCGCGGCGCTCTGGAGCACGGTAGTGCTCTAGATGATGCTACTGCAGCGGTCGAAGATCGTTGCAGCACCGTCGTCAGCTCCCTTGCCAAGGCGAAGGAGGTCCTTGGCCGCTTCTACAAGGAGCTTGTCCCTAAGGGCGCGGTCCTTGATGATGTGGATGCTCTGGCGGAGGCTTTGTCGGACGAAGCGCCTGCGGCGTACAAGCGCAAGCAGAAGGGCATCGGCGCGTCCGTCGGGCTGGCGATGGCTTTGGCGGCTGGAGCGGAGCTGGACCTGCCCCAGATCACCTCCCGGATGCCGACGACTGTAGACGGATCCGAGGTAGCCTTTGCTGCCTACTCTGCTCGCTGCAAGCGATATGGGCCGAAGCTCATTGATTTGCTGTCTGAGTATTCGCTGCGGCAGCAAGGGGAGGCCAAGGCTAGGCAATCCGGCTCCGAGGCGACTCAGGGTGCCGCGTCTTAGGCGTTGTAGATGTAGGATAGTTAGTAGCCTACTTTTGCTGTAAATATTTTGAGGAACACAGTCCTTGTGCCACGTAGTGGCCTTATACGCTTAATGAATTCTTCTAAGTTGTGCTCTACCACTGTCTGAATGTTTGTGTCCTTTTCTTTTTCTGCTGCTCTAGGTTCCTTCAGGTGCTGACCCTGTTGACACCTCACCCGCAGTGCAGCTGCGGCCATCTTTGGATGATCCTTCGCAACTCGCTTTTCTCCGGGACCGTGTTCGTAGTCTTGAGAGGGAGTTGCTTGGGTTGCGTGGTCACGCCGATGTTTGGAAGTCCAAGGCGGATCGTGGTGCAGCCAGAGGGGAGTACTTGATGGCGGAACTGCTTCGGTTATCTGAGCAACTTCAATGTAAGTTGTTCTTTGTTTCGAGTTGTAGCTCAGTTCTTCGGATGGGCCTGCTGGCCTTGCCCCTTATTTTGTACAATTTTCGCAGGTGCTACCCTTGCTCCGAGGGAAGAGAAAGAGCGTGTCGCCGTTCGGGTCAATTGCTTGACTCAGCAGGACATGGAGGCCGGTGGCTTCTTCTGGATGGATCGTGATCGTGCCATGGCTCTGGAGACGGTGCAGGATCGTGTGCACTAGGTTTCGCGGGTGCTTCGCCAAGTCAGACGTTGCTTGCCTCGGTGTTGCACGTCATGTTTCCTTTGGATGCCGTACCGACGAGCCTTGCGGGTCTTGTGTCGAAGTTTTGGAGCGTGAGCAATGTCAAGGAGTTGGTGCGGCAACAGCTCGTCGCAGGAGTGAAGGCTCCTTTGTCTCTTGTGAGGCTGCACCGGCCTGATGTAGATTTGTCTGTTGTGGCAGCTGGGCCGCCTCCTCGGCCGGATGGTGATGAGTGGGACATGCGTCCACATTACGCAGCTGTAAGGCAGTATGCCGAATAGGTCGTAGATTTGTTTGAGCAGCGTGCTCAGGTTATTCTTTAGAATAGGTAGTACCTGTAAAAGAGATAGATGTAAAATTTGTATATTTCGACTGGGCGTGTTGTGCCCTTTGTTGTAAATATTTGTTTGTTGTAAGCACGCAGTGCTTTGTTTGGGTACATGTCCTTTTCGTTTGCCTGACGTTGTCAGCTACTCAGGTGTACACGCATAATCCTCGGTCGATGGAATCGTGAGGTGGGGGGAGCCCCCGATTGCGTTTGTAGCATAAAGTAAAGTTGCAAATAATGAACGGAAGTTTGGGGCGAGACACTTAGCTTTATTTATATCGTAATGGAGGAAGTACATTGTTTGGCTGAATAGCCTTGGCTGAAAAGCCTTATTGAAAGTAAAGGGGTAGGTAGCTAGGGGTAGAATCATCGCAAGTGCGCAATGTTCCATGGGTTGGAGTATGCGACTCCAGACTCCACGTGCTTGAGGCGATAGGCGCCACCTGGGATGACTTCGGTGATGACGTAGGGTCCTTCCCATGGTGACTCGAATTTCTTCGGTCGCTCTTGCTTGAGTCGCAAGACGAGGTCTCCTTCGACGAAGGACCTGGGGCGAAGCCGGCGGCTGTGGTAGTTGCGGAGACTCTGCTGGTACACCGTTGATCGAGCTGCTGCTATGTCTCTTTCTTCGTCGAGTGTGTCGATGGCGTCTTCGAGTGCAGTCGTGGATTCGGCTTCGCTGTAAGCGACGACCCGGGGGGCCTGGTGGCGTACTTCGGCTGGTAGCACGGCCTCAGCTCCGTGCACCATGAAGAACGGTGTGTAGCCTGTGGAGCTGTTTGGCGTAGTCCGTAAGCTCCACAGGACGGATGGTAGCTCTTTCGTCCAGGCTCCGGCTTTCCGTTCGAGTGGACTCATGAGGTGCTTCATGATGCCAGCGCCGATTAGGCCGTTGTCCTTTTCCACTTGCCCGTTCATTTGCGGGTGTGCCACTGAGGCGTACGTGATGTTGATCCCAAGGCCTTCGCAGAAGTCCTGGAACTCCTTGGAGATAAAGTTCGATCCATTGTCGATGATGATGCTGTGCGGTACGCCGAACCTGTAGACAATGGACGCGAAGAACTTGACGGCAGTTTTGCCTTTCTGGTTGGTAACCGGCATGGCCTCGATCCACTTGGTGAATTTGTCGACTGCGACCAGGAGGTAAACATGTCCCCCTTTCGAGGACTTTGGCAGTTTGCCGATCATGTCGAGGCCCCATTGAGCAAAAGGCCAGGCTATAGGTATGGGTCTGATCTCGGACCCGGGTGCGTGCGGTTTGTCAGCGAACTGTTGGCACCCGTTGCATCTTAGAACTATGTCCTTTGCATCGTTCATGGCCATTGGCCAGTAGAATCCGTCTCGTAGAGCTTTGGCGACTAGGGAGCGGCTGCCTGCGTGATGGCCGCAGATGCCCTCATGGATGTCTTGGAGGATTGCTTTTCCGTCACCGATGGTGACGCACCTTTGTAGTACACCCGTAATACTGCGCTTGTACAACTCGCCATTGATGATGGTGAAGGCTTTTGACCGACGAGATATGCGCCGGGCATCTGTCGGGCTGTCAGGCAGTTCTCCGTTTATCAAGAACTAGAGGTATGGTCGCGTCCAAGTTTCTTCGACTGCCATGACCTGCATTAGGTTTACCATGGCGACCTCTATGTCCAGTTTCTCGGGTCCTTCCTGTCCTTCGGGCAGTGTGGCCCCCGAGTGGTCTGCTTCTTCGGGTGATCTTTTGGGGAATTTTCGCTTGATCGATGGCACACAGATCTGTTCGACGAACACACCTGGTGGCACCTTCGAGCAGGTGGAGCCGATGTTGGTGTAGGGTTTCGTAGCATGGAAAACAAAAAATTTCTACCGCATACAAACAAACAAGCCAAGATCTATCTACTAGATTGTAGCAACGAGTCGATAGAATAACTCACCCTCGAAGATTCCAAAGTGTTTAACGAGAGCGGATTCTCGTGGGTGATGTAGTCGTACTCTTCCCGATCGCAAGATCGCGTAGACAATCCTTCCGGCGCTGCGTTCCGGCAGCGCTCCCGTAGTCGGTCACACGTTCGGTACTCGACGAAGACCTTCCTCTCCCTTGTTCCAGCAGGCAGCGGAGGTTGTAGCACTCTCCTCGCGATTCCGGCAGCACAACGGCGTGGTACCGGAAGTAGAGGGGAGATCTCGCAGGGCTTCGCCTTAAGCCGGAGCGAGTATGGTGGAGTATGAGAGAGTACCCCGAAGATCTAGGGTTTAGACACGCCGAGGAAGAGGTGCTAGAGCCGGCGGCTAGGGTTTGGAGGTGCCCAAGTCGGCGGCTAGGGGAGAAACCCTAGGGGGCGGCGGCTATGGTGGGCAGCAGCTGCTAGGGTTTGAGGCGTGGAAGTTGTGTGTCAAGGAGGGGAGCCCTTCCCCTCCTTATATAGGTGGAGGGGGCCGGCCGGCCAAGGGGAGGGAGAGGAGTCCCTCCCCAACTCGGCTTGGTTGGGCGCCGCCGGTTGGAGGAGGGAACTCCTCCCAACTCGGTATCCCACTCCTCCTCCTCTTTCCAAAAACTGCCGTTTGACTTTCAAACTAGCCGTTTGACTTTTCAAACTAGGATTTGAATAATCCCTCTATTTTGAACAGCGATGACACCGAGTACATCATGCAATCATATCAACTTGATATAACACATTCATGTACCCTTCCCCCCCGGAGTGCCGGACATTCCGGAACCTTCTAGAACATTCCCGATGAAAACACCGGAACCATTCCCCAACTCCGAAACGGGACTTTCCTTATATGAATCTTATTCTCCGGACCATTCCGGATCTCCTCGTGATATACCAAATCCCATTCGAGACTCCGAACAACATTCGGTCTCTTTCTCATCATTCCATAGCTACTCAAGCAATGTCGAATCCTTAAGTGTGTCTCCCTACGGTTCGTGAATTACGCGGACATGATCGAGACACTTCTCCGATCAATAACCAATAGAGGAATCTGGAAATTCATATGGCTCCCACATATTTCTACGATTACTTTGCGATCGAATGAACCACTTACATACGATATCAATTTCCCTTTGTCTCACGATAGTTTACTTATCCGAGGTTATGATCGTCGTTATCTCTGCATACCTAGTTCAACCTCGTTACCGATAAGTACTCTTTTCTTGTTCCCGTGATATGTGATCCCTTGTGAGCCAGTCACATGCTTGCAAGCTAATTGGATGACAATTCACCGAGAGGGCCCAGAGTATATCTATCCGTCATATGGATGGACAAATCCCACTCTTGATCCATGTGTTTCAACCAATACTTTCCGAACACTCAATGCCACCTTTATAGCCACCCAGTTACGGTGTGGTGTTTGATGTCATCAAAGCATCCATCCGGTAATGGTGATATGCATGATCTCATGGTCGAAGGAATTAGATTACTATGTATCAGAAAGCATATAGCAATTGAACTATTAAAATGACTTGATCTTTATGCTACGCTTATCTATAGGAGCATGTCCACCATATCATTCTCCTAACGATATGATCTTGTTGTTGATAACATCTCAATGTCCATGATAGGGAAACCACAATCATTTATCAACCAACAAGCTAGTGATTTATAGAGGCTTATACTAGGGACTTCAATTTAAGTTTACAAATCACACAAGTATTAATGTTTCCTTGTTAATACTATTATAGCATGAATGTAAACATTTATCATAAACACAAAGATATAATAATAACTACATTTATTATTGCCTCTAGGGCATATCTCCAACAGTCTCCCACTTGCACTAGAGTCATCTAATATAGATTACATGGTAATATACCGAACACCCATGGCAGTTTGGTGCTGGTCATGTTTTGCCCTCGGGAGAGGTTTAGTCAACGGATCCGCCACATTCAGATCTGTGTGTACTTTGCAAATCTTTATATCCCCATCTTGGATATGTTCTCGAATAGCGTGAAAACGTAGCTTGATGTGCTTCAGCTTCTTGTGTGACCTTGGTTCTTGCGCATTGGCTATGGCGCCCATGTTATCACAGTAGATAGACATTGGGTCCAGTGCACTAGGAACCACACCCAGCTCTGTAATGAACTCTTTCATCCATATCGCTTCTTGTGAAGCCTCCGAAGCAGCCATGTATTCTGATTCAGTTGAAGATCTCGCCACAACGCTTTGCTTTGCACTCCTCCAGCTAACTGCTACACCATTCAAAATAAATACGTATCCAGATTGTGATTTAGAATCATCCGGATCGGTGTTCCAACTAGCATCGGTGTAACCATTAACAACGAGCTGTTCATCACCTCCATAAGAAAGAACCATATCCTTAGTTCTTCTCAAGTACTTAAGGATGTTTTTGACCGCTGTCCAATGATCCACTCCTGGATCACTTTGATATCTGCTAGTTAAACTAACAGCATATGCAATGTCGGGTCTAGTACATAGCATGGCATACATTAGAGATCCTATGGCTGAGGCATAGGGAGTCTTACTCATCCTTTCTCTATCTTCTGCCGATGTCGGACTTTGAGTTTTACTCAAGGTCGTATTGGGCAACATGGGCAAGAACCCTTTCTTGCCATCTTCCATTCCAAACCTCTTTAGAACTTTGTCCAAATATGTACTTTGTGATAATGATATTTGGCGTTTCGATCTATCTCTATAAATCTTTATGCCTAATATGTAAGCTGCTTCGCCAAGATCCTTCATTGAAAAACTATTATTCAAATATTCCTTGACACTATTAAGAAGGTCTACATCATTCCCAATCAACAATATGTCATCTACATATAGTATTAAGAATGCTACAGAGCTCCCACTCACTTTCTTGTAAATACAAGCTTCTCCATAAGTTTGTATAAAACCAAAACTTTTGATTACCTTATCAAAACGTTGATTCCAACTTCGTGATGCTTGCTTCAATCCATAGATGGACCGTTGAAGTTTGCATACCTTGTTAGCATCTTTAGGATCGACAAAACCTTTGGGTTGCATCATATACAACTCTTCATCAATGTCTCCTTTGAGGAATGCTGTTTTGACATCCATCTGCCATATCTCATAATCATAATATGCAGCGATTGCTAACATAATCCTCACAGACTTTAGCTTCGCTACTGGTGAGAAAGTCTCATCGTAGTCAACTCCTTCAATTTGTCGAAAACCTTTTGCGACAAGTCGAGCTTTATAGACAGTAACATTACCATCAGCATCTGTTTTCTTCTTGAAAATCCATTTGTTCTCGACAGCCTTCCGGCTATCTGGTAAGTCCACCAAAGTCCATACTTGGTTTTCGTACATGGATCCAATCTCGGATTTCATGGCTTCTTGCCATTTATTGGAATCTGGGATCATCATTGCTTCCTCATATGTCTCAGGGTCATCGGTGTTATCCACCAACATGACACTCATAACGGGATCATACCAATCTGGAGTGGTACGAGTTCTTGTTGACCTGCGAGGCTCTGTAGCAACTTCAACCGAAGTTTCATGATCATCATCATTAGCTTCCTCTCTTATCGGTGCAGTCACCACAGGAACTTCTTCCGGTGCTGCGCTACTCGCAATTTCGAGAGAAGGTTCGACAACCTCGTCGAGTTCTACTTTCCTTCCAGTCACTTCTTTCGAGAGAAATTCCTTCTCTAGAAAGGATCCATTCTTGGAAACGAAGATTTTGCCTTCGGATCTATGATAGAAGGTATACCCAATAGTTTCTTTCGGGTATCCTATGAAGACGCATTTTTCCGCTTTGGGTTCAAGCTTGTCCGGCTGTAACTTCTTTACATAGGCTTCGCATCCCCAAACTTTAAGGAACAACAATCTAGGTTTCTTTCCAAACCATAATTCATACGGTGTCGTTTCAACGGATTTAGACGGTGCCCTATTTAAAGTGAATGCGGCTGTTTCTAATGCATAACCCCAAAATGATAGCGGTAAATCTGTAAGTGACATCATAGAATGAACCATATCTAAGAGAGTTCGATTACGACGTTTGGACACACCATTACGCTGTGGTGTTCCCGGCGGTGTCAACTGTGAAAGTATTCCGCATTTCTTCAAATGCTCGCCAAACTCGTAACTTAGATATTCACCTCCACGATCAGAACGTATAAATATAATCTTCTTGTTACATTGATTCTATACTTCACTTTTAAATTCCTTAAACTTCTCGAAAGTTTCGGACTTATGTTTCATGAAATAGATATACCCATATCTACTGAAGTTATCCGTGAAGGTAAGAACATAACGATAACCACCGCGCGATGCTACACTTATTGGAACACACACATCGGTATGTATGATTTCCAATAAATCCGTAGCTCGCTCCATCATACCAGAAAATGGAGTCTTAGTCATTTTACCCATCAAACATGCTTCGCATCTATCAAGTGATTCGAAATCAAGTGATTCAAGAAGTCCATCGGAATGGAGTTTCTTCATACGCTTCACTCCAATGTGACCAAGACGACAGTGCCACATATAGGTCGAGTTATCGCTCGATTTCAAACGTTTGGCCTCAATGTTATTAATATGTGTATTTCCACTATCGAGATTCAATAAGAATAGACCATCTATCAAAGGTGCATGTGCATAAAACATATTACTCATATAAATCGAACAACCATTATTCTCGGACTTAAACAAGTAACCGTCTCGCAATAAACAAGATCCCGATATAATGTTCATGCTCAACGCAGGCACCAAATAACAATTATTTAAGTATAAAACTAATCCCGATGGTAGATGAAGGGGTAGCGTGCCGACCGCGATCACATCAACCTTTGATCCGTTTCCCACGCGCATCGTCACCTTGTTCTTCGCTAGCTTCCGTTTATTCTGCAGCACCTGTTTCGAGTTACAAATATGAGCAACCGAACCAGTATCAAATACCGAGGCACTACTACGAGTACTAGTGAGATACACATCAATAACATGTATATCAGATATACCTTTCTTCTTGATGTTGCCGTTCTTCAAATCCGCCAAGTACTTTGGGCAATTCCGCTTCCAGTGACCTTCTCCCTTGCAGTAAAAGGACTCAGTATCAGGCTTAGGTCCAGCCTTGGTCTTCTTCATCGGCGTGGTAACTTTCTTACCACCCTTCTTGAAGTGTCCCTTCTGCTTAGACTTGCCTTTCTTGAATTTGGTGGTCTTATTGACCAACAACACTTGGTGCTCTTTCTTGATCTCCACTTCTGCAGATTTCAACATGGCAAAGAGTTCTGGCAACATCTTGTTCATGTTTTGCATGTTGTAGTTCATCACAAAGTTCTTGTAACTTGGTGGTAGTGATTGGAGGACACGGTAAATCCCCAAAGCATTAGGAATCACAATACCCAAGCTTTGAAGTTTGTTTGCGTGCCCAGACATCTTAAGCACATGCTCACTGACGGAGCTGCCCTCTTCCATCTTGTAGTTAAAGAACTTTTCAGAAGCCTCATAGCTTTCAATTGCCGCATGAGTCTCAAAGATCAATTTGAGATCCTCGACAATATCATATGGGTCTGAATTCTCAAACCTTTTCTGAAGATCCGATTCTACACCATACAAGATAGAACACTGAACTGTGGAGTACTGAGTCTTCCGAGTGAGGTAAACGTTCTTTACTTCATCGGCAGCATCAGCTGCAGGTGGGTCACCCAGCGGTGCATCCAGCACATAGGTCAAATTACGAGCTGTGAGGACAATCCTAAAATTGCGGAACCAATCCGCGAAGTTGCTTCCATTGTTTTTCAACTTTTCTTTCTCTAGGAACGCATTAAAATTGATGGTAGGGGCTGCCATTGATCTACAACATATTTGCAATAGTTTAGACTAAGTTTATGACAAATTGAGTTCAAATTAATAATAAAATTAAT
This sequence comes from Avena sativa, assembly GCA_916181665.1. NCBI lineage: Eukaryota > Viridiplantae > Streptophyta > Magnoliopsida > Poales > Poaceae > Avena > Avena sativa. The sequence continues at coordinate 188,880,367 of OV702284.1, read as the reverse complement.
CTAGGTGAACTCCCACTCAAAACAATATCCCTCACATTGTTTTAGTGATCACACGAACCAAATCCACCACATCAACACCGATCATCACGAGAGTTGATATAGTTTCAATGGCGAACAATCGACATGTTCATCATATCTACTATATAATTCATGCTTTACCTTTCGGTGATCCATGTTCCAAGACCATGTCTGTACATGCTAGGCTTGTCAAGATCAAACCTTATTTTCCGCATGAGCAAATCTGGCTTGCTCACGTTGTATACACTTGCGGAATCTAACACACCCGATCATCACGTGGTGCTTCGAAACAACAAGCTTTAGCAACGGTGCTAACTAAGGGTGAACACTTTATGATTTGAAATTCATGTGCACGAGGGATCATCTTATAATGCTACCGTCGTCTACTAAGCAATACAAGATGCATAAAGGATTAACATCACATGCAATTCATAATATGTGATATGATATGGCCTTTCTTCTTTGTGCTTTCGATCTCCATCTTCTAGCACGAACATGATCTCCATCATCACCGGCATTGCATCAAGGTCAATGACGCTTCTCCATGGTTGTCGTCCACCGGCTTCAACTATTACAACTACTTTGAATAGACACGCGGGTCGTAACAGAAATTAAAGACAACCATATGGCTCCTGCCGGTTGCCAACTTACAATAAGGAACATTGCATACATCAAATATAATCACAATCATGGCCATATCACATCACAGCACACCCCTGCAAAACAAAGTTAGACGCCTCTACTTTCTTTGCATATTTTACGTGGTTTGGGGCTTTCAATAAGTGTCGTTCTAACTTACGAACATGGACCACAACATTGATACTAGTATTGTTAATCACCCGTTGTAAATTGGATCTTAACTATGCTAGGAGAAACAGGCACCCACCAAGCCACTTATGCAATACAAGTTGCATGTCAAGCGTGGAGCAAGTCTCATGAACGATGTCATGTAAGGTTAGCCCGGGCCGCTTCATCCCAACATACCGCAAGATGCAAAGTACACAAGAAGCAATCGACAATAAAAGCATCAACGCCCACAATGACCATTGTGTTCTACTCGTGCAACAGATCTACGTACAGACACGACTCTGATACCACTGTAGGGTTTTGTAGAATGGAAAACAAAAAAATTCTACCGCATACAAACAAACAAGCCAAGATCTATCTACTAGATTGTAGCAACGAGTCGATAGAATAACTCACCCTCGAAGATTCCAAAGTGTTTAACGAGAGCGGATTCTCGTGGGTGATGTAGTCGTACTCTTCCCGATCTCAAGATCGCGTAGACGATCCTTCCGGCGCTGCGTTCCGACAGCGCTCCCGTAGTCGGTCACACGTTCGGTACTCGACGAAGACCTTCCTCTCCCTTGTTCCAGCAGGCAGCGGAGGTTGTAGCACTCTCCTCGCGATTCCGGCAGCACAACGGCGTGGTACCGGAAGTAGAGGGGAGATCTCGCAGGGCTTCGCCTGAAGCAGGAGCAAGTATGGTGGAGTATGAGAGAGTCCCCCGACGATCTAGGGTTTAGACACGCCGAGGAAGAGGTGGTAGAGCCGGCGGCTAGGGTTTGGAGGTGCCCAAGTCGGCAGCTAGGGGAGAAACCCTAGGGGGCGGCGGCGGCTATGGTGGGCAGCAGCTGCTAGGGTTTGAGGCGTGGAAGTTGTGTGTCAAGGAGGGGAGCCCTGCCCCTCCTTATATAGGTGGAGGGGGCCGGCCGGCCAAGGGGAGGGAGAGGAGTCCCTCCCCAACTCGGCTTGGGTGGGCGCCGCCGGTTGGAGGAGGGAACTCCTCCCCAACTCGGTTTCCCACTCCTCCTCCTCTTTCCAAAAACTGCCGTTTGACTTTCAAACTAGCCGTTTGACTTTTCAAACTAGGATTTGAATAATCCCTCTATTTTGAACAGCGATGACACCGAGTACATGATGCAATCATATCAACTTGATATAACACATTCATGTACCCTTCCCCCCCGGAGTGCCGGACATTCCGGAACCTTCTAGAACATTCCCGATGAAAACACCGGAACCATTCCCCAACTCCGAAACGGGACTTTCCTTATATGAATCTATTCTCCGGACCATTCCGGATCTCCTCGTGATATCCCGAATCCCATTTGAGACTCCGAACAACATTCGGTCTCTTTCTCATCATTCCATAACTACTCAAACAACGTCGAATCCTTAAGTGTGTCTCCCTACGGTTCGTGAATTACGCGGACATGATCGAGACACTTCTCCGATCAATAACCAATAGAGGAATCTGGAAATTCATATGGCTCCCACATATTTCTACGATTACTTTGCGATCGAATGAACCACTTACATACGATATCAATTTCCCTTTGTCTCACGATAGTTTACTTATCCGAGGTTATGATCGTCGGTATCTCTGCATACCTAGTTCACTACTAGGAAAACAGCCTTTAGTGGCGCACCTGAAAAGGCCATCTGTGGCGCACTAGCAGTGCGCCACGGGCCTCGCGCTACGGCTATCTCCTAGCCGTGGCGCACTACCTGGTGCGCCACGGTTGTGTCGAGATAGGCGTGGCGCACATGCCAGTGCGCCACGGAAAGTAGTCCAGGTGCGCCACGCGTATGAAACGATAACCGTGGCGCACTAGGTGCTGTGCGCCACGGATATAAATTTCAAAATTCAAAAAAAATCAGCAGATCTGGATCTCGTCGTCAGTGTCGTCGCGCGTCGGTGTAGGTCGCCGTCGTCGCCTCGTCGTCGCCTCCTCATCGTCGTCGTCGGAACTGCAAGGAGGAGGAGGAGAATAGGAGGAAGAGGAGGAGAAGAAGAGGAGGAGGAGAAGAAGAAGAGGAGGAAGAGGAGGAGAAGAATAGGAGGAGGAGGAGAAGGAGGAGGAGAAGGAGAAGAAGAGGAGGAGGAGAAGAAGAAGAAGAGGAGGAAGAGGAGGAAGAGGAGGAAGAGGAGGAGAAGAAGAGGAGGAGGAGAAGAAGAGGAGGAGGAGGAGGAGAAGAAGAAGAGGAGGCCTCGTCATCATCGGAACTACAAGGAGGAGGAAGAGGAGGAGAAGAAGGAGCCCGCCGTCTCGTCGTCGGAACTGCAAGGAGGAGGCCGCCGCCATCACCATGTTCACTGCAAGGAGGAGGAAGAGGAGGAGAAGGAGAAAGAGAAGGAGGAGAAGAAGAAGGAAATGAGAAGGGAGGAAAAGGAAAAGGAGAGAAGGGGAGGGAAGGTGGGCGGGGTGGGGATTCAAAATTTGAATCCCGCCCAAGCTTATCCGTGGCGCACTAGGTGGTGGTGCGCTACGGGTAAGCCACCCTCTATTTTTTTCTGCAGGAAAAAACGGTCTTTTGACCGTAACTTTTTACTCTTTTCGAATTTTGAAAATATAAAAAATTGCTAAACGACCATAGGTCGTTGCGAGCGGATGCGAAATCTCGTTCTGCTCATTTTGGTATATTATACGATTTTTTTCGATATCGTATGCAAAAGTTACGGCCTTTTACCGTGGCATGACTTTTTTTTTGCAAATACAGTCAAAACTCATGTTTGTTAATTTTACTAGAAGCTATACCACATTACCTACCTAAATATGAAAGGATTTAATTTTTTGAAGTGTTTATCATTTTCTCTTATTTTTTGCAAAACCTAAAAAGGCGATCCACGGGGGGGGGGGGGGGGGGGGTGGAGTTGGTGCAGGATAGTTAGGCGTAGGGCACTAGGGCAAGGTGCCCTACTACTAAGTTTATACATCTGTGGCGCACATGCCATAGTGCGCCATAGATGTGTCTGGCCGTTTCACAGCAGAGAGGGGCATGCGCTTAGGCGTAGCGCACCCCCTCCATGTGCGCCACGGTTGACACTAACAACCGTAGCGCACCTACCCTATGTGCGCTACGGATGTTTGGCGTGCGGCCAACAGGGCCCTGGCCCACACACATCTGTGGCGCACTATGGTCATGTGCGCCACGGTTGTTCTAGTTACTAGTAGGGCACTGCCCATAGGTGAGCCACGCCTGTTTTAGCCGTGGGGCACTTCAACCATGTGAGCCACGGATGTGCTGATTACCTATAGCCATTTTCCTAGTAGTGGTTCAACCTCGTTACCGATAAGTACTCTTTTCTCGTTCCCGTGATATGTGATCCCTTGTGAGCCAGTCACATGCTTGCAAGCTAATTGGATGACAATTCACCGAGAGGGCCCAGAGTATATCTATCCGTCATATGGATGGAAAAATCCCACTCTTGATCCATGTGTTTCAACCAATACTTTCCGAACACTCAATGCCACCTTTATAGCCACCCAGTTACGGTGTGGTGTTTGATGTCATCAAAGCATCCATCCGGTAATGGTGATATGCATGATCTCATGGTCGAAGGAATTAGATTACTATGTATCAGAAATCATATAGCAATTGAACTATTAAAATGACTTGATCTTTATGCTACGCTTATCTATAGGAGCATGTCCACCATATCATTCTCCTAACGATATGATCTTGTTGTTGATAACATCTCAATGTCCATGATAGGGAAACCACAATCATTTATCAACCAACAAGCTAGTGATTTATAGAGGCTTATACTAGGGACTTCAATTTAAGTTTACAAATCACACAAGTATTAATGTTTCCTTGTTAATACTATTATAGCATTAATGTAAACATTTATCATAAACACAAAGATATAATAATAACTACATTTATTATTGCCTCTAGGGCATATCTCCAACAGTTGGCGAGTCTGTCGGCTTCCTCATTGCTTGCTCTTCCGACGTGCCGAAGCTCGCAGCCGTCGAATTCTCCTTCGAGTGCATTGTAAAGCGCGCGGTACGCGATCATGTTTTCGGCGTGTGCGTCGCACTCGTTCATCGTCTGCTGGACAATGAGGTTGGAGTCACCGTAGATGACCAGGCGTGTTGCGCCGCATATCTTTGCCATCCTCATGTCGTGGATGAGGGCTTCGTATTCGGCCTCGTTGTTGGAGGCTCGGAATTTCATCCGTAGGACGTACTTCATCTGGTCTCCCTGCGGGGAGGTCAATATGACCCCGACTCCTGCTCCAGCTTCGCGCTTGGAGCCGTCGAAGTGCATTGTCCATGACTGCGACATGTCAGGAGTGTCTGGCAGCTGCAGCTCCATCCAATGTACTAGGAAGTCTGGAAGGACTTGAGATTTGATTGTGAGTCGCTTCTCATAGATGATGTCCAAGGGTGACAGCTCGATGCCCCACAGGGCCACGCGTCCTGTGGCCTCTTGGTTATTTAGGATGCTATTTAGGGGTGCCTCGTTGACGACCATTACCTGGTGCTCCGGGAACTAATGGCTCAGCAGTCGAGCTGTCATGAACACGTTTACCTCTTGGTCGCAGTCAATGCCCATTGTTATGGAATTGGGTTTTGGAGAAGATGGGGATGCTGGATATCGTGGAACGGTTAGCAAACAAGCAACACGGGGACACAAGGTTTACCCAGGTTCAGGCCCCCGGAGGGAAAACCCTACTCCTGCTTGTCTGCGCTTGATTACGGCAGAACCGAAGATTACAGGGGTGCGCAGATGCAATCTGGCGTGGAGGTGTGTATGAGGAAGTATGAGTCTAGAGATCTAGGTCGTGCCCTCCTGGCCTTTATATAGACTTAGGCAGGTTCCGGGCATAGTCCTAGTAGGTTACAGGTCCTAGGGTTTTACCCCTTTGAATTTCCTATCTACTCTAGTCTTGCTCTCCAAGGATCCGAAGGCACCATGGGCCTGGGCCACCCGAAAATCTTCATGGGCCAACGTACTTTTTCCGTGGGCCTTCCTTGGGCTGCACTAGGTATGCTGAGGTCATGCACCCGCGGGGTATAACCATGTCAGAGTCCTTGGTGAAGCTAAAGTTGAAGTCATTGGTCATGGTGGAGGCTTTGTCCATCAAGTTGAAAAAGGAAGAGAAGTAGAATCAAAACCAAAAAGGTTGAGGAAAGAGTTTACAAGATTGTTTGTAAATAAGTTTTGGAACAAATACAACTCCTATTTTTCTAAAGGGTTTTTTCCAATCCCAGGGTTACAATCCTACAGGCAACACAGTGCTCTGATACCATCTATAGAGTATCCAACCTTTAGTAAGGTAGAGATCCCTGTGTCTACAATGCTAGTCCCTGGATCAAAAGCTAGCATCCACAGTTAAGATGTAATATCAAGAAACAAAGGTCATAATACAACTTTATAACTAGGAATAAAATAATTCATTACATCTTACATAGCTCATTTGGCTATCAAATTACAATGCAGCAGAATATCTATATAGCATGGAGTCCTTCATCTTCAAAGTGCCACATGCAATCATTTGGTTATAGACTTGTAATCCTATTCAACACACTTCACTAACATCAAACAAACCTGCAACATAATAAGTTGCAGCCACAAGGGTCAATACATTTGAATTGTATTGGCAAGTTTCACGACTATGTAGAAATAAGTGGAACCTATCAATATATGCATATTTGGCTAAGCAGGGTTTAGGCTCATTTGCAGAAAGAAATATAGTTTTATCCTATCTATTCAAAATAGTTTTGATCTTTTGACAATCTTTCTAGACTCCTTGGAAAACTCCAAGTGCTTCTAATCCCTTGTTGACACCATCAAGTTTTACTTTGAGAAATTGGAATGTCGAGATCTTCCATAGCTTCAGGCCTTAGTTTCTCATAGTTGTCTGTAACCGGGGACACGGCTAAGTACTTAGAATTTTGATCTTCTACAGAAGTTGTACACTTTACCCACATGACACAATCTCGTCTTGACGCCACCAGTGGCCGTTGGATAAGTACTCACCAAATGGAGTACCGACAGATCGAGAATGTGACAAAGTCTTTCAATAGAAGTCCTACCAATACATGATGCTAGCTTGTCTACCAGGCACCAATGTAAGGATAAATTTCCAATACATGAATCCGGTTAACCTGAGTAGATGCCAATGCAAGGGTCTTCCACTATGTAGTTGACTAAGCCAGAGCCCATTTAGCATATGGCTGTACACGGAAGCCACTGTACGAGAAACATGTTCAATCTCTAAGTCCCTGGGTGGTTTTCTTGTAGTGCACATACAAAAAGATATCCATATAAACATGGTTCCCTTTGTTGCCACCTTGTCGAAAAATTGAGTATCCACATTCCACCTAGGTGGTTCATTGAGTACTTGTTTTATTATATAAAACATATATTTTTCCAACACTTCATACATTCATATCATGTATTCCATCCCAAGTCTATAGCAGGGCTAAGCATACTACAACTATGATGTTTTCACTAAGGAAGATGGATTTCCTAATAGGACATAGCATAGCATAGTAACATAATAGCCCTATCAATCATACTACAAAAATACCACTAAGTGTAGTGAAAATAGTAGGACATGGATGATAGTGTGACTTTCCGTTTTAGTAGAGAATATTGGTTCACTCCATGATCTTGCAATTATCACACTCTTCTAATTTCACTACAATTCAATCAAGCAAGCACATATTCAAACTAGCATTCAAGCAATTCACCACATAGAACAATAAAATCAAGCAATGCATGCAAGCATGCAAAAGATTGTTTTATTTGGAAATGTGGTTTCTAGTAGGCTCTAATCTTTTTAAATCTCCTATTGGTCAATTATAAAAGTGGTAAAACCATTTAAATTCATGTTGGTGAAAATGGTCATTTAAATGATTTTTGTTTTGCTAGAAGTGATTTAAATCAAAGTAATACTTTGTAGTTTTAGCCAAATATATTCTTTAAACACAAATTTTAGTGTTTATGATTAAAGGGTTTAATTTTTTCCATTTGCAAAAGGTTTCACCGAATTTCCACTTTCAAATCAAAAAAATATTTTTATTTGCTAGAAATGCCTTTAGCAAAGTAATAATTTACTATGGTTCATCAAATATATTTTTAAATCCTAAAACTTGGTGTTTAGGGTCAGAGAGTTTAAATCAAACAATTTTCCAAAGCTTTTAGTCAAAAAGAATTTTTTAAACCTAGATCAATATTTTTATTTATATAGAAATGCTTTTATTCAAATATTTATTTCCTATGTGTCACCAAATATACTTTTAAATCTACAATTTGGTTTATATGGTTAGTAGGTTCAAAACAATGCATTTACAAAAGATTTTACCCTCAAAACATTTTTAGAATAAATTTTATAACCAAAATAGGCCTAAACAAGTTTCTGCAAAAACAATCAATTTTACAGAACCAAAATACTAAACAAAGAATATGGTTGGAAATTTCAGATTTTTCTGAATCTAGTGATATAAAATTTGTAAAATTTGGACGTGTGGATTAAAAGTTATGAATTTTATAAAATCAAACATCTAATAGAACATTTCTGTTTTTAAATCAACACCTAGGGCCACGTGTCTTAACCTCATTGGGCGATACCGCTTCGCTAGGATCGACTGATGCGGTGCGTTAGATCTAACTTAAATTATACGGTGCATATCATTTCGTACCCCTTCGTTAAGTTAGTCTATCGTGTCGCTTGGATCCAAATCCAATGGCTCACAATACGCCAACCATAGATGGGCGACGCTGGCGACGAACACGTGGCGGTGGCGCTCTGTCAGCGGCGCTCCAACGAAGATGGTAAGCGAGAGAGAGGGGGAAGGGGTTTACTAGACTCGCCGTGTCATGGGGAAGCTCAACGTAGTCGTAGGAGGGCAGAGGGAGTACGTGTTCGATGACGATTGCTCGCCGGAGTCGTTCCTGGCGGCGACACGTTCTGATGTTGTCGGGGTCGAGCTTGTAGTCCACACGCAGACTATTGGGGAGCACCTGGAGATGCACAAAACGCAGGCGAACCAGATGGTGTGATTCATAATTCAAGGCGCGCATGAGGTTGAGATCTACGACTCACCGGACTTGCGGCAGAGGACGGTGACGTTCGGCTTGGTCGTTGCCGACACTCTGGGGCACGTGCGGTCAGGATGAAGCTACTGGCAGTTGCGCCTGGTGTTGACGAACATACCCGTGGAATCTAGGAGTCAGGAGGGGGTCTAGGTTGGCCGAAATCGGCCGGGAAACACGTCGGAGGAAGTGGGTTCGAGCTCGCGATTGCGGCAGCCTGGTGGCTGGGAGAAGATGGCGCCTGGGGGAAAAGATAGATGAGGGCGAGGCGCTTATGATGGCGTGGTCACAGCGAGGAATTACTGCGACGTTGATGCGAATTTTCTGCGCGGAGTAACGACCAGAAACAGCCAGCGTCTGCGAGTGAGGGAGACGATGACTGGCAGTGGGGTCCAGCGGTCAGCGAGGTGGGGTGAAGCACATGGGGCCAAGTCGTCAGCGTCTGCGCGAGTTTGTTTGCGAGTGAAAAACGGTTCGGGGAGAGAGTGGGAGGTGGGCTCGCTGGGCTGGTCAGGGCCTGGGGTTAGTTGGGCTGGGTCCAACTCATTTTTTTCCTGTTCTGATTCTTTTTCCTTTTCTATTTTGATTTTCTATTTTCAAATTCAATATACATTTGAATTCAGATTTATTTTTCAAACCTTCTTCAAACTTTCAGTAAGTTTTATTCTATTTATAAATGTATTTCAATTTCCATTTTTAGAATATTTCAAACATTCCTTTTATGTGTTATAATATATTTAAAATAGACACTTGTCGTTATTTCAATAGGATTTTAAATATATTTTCAAACTTCTATTTTAATTCCAATTTTTGTCAAACCTTTTTCAGTAGATTTTTATTTATTCTTTAGTGCAAATAATTCATTTTGAATACTTTAATATGATTTAATGTTCATTTAAATTGGGAATTGTCTTTATTTAAATAAAATTGGATATTAATCAATCCTTATGATTTTATTTAAATAATCCTTTATTAATCAATAATATTTCATATCATTTGTTTGGCCAAAATTTAATTTGGTTTTTAAATATTCGTTATTCTTCCTTTGCCTTATAAAATCCATATCTTTTTATTTAAGGATCCAAAATTGGTGATTCCAATTTGCATAACTTTGTTTAATATTTAAATCTCTTTTGGATTTATTTGGTCAAGATTTGGCATGGATTTATATAAGGGCTTTATTATCTTTGGAAATTAATTCCTTTTAACTTATCAAATTCATAAGTTTTTATCTATGGCTCCAAATTGAGTGAAACCAATTTCTATGGTTTTATAATATTCTTATTTATCATTCTTGATCATTTATAAATGTTTGTTGCTACATTTTTATATGGACCAAATCCATATTCTTAGAGAGGTCTTGGATATGAATTATTCCATTAGGGTTTTAGGGTTTTGGTTTAGCTTTTCCAAGTGTTTAATTTGCAAGATACATTATTGATGAATGCATTTCACTCGACTGAAATTTTGTTTGATTCCCTTTTCATTCAAAGTTTGTTAAAGATGGGTTTTGATGTTTCCATTTGGAATCAAAAAGTTTCTTTTCACCCTAAATTTCATCAATTATTTATTTTGTTTATTTATTTTTCACATTTCAAATTTTGGAAAATTTTGGGATGTGACACCGCGGCACTCCCCCAAGCTTGGAACAAGCCAAGGGGATGCCAAACCTGATGAAGAATTACTCCTTCATTGGTGGTGGTATTCTCTTGATAAGTTCCTCAATCAGCTTCTTAAAATTCTCAATATCGAAAGTTAGAGTACGAATCAACTCCAAATTATGCTCAATGCAGCTCATGATCAATTCAGACCGAGGATCCCAGTCCTTATTATTCTTCCTCCACTCTTCCTTCTTAGAGTGTTCCTTCCCTGTAAGGTTAGAATGAGTGGTACAAGGAGGAAGTGTCCGGGGAGAGAGGATATGACGTGGAGGTTTCCCTCCTATAGACATCCATGCTGTCCTCTTAAGCTTGGTAGGTTTTGCCACCAATCCAATGCTTGCGACGGTAGCGCGGGTGTTTGTCTGGTTGTCCTCCTCCATGTCTCCTTCATAACCTACCAAAATCTCCTCCTCCTTGGGTTTGTGAGGATCATATTCCTTGGGCTTCTTGCCTTTATCATTGGGGGAGACCATGGTGCTCTAAAATTGAGAAGATTTCCTGACAGAAATAGCTCGAAATGAAAACATGACGAGAACACGATGCACGAACCTCGGGGTATCCGAGGGGTTATCTATTACGAAGTTTCAATGCATAAGAAAGGTTTTGACATGGAAACAAGGCGGAGACGAAGTTCGAGGGAGTCAAACCCCCGCCAGGCGCGGCCAGCTGGGGCCCGCGCCTGGAGTGGATTTGTCCACCCCGGACTCCGGTTCCTCCTTTGTTCCGTCTCGTAGTTTCACTTATGTATTAAAAATATAAAAATATTGGGGTTTCATGAAACTTCTGTTTTCACCACTTTTACCTATTCAAAGACGAACTCTGCAGACTCCTTTTCTCCTTCTCCTGGAAGTTTCCTTTCTTCACAAGGCTATACACAAACTTCAATGGCAACATTAGTTTAAGCAAAACAACAAACCTAGGTCCACACTTCAACTGAAATCTATCAAAACAAAAGCTTCTATAAGAGGCAAATGCAAATGATAATAGAAATCTGTCAAAATAGACCAGCAGGTAAAGATTGATTTTTTTGAAAACCTTTTGTTGCTCAAATCAAAAATTGCAGAACTAATGAAAGTTGGGTACCAACTTGGAGAACAAACTCAGAAAAATACAGCTCCATCCGACGTACTGAGCTCCCTCACGAATTTTTACAATGGAGCGCAAAAATCTGTCCCAGGACAGCCCCTTTTCACAACTCCTCTACTTAACAAAAGCAGTTGAACTTGACACAAAAACCAAAACAAAAAGGATAAGGAGCGGTTATTACAGAGATAATAACTTCCAAGACTCGATAAAACTCTTGGGTTATCTCCCAACAAGTACTTTTCTTTTATGCCTTTAAGTTAGTCTTGAAACTTTCAAAGATGCTCACATAGGAGATATATATCTGGAGTGAAAGAGAGCATCAAGAAGCAAATAACCAACACACTTGAGTCCAACCCACTTCCTATTCATGGGAGTAGCATGAGAAAATGAATTGTTTAAACAAAAAGCCACTAGCATAGGAAGACAAAACAAATGTAACTTCAAAGCTTTCAACATAAAACGGGGAAACTTAATATTATTGAGATGCATAAAACCATGTTTCCATCTCTCATAATAACTCTCAGTAGCACTTTGAATAAAGTTGACAATATAAATGTCACTGGCAACAACTTTATCATCAGAATAATCATACTTACAGTCACCAAAAAGAGGTCCAAGGTCATAAACTGGATCAATAGAAGCAATATGTTACATCCTGAAATCTTTATTAGGCAAGTTGTTTTCACAAGGAGCATTAGCAAATTTGGAAAAGTTAAACACATAAGACTCTCCATCAAACTTAGTTAAAACTTTTTCCTTCTTACAATCTATAATATCTCCACAAGTGTTCAAGAAAGGTCTACCAAAAATGATAGGACAAGTTTTGCTAGCTACTGAGTTAAGCACTAGAAAATCATTAGAATACTTAATCTCACCACAGAGAACCTCCACATCTATTATAATACCAATAGGGCAAATTGTGTCCTTGTTAGCAAGGTGAATAACCACATCAATGTCCTCAAGCTCACAAGGACCAATCTCATGCATAATTTCCCTGTAAATCTCATAAGGTATAACACTAGAACTAGCACGAATATCACATAAACCATAGTAGCAATGATCACCAATTTACCAGAAAGCACAGGAACACTAGCTTTTCTAGACTTACTAGGATGAGAGACAATATTTGAAGCGTCTTCACAGAAGACAATGTGCTCATCCTCTATATTTCTAGCGTCAAGATCTTTCACAATAGTTACCACAGGTTCAATATTCAATTGCTTATCAGGCTCCTTAGTTTTCATTGTACCTTTATTATTTGCACTGATAATCATAGAATACTCCTTTACCTTAGCTGGGAAACGAACTTTCTCAACATGAGGTTCAGGCACAATATGATTAGTAGTACAAACTTCAACACTTCTAACAGGAACATGACTAACAACATCTTTATAAGGAGCATGGTACTTATTCCACTTCTTTTTGGTAATTTCTATGTAAGAGGAAAAGGCCTTAAAACATTTGGCAATGCTTTGGGAATCAAGACCAAACTCATTAATAATATCATGGAAGTCTCATCAGTTCCCATAAAAGATTTAGTGCATTCATAATCATAGTTTATACCTGACTTTCTTCCTTTTTCATTCTCCCAAGCTTCAGTGTTTTCTTGAATATGGTCCAGTAAATCCCATTTAGCTTGTTCCTTCATACGTGTAAATTATCCAGCACAAGAAGCATCTAGTAAATCTTTATCATGAAGATAAAGCCTAGCATAAAAGTTATTGAGAATAAAATTGTTAGGGAGTTCATGAATAGGACATTTAAGCATTAGTAACTGCAATCTCCCCCAATCTTGAGCTGTACTCTCTCCATCATGAGGCCCAAAGTTATATATCAGATTTCTATCCTTATGAATCTCACTGGGAGGATAAAATTTAGAATAAAAGCGAGATGCCATTTCCTCCCATTCCATAGATTGTCCATTCTTCAGCAGCTTATACCATTCTTCAGCTCTCCCTTTCAAGGATATGGAGAGTAACTTATTCTTCACATGTTCAGTTGTGATACCTGCACACTTGAACAACCCGCATAATTCATGGATAAAAATCAAGTGATCACCAGGATGGACAGTTCCATCCCCTAAATAATACTTATCCATAACACGATCAACAATACTTGTAGGTATCTTAAAAGGATCTATCTCAACAGGTGGTAGTTCATCTACTACCCCAGCAGTGGTAGTAGTTTGCCCAAACAGAAAACCAAGTGGGTTATCCATATTGGAAACAAAGTAACAAGCAGTAACAAAAAGCAATAATAACATTAGAAGTTTCCTTTACCAGTTCCACTCTTCAATAGCGCTTCACTCCCCAGCAACGGCGCCATAAAATAGTCTTGATGACCCACAAGTATAGGGGGTGTATCGTAGTACTTTTGATAAATAGGAGTGTCGATCCCAACGAGGAGCATAAGGTGCTGAACAGTGGTATGGAGCAGGAACTCTCTGCAAATACTTAGCAAACGGATTTTTAGTGGTTTTCTGATAAAGCAACAAAACGAAGTGCAAGTAATAAAGAACAAACGCAGCAAGTGGCCCAATCCTTTCTTAGCAAAGGACAAGCCGGTGAAAATACTTATAAGGACCAAACGTTCTCGAGGACACATGGGAATTCTGTCAAGTGCTTTCGCTTCAAATAGCCGAGTACTCTTCTTTGGTGTTATAAGTGTTGTGTGGGTGAACCTGTGCTAATGTACCGACCGTACTTGGACTAATACATACTTTTGATTAAACCCCCTGCAAACATCCATAACTACAGGAAAGTAATTAAGATATAAATCTAACCACGGCCTTAAACTCTTAGATCCTACTCTCCCTTGTGCAATAAAGGGGGTTTAGGTTTCTGTCACTCCGGCAACCCCACAATTTGTAGCCAAATACACAATGCAATCCCCTAGGCCCATAAATGGTGAAGTATCATTTAGTCGATTTTCACTTGACACCACTAGAAGAATAGCACCACAACTTAAATACTAAACCATTGAATAATAACTCAACACAAATCCATTAATAACAACACGACTTCTCCCATGTCCTCAATAACTATACGAACTACTCACAAGACATCATATGGATCAAGATCAAAGATGATATGATAATAGATAACAATCTGAACATAAACAATAATCCAATGGTTCCACTCACAAGCATCAACTACAATAGTAATTAACACCGGGAAAGTTTCCCCTAAGAACTAAAGCAATATGCAACACAATTGTTATAGCAGGACGGAGTGGTGGTGATGGTGCTAGTGGAGATGATGGTGTGGATGATGATGATGATGATGATCCCGATGAAGCCTACCTTGATGACGGTGTTGATGACGATGATCTCCCCTCTCCGGGAAGGAATTTCCCCTGTAGAAATCTGTCTGTCGGAGAGATCTTTTTCTCTCGGTGTTGTCCGCCCACCAGAGGTGGCAGAAATCTATCTGTGGTCGCTCGGCGAGCCTTAGGGTTCCGTAGGGAAGATATAGGCGAAGGGGAAGAGTCAGGAGCCGAGCAGGTGGGCCACACCTGTCCTAGACGCGGGGTCAAGTGGGCCCACCCCTAGGGGGTGTGTGGGCCCCCTGCGGCCCTTCTTCGCTCCTCCTTCTGGCTTCCTCAATCTTCTATAAAAATAATATTTTCCCAAATTTTTCTGGTATTTTTCTAATCTTCGCGAAATTGCATGAAAACGCCCTCTTTTCCATCAGAATCCAGACTCCGTTAGTTCATCCTCCAAGAATCATCCAACATGCATAAATAGATGAAAAGCCATAAGTAATACCTCATAATAAGACAAATATCAATGAATAAAGGTAGATTATGATATAGAATGGTGATGCAAATTGGGCGTATCAAGAGCTCAAACCTCTTCATTCATAGCATCATATCTCTTGGTTGTTATTTGGTTCTTCTCCATGAGAGGATCTAGAGATTGTGGTTATCATCATAACAATCTCTAGTTCATCAAAGAACGATTTTCCTTGCATATCTTATTGCATTCTTGATCGTGTGGGTTTTTCTGGCTCCACAACTTAGGCGATATCTCACATATATACTCGATTGTTTCTCCCTTGGTGGTATCCAATATTTTCATTTTGTTGGGTTCTACTTGGTTTTATATTCCCAACAAAATTGGTTTCATCCCAATCGGAGTTTCCAAGCTCAACTTCTTGTGTTTTGGGTTTTGGAGGTTTTACCGATTCATCGCTTCTAGAGAGGTCATACCTTTCTCAATTTGGTTTTATTCTTCCATGTTGTACTATGATGTTTCTTTGCATAATCTTGTAGAGCTTTTTGTTCTCTTCAAGACAAGCCGAAGATCATCAAAAATGGAGTCCGCAATCAAAAGTTATTGAAGTTTTTGTGCAATACTATCCTGCGTTTTTTGCTTGAGAGGAAGTTCCGGCCCAATTTCCGACCCAAGTTCCAGTCAGGTTCTGCAAATTGTGTTTCTATTTGCCGGAAGTTCCGGTGCCAGAAGTTCCGGTGGTGCGCGAATCTGGCCCAAACGGTCAGTTTTTCCTTATCCTATTTAAGGGGGGATTCTTCCCCAATGGTTCCCCATCTTTTGAGCTCGTTTTTGCCCACCATTGTTGACCTACTTGACCTTTGACTCCCTCTTCCTCCCATGATTCTTACATCTTTTTGAGGGAAAAGTGAGAGGAGATATAGATCTATAATCCCCCCAAGTCGAATCCCTTTGTGAAGGAATCATTGGGATCTAGATCTTGGAGAGTTTTGTGTTCTCCTCTTGTGTTCTTCCTCCTTTATTCCCCCAATAGCTTTTGTAGCCTTGTTGGAATTTGGGAGAGAAGGACTTGCCCTTGCATTTGGTTCATAGGTTTGAGTTTTCCTCGGAGATTCAGTGAGTTCAAGCTTGTGGGCTTGTTTCTCTTGGGTTCTTGGAACCCTAGACGGTTGTGTGGCTGGGTTGTTGACCTTTTGTGGTCTTGTTGAACTTTGTGGTCTTGTAGCCTTTTGTGGCTTTGTTGGCCTTTTATGGCGTTGTAGCCTTTTGTGGCATTGTTGTTGGGAGCCTCCAATTGAGTTGTGGAGATAGCCCTAGTCTTGTACGGGTTCGGTGACCGCCCTCAAGAGTCCCATAGTGGAGCGAGTGCCCGCCTTTTGTGGTGCACACTCGGGAGAATAGGGTGAGACTTTTGTGGCGTCGGTGAGTTGCGTTCTTACGCATCGGGGGTGAGGCCTTGTGTGGCATTGGGTGAGCATCGAGCCAGCACACCTCGAGGTGAGCCATTTGTGGTGTTCGGAGCGCATTGCGCCATCGCACCTCTCCAACGGAGACGTAGCTTCTTTTGGAAGTGAACTTCGGAAAAAAAATCTTCGTCCCCGCGTCCATCGGTTATCTCTCAACCGAGTCCTTTACTTATGCACTTTACTTTGTGATATCCATCGTGCTTGAAGTATTTATCTTGCTATCACCTTGTTGCTTGTATTTCTTAGAATAGGTTGTTGGTGCACTTAGGTGAACCTAGTAGTTAGGTTTTGTGCTCAATAAATTAAATGTTAGTTTTATTCTGCATTTATTTGAGACTAAACCGTAATATTTTTAAAAAGCCTATTCACCCCCCTCTAGGCGATGTCCTTTGCACTTTCAATTGGTATCAGAGTAAGGTCTCTCGCTTTTAGGCTTCACCGCCTTGAGAGTAAAGATGTATCCTAGGGGTTTAGTGCACTCTAACACATTTACATTTGTTTGCACTCATTATGATGTTTGGCGTATTTGCATGCTTAGTCATATTCGGGCCATTGACCCAAATACTGAGAGAATTCTAGATATGGGCTTGTCTCCTCCTAAGGATCCCAAAAATCTATCTTTGGAGGAGGAGACAAACTCTTATCTCGAAGCTCAAGCATCTAATGTGCTTGTTAATGTTGTGAGCTTTGTAGGTCTTTCCTCAATCGTGCCTTTCCGGAACGCTCATGATATATGGACCAACTTCAAGCAAAATATGATGTGTCCAAGCTTAATGAGAATGATTGTGTTCCCTCCACCTCCGGCCGCGATGATTTCTCATCTTCTTCCACTACACCAGCATGTGAGTTGTCACAAGGTAATGATATGGTGAGTGGTGATAGAACTTGCAATGTAGATAGTGAGATTTGCATTCATGATACTTTGTCTCTATATCATTGCAATTTTGTATCTTTGGGCATGAACACATGTAGGACCATATGTGATTCACATCCTAGTGTTGAATGCCCTTGCATATCATGTAGAAATGCCTTGAATATTTCTCAAGATGATATGCTTGTTTTGCCTTGTTGCCATGATAAATGTACTTCTATTTCCTCTAGTACTTGTGTTGCTAACCATGTATAGGAAATTGAATAATGTGTGGGCCAAGCAAAGGGTGCGATTGGAGCTTCATGTGTTCCCCCATGATCACATTCTCCCAATGTTCAC
This sequence comes from Avena sativa, assembly GCA_916181665.1. Taxonomy (NCBI): domain Eukaryota; kingdom Viridiplantae; phylum Streptophyta; class Magnoliopsida; order Poales; family Poaceae; genus Avena; species Avena sativa. The sequence goes on along the minus strand of OV702284.1, from coordinate 188,862,355 downwards.
TTGTGCCTCGTGGCTAAGGGTTCAAAGGTAACCTCTCCTTTGGATCCTAATATATCTCATGATGATGCGAATGTTGATCATGTAGAAGTAGATGATGATGTTGCTTCTTTAAAAGCGAAGGGGGCTAGTCCTTCGTGCTCTTCATCCAAATAAAAATGCTTGCTCTACTTTAATTGAAATCTTGACTTGTGCTATTGAAAGTAAGAAACTAATATATGAGCATGAGGACACAATATATAAAATAAGTAGTCTTGAGTGTGAGTATGATAATGAAATTGCAAATCTAAATGAAGATCTTGAAGAGGAACAAACCACTAAGGAATCTCTTGAGGAGAACTTTGATCTAGAACTATCTAGAGTAAAGAAATCTCATGATAGAGAGTTTGAGGTGGCAAGTGCCCTTCAAATTAAAAATGATGAACTTGAAGTTTCTTATGCTCAAATCCTTGAGGATTTTGAGCACCTCAACAATGGCTCTAGGGTCATCAAGGGGGAGCTCATCAAACTCACCGAGTCACATGAGCAACTTAAAGCATCATATTCTAAAGAGCTTTCCAAGTTGCCCTCGCCTCTTGCATTAAATGATGATGCTTGTGCTACTAACTCTATTTCTTGTGAAGCATCTATCTTGAAGGAGAATGTTGAGCTAAAGGCTCAACTTGCTTTGCTAACTAGCACCTATGGGAAGTTAGAAGAAAGTCATGCCAAGCTCTCAAGCTCGCATGAGGATCTTCTATTCTCCCATGGTAGGCTAAGGTTAGCTCATGAGGCCATTGTGTCAAAGGTAACATTTAGTGGGCCTCATGTGGACATTAGCACTATATCACTCCAAATGTTATATTGCCATGTGCTAGTCCTTGTAGTTCATCCTCTCACAACCATGCTATATCTTGTGATGAATTGCATTCCTTGCCTTTTTGCTCTAACAATGAAGCATCTACTTCCTCTAGTATTGTTGTTGATAATAACCATGTAGAGGAAATCAAAGAGGTCAAGGCTCAAGTCACTTCTTTGAAGAATGACTTGAAAACGTATCATCAAGGGAAGACCACACTCAAGAACATGTTGAGTCTGAGACGACCCCCAAGTGACAAGAGTGGGCTTGGATTCAACTCCAACATCAAGAACAAGCCCACTAACATGTTGAAGCACAAGGGCAACAAGAAGAAGGGCCAAGGACAAGTGAAGAATCCAGCCAACATTGTGTGCTTCAAGTGCAAGGAAGAAGGGCATCATGTGAGGGATTTCCCATTTAAGAAGAAGCCTCTTAGTGAGAAGCAACGAGGGAAGCGGCCTCTAGCTCCTCCATAAGCTCAAGATGGGCCACTTCCCAAGAAGCCTCAAGCTCTTCTTCCTGGTGCAGCTCCTCCCAAGAAGAAAGATGGAAAGAGAAGAACTTGCTACATATGCCATGAGAAGGTGCACCTTTCTTCCTCATGCACCATGGGTAACTCCTCATCCCATCCTATCTTGATTGATGATGCTTATTCACTTCGTAAGGATGAGGGTGGAAATGTGTTTGCCAAATTTGATGGTGCCCAAAGTGGTGTCAAGAAAAGAACCATTTGGGCGGCCAAGCCTATTGTGACTAACTTCTTAGGACCCAACTTGGTTGGGGACCAACAAGCTAAAAATTGATCAATAGGTGTTTTTGGAGGGTATTAAAGACTTGGCTACCTTATGAATAATTGAGGGATCTTCATCATATTCTTGTTATCAAAGTAAAGTCATTGGTTATGATGCTTCTATTCCTTATCCAATGTTCCTCCTTCTAGTAACTTGTGCTAAACTCCTTTACATTTATAGTTACTTGCACCCTTGTGCATGTGTTGGTTTTGTACCTTGCATGTGTTTGTACATGTTGTGATTCCCACTTACTTATTGACCTATGATGTATATTTGTGTATGTTGGTTGTCACACCATGTATTTGTGTTTCTTGGTTTGGAGCCTTTATTGTTTCTAGTAGGTATCTTATTTGGCTCTTGTGAGGGATTAATGGGCTATTCCGTTTTGGGGAGTGTCATGCTTGGGCATTCCACAATACTAAAATGTGTGTACATGAGGAAAACCACTTGGTAGTTTTATTGCATGTTTATCTAGTCTCTATGTGGTATGTCTCTCTCATGAGAAACTCAAGTTCCATAATGTCCATTAATACCTCTATTTTGATATTTTTGGATCTTGCTGAGATTTCTTGGTTTATGGCATTATGGGGAGTTGTATGCTTTGTGCATATTACAAACCTAGAAAATGTGGACATTTGAGGTAGTTCCACTTAGAATTGATATTGAGAATTAGCTAGCTCCTATGTGTCACATTTGCTCATACAAGTTCCAATTTTCTTGGATGTTTTATTGCTCATCTCTTGGATCTTGTGTGTGAGAGTGATTCTTGGTATGTGTTTCCTCATATTTGGATCTATATATCCTAATGGGAACCACTTTCTTTTATTTAATCTAATCACTAGTGATTGTGTGACTATTTGAAGCAATCAAGAATCTCTCTCGAAGCATCAAGCTCATTTCTCATGCTTTGTTATATGCTTCTTGGTGTGAATATGATCGTGATATCCTTGCAAACTACCTTGGGAAAATTTCCCTGATATTTCTTGTTTTTGGACAATTGTTACTTCTAACATCCCAAAAATACTAAACTTGGATCATGAAAATCTAATCATCAAAATTAGGGTTAACAAAAACTTTTCTAAATAAAATTATGAATGCATACATGTGTATGCATGGATTTTGAATTCCTTTAAAACCACCTTGTTTGTTTGTTCCATTGCTTGTAAAATGTTTCTTAGGTGAAATAAACATCATCTAAAACATTTCCCACACTTTTCCTAAAGACAAGTAAATCAAAACACATATATGAAATGAATGGTCACTTTGACCAATTTAACTCACATGCCTACTTTGGCTGTCTCAAACTTTCAGAACCTAACAGAAACTTTTCTGGATCTTTGCACCCCTTGAATGTACTCATAACAAAGTATCAGGCCCACTTTGTTATCATCCAAAAACTTTCAAATATATAGTTTAAATGAATATTCAAAATTGAATCTTTATCATATGGGAAGATCCCACTTTTTCAAAAACTACTCACCAATCTAGCAAACCCACCAAAAATCAATTCAATATTTAAAACTTGATTTCATGCGGCCATTTCATCAAAAAGGTTGCAGACACAAATCAAACAAACATCAAACACTATTGTGAGCAGTGATTCTTGCCTAACTGGTTCCCCAGTTATCTCACACACAACTCAGTAGATCATCTAGGAAGATTAGCCAGGCACTAGCACCACTGTGAGCTTGCCATTGCCATAAATGGTGAATAGCCGAGCACCCTCTTGCAAACCCATAGTCGACAGCAAGCTAGGAGCAGCAGCAAGCCTAGCCAGCATGTCTGGGAGGCAGCCCACCGTCCACCGCCACTCACTGTCCCAGCCGCGAGCGTTGCCAAGCCCTGGACCACGCGCATAAGCCGCGTCCAGACCATGCCGAGCGTGCGCCAGAGCGCCACCCTCGACCATCACCCACAGACCGTGCGCCGCCCTTGCCGCGTGCATACACAATCCCCACCGACCCAGGAGACCGCCAGACATCCCCGTTTGCCGCCCCGTGACGTACAGCCACCACCCCCCGTCGAATACGCCGCCTCTGCCGCGCAGAGAACCGCCCGTTCCAGACCAAACCACACGCCCCATGCCTCGAGACCATGTCGTTGAGCATCGCCAGGAGACACCGCACCGTCCCCTACCCTTGCCCATGCCATTAGCCGCCTGTAACATCGCCCCCGACGAGCTCAGCGTGCGCCCCGACGGTTCCCTCGCTCGACTATAAATAGAGGCCACCCCAGCACGAATTCTTCACACCATCTCACTCCCCTCTCCTCACTGATAGTGTCACACCATTCTCAGAGCAAGGCGAGCACCACCTCGCCGGAATTTCACTGGAGCCTGCCGCTGCCGGAGAAGAAGGGAGCCAGCGATTGGAGCCGTCCCAAGAGCTGCCGCGACCACCCCTGAGTTCGCCGTCGTCGACTTCGTCGTTCGCCCGCCTCGCCGACCCTCGCCAGTACCCCGGTGAGCCCCCAGAGACCCTCACTGGCCGCGCTAGGTTTTGTTCTCGCCGGAGTTGTCTCGCGTCGACGATGACTCACAGCCGTTAGATTAGAACTAGATCGAACGATTCACGTCGTCCCATACCGCTTCGCCCAGCCCCGTGTCACTGACCAGTGGGGACACCACTTAAGCAGCCCGCGGGACACTGCGCCTAGCAGGCCGGCCCAGTAACTTTTCCCGCGCAGCCCAGTTATTCAAACTAAACTTTTTCTATTTCAATTCAAACACACTTCTGTACCCAACTTCAAAAATCAACCCAGATCGATTCAGTGCACCAAATTGAATGAAACAAATTTTGTTGGAAAGGTCTGTGAATGCTGAATCCAAGTCCGTTGGATTCAAGTCTTTTGGATCTATAGATCACCCATGGTAAAAATTACAAGGCAGAAGCTTTTCTGCATTCAAACATTTTTCAAATTTAAACCATAATAGATTTTGAGTTGATTCCAACTCTCAAAAATCACATTTAACCATACCTTTCAGAATATATAAAAATATATAGGTTTACTTGCAGAAATAATGTTAAAGGAATAAAGGAATGCTACATAAGCATTTCTAGCCACTTTAATTAATTAAAATAAAAGGGTAAAACCTTATTAAATTGTGACACCACTTTAAATCACATTCCCATGGACTACAATATGTGGTGATGACATGTGTCAACATGATCCCATGTTGGGTTTGGAGAATATTAAATCTTAAGTAGTTTTTCAATGAGTAGAAATTACTTTTCTAAAAATCAAAGGTATTAAATCAAGCCTTAACCTTGTAATGTTAGAGATGATGCTAGATCATCCATAGGACCCTTGTGTGTGATGATTGCAAGTAGTTAAGTATTGTTTGGTGATTGTGTACCTCGTATTTATTCATAGACGCTAGTACCGACCAAGGATACGAGGAGGAAGGAGGATACTACGAAGAAGAAGCCGAGGAGAACTTCAACCACTGCTCTGCACAAGGCAAGCTTATATTGACATTGATGCAAGCTAAAACTTGCAAGACACTCTACTTTAGCAAGCCTAATACTACTAGTGAATGTGCAAGCTAACACTTGCAAGATACTTTACCTATGCAAGCCCATACTTGTTACTACACCTACTATATGCCTTAAGCATAAGTGATCACCCCCACTTGATAAACCAATCCTAGTTTGCTTGCAAGCTTCTTACTTTATTTCTTTATCAAAGCTTACTTAGAGTTTATTTAAGTGACTAGTAGATTTTGGAAAGATGCTGAAGGTTGCATAAAGAGCATAAAATTTGGCCTATGTTAGAAACCTTGACATCAGCCTAAGACATGAGGTTGTACTTAGTTGAAACTCCACTAGTTACCACCCCTCATCATTACTACCCCCACCTGTAGATGCTAGTGCTAAGTATAAAACTTGATAAAATTTTTAGATGGGAATACTTGGTGGAAAAATGGTTAAGAAAACCTTGGAATGATGGATCATTCTATTGAAATGTTTTGGACATGTGTTTCCAAACACTTGAGAACTTTGGTGATAAAAATGTTGAGGCATTAGCCTTAGCCCTTTATAAAACTGATGGTTGTCTGGATGCGATACCATTCCAATCTTATCGTACAACCACAATACCCAAATATTGGGTAGGGCTTGACTGGAAACTTATATTCCTTAGTATTAGTTCCCTCACGGCCAAGGTTTGAGCTGAGGCTACCTTGTGAAGATTGTCCACCTGTGCAGTACCCAAGATGACAGTTGGTCATGGTTGGGAGGCCAAACTCATAGGAGAGGTGCTTATACTAGGGCGTGTAATCGAAAGGTTAGGATTGATTATCCGCATACTGAGTATGGTGAATTCAGGATTTGTTCCTGACGGATGTATCGAATATTGTGGTGAAAGTGTACAATCTCTGCAGAGTGTCAAACTATTCGAATAGCCATGTCCGCGGTTATGGACAGTTGGAGTGTCCATACTGTTCCCCCGTCAGACTTTTCAAAATGACCTGTGAAATGAACTAAGACTTTCACTTGACCACAACAGAGTTGTGATATAAAATACAAGTTCCCGGCTAGGAATTATAAAATTGTGACTAGCTTTAGAACTCAGTAGAGATAAATCTGGCTTTTGCAAAACAACCCTAGAGCCTACTGTCCTTTTATCCAAAAAAAACCCCTTACCTATTAGTATTAGTTTGCGAGTACTTAAAGAGTACTCATGGCTTTGTCCCTGGCTATTCCCATGGCCAGACTATGAAGAGGAGTACCTGGAAGATGGACCCCAGGAAGGTTACGACAACTAGGATCATCTCCCATCGTTAGCATTGCCTGTGACCCCGAAGATGGAGCTTCGCCTACGCTGCCGTTATTATTACGTATTCCGCTGCTTGATGTTGTATTAAGAACTGGATCATGAGATCCATATTTGTGTAAGAACTTAGGTATCGTTTGTAATGGATGATGTACTATGGTATCCAATTCTGTTATGTCTCGCAAAAATGGTAATCCTGGGATTGCGATGTATGGCATAACAGGCATCTAGGATTGAAAAATCCGGGTGTTGACAAGTTGGTATCAGAGCCATCCTGACCATAGGAGACCCTAGTTATACTGGACGCTTGAATAAAAAACTTAGTTTTAAAACCAAAGAAAACCAATATTTACAAAAACTTATTCTCATTCTTATCTCTTTGATTCTTTCATGAAAACTCATGTTCCTCAAAAACTCTTGCAAAATACATAAAATTTTGACACACTTGATCACGCTGCTAATCTACTCATCCTCTATTTTTATAGATGGACATGAAGTACAGCAAGTTTTACCAACTTGGGAATGGAGGAGACCTTATCTTTGAGAGTGATCTGGATCAGCTTTCGGAACTTCTGGAGCGTCCGCACCCCGAGTTCTTTGGAGCTTAGCTCAATGATCAAGGAGGAGAAGATCTGCAGTGGCTAATTGTTGCAAGTCTCCGAGGAAAGATTGAACCTCCCACTGCGGAGGGAATTCAGTTTACCTTGAGGGAAAACAACTGGCTCGATGGACTTGCCAGAGCAATGCAGGAAGCTCTTTCCCGTCTGTGTGGGCAGAGCATCTATCAGATCAAGGATACTCGCTTTGAGTTTTGCCCAAGGCGTGATGCAAATGGACAACCACTGGAAGCCCCATACCACCCCGAGCTGAAGACTCAATTGGACCACCTTAGCTTCATGATGTATGATCGTCAGCAAGAGTTGGACAACTGCCATGACTACTGCAACCACAAGTCTGCCATCATCAAGACGAAGGATCAGACCATAGCCATTGTAGCAAAGGATCGCAAGTCTCTCCGCCGTCAGCTCGACAAAAAGGAGCGCATTATTGCCCGTCTTCGCCACCGCATCTCATCTCTGGAGGAGACCATCCACGAGAGAGACATGCAGTTGGAGGAAAGGGAGAATGCAAGAGAGGATCTTCGTGGAGACCCTTACTCTTATCTCAGCGATGACGATGATTTTCTGGAGGATCAGGCCATGGACTTCTTCACCGATGAGGATGATTTCGCCTTCATCGATGATGATGAAGATGATGAAGCCACAGACTCCGAGGAGTAGTAGCACTGAGCACTAGCGTAGTGAGTAGTAGTCGGTCCCACTGTATCGTAGTTTTCAGAATGGTTCTTAAAACCATCTGTTTTCTTTGTTGTGGTGTGTGTTGTACTGTGTGCTATGAATGAATGAATGAAAAAGCAAGTTGCTAGAAAAATCTGAGTCAAACATTTAAAAACTTTTCAAAGACCCAAGACCGTAGAAATTTCCCTCTTTTCTCATGATCTATATCAATCTTCAGATGCCACGTGGAGGAAGTGGTTCAGCCCCGGACCCGATGTTGCAGATCCTACAAATGTTGACTTCTGACCGCGAAGCTATAAGAGCGGAACGTCAAGCTAACCTAGCCACTCTGCGACAGATAGCCCAGCTAGCCCACAACAACCAAGGCCACGGAAATTAGGACAACCATGGATCTAAGCTCAAGAATTTCCAGAATACTAACCCACCCGTTTTCACCAAGTCAGAAGAACCCCTAGATGTCGATGATTGGCTGCAAACCATGGAAAACAACTTAGAAGTCGCCGGAGTGGAAGCCAACGAGAAAGTCCTGTTTGCCACCCATTATCTAGCCGGAGATGCCAGGGCATGGTGGAACAGTGTTCGTGCAATGACCGGAGGCCAGATGATGACCTGGGAGGAATTCAAGATCAAGTTCGGCAGAACCCATGTGCCACCAGGTTTGATCAAGAGAATGAGAGACGAGTTCAGAGAGCTAAAACAAGGAAGGATGACTGTAGTGGAATACCGTGACAAATTTTTGTCATTAGCTAGGTATGCCCCGGACGAGATAGACACCGAAGCCAAGAAGAAAGAAAGATTCCTGAATGGTCTGCATGACGAGATGCAGACGGTGTTAGTCAATATCCCCTTTGCTGATATTGAAGCCCTTGTCGACTCTGCTATCCAGATGGAAGGAAAGATCAACCAAGCCAATGAGAACCGCGAGAGTCGCATGATGCATCAGCCAGGAACCCATCAGACCCCAAAGTATCGCCCCAACCCATCTCTAGGATTTGCCCCAAGAACCAATAGACCCCCTATGACCGGTCCGACCTACCCCAACCGTGGAAACCCTAGACCCGGAGGAAATCACAACAACCCCGGCAACTCTAGCCATTTCACTCGTGCCCCACCCAAGTTCAACACCAACAATGCTACCGCCAACACCAACACTGCCCCGAGGACTGGAAGCAATGTTGTGCCTGTCGCAGCGAAGGACAAGTCACAAGTGACCTGTTATGACTGTGGAAATAAAGGCCACTATTCCAACGAGTGCCCCAACAAGAAGAACGCTACAGCCCCCAATGCCACTGTCCCAGCTCAGCAGCAGCGTCGTGTTCAGCCAGGGAGAAGATTTGCCCCAGAGAATTCACTCACCACAATGGCCGTCTTTTTCTCATGCATGCTGAAGAAGCTCAGGAAGCGCCAGACGTCGTGCTGGGTATGTTTTCTGTTAATTTAGTACTTGCAAAAGTGTTGTTTGACTTTGGTGCCTCGCATTCATTTGTCACCGAAGAATTTGCCTGCACTAGTAAAATTCAACCAACCAAACTGAAGCATGTTATGATTGTGCAAATTCCCGGATCAACCACCAAGGCTAGGCAAATTAGCAAAGCCATCCCTATCCGAATCCATGGCATAGATTTTTATGCTAATCTAATAGTACTCGGAACTAAAGGTTTGGAAGTAGTACTAGGAATGGATTGGATGTCCAAACATAAGGGATTGATTGACTGTGCTAAGAAAGCCATCACCATGACCAGTACCACCGGAATAACAGTCGAGCATATATCTGAAACCTTACCTCGCCAATTCAAGTGTAACAAGAGTCTAGCCCAACCTACCATTGACCAAGTCCGGATAGTCTGTGAATACCCCGATGTATTTCCAGATGTTTTGCCCGGTATGCCCCCAGATCAGGATATCAAGTTTATCATTGAACTAATCCCCGAAACCGGACCCATAGCCCAGAGACCCTACAGTATGAACCCGTCGGAACTAGCAGAACTAAAGAAGCAACTGGATTCCATGCTAGAAATTGGATTAATTCAACCAAGTGCGTCACCATGGAGATCACCTGTCTTATTTGTGGACAAGAAAGATGGAGGTAACCGTTTGTGTACGGATTATCGGAAGTTGAATGATGTCACCATCAAGAACAAGTACCTTTGTTTGATCAGTTGACCGGTGCCCAGGTGTTTTCTAAGATTGATCTTAGAACTGGCTATCATCAACTCAAAATTCGTGCAGAGGATATTCCAAAGACTGCCTTTACCACCAGATATGGATTGTACGAGTATACAGTCATGTCTTTTGGATTAACCAATGCCCCCGCTTATTTCATGAACCTCATGAATAAGATTTTTATGGACTTCCTGGATAAGTTTGACGTTGTTTTCATCGATGACATTCTGATTTATTCCAAATCAGAAGAAGAACATGAGCTACACCTAAGGACCATTCTTGGAACCCTTAGAGAGCATCAGATGTATGCAAAGTTTAGCAAATGTGAATTCTGGTTACAGGAAGTAGGATTCCTCAGTCACATTGTATCAGCCGGAGGAATTTCCGTTGACCCTGCCAAAGTGAAAGACGTAGAAGATTGGCAAGCCCCAACCACTCAAACCCAAGTTCGTGCTTTTCTCGGATTGGCGGGATATTACTGCAAATTTGTAGAAGGATTTTCGAGTATCGCCAGACCCATGACCCAATTTCTGAAGAAGGACAAGAAGTTTGAATGGACAGACAAGTGTGAAGCGAGTTTTCACGAACTCAAAAGGAGATTGATATCAGCCCCAATCTTAATCATGCCGGATATCACGAAGCCCTTCGATGTGTATTGTGACGCATCCAAGATTGGTCTCGGATGTGTGCTAATGCAAGAAGGCAAAGTTATACCTTATCTATCTCGACAATTGAAGCAACACGAGCAAAACTATCCAACCCATGACCTCGAACTCCCAGCCGTAGTCCTAGCCCTGAAGACATGGAGACATTACCTGATGGGAAATCGTTGTGAGATTTATTCGGATCACAAGAGCCTAAAGTATATATTCACTCAGAAGGAGTTGAATATGAGGTAGAGAAGATGGATTGAGCTAATCAAGGATTACGACCTGGACATTCACTATCACCCTGGTAAAGCCAACATGGTAGCAGATGCCCTTAGCAGATTGCCGTGCCGCTTGAACTCCATGATTTTGAAGGAGCAGCCAAGTTTGCACAAGGAGATGGAAGATTTTCGAATGGAATTAGTAAGTGAAGGATTTTTGGCTAGCATATAACTTCATCCCACTTTGATCAGTCAGATTAAAGAGGCGCAGAAGGGAAATGCCAGTATCGACGGAATCAAGCGTCGTATCGGTACAGGCAAGGTACCCGGATTCACCGAGGACGAAGAAGGAGTGTTGTGGTACAAAGGACGCCTTTGTGTACCAGCAGATTCGGAGTTGAAAGAAGTTATCTTGAAGAAGGCTCATGATACTCTTTATTCTATCCATCCCGGAGGAACTAAGATGTATCAAGATTTGAAAGAGCAATTTTGGTGGCATAAGATGAAGAGATAAATCGGAAGCTATATTGCCAAGTGTGATATATGTCAGCGAGTCAAGGCAGGACATCAAATACCCGCTGGATTGTTGCAACCTTTGCAAATTCCGAAATGGAAATGGGATTCTGTAGGAATGGACTTTATCACTGGACAACCTACTTCTAGTAGGGGAAATGACTCTATTTGGGTCATAGTGGACATATTGTCCAAAGTCGCCCATTTCTTGCCCGTCAAAACCACCTATCAGAGTTCGAAGCTAGCAGAGTTATACATCGCTAGAATCGTCAGTTTGCACAGAGTCCCCAAGAACATAGTATCGGATCGAGGAACTCAGTTTACCTCGAGATTCTGGAAGAAAGTCCAAGAAGGTTTAGGAACCCGCCTAGATTTCAGTACCGCATATCACCCTCAGACCGATGGACAAACAAAGCGAGTAAATAAAATACTCGAAGATATGCTTAGAGCATGTGTGCTAGAATATGGATCCAAGTGGGAAGACTGTCTGCCGTTTGCAGAATTTTCCTACAACAATAGTTACCAAGCCAGTTTGCAAATGGCCCCATTTGAATTTATGTAAGGAAGAAAGTGTCGCACCCCTTTGAACTGGTCGGAAGTAGGAGAGAGTCAGATTTTTGGACCCGACATCCTCCGAGAAGCAGAAGAGAAGGTTCACAAGATTCGTGAGCACCTCAAGACCGCCCAATCCCGACAGAAGAGTTACGCCGACAAGAGACGTCGAGACCTCGCCTTCAACATAGGAGACTTTGTTTATCTGAAAGTGTCGCCATTGAAGGGAATGCAGCGTTTCCAACTCAAAGGAAAGTTAGCCCCCAGATATATCGGACCCTTCAAAATTCTGAACCGTCGAGGAGAAGTATCGTATCAACTGGAACTACCTGAAGAGATGTCAGCTGTGCACAATGTGTTCCATATCTCGTTACTTCGCAAATGTCTCGAAGTCCCCGAGAAGACCGAAGTGTTCAAAAATATCGATCATCGGACCATAGAGATCAACATTGACCTGACCTATCCCGAAGTACCCATCCGCATTTTGGAAGAAGCCTTTCGAACTACCCAAACCCGAAGCATCAAGTTTCTCAAGATTCAGTGGAGCAACCACACAGAAGAGGAAGCTACCTGGGAGCGAGAAGATCACATCAGGACGGAGTTTCCCGATCTCTTCAAATCCTAGGTAATCTTTTCGTCCTTTTTCAAATCTCGGGACGAGATTTTGTTTAAGGGGGAAGGTTTGTAACATCCCAAAAATACTAAACTTGGATCATGAAAATCTAATCATCAAAATTAGGGTTAACAAAAACTTTTCTAAATAAAATTATGAATGCATGCATATGTGTATGCATGGATTTTGAATTCCTTTAAAACCACCTTGTTTGTTTGTTCCATTGCTTGTAAAATGTTTCTTAGGTGAAATAAACATCATCTAAAACATTTCCCACACTTTTCCTAAAGACAAGTAAATCAAAACACATATATGAAATGAATGGTCACTTTGACCAATTTAACTCACATGCCTACTTTGGCTGTCTCAAACTTTCAGAACCTAACAGAAACTTTTCTGGATCTTTGCACCCCTTGAATGTACTCATAACAAAGTATCAAGGACCACTTTGTGATCATCCAAAAACTTTAAATGCATAGTTTAAATGACAATTCAAAGTTGAATCTTTATCATATGGGAAGATCCCACTTTTTCAAAAACTACTCAAACAAGCTCAATTTTCAAAACCCAAGCATCTGCAGACTCACCAGCACCAATCTAGCAAACCCACCAAAAATCAATTCAAAATTCAAAACTTGATTTCATGCGGCCATTTCGTCAAACAGGTTGCAGACACAAATCAAACAAACATCAAACACTATTGTGAGCAGTGATTCTTGCCTAACTGGTTCCCCATTTAGCTCACACACAACTCAGTAGATCATCTAGGAAGATTAGCCAGGCACTAGCACCACTGTGAGCTTGCCATTGCCATCAATGGTGAATAGACGAGCACCCTCTTGCCACCCCATAGTCGACAGCAAGCTAGGAGCAGCAGCAAGCCTAGCCAGCATGTCTGGGAGGCAGCCCACCGTCCACCGCCACTCAATGTCCTAGCCGCGAGCGTTGCCAAGCCCTGGACCACGCGCACAAGCCGCGCCGAGATCATGCCGAGCGTGCGCCAGAGCGCCACCCTCGACCATCACCCACAGACCGCGCGCCGCCCTCGCCGCGTGCATACACAATCCCCACCGACCTAGGAGACCGCCAGACATCCCCGTTTGCTGCCCCGTGACGTATAGCCACCGCCCGCCGTTGAAGACGACGCCTTTGCCGCGCAGAGCACTGCCCGTTCCAGACCAAACCACACCGCCCCATGCCTCGAGACCATGTCGTTGAGCATCGCCAGGAGACACCGCACCGTCCCCTACCCTTGCCCATGCCATTAGCCGCCTGTAACATCGCCCCCGATGAGCTCACCGTGCGCCCTGACGGTACCCTCGCTCGAATATAAATAGAGGCCACCCCAGCACAAATTCTTCACACCATGTCACTCCCCTCTCCTCACTGATAGTGTCACACCATTCTCAGAGCAAGGCGAGCACCACCTCGCCGGAATTTCACTGGAGCCTGCCGCTGCCGGAGAAGAAGCGAGCCAGCGATTGGAGCCGCCCCAAGAGCTGCCGCGACCACCCCTGAGTTCGCCGTCATCGAATTCGTCGTTCGCCCGCCTCGCCGACCCTCGCCAGTACCCCGGTGAGCCCCCAGCGACCCTCACTGGCCGCGCTAGGTTTTGTTCTCGCCGGAGTTGTCTCGCGTCGACGATGACTCCCAGCCGTTAGATTAGAACTAGATCGAACGATCCACGTCGTCCCATACCGCTTCGCCCAGCCCCGTGTCACTGACCAGTGGGGACACCACTTAAGCAGCCCGCGGGAGCACTGCTCTTAGCAGGCCGGCCCAGTAGCTTTTCCCGCGCAGCACAGTTATTCAAACTAAACTTTTTCTATTTCAATTCAAACACACTTCTGTACCCAACTTCAAAAATCAACCCAGATCGATTCAGTGCACCAAATTGAATGAAACCAATTTTGTTGGAAAGGTCTGTGAATGCTGAATCCAAGTCCGTTGGATTAAAGTCCTTTGGATCTATAGATCACCCATGGTAAAAATTACAAGGCAGAAGCTTTTCTGCATTCAAACATTTTTCAAATTTAAACCATAATAGCTTTTGAGTTGATTCCAACTCTCAAAAATCACATTTAACCATACCTTTCAGAATATATAAAAATATATAGGTTTACTTGCAGAAATAATGTTAAAGGAATAAAGGAATGCTACATAAGCATTTCTAGCCACTTTAATTAATTAAAATAAAAGGGTAAAACCTTATTAAATTGTGACACCACTTTAAATCACATTCCCATGGACTACAATATGTGGTGATGACATGTGTCAACATGATCCCATGTTGGGTTTGGAGAATATTAAATCTTAAGTAGTTTTTCAATGAGTAGAAATTACTTTTCTAAAAATCAAAGGTATTAAATCAAGCCTTAACCTTGTAATGTTAGAGATGATGCTAGATCATCCATAGGACCCTTGTGTGTGATGATTGCAAGTAGTTAAGTATTGTTTGGTGATTTTGTACCTCGTATTTATTCATAGACGCTAGTACCGACCAAGGATACGAGGAGGAAGGAGGATACTACGAAGAAGAAGCCGAGGAGAACTTCAACCACTGCTCTGCACAAGGCAAGCTTATATTGACATTGATGCAAGCTAAAACTTGCAAGACACTCTACTTTAGCAAGCCTAATACTACTAGTGAATGTGCAAGCTAACACTTGCAAGATACTTTACCTATGCAAGCCCATACTTGTTAAAATATTGAATTTGGCATTTGTCCCGTCCAATTATGAGAATATTGATTTTCTGCCTTTCTGAAACCAAAAACAGAAGAAAACAAGCAACTGGCACTTGGCAACTTGTTAATAGGTTAGTTCTAGAAAACATATAAAAACAGCTCAAAGTGTAGACAAAGCAAAGAAAAGTAGATACTAAACAAGCATGGAGCATCAAAAATTATAGATACGTTTCCGATGTATCAAGCATCCCCAAGCTTAACTCCTGCTCGTCCTTGAGTAGGTAAGTGATAAAAGAATAATTTTTGAGGTGACATGCACCATCAAAACCAAGATCAAACCATTTGCAAGCATTGAAAGGTAGGATCAAAGAACTCTAAACATGTGCATGAAAGATGGAGTTCTAACAATAGGACAAAGTAACTATGCATGCAACATGAAAGGCTACAAACAAAGATCATGAATAACATGCATTGAAAAACTAATTTTGTTTGTTTCACATACAGAAAACATGGCACAATGGTATTCAGCTTGTCCCTCATGGAGTAGCAAATAGATGCATAGGACACCTTCAAAGTTCATAAGAGTGACTAGATACAAGTAGCACAAGAACAAGTAATATCACAATATGCATCAATCAATAAGTTTTGGGACACTGCACATAGAACTAAGAATGGCAACTATGCTCTCTTAATGGTGCCTAAAGGTAGAAGGTGGAGACCCAATATAATAGTGGAAGAAAGGACCTTCATAAAGGGAAGGAGGGATTTCAAGTTTCAAAAAGAGCTTCCAAAAATTATGGTACTGGTCAGCTTTCAGCCCTCATTGCCCCTATCATAAGCATCTTGAAGTGATTAAGGTTAAAGTGAACAAACTATGGAGTATATGCTTGACAGAGTATAAGTTGGCAATCTCAAGTCCCTTGAATACGAGGGCCACACCTCATGCTACTCAACTTCAGTCACCTGTAATTTCTTGTCATAGTAAGTACATGCGTATCATAGAGAACCGCTAATGGGGTACCCCTTGCACATGGTACGTGAGCTATCCCATAACCAAAATGACAAGGCAAGAAGACAATGAGCATCTCAGCGATCTTTTTATTTACTATGTGCATAGATTTTTCTTGAGGATGCTTCACAGATAGCTCATTATGGTGATGCTGCAAGTTTCCACAATTATTAGGCATGGCTTAGGCTAGCGTCCCAGGAATTTCTCTAACACAAAATACATAACTCCATGTACTTACAAAATCCCTTTTTATTTCACACCGGCGACATCCATAGAGAAAAGAGCATGATATCAACTCTGTACAAAGTACAAGTGCAATGTTGAAAACATTACCCATGAAAACATGGTTTTGCTAATTCCAACATATAAGTGCAAGCATATACAACTTAGATGACACAATGGCTAAATTTTATTAGGGGCAAAGAATATAAAGTGTTCCATCAAGTTCGTGAGGGATTTAATCACTAAGTTTTCAGATAACAAAATACTTTTTAAATGGAAAATAGCTGAAAACAAGAATATACTTGGAATGGTGTAACACACCATGCATAGGAGTTTATAGTGGACACTTTGGAATAACTTGGTTTCTTGGTAGTTGGAATCATGAGTAGAGCTTACTCATACAAGTGGAGGCTAGCAAAAGACTGGGAGCAACCAACTAAGAGAACAATAATGGCCATAATCATGCAGAGAAACAAAACATTACTATCAAAGCATAGAGTGGTACTACAAGTCAAGGACTAAACAATCATAGAGGCTATGGTGACTTGTTCATAGTCATAACATGGTGTGAGCATGTGCCAAGTCAACCCAAACAAAGCATCAAAGGAGAATACCACAATACTATGCTTTGCATGCTAAAACAACGCATAATTCTTTCAAGGCACACAAAGCAATCCCAATTGTTTGGAAAAAGACATGCTACAGAAATAATCACTAAGCCTAAGGTCAAAACAACACCTAGCATGTCATGCTAAAGTCTACGTCATAGTTAATGCAAGCTCCTCTTGCACTTTCAAGCAAGAACTTTCTACTCCTTTCCAACACCAATCGACTTATTTGAAACAACACAGCGATAAAGGGGGTCCAAACTACTTTATTCAAGCAAACTAAAAAAACTAAGCAAACCAAACGAAAACTAATACGCTCCAATAACAACACAACAGTGCATCAAACAATAAAAACGAACTGTCTAGACACACCTGATCTTTTTATTGAAGAAGAAGGGGATGCCTTGGGCATCCCCAAGCTTTGACGCTTGTACCTCTTGGATATTTCTTGGGGTGACACCGGGGTGGCATCCCCAAGCTTGAGATTTTGTCCATTCTTCATCTCATTACATCATTCTCTCTCTACACCTGAAATTTTTCCTTCATACAAAACTTCACACAATCTTCATTAGCAACAATAGTGTATTCAAAATATAAGAGACCTTTAGTTTTAGCTTTGGAACAGCAACAAATTTCATTAAAAACACAAGTTACTATAGCAACTCCTCCAAAAAGCTCAATTCCCCAAAAGAGAACTCAAAAAGGGATCAATAAGAAGCAAATGCAAATAATGGAAGAAATCTCTCAAAACAGACCAACAGGTAGAAACCGATATTTTCGAAAATATTCTTTTGCTCCAATCAAAAAGTGTTGAACTAATGAAAGTTAGCTAACATACTGAGGGATTTATTCGTAAGTTTAAGCTCAATCCGACTTATAGATACTCCTAACAAATATTTATGGTGTAGGACAGAAATTTGTTTCGGGACAGCAACTCCCCAAATCTTACTTCCCTCTCATTAGAGGCCATTCTTGGCACAAAAAGCAAACAAAAAGGATAAGGATAGGTCATTACTAAAGTAATAACTTCCAAGAATCAAGGAAACTCTTTGGTTATCTCCCAACAAGTACTTTTCTTTAACTCCTTTAAGTTAGGCAAAAGAAGCAAGAACAAGTATTTTCGAACAAGGAATTGACATTAATACTTGCAAAGTCTTCGACTATGAGAGGTATCTCATCCAAATGAGTCTTGGAGGATCCCTTTTCATTTCTCTTTGGTTTACAACTTTCATCAAAAGGATTTTTAGGAACAATCCAATCAAAATTATTTTCAAAGGCCTCATGCATCCCAGCAAGCTTAAAGGGTATGGGTATCTTAAATTCCTCTCTAGGCTTTAGTTTTATCAGAAGTACCCACAACGTCTACACATGATCCTAGCATATTGAAATGCTCAAAGACCTTTTTGGATTCCTTAGCAACATCATGGATAAATTCGAGTAAAGTTTCAAGAATAAATTCTCTCTTTTCAGCATTCTTTTCTTCTTTTAGTTTTAGGAACAAAATTCGCATCATGGGGTTAAGGCTAACAACCCTAGCATCCAACATATGAACTAAAGAAGCTGCAGCAACTTCATAATTAGGAGCAAGTTCTGCTATAGATTTATCCTCAATATCATCATGCTTGCTAACATGATTGAAGAATTCTTCAATATTATCTTTTCAAATTATTGAGCCACTACCTATAGAAAGGTTCTTCAGGGTGAACTTGGGGAGAAACATGGTGAGCTAGAACAAGGCGACAACTAGAGTAGGAACTAATTTTTTGTGTTTTTGATAAGAGAAAGAAAACCAAACTAGACTATTTTTTTTGGAGTTTTTGATAAAAAAAGGAAAACAAAACCAACCAAACTGGAAACAAAGAAAGGAGAAAGGTTGAGGAGGACTCTCCCTGTGAAGACGTCCTTAGCCTCCCCGGCAACGGCGCCAGAAAGAGCTTGATGGCGCCCAGCAATGTCGTGGGATGCTTCGTTGGAAACCCCAAGAGCGAGGTGTGATGAGCACAACAACAAGTTTTCCCTCAGTAAGAAACTGAGGTTATCGAACCAGTAGGAGGAAGGAAACATCTCAAAGGTGTTGCAAGAAACATGGAAACTTGCACAACACAAACTCAAGACTTTGCCCCAACGAATCGGTAAGGTTGTCAAACTCACCGGTTTGCTGTAACAAAGGATTAACTGTATGGTGTGGAAGGTGATGATGGTTTGCAACAAGTAAACAGGTAACAGTGGAAGATGTATTAATGGTAAATATTGGACCAGAGTCCATAGTTCACTAGAGGAGATCTCCTTAGATAAACAACATGGCATGAAGGGTAAATTAATTACAACATGGCAATTGACAGGAACTGAGCAAGGAATAACAATGCAATACTAGACAAAAAGATCCTATGAGATTCGATTGGATAATACAACAATATACATAGACCGCGATCCAACTGAATCTATGACTAGAAGTCCACCTTCAAGTTATCATTCGAACCCCCTCCCGTATTAAGTTCTAAGCAAAAGACAACTGCTTTAAGCAAAGTGTGCAAGGTAAACAATCCACTTGTTCCATGAACACGAGACCATTATTTTCGCCCTTGTGGAAACAGCACACCTACAACCGAAGAGATTTATGTCACTTCCCTTGGAAATTAGAGGCATGAACCCACTATCGAGCATAAATACCCCCTCTTGGAGTCACTAGCAACTACTTGGCCAAGATAGCTACTAACAATGGAGAGCATGCAAGATCACAAACAACACAGACATGATAGAATCAAATAGACAAAACCATTAATCAATCTGACATAGTAATCTCAATATCCATCGGATCCCCGCAAACACAACATGCATGATTACAAATAGATTAGATCTTGATCATGAACGGAGCTCACAAGATCTATACATGAAAACACAAGGAGGAGACACAACCATCTAGCTACTACATGGACCCGTAGTCCAAGGTGGAACTACTCACGCTTCATAACAGAGAAGAAGGACTCCGGGATGATCTCCCCTCCGGCAGGGTGCTGGGAAGAGCTTCAGATCCCCCCGATCTAGGGACAATGGTGGTGGCGGCTACATAAGGTTTCGTGGAGTTTTGATCGGGTGCCTAGGGTTTTTGCATCGGGGGATTCTTATAGGCGAAGGAGCGAGCCAGGAGGGACACTAGGGGGCCATACCCTACCCAGGCGTGGGGTGGGACCACCCGCGCCTAGGGGGGTCTAGCTGCCCTGTGGCACCCCTCAGTCTCATCTTCTGGCTTCATGTCGCCCACGGTAAAATATTGACTTTGGATTTTGTCCCGTTCAATTCCGAGAATATTGATTTTCTTCCTTTCTGGAATGAAAAACAGAAGAAAACAGGCAACTAGCATTGTGGCAACTTATTAATAGGTTAGTTCCAGAAAACATATAAAAACACCTCAAAGTGTAGACAAAGCCAAGCAAAGTAGATACTAAACAAGCATGGAGCATCAAAAATTATAGATACAGTTCCGACGTATCACATAATCTTGTAGAGCTTTTCGTTCTCTTTAAAACGAGCCCAAGATCATCAAAAACGGTGTGCAGAATCAATAGTTATTGAAGTTTTCGTGCAATGCTATCCTGCATTTTTGCTTGAGTGGAAGTTCCGGCCCAAGTTCCGACCCAAGTTCCGGTCAGGTTCAGTAACTTGTGTTTCTATTTGCCGGAAGTTCCGGTGGTGCGCGAATCTGGCCCAAACGGTCAGTTTTTCCTTGTCCTATTTAAGGGGGCTTCTTTGTCAATGGTTCCCCATCTTTTGAGCTTGTTTTTGCCCACCATTGTTGACCTATTTGAGCTTTATTACTCCCTCTTCCTCCCATGATTCTTACAACTTTTTGAGGGAAAAGTGAGAGGATATTTAGATATACAATCCCCCCATGTCAAATCCCTTCTTTGTGAAGGAATCATTGGGATCTAGATCTTGGGGAGTTTTGTGTTCTCCTCTTGTGTTCTTCCTCCCTTATTCTTCCAATAGCTTTTGTAGATGTAACATCCCAAAAAATCATGATTTGTAAAAGTTTGCATTTCATTTATTCATAGCATCCTTAGTTTGCACAAAAAATTTCAAAAGAAAACCATCTATATGCCTATTATCTATATGTCAATAAGGCAAGGTTTTATTTTATTTTCAAAGTGCCAAAGTGCATTTGACCAAGTAGTAGTGTTTTATACACAAACAAGTACAAGGTTTACACTACAAAAATACAGAGGTGATTTGAATTTGGTTTGCATTTTGATTCCTAAAAATCAAATAGAAAAAGAAAAAGAGAGATGAAAAGGAAAAGGGTCGGCGCCACCTATTAAGCCCAGTAGCAGAAGCAGCCCACTAAGCCCACCCGGCCACCTCCCCTATCTTCTCTCTCTCACGCGCGCAGCCCTACCCGCAGTCACTAAAGCGCTGGCCCCACACGCATGTCATCATCGTCCCCAAATCACGCCCCGCAGACCTCGTCGCCGCTGTCATTGCTCCGTTGATGGGGCGGCGTAAATGCCCTTGATTTCGCAGGCGTTTCTTGTCGAGCTTCTGCCTACTTAAGCCCCTCCGCACCGTGAGTCTTTCCCCTCACTCAGCACACTCTCTTCGCCACCAGGCTGCTAGAATTTCGAGCTGCAACGCCGCTGTTCGACGCTCTCCGACGAACTATTCCGGCGGGTTAAGCACGCGCCTTTGCCTCTCGACCACACGAGCGTGATCATCTGGTTCTTGTGCATCTAACCCTACCTTTGGTTCGTCCTATACTGACCCAGGTCGCCGTCTTCGACAATTACCGAGACCACCCGACACACCTCTCATCTCCGACAAGAAATTAAGGTAAGAGTAGAGCACCCCTTGACTTCTAGATCAAACGCCCGTGTGCGCCGCGTCTTTGCGCAGCCACTGATGCGGTTCATTTGTCCTAGGGAGGCCCAGAGCGATGCCGTCGTCTCCGTCAAGCCGTGCCCGACGCCTGCAAGCTTTCCGACGAGCTCCTCCGGCCACTGCAACACGCCCCCGTCCACACCGATGACACGTTGAGCATCAGAGTGACTCCGCGAGTCTGGTAAGACAAACCACATCCCCCAAACCCCTTCATAGACGCCGGAGCATCACTGACAGTGCGCCGCCTCCGCGTCGCCGTCGCGAGCACCGCCAGGCTATGGTTGTTTGAGCTAGCACCGTTAGATCTAAATCGTAGGGCTAAGATTAGATCCAGCGCGAAACGGTATCCTTGGATCTGGGCCACTGGATCTGACTTAGATCCAACACTGCATGTTGGCCGATCCGCACGAAGCGGTACGAACCAATCAGAAGCCTCCACGTGTCTGAGATTTAGATTTAAATCTGTTTTTTTGAATCTATTAGAGATTCAAACTTGTAAAAATGATAACTTTTGTTCTGTTTATCCAAAAAATACAAATAATATATCAGTGGATTCAAAAAAATAAATCCTACACTACTATGGGCTTAGTTTTGTATATTGTTTCTGTAAAAATGGAATTTTATGCAGAGACAAATATAGGCTTATTTTGACTATATAAATTATTTTGAAAATGTTTATAAGGACAAATTAAGTTTATTTAGACTTTATTTAATTGACTATATGTTCAGTACTGTTTTGAATTGTCTTGTTAGTTTAGAAAAATCATCACATGGCATTTTCATGCATTCATAATATTTTTTCTTGAATTTTGGAATGTGAATTTGGTGCTATTATGTTATGTGTAGATTTTGGTGCTAGTGATGATTGTGATTGTGAAGATTGTTGCTACTCCCCCAACTACCAAGGCAAGTGGTGCTTCATGTATTTTTCCTATTATTTTTGCTAAGTATCTATATGCTATGCCTTGGGAAATCCTAGTAGTTGTAGTCTTGGTAGAATTATTCTCTAAGTTAAGATACTTGTTGATATCATGCTTAGACTATCTAGTAGTAAAAAAGGGTGGAATATTTACATATGCTATGGAAATTTTACTCTGTCTTTTGACTTATGTTTTTGATTAATAAAACTACTAAGTGAATGAATCACCTGGGTGGAATGGTATGAATGGGTTATGTTGAGTGGTTACACAAGGCCCGATGACTAGTCTACCTTGTGTATCACACTTGTGGAAAGCCACCCAGGAATAAAGGGATTTGAGATACTTAGTGTTTAGAAGCTTCTAGTGCAACCACATGGCATATGGGCTCTTCCTTGATCATATAGGTTGCAATAACTTAGTCAAATGGACAGATGGTGGTAGGGTGATAGGATGGAACGCGTCCATTTGGTCTAATGGAAGGCTTCAGAAAGATCTCGTCTCGATGCATGTCGAGTCCTGTGGGGAAAGTGCACCACCTCTCGAGAAGGAAAAATCTAAGTACTTAGCCGTGTCCCCGGCAACAGAAAAATTTGAGCATCAAGACATTGAAGCTATTAAGGATATCCTCATCCCAATTTCTAAGTTAAAATCTTGTGGGTGAACAAGGGTTAAAGGTTCCTCAATATTCATTGGTGGTTCCTTGGGAGTTTTTGATAAAAAAACTTAGTGTTTTCAAATGATAGGAAAAACATATTTTGAGCAAAGCAAGCCTAAGCTACACTTAGCCAAATTCATATAGAAGTTAGAAACTACTATTCTACTATGGTATCACTTGCCAATACTATTCCAATGTATTGACCCACTATGGCTGTAACTTATGATGTTGCAGGATACTCTGATGAGGATTAGGGTTATGAGTCTACACTCAACATGCTTGCCTATGGCACATGAAGATGAAGACTATACTTTATTTTACTTATGTTATGAACTCTTGTACTATGTAGAGGTTCCAATCTTTAATAAGATAGAGCCCCCTGTGTTTACAATGCTAGTCCCTGGATCAATAGCTAGCATCCACAGTTAAGATGTAATATCAAGAAACAAAGGTCATAATATAACTTTATAACCAGGAATAACATAATTTTATTACATCTTACATAGCTCATTTGGCTATTACGTTACATTGCAGCGGAATAACTATAGTCATGGGTCCTTCATCTTCAAAGTGCCACAGGCAGATGTTGGTTGTAGACTTTGTAATCCTAATCAATCAATCAATCTTCTCTAAACAATCAAACCTGCAACATTACAAGTTACAGCCACAAGGGTCAATACATTTGAATTGTATTAGCAAGTGATACTATGGTAGTATAGTGGAGTCTATCATCTATATGAATTTGGCTAAGTGGAGTTGAGGCTTGCATTGCTCAAAATAGATTTTTCCTTAACATTTGAAAATACTAAGTTTTGCTTGGCAAAATCATTTTTCTCAATCAAAGATTTGAAGATCCTTTAACCAAGGCATCTCTCAATCAAAGATTGAAGATTTCAAACAACCCTTGTTCAAACCACAAGTTTTTAACTTAGAAATTTGAGTGATGAGATTCTTGATTGCTTCCATGTCTTGATGCTCAAATTGTCCTTTACCAGGGACATGGCTAAGTACTTAGATTTTACACTCTGCAGAGGTGGTGCACTTTCCCCACAAGACTTGGTTTCCCAAGACAAGATCTTTCAGAAGCCTTCCCTTAGACCAAAATGGACGCGTTCCAACCTATCAACACTACCACCCTCTGTCCATATGGCTAAGTTCTTGCAACCTATATGATCATGGCAGAGCCCATATTGCCAAGTGGTTGCACTTGAAGCTTCTCAACATTTGACATCTCAAATCTCTTTCTTCCTGGGTGGCCATCCACAAGTGAGATACACAAGGTAAACCATAAACATGGGCCTTGTGAACCACTCAACCAAAAACCACCAAGCAATTACCATTCCACCCAGGTGATTCATTAACTTAGTTGTTTTATTAAACAAAACATAAGTCCTCAGACTTAGAATATTTTTCCATAGTGTGAATATATATTCCACCCATGTTTTCTATTAGCTAGGCTAAGCTTGGTAGTAATAGGAATCTTAACTTAGGAAAATCCTACTAAGGATTCATCTACTAGGTTTTCCTATAGCAAGGTTTATATTTAGCAAAAACCATGCAAGTTTTACTTAGCAAAATCTCTAATGCATAGTGAAAGTAATGAGACAAAAGTATGAAGCATCACTTGCCTTTTTGGTAGAGGGTATAGGTTCACTCCTTGTCCTTGCAACAATCACACTCTTCAAGTCACTACAAATCAATCAAGCAAGGCACAAACTCAATCTACCAATGAAGCAAAACATCACATAAAATGACAAAGTCAAAGTAATGCATGCAAGCATGACAAGCTTTGTTTTGTTTTGAAAAGTGGTTCCTAATGGGTCATAAACTTTTGAAAACACCTAATGGTCATTTTGTAAAGTGGCAAAGTCATTTGCAAAAGGTTCCACTACAAAAGCCATTTTCAAAACAAAGTAACATTTTATGTGGTGTAGAAATATTTTTACCAAGGCATTAATCTCCAAGGTTCACCAAATATGTTTTCAAACCATAAAACTTGTTGTTTAGGGTCAGAGAGTTTAAAACAAAACATTCCCCAAAGGTTTTCTTCCAAAATCATTTTTAATAAATAAACCACATTTCTATTTCACTAGAAATGGTTTTAAATCAAAGAATCTTTATTTTGTTTCACCAAATACATTTTTGAGTCCACAAAGTGTTTCCTAATGTTAGTAGGTTTAAATCAATCCAATTTCAAAATATTTTAATCCCAAATTCATTTTTAAACAATTTTTACATCCTTAACAAGCAATCAAAAGTTTCTGCAAAAACCAACAAGCTAACAGATACTATTTTCTAAACCAAAGGCATGGTTGTCTAGGTTTTGCTCCACTAATTCCAACGGTATAAAGTTTGCAATTTTTGGACGTGTGGATCGAAAGTTACAAGGGTTTGAAATTTACAAACAAATCTGTTTTCAAATCTGTTTTTAAATCATCAGCTGGACACGCGGCGACTTCCTATTTGTCGGTACCGGTTCGGTCGGATTGATCTCTCTGGATCGTTGGATCTAAGTGAGATCGTGCGGTGCAGAGACACTACTTACCCTTTCGCCTACGTTATATCACATCCGTTAGATCACGATCCTACGGTTGCTAGCATGCTTGCCAAAGATCGGCGGCGCTGGCGGCGGCGGTTGGCGGCGCCGTGCTCAGACGGTGTGGTCGCCGGTGATTTAGGAGGAGAGGGAAGCAGAGGGGTAGCTCACCAGAATCGCAGGGCTGTGGTGATGCTCAAGGTACTGCTGGCTTGACAAGGGGCGGTCAGGGGCAGTCGTAATTCCTCGCCGGAGTTGCTCCTGGCGTCAGGCGGCTCTGGTTGTGCTCGGGGACGGTGCTGTGGTTCACCCCAAGACAAGACGAAGACGTGGTTAGACGCGCATGGTCGAGACAAGTGAGGGAGAGTGAACGAGGAGGCGCGGGGCGGTCTGGTTTACCTGGGAGTTGTCATCGTAGTTGAAGACAGACGGCGGCGCTCAGAGCTCGGTCGGAGTCGACGCTCAGGGACGCCCGCGGTCAAACGAGGGGCATGGACAGATGCGTCAGGAGGTGGGGAAGGTGTGAGCTAGGTCGAGGAGGCACGGGGTGGCAGGACACGGCCGGAATTGGTCGGAGACGGTGGTCGGAGACAGAGCTGCTCGGGGAGAAATTGGGGCGGCCTGGGGGCGAGCTTGGGGGAGGAGACAGAGGGGAAATGGAGAGGGTTCACTGGCGTTTAAGCGTGTGTGGTCAGGGGGCGTTGATCACGCGGCATTGAAGCGAATTGACGAGGCGAATTCAATCGGCAGTAAACAGCCAGGGCGACGAGGTCGTGTTTGAAGACGATGAATAGGAGGGGGTGGGGTCGGCTGGTCAGCGAGTGAGTGAGAGGGAAGGAGGGTCCACTTGTCATCGTCTGTATGGGTGCGTGATCGAGTGCAAAACGTTTCGCTGAGGGAAAGAAAGTTGGGCTGGTTGCTGGGCTTATTGGGCTGGCCGGCTGGGCTGGTCTGTCTTCATATTTTTTTTCTTCCTGGATGTTTTTCTTTTTCTAATTCAAATTTCTGTTTTGAATTTCAATCAACTATTCAATCATTCAAACCATTCAAACAATTCACCATACTAGCAAATAAGTTTTTGGTTCTGTTTATCAACATAAACCAAATCCTAAAATAATATTTTTATTCTTTTTAGGATCCATTTATTAATTAAATAAAATGGATCTTTAGTTATTTAATAAAATAGGGTTTGATTTAATTAACAAAATCTCCATTTGAAATCCAAATATTTTCAAAACCAAATCAGCAGGTTTTATTTGAAAATTAAGAATATTTGGAAAACTTGTTTAAAACAAAATAACATCTTTATTTTAGGATCCATTTAATAATTAAATAAAATGGACCTTAGTTATTAAATCAAATAGAATTTTTTTTATTAATATCTTTATTTTGAAAACTAAAATTAAAACCAAAATGTTAGACCCCTCCTTTGTAAAGGAAAAGATCCCTGTGATTGCAATGCTAGTCCCTGGATCAATGCTAGCATCCACAGTTTAAGATGAAGTACACAGATACAAAGGTCGTTTATTACATTCATTCCAGAGATAAAACATAGTCTTTTACAACTCAGGGCCATAGGCCTAATACAAGAGTGTTAAGGAATAAGTAAATAAACATAAGTCTTCATCTTCATGTGCCACAGGCAAGCATGTTGAGTGTAGACTCATGACTCCTACTCATCATCGGAGTAACCTGCAACATCACAAGTTACAGCCACAGAGGGTCAATACTTTGGAATAGTATTGGCAAGTGATACCTTAGTATATTTTTAGTGGACTATATTACTATATGCTTTTTGGCTAAGTGTAGCTTGGCTTGCTTTGCTTGAAAATAGGTTTTACCTATTAGTTGAAATCACTAAGTTTTTCTTTATCAAAAACTTCCCAAGAAACCACCAATAGACATTGGGGTCCTTCACCCTTGTTCACCCATCAAATTTTACTTAGAAGTTGGAGTGATGAGATTTTTGTAGCTTCCATGTCTTGATGCTCAAGTTGTCCATTGCCTTGGACTAGGCTAAGTACTTAGGTTTTCCATCTGCAGAGGTTGTGCACTTTCCCCACCAGACTTGGTTTCCCAAGACAGGACCCTTCAGAAGCCTTTCCTTAGTCAAATGGACGCGCTCCAACCTATCATTCCCACTACCACCAACTGTCCAAGTGACTAAGTTCTAGCAACCTATATGATCATGGCAGAGCCCATATTGCCAAGTGGTTGCACTGTAAGCTTTCTCAACACTTGGCCTCCAAATCCCTTTGTGCCTGGGTGGCATACCACAAGTGAGATACACAACCCAAGTCCATGGCCTTGTGTAACCACTCAACATAACCCAATCCTTCCATTCCACCCAGGAGGTTCATTTGACTTAGTTGTTTTATTAGGAAAGCATAAGTCTCATGACTTAGAATTATTTTCATCATAGTAAGTATAGATTTTCACCAACCCTTGTTTGCTAAATAGCTAGGCTAAGCATGGTATGATAACTTAACTTAGGAAAATTCCCTAGCAATTCTACAATTCTACACTACTTAGGATTTCCCAACTTAGCATTAGGCAAAAGTAGCATGCAAGATTTAGCAAAATATCTAATGCTAATACAAAACATAGCATAGAAATATTCATGAAAATATCACTTGCCTTGGTAATGGGGAGATCAGCACTCTTCACAGTCACAATCACTAGCAAAATCTACACAAAGTTTGTAGCATACAATTACACACAATTTTATATTCAATCAAAAATAATATGAATGCATGCATGCAAGATTTTACTAAGTGGTGATTTTGAAATCTCTACCAAGTATGTGCATGTTTACAGAAACTTAACAAATCACAAGTTTACCAACTAAGCTTATTTATCCCTAAAACAAATTACTAAACCAAATCCATACTCAAAAATAGCCTTAAACATGTTTCTACAAATAAAGTCATTCTAATGGTTACTATTTGTTAAACACTTTGCATAAACAGAAAGGCCTTGATTCACTGAATCCAACGGTATAAAGTTTGCAAAATTCCAACGTGGCATTCAAAAGTTATAAGCATTTGAAATTTGGATCAAATTCTGATTTAAAATCTGTTTTTAGATCTGTTCCTAGCCACGCGTCGTGTTGTGACTGGCGCGTACCGGTTCGCACCGGATCGAGCTCTGCAACCGCAGGATCTAAATAGATCGTACGCTCCAGATCGCGTACCTCTTCGCCGATTAATGAATCTATCCTAACGCTTGGATCAAGATCCAACGGCGCACGAGCAAGCGGCCATGTCCTGGCGGCGCGCGGCGTCGGCGAGCGGCGGAGCGCTCGGTCTACGGTGGCGCTAGCATTCATGGTCGTCTGCGAGAGGGAGAAGGGTCATACCAGATTCGCACGGGGCTGCTGAAGCTCAAGGTAGCGTCGGTTTGCGAAGGGGCGTGCTGACACGGCGACAATTCCTCGTCGGAGTTGAGTCTGGCGACAGGTGGTTCCGTTCGAGGTCGAAGGCGACGTTGTAGATCACTAGGAGGCAAACGAAGGATGTGGTCAGATGCAGAAGGTCACGGAGTAAACGCGTGTATGAAAGACAAGGTTCGGGGCGGTCTGGACTTACCGCTAGAGCTCGCCGGAGTTGAAGCTGGAGGCGGTGGTGGTCAGACGTTTGCGTAGCCGACGTTCTGGGTCACCCGCGGGCAAACCAGGAGTGCTAGGAGATGCGTGAGGTCAAGTGGAGTCTGTTCATGTGAAGCTGAGGCAGAGGGGTGGTCGGAGGTGGCCGGAATTGTGGCTGCAGCTCGTCGGAGACGGCGGCGTTACAGAGAGCAATGCGCGCAGCCTGGGGGCGCTCTGGGCTTGGGAGTTGGGGGAGAAGGGAGAGGGGACAGAGGGGGTTTAAGTAGCCTGGTCGTGAGCGAGAATTACT
Organism: Avena sativa; assembly: GCA_916181665.1. Lineage (NCBI taxonomy): Eukaryota > Viridiplantae > Streptophyta > Magnoliopsida > Poales > Poaceae > Avena > Avena sativa. Next base: position 188,832,545 of record OV702284.1, on the reverse strand, counting down.
CGTGCCTTAACGCGAATTTAAGCTGCGCAATCAAACAGGAAACGGCCGCGCTGATTTGGGATGAACTGGTCGTGCGGGTGGAGACGACGACACTCGAGTGGGCCGCGGTTGTCAGCGAGTGAGGGGAGTGGGAGCGGGTCCTTCCTATCAGTCGCTCGGTGGGTGCGGGGGTGGGTAAAGAAAACGGTTTGCGGGGGTGGGAGCTGCTGGGCTAGCTGGGCCGTGTTGGGCTGGGTCGGCCAGATTGGCTGGTTTGGCTATTTTTTTCTTCTTAATTCCTTTTCTTTTTATGATTGAATTTCTAGAAATGGTTTTTAACCCAAATTCAAATCTGTTTGAAACCAAAGATTTACAGGACTTTTGTAAAATAAAACTTGTTCTTAAATGAGTGTCAAACACATCTGAACACTTCAGAACACTTGGGTCTTTTGAAAATAAATTAAAACTATGCCTTTATGAGATGTGTGATAATAGGCATAGAATTTGTTTTAACTCATATTTTGCTTTGATATTTTGCTCAAGCTTTTGAGACCACTTAAGTTTGAATTCAAAACATTCTGAATGAATAACAACATCTTTCCCAATAGTATGTAGCACAAAGGCTAGGGTTTTCATACATAAAATAATGAGTCACAACTGCTCTTGTTTCTGAAATGATTTTGAGAAAAGCCCTAAATGATGATGAATGCAAGGATGATATGAATGAGTTTTGGAATATGAATTTAGGGATGTTACAAATCTAACCCCCTTAAGATGAATCTCGCCCTCGAGATTCGGATTGGCTAGCAAATAGGTGAGGGTGGTCTTTCCGAAGATCATCTTCTCTTTCCCATGTTGCTTCCTCTACGGAATGATGATTCCATTGCACTTTGCAAAACTTGATAGTTTTTGTCCTTGTGACTCTTTCTGTAGTCTCAAGAATCTTGACAGACTTTTCTTCATAGGTGAGGTCACTTTCTAGTTGAACTTCTTCCAATGGTATGGTATCCTTTAGAGAAGATTCTTCCATTTCTGGGTGACATTTCTTAAGCTGACTAACATGAAACACATTATGGACAGCTGACAGAGACTCTGGCAATTCAACTTCATATGCAACTTCTCCCTTGCGACTTAGAATCTTGAATGGCCCAACATATCTTGGTGCCAATTTTCCTTTGACTCCAAATCTTTTCACTCCACGAAGTGGTGATACTCTAAGATAAGCTCTATCCCCAACTTCGTAGGTGACTTCTCTACGCTTAGAATCCACGTAGCTTTTCTGTCGGGACTGTGCTATCTTTAACCTGTCCTTAATCAATTTGACCTTCTCTTCGGCGTCTTTGATAAGATCAGGTCCAAATAAACTTCTTTCTCCCACACCATTCCATAGTAATGGGGTGGTACACTTCCTTCCGTAGAGAAACTCAAATGGTGCCATCCCAATGCTAGATTGGTAACTGTTATTGTAAGAGAACTCTGCGTAAGGCAAACTTTCATCCCAACTTGCTCCATAGTCTAGGGCACATGCCCTCAACATGTCTTCAAGAATCTGATTAGTCCTTTCTGTTTGTCCATCAGTTTGAGGATGAAAAGCAGTGCTGAATTCTAACCTCGTTCCTAAGGATTCATGAAGTTGTCTCCAAAAGTGAGAAGTGAACTGAGTTCCTCTATCTGACACAATACTCTTAGGCACACCGTGAAAGCATAAAATTCTGCTCATGTAGATCTTTGCTAACTTGGCACTTGTATAAGTTGTCTTCACGGGTATAAAATGAGCCACTTTAGTTAGGCGATCCACTACTACCCATATTGAATCATATCCTGACCTGGTTCTTGGTAATCCGGTAATGAAATCCATACCAATATTTTCCCACTTCCATTCAGGAATAGGTAGTGGTTGAAGCAAACCCGCTGGTTTCTGATGCTCCGCTTTTACTCTGCTACACACATCACACAAAGTAATATGTTCGGCGATGTCCCTTTTGAGATTGTTCCACCAAAACCTTTCTTTCACATCCATATACATCTTGGTGTTTCCCGGGTGAATAGAATACGGAGAGTTGTGGCCTTCTTGTAAAATCAGTTTCCGCAACTCCGGGTCTTGCGGAACACATATACGTTTCCCGTGCCATAAAGTACCTTGTTCGTCTATATGGAAACTCTTAGCTTTCCCTAGACTAATATTTTCCTTAATCTTTTCAATTTCCTTATCAGTCTTCTGAGCTTCTCGGATCTTGTCCAACAAAGTGGGTTGAACATCCAAATACATGAGATGTCCCTCAGGCAAAATTTCTAATCTGAGTTCTTTGAATTGCTTACACAAGTCATCTGGCAATTCACCTTTGTTAGGCCATTCACAGACGTCTTACGACTTAGAGCATCTGCTACTACATTTGCTTTACCGGGGTGGTACTGCAAACTTAAGTCGTAATCCTTGATAAGCTCTAGCCATCTCCTTTGTCTCATATTGATTTCCTTCTGGGTGAAGATATACTTAAAACTCTTATGATCGGTGAATAGTTCACAACGCTTTCCCAAAAGGTAATGTCTCCATGTTTTGAGTGCATGGACGACAGAGGCTAACTCCAAATCATGAGTAGGATAGTTTACTTCATGAGTTTTGAGTTGTCTCGAGGCATAGGCCACAACTTTACCGTCTTGCATAAGTACGGCACCTAATCCTTGATGCGAAGCATCACAATACACTTGGAAGTCCTTTTCCAAATCTGGCAGACATAGAACCGGTGCTGTCACAAGTCTCTTCTTTAATTCCTGAAAGCTGACTTCACAACCTTCATACCAAGCAAATTTCTTGTCCTTCTTTAGCAATTCAGTCATTGGCTTAGCAACCTTTGAGAAATTCTCAATGAATCTTCTATAATAACCTGCTAAACCAAGGAAACTTCGAACTTCTTTTACGTTCTTAGGAGATTCCCATTCTGTCACAGCTGAAACCTTAGCAGGATCAACTGCTACACCATCCTTTGTCATAACATGACCAAGAAAACCAACTTCCTCTAACCAGAACTCACACTTGCTGAATTTGGCATAAATTTTATGCTCTCTTAACTTTTCTAGTATCAAGCGTAAGTGTCTTTCATGCTCTTCCTTACTCTTGGAGTAGACTAAGATGTCATCGATGAAAACGACAACAAACTTGTCGAGAAATTCCATGAACACCTTGTTCATCATATTCATGAAGTATGCTGGAGCGTTGGTTAAACCAAAAGGCATCACTGTGTACTCATACAATCCATACCTTGTGGTGAATGCTGTCTTAGGTATGTCTTGCTCTCTTATCTTGAGTTGAAAATAGGCTGACCAAAGATCAATCTTCGAGAACACACATGCTCCTTCTAGCTGATCAAACAAGTCGTTGATTCTTGGCAAAGGATATTTGTTCTTGATGGTTACCTCGTTGAGAGAACGGTAATCTATGCATAGCCTTTGTGTTCTATCCTTCTTTTCCACAAATAATACTAGGGCTCCCCAAGATGAAGAACTTGGTTGAATAAACCCTTTCTGCAACTGTTCTCCTAGTTGCTTCTTGAGCTCCTTCAGTTCATCAACTGACATTTTGTACGGTCTTTTTGCTATTGGTCCAGAACCTGGTACCAAATCTATCAGAAACTCTACATCTCTATCCGGTGGCATTCCTGGTAATTCTTCCGGAAATACATCCGGATACTCACACACAATTTGCACACTGTCCATGCTAACCCCCTTAAGAGAATTTAGCTTACTTCCTTTGGATTCAAAGTTTGACCTGAATTTTATTCTTCTTCCTTCTGGGGTTGTGAGTGCAACAGTACGATTAGCACAATATAGTACTCCTTCATACTTAGCCATCCAATCCATTCCCAAAATTACGTCTAGTCCTTGGGAATCTAGGATTATCAGGCTCACTGGAAACTTATGCTTTCCAAACTCTATGACAAGATCCCGGCATCCAAGACTTACTATCATATCTCCACCCGGAGAACTAACTTTTATTGGACACCCAATGTTTTCAGATGCAAACCCATTTCTATCAACAAATGCTTTTGATATGAATGAATGAGATGCACCAGTGTCAAAGAGTACAAATGCTGGAATGGAATTGAGTCTGAACTTACCAGCAACGGCATCAGGCTCCTCATAGACCTCTTCCACATTGATGTGGTTAACCTATCCTTTCTGGAAAGGATTGGGCTTGTTAGGCCCTTCAACTTTCTTCTCAGGGCACTCATTAGCATAATGCCCTAGCTTCTTGCATTTGAAGCACTCAACCTGACTGATGTCCTTTTTAGGAGGCTGGCTTCCACTTCCACTACCATTTCCACTATGGTGGCTCTTATGTCCACTCTTGTGGTTCTTGTACTTATCATTGTCATGACTGTGATGATGTTTGTTGTCATGACGGTTGTGGTTGTGGTGCTTGTTGAATTTCCCATGCTTGTGGGATCCCGAGCTGCCACTGTCATCATAATGAGATCGTTTGTGAGACGATCCCGAGTTGTGCTTGTCGGAGTGTTTCCTCTTCCTACTCTCGACTTGCTTTATTTTACTCCAAAATAGCAGCCTTGTCACACAGAGACTGGTAAGTTAGAACATATGCCACAGACAACTGTAGGTTTAGCTCATCATTCAAGCCTTCCAGAAACTTTTCCTTTCTTTTGGCATCTGTGTCAACCTCATCCGGTGCATAGCACGCCAGATTGTTGAACTCTTCTATGTATTCAGCCACTCTGCGGTGGCACTGCTTCAAGTTGTGAAACTCTTTCTTTTTCAGGCTCATCATTCCTGATGAGATATGAGCAGTGCGAAAGCCATCTTCAAAGATAGCCCAAGTCACCTCATCAATAGGAGTGGTGATTTGGAAGTTGTCCCACCATGTGGCGGCTGGTCCTTCCAACAGATGTGCCGCAAACCTGACTTTTTCAGCATCCGTGCAGCCCACGGTCACTAAATCTTTGTTCACAGAACGTAGCCAGTCATTGGCCACCATGGGATCAGTCGTCCCCGAAAACTTTGCTGGCCTCAAATGCAGAAATCTGGTGAGCATATCGAAACCCGGAGGGTTGTTGTTGTTGTTGTTGTTGTTGTTATTGTTGTTGTTGTTATTGGGGTTGTTGTTGTTGTTGTTATTCTGGTTTTGGATGAATGTTGTCATTATCTGCATAAGCTGTGTTTGCGCATTCATCATTTGTTGCATTTCCGGGGTGATGTTGTTGGGGTTGGGGTTTGCGTGACGGGGAGGCATCTGTGGTTTGTTCAAATAGATAAGAATGAAATACCCATAGATGTTTTATGCACAATACATCACAAGAAAACACATAGCATGCAAGTCAAGGATAAAAGTTCAACAACCAGATAATAAGTTCATGAAATAAAACACACAAGAGGCAAGCCATCCACATGTCGGATGGTCCAATAACAAGTTCACAAATAACAAGTACGAGTATGAAAGATAAACGAGTAGTCAAGTCTACTCATCAGCATCAATCTCCTCCTCGACGAAGGTAAGACCTGTGTTCTCCATCGCGGTCTTGTTCTCCTCAATCGTAGTGGTCAAGGAATCGACCTTGGCCTTGAGAGCCCTCTTCTGGGAGCGAAGCCTCTCAATAACCATCTGCTGCTGCTCTAGCTCCAAATCCTTGGACTTCAGTTCCTCGGTCATGTCCCGGATCTTCTTGTTCCTATCCTGGACGCGTTTCTCCTGACTCTTGAACTTGTGGTCCTGGGCCTCGAACTTCGTCTCCATTTCCTTGATCATCTCGTCCTGCTGTACGAAAAGCTTGTCCTTCTCGCGTAGCTGCACCTGAAGCTCGTCATTGCTGAGCATGACGTTCGTCATGTCCGTGTCCACGTGCCTGATAAGAGACTCTAAGTTCTGGAGATAGAAACGTATTGGCTCTGCTATGTCCCTCGAGTCGTCCTCAAAGTCGATGGACTCTCCATCAACATCACGTCTTCCGAAGACGTAGAAGTGAGTGCCCCTAACCTGTCGGGAGTGACGGCCTAACAGACGTCCTATCAGGTCCTGCATGACTACCTCCATGCCTCTCTCCCTGTCGTCGTGCATCAACTTGAAGACGATGGCCTCCGTAGTAGGCTCCGTCTGGCGTCCGGGCTGGTTCACCTTGAAGCCCCAGAGGTCCTTCCTCTCGAACTTGGTGAGTGGGTACACCGTGATGGTGGGAAGAGGGAGATCGAGCAAAGTGGTAAGCTCTATGATACGGGGACCAAAACGGGTAACCTGGAGCTCCTCAACAGTGCTGATGGTAATAGGCATCTATTTATTAAAATTGAAAAAGTTAGAACAACACAATTTAAAGTATAACAAGACAAACATTCATACATATCCATGGAACACAAAATCAACCAAGTCATGCATACATAACTCCATTACATCAATCATGGTCCAAACTTATTTAAGGTATCATTTTTGGAAAATAAGGTGATAGATGGTGGTCCAACTAACGAAGTGTGCTCACAATCCTATCTCACTGGATCTGGTGGCTATCACAATGTTCCTAGAGGCAATCCACCTATCTTGTTCACATGATTCCATCACTAAGTCTATTATATCTCCCCTTAACTCTTGGTTGGTGGCTTCCAACTCTTGGGTAAGTTCCTTCTCCTTCTCTAAGTCTTTTTGGAGGTTGAGCATCCTGCACTTGACTCTAGCACTTAGTTCTTTGATAGTCCTCCAAGCTGCATCTCTGGCTGACTCAAAGAATGTGGTGTGCATCACAGTGTTGGTGTACATGCAGAATCCCCTTTCTTTGTGGTTGTCTTCCTTATTTTTGTACAAGTGAAGTTGCACCCACCAATACTCCACTCCTTCATCCATCACTGGAAAGCCTTTATATAAAGCTGCACCATGTGCTTCCATTGCCACCATGAGGTCCTTGAGAATCTTGGCAAACTCAGATTCACACTCTAAGGTCATGGTCATGAGTGGTCCTTTCTTCACGGCTTCGTTGATGGAGTTCATCTACAAATAGAGATGAGAATGAGAAGATTAGAAAAGTTTACGTGAAGAATAGACAAGTGTAGAAGTATTTAAAATTTTCCTTAGTGGTTTCCAACCCTAGGGTCATAATCCTACAGGCAACACAGTGCTCTGATACCATCTGTTAGACCCCTCCTTTGTAAAGGAAAAGATCCCTGTGATTGCAATGCTAGTCCCTGGATCAATGCTAGCATCCACAGTTTAAGATGAAGTACACAGATACAAAGGTCGTTTATTACATTCATTCCAGAGATAAAACATAGTCTTTTACAACTCAGGGCCATAGGCCTAATACAAGAGTTTTAAGGAATAAGTAAATAAACATAAGTCTTCATCTTCATGTGCCACAGGCAAGCATGTTGAGTGTAGACTCATGACTCCTACTCATCATCGGAGTAACCTGCAACATCACAAGTTACAGCCACAGAGGGTCAATACTTTGGAATAGTATTGGCAAGTGATACCTTAGTATATTTTTAGTGGACTATATTACTATATGCTTTTTGGCTAAATGTAGCTTGGCTTGCTTTGCTTGAAAATATGTTTTACCTATTAGTTGAAATCACTAAGTTTTTCTTTATCAAAAACTTCCCAAGAAACCACCAATAGACATTGGGGTCCTTCACCCTTGTTCACCCATCAAAGTTTACTTAGAAGTTGGAGTGATGAGATTTTTGTAGCTTCCATGTCTTGTTGCTCAAGTTGTCCATTGCCTTGGACTAGGCTAAGTACTTAGGTTTTCCATCTGCAGAGGTTGTGCAATTTACCCACCAGACTTGGTTTCCCAAGACAGGACCCTTCAGAAGCCTTTCCTTAGTCAAATGGACGTGCTCCAACCTATCATTCCCACTACCACCAACTGTCCAAGTGACTAAGTTCTAGCAACCTATATGATCATGGCAGAGCCCATATTGCGAAGTGGTTGCACTGTAAGCTTTCTCAACACTTGGCCTCCAAATCCCTTTGTGCCTGGGTGGCATACCACAATTGAGATACACAACCCAAGTCCATGGCCTTGTGTAACCACTCAACATAACCCAATCCTTCCATTCCACCCAGGAGGTTAATTTGACTTAGTTGTTTTATTAGGAAAGCATAAGTCTCATGACTTAGAATTATTTTCATCATAGTAAGTATAGATTTTCACCAACCCTTGTTTGCTAAATAGCTAGGCTAAGCATGGTATGATAACTTAACTTAGGAAAATTCCCTAGCAATTCTACAATTCTACACTACTTAGGATTTCCCAACTTAGCATTAGGCAAAAGTAGCATGCAAGATTTAGCAAAATATCTAATGCTAATACAAAACATAGCATAGAAATATTCATGAAAATATCACTTGCCTTGGTAATGGGGAGATCAGCACTCTTCACAGTCACAATCACTAGCAAAATCTACATAAAGTTTGTAGCATACAATTACACACAATTTTGTATTCAATCAAAAATAATATGAATGCATGCATGCAAGATTTTACTAAGTGGTGATTTTGAAATCTCTACCAAGTATGTGCATGTTTACAGAAACTTAACAAATCACAAGTTTACCAACTAAGCTTATTTATCCCTAAAACAAATTACTAAACCAAATCCATACTCAAAAATAGCCTTAAACATGTTTCTACAAATAAAGTCATTCTAATGGTTACTATTTGTTAAACACTTTGCATAAACAGAAAGGCCTTGATTCACTGAATCCAACGGTATAAAGTTTGCAAAATTCCAACGTGGCATTCAAAAGTTATAAGCATTTGAAATTTGGATCAAATTCTGATTTAAAATCTGTTTTTAGATCTGTTCCTAGCCACGCGTCATGTTGTGATTGGCGCGTACCGGTTCACACCGGATCGAGCTCTGCAACCGGAGGATCTAAATAGATCGTACGCTCCAGATCGCGTACCTCTTCGCCGATTAATGAATCTATCCTAACGCTTGGATCAAGATCCAACGGCGCGCGAGCAAGCGACCATGTCCTGGCGGCGCGCGGCGTCGGCGAGCGGCGGAGCGCTCGGTCTACGGCGGCGCTAGCGTTCCAGGTCGTCCGCGAGAGGGAGAAGGGTCATACCAGATTCGCACGGGGCTGCTGAAGCTCAAGGTAGCGTCGGTTTGCGAAGGGGCGTGCTGACACGGCGACAATTCCTCGTCGGAGTTGAGTCTGGCGACAGGTGGTTCCATTCCAGGTCGAAGGCGACGTTGTAGATCACTAGGAGGCAAACGGGGGATGTGGTCAGATGCAGAAGGTCACGGAGTAAACGCGTGTATGAAAGACAAGGTTCGGGGCGGTCTGGACTTACCGCTGGAGCTCGCCGGAGTTGAAGCTGGAGGCGGTGGCGGTCAGACGTTTGCGTAGCCGACGTTCTGGGTCACCCGCGGGCAAACCAGGAGTGCTAGGAGATGCGTGAGGTCAAGTGGAGTCTGTTCGTGTGAAGCAGAGACAGAGGGGTGGTCGGAGGTGGCCGGAATTGTGGCTGCAGCTCGTCGGAGACGGCGGGGTTACAGAGAGCAATGCGCGCAGCCTGGGGGCACTCTGGGCTTAGCAGTTGGGGGAGAAGGGAGAGGGGACAGAGGGGGTTTAAGTAGCCTGGTCGTGAGCGAGAATTACTCGTGCCTTAACGCGAATTTAAGCTGCGCAATCAAACAGGAAACGGCCGCGCTGATTTGGGATGAACTGGTCGTGCGGGTGGAGACGACGACACTCGAGTGGGCCGCGGTTGTCAGCGAGTGAGGGGAGTGGGAGCGGGTCCTTCCTGTCAGTCGCTCGGTGGGTGCGGGGGTGGGTAAAGAAAACGGTTCGCGGGGGTGGGAGCTGCTGGGCTAGCTGGGCCGTGTTGGGCTGGGTCGGCCAGATTGGCTGGTTTGGCTATTTTTTTCTTCTTAATTCCTTTTCTTTTTCTGATTGAATTTCTAGAAATGGTTTTTAAACCCAAATTCAAATCTTTTTGAAACCAAAGCTTTGCAGGACTTTTGAAAAATAAAACTTGTTCTTAAATGAGTGTCAAACACATCTGAACACTTCAGAACACTTGGGTCTTTTGAAAATAAATTAAAACTATGCCTTGATGAGATGTGTGATAATAGGCATAGAATTTGTTTTAACTCATATTTTGCTTTGATATTTTGCTCAAGCTTTTGCGACCACTTAAGTTTGAATTCAAAACATTCTGAATGAATAACAGCATCTTTCCCAATAGTATGTAGCACAAAGGCTAGGGTTTTCATACATAAAATAATGAGTCACAACTGCTCTTGTTTCTGAAATGATTTTGAGAAAAGCCCTAAATGATGATGAATGCAAGGATGATATGAATGAGTTTTGGAATATGAATTTAGGGATGTTACAAATCTAACCCCCTTAAGATGAATCTCGCCCTCGAGATTCGGATTGGCTAGCAAATAGGTGAGGGTGGTCTTTCCGAAGATCATCTTCTCTTTCCCATGTTGCTTCCTCTTCGGAATGATGATTCCATTGCACTTTGCAAAACTTGATAGTTTTTGTCCTTGTGACTCTTTCTGTAGTCTCAAGAATCTTGACAGGCTTTTCTTCATAGGTGAGGTCACTTTCTAGTTGAACTTCTTCCAATGGTATGGTATCCTTTAGAGAAGATTCTTCCATTTCTGGGTGACATTTCTTAAGCTGACTCACATGAAACACATTATGGACAGCTGACAGAGACTCTGGAAATTCAACTTCATATGCAACTTCTCCCTTGCGACTTAGAATCTTGAATGGCCCAACATATCTTGGTGCCAATTTTCCTTTGACTCCAAATCTTTTCACTCCACGAAGTGGTGATACTCTAAGATAAGCTCTATCCCCAACTTCGTAGGTTACTTCTCTACGCTTAGAATCCGCGTAGCTTTTCTGTCGGGACTGTGCTATCTTTAACCTGTCCTTAATCAATTTGACCTTCTCTTCGGCGTCTTTGATAAGATCAGGTCCAAATAAACTTCTTTCTCCCACACCATTCCATAGTAATGGGGTGGTACACTTCCTTCCGTAGAGAAACTCAAATGGTGCCATCCCAATGCTAGATTGGTAACTGTTATTGTAAGAGAACTCTGCGTAAGGCAAACTTTCATCCCAACTTGCTCCATAGTCTAGGGCACATGCCCTCAACATGTCTTCAAGAATCTGATTAGTCCTTTCTGTTTGTCCATCAGTTTGAGGATGAAAAGCAGTGCTGAATTCTAACCTCGTTCCTAAGGATTCATGAAGTTGTCTCCAAAAGTGAGAAGTGAACTGAGTTCCTCTATCTGACACAATACTCTTAGGCACACCGTGAAAGCATACAATTCTGCTCATGTAGATCTTTGCTAACTTGGCACTTGTATAAGTTGTCTTCACGGGTATAAAATGAGCCACTTTAGTTAGGCGATCCACTACTACCCATATGGAATCATATCCTGACCTGGTTCTTGGTAATCCGGTAATGAAATCCATACCAATATTTTCCCACTTCCATTCAGGAATAGGTAGTGGTTGAAGCAAACCCGCTCGTTTCTGATGCTCCGCTTTTACTCTGCTACACACATCACACAAAGCAATATGTTCGGCGATGTCCCTTTTGAGATTGTTCCACCAAAACCTTTCTTTCACATCCATATACATCTTGGTGTTTCCCGGGTGAATAGAATACGGAGAGTTGTGGCCTTCTTGTAAAATCACTTTCCGCAACTCCGGGTCTTGTGGAACACATATACGTTTCCCGTGCCATAAAGTACCTTGTTCGTCTATATGGAAACTCTTAGCTTTCCCTAGACTAATATTTTCCTTAATATTTTCAATTTCCTTATCAGTCTTCTGAGCTTGTCGGATCTTGTCCAACAAAGTGGGTTGAACATCCAAAGACATGAGATGTCCCTCAGGCACAATTTCTAATCTGAGTTCTTTGAATTGCTTACACAAGTCATCTGGCAATTCACCTTTGGTAAGGGCATTCACAAACGTCTTACGACTTAGAGCATCTGCTACTACATTTGCTTTACCGGGGTGGTACTGCAAACTTAAGTCGTAATCCTTGATAAGCTCTAGACATCTCCTTTGTCTCATATTGATTTCCTTCTGGGTGAAGATATACTTCAAACTCTTATGATCGGTGAATACTTCACAACGCTTTCCCAAAAGGTAATGTCTCCATGTTTTGAGGGCATGGACGACAGAGGCTAACTCCAAATCATGAGTAGGATAGTTTACTTCATGAGTTTTGAGTTGTCTCGAGGCATAGGCCACAACTTTACCGGCTTGCATAAGTACGGCACCTAATCCTTGATGCGAAGCATCACAATACACTTGGAAGTCCTTTTCCAAATCTGGCAGACATAGAACCGGTGCTGTCACAAGTCTTTTCTTTAATTCCTGAAAGCTGACTTCACAACCTTCATACCAAGAAAATTTCTTGTCCTTCTTTAGCAATTCAGTCATTGGCTTAGCAACCTTTGAGAAATTCTCAATGAATCTTCTGTAATAACCTGCTAAACCAAGGAAACTGCGAACTTCTTTTACGTTCTTAGGAGATTCCCATTCTGTCACAGCTGAAACCTTAGCAGGATCAACTGCTACACCATCCTTTGTCATAACATGACCAAGAAAACCAACTTCCTCTAACCAGAATTCACACTTGCTGAATTTGGCATAAAGTTTATGCTCTCTTAACTTTTCTAGTATCAAGCGTAAGTGTCTTTCATGCTCTTCCTTACTCTTGGAGTAGACTAAGATGTCATCGATGAAAACGACAACAAACTTGTCGAGAAATTCCATGAACACCTTGTTCATCATATTCATGAAGTATGCTGGAGCGTTGGTTAAACCAAAAGGCATCACTGTGTACTCATACAATCCATACCTTGTGGTGAATGCTGTCTTAGGTATGTCTTGCTCTCTTATCTTAAGTTGAAAATAGCCTGACCAAAGATCAATCTTCGAGAACACACATGCTCCTTCTAGCTGATCAAACAAGTCGTTGATTCTTGGCAAAGGATATTTGTTCTTGATGGTTACCTCGTTGAGAGAACGGTAATCTATGCATAGCCTTTGTGTTCTATCCTTCTTTTCCACAAATAATACTAGGGCTCCCCAAGATGAAGAACTTGGTTGAATAAACCCTTTCTGCAACTGTTATCCTAGTTGCTTCTTGAGCTCCTTCAGTTCATCAACTGACATTTTGTACGGTCTTTTTGCTATTGGTCCAGAACCTGGTACCAAATCTATCAGAAACTCTACATCTCTATCCGGTGGCATTCCTGGTAATTCTTCCGGAAATACATCCGGATACTCACACACAATTTGCACACTATCCATGCTAACCCCCTTAAGAGAATTTAGCTTACTTCCTTTGGATTCAAAGTTTGACCTGAATTTTATTCTTCTTCCTTCTGGGGTTGTGAGTGTAACAGTATGATTAGCACAATCTAGTACTCCTTCATACTTAGCCATCCAATCCATTCCCAAAATTACGTCTAGTCCTTGGGAATCTAGGATTATCAGGCTCACTGGAAACTTATGCTTTCCAAACTCTATGACAAGATCCCGGCATCCAAGACTTACTATCATATCTCCACCCGGAGAACTAACTTTTATTGGACACCCAATGTTTTCAGATGCAAACCCATTTCTATCAACAAATGCTTTTGATATGAATGAATGAGATGCACCAGTGTCAAAGAGTACAAATGCTGGAATGGAATTGAGTCTGAACTTACCAGCAACGGCATCAGGCTCCTCATAGACCTCTTCCACATTGATGTGGTTAACCTGTCCTTTCTGGAAAGGATTGGGCTTGTTAGGCCCTTCAACTTTCTTCTCAGGGCACTCATTAGCATAATGCCCCAGCTTCTTGCATTTGAAGCACTCAACCTGACTGATGTCCTTTTTAGGAGGCTGGCTACCACTTCCTCTACCATTTCCACTATGGTGGCTCTTATGTCCACTCTTGTGGTTCTTGTACTTATCATTGTCATGACTGCGATGATGTTTGTTGTCATGACGGTTGTGGTTGTGGTGCTTGTTGAATTTCCCATGCTTGTGGGATCCCGAGCTGCCACTGTCATCATAATGAGATCGTTTGTGAGACGATCCCGAGCTGTGCTTGTCGGAGTGTTTCCTCTTCCTACTCTCGACTTGCTTTATTTTACTCTCCAAAATAGCAGCCTTGTCACACAGAGACTGGTAAGTTGGAACATATGCCACAGACAACTGTAGGTTTAGCTCATCATTCAAGCCTTCCAGAAACTTTTCCTTTCTTTTGGCATCTGTGTCAACCTCATCCGGTGCATAGCGCGCCAGATTGTTGAACTCTTCTATGTATTCAGCCACGCTGCGGTGGCGCTGCTTCAAGTTGTGAAACTCTTTCTTTTTCAGGCTCATCATTCCTGATGAGATATGAGCAGTGCGAAAGCCATCTTCAAAGATAGCCCAAGTCACCTCATCAATAGGAGTGGTGATTTGGAAGTTGTCCCACCATGTGGCGACTGGTCCTTGCAACAGATGTGCCGCAAACCTGACTTTTTCAGCATCCGTGCAGCCCACGGTCACTAAATCTTTGTTCACAGAACGTAGCCTGTCATTGGCCACCATGCGATCAGTCGTCCCCGAAAACTTTGCTGGCCTCAAACGCAGAAATCTGGTGAGCATATCGAAACCCGGAGGGTTGTTGTTGTTGTTGTTGTTGTTTTTGTTGTTGTTGTTGTTGTTATTGTTGTTGTTGTTATTGGGGTTGTTGTTGTTGTTATTCTGGTTTTGGATGAATGTTGTCATCATCTGCATAAGCTGTGTTTGCGCATTCATCATTTGTTGCATTTCCGGGGTGATGTTGTTGGGGTTGGGGTTTGCGCGACGGGGAGGCATCTGTGGTTTGTTCAAATAGATAAGAATGAGATACCCATAGATGTTTTATGCACAATACATCACAAGAAAACACATAGCATGCAAGTCAAGGATAAAAGTTCAACAACCAGATAATAAGTTCATGAAATAAAACACACAAGAGGCAAGCCATCCACATGTCGGATGGTCCAATAACAAGTTCACAAATAACAAGTACGAGTATGAAAGATAAACGAGTAGTCAAGTCTACTCATCAGCATCAATCTCCTCCTCGACGAAGGTAAGACCTGCGTCTCCATCGCGGTCTTGTTCTCCTCAATCGTAGTGGTCAAGGAATCGACCTTGGCCTTGAGAGCCCTCTTCTGGGAGCGAAGCCTCTCAATAACCATCTGCTGCTGCTCTAGCTCGAAATCCTTGGACTTCAGTTCCTCGGTCATGTCCCGGATCTTCTTGTTCCTATCGTGGACGCGTTTCTCCTGACTCTTGAACTTGCGGTCCTGGGCCTCGAACTTCGTCTCCATTTCCTTGATCATCTCGTCTTGCTGTGCGAAAAGCTTGTCCTTCTCGCGTAGCTGCACCTGAAGCTCGTCATTGCTGAGCATGACGTTCGTACTGTCCGTGTCCACGTGCCTGATAAGAGACTCTAAGTCCTGGAGATAGAGACGTATCGGCTCTGCTACGTCCCTCGAGTCGTCCTCAAAGTCGATGGACTCTCCATCAACATCACGTCTTCCGAAGACGTGGAAGTGAGTGCCCCTAACCTGTCGGGAGTGACGGCCTAACAGACGTCCTATAAGGTCCTGCATGACTACCTCCATGCCTCTCTCCCTGTCATCGTGCATCAACTTGAAGACGATGGCCTCCGTAGTAGGCTCCGTCTGGCGTCCGGGCTGGTTCACCTTGAAGCCCCAGAGGTCCTTCCTCTCGAACTTGGTGAGTGGGTACACCCTGATGGTGGGAAGAGGGAGATCGAGCAAAGTGGTAAGCTCTATGATACGAGGACCAAAACGGGTAACCTGGAGCTCCTCAACAGTGCTGATGGTAATAGGCATCTATTTATTAAAATTGAAAAAGTTAGAACAACACAATTTAAAGTATAACAAGACAAACATTCATACATATCCATGGAACACAAAATCAACCAAGTCATGCATACATAACTCCATTACATCAATAATGGTCCAAACTTATTTAAGGTATCATTTTTGGAAAATAAGGTGATAGATGGTGGTCCAACTAACGAAGTGTGCTCACAATCCTATCTCACTGGATCTGGTGGCTATCACAATGTTCCTATAGGCAATCCACCTATCTTGTTCACATGATTCCATCACTAAGTCTATTATATCTCCCCTTAACTCTTGGTTGGTGGCTTCCAACTCTTGGGTAAGTTCCTTGTCCTTCTCTAAGTCTTTTTGGAGGTTGAGCATCCTGCACTTGACTCTAGCACTTAGTTCTTTGATAGTCCTCCAAGCTGCATCTCTGGCTGACTCAAAGAATGTGGTGTGCATCACAGTGTTGGTGTACATGCAGAATCCCCTTTCTTTGTGGTTGTCTTCCTTGTTTTTGTACAAGTGAAGTTGCACCCACCAATACTCCACTCCTTCATCCATCACTGGAAAGCCTTTATATAAAGTTGCACCATGTGCTTCCATTGCCACCATGAGGTCCTTGAGAATCTTGGGAAACTCAGTTTCACACTCTAAGGTCATGGTCATGAGTGGTCCTTTCTTCACGGCTTCGTTGATGGAGTTCATCTACAAATAGAGATGAGAATGAGAAGATTAGAAAAGTTTACGAGAAGAATAGACAAGTGTAGAAGTATTTAAAATTTTCTTTAGTGGTTTCCAACCCTAGGGTCATAATCCTACAGGCAACACAGTGCTCTGATACCATCTGTTAGACCCCTCCTTTGTAAAGGAAAAGATCCCTGTGATTGCAATGCTAGTCCCTGGATCAATGCTAGCATCCACAGTTTAAGATGAAGTACACAGATACAAAGGTCGTTTATTACATTCATTCCAGAGATAAAACATAGTCTTTTACAACTCAGGGCCATAGGCCTAATACAAGAGTTTTAAGGAATAAGTAAATAAACATAAGTCTTCATCTTCATGTGCCACAGGCAAGCATGTTGAGTGTAGACTCATGACTCCTACTCATCATCGGAGTAACCTGCAACATCACAAGTTACAGCCACAGAGGGTCAATACTTTGGAATAGTATTGGCAAGTGATACCTTAGTATATTTTTAGTGGACTATATTACTATATGCTTTTTGGCTAAGTGTAGCTTGGCTTGCTTTGCTTGAAAATAGGTTTTACCTATTAGTTGAAATCACTAAGTTTTTCTTTATCAAAAACTGCCCAAGAAACCACCAATAGACATTGGGGTCCTTCACCCTTGTTCACCCATCAAATTTTACTTAGAAGTTGGAGTGATGAGATTTTTGTAGCTTCCATGTCTTGATGCTCAAGTTGTCCATTGCCTTGGACTAGGCTAAGTACTTAGGTTTTCCATCTGCAGAGGTTGTGCACTTTCCCCACCAGACTTGGTTTCCCAAGACAGGACCCTTCAGAAGCCTTTCCTTAGTCAAATGGACGCGCTCCAACCTATCATTCCCACTACCACCAACTGTCCAAGTGACTAAGTTCTAGCAACCTATATGATCATTGCAGAGCCCATATTGCCAAGTGGTTGCACTGTAAGCTTTCTCAACACTTGGCCTCCAAATCCCTTTGTGCCTGGGTGGCATACCACAAGTGAGATACACAACCCAAGTCCATGGCCTTGTGTAACCACTCAACATAACCCAATCCTTCCATTCCACCCAGGAGGTTCATTTGACTTAGTTGTTTTATTAGGAAAGCATAAGTCTCATGACTTAGAATTATTTTCATCATAGTAAGTATAGATTTTCACCAACCCTTGTTTGCTAAATAGCTAGGCTAAGCATGGTATGATAACTTAACTTAGGAAAATTCCCTAGCAATTCTACAATTCTACACTACTTAGGATTTCCCAACTTAGCATTAGGCAAAAGTAGCATGCAAGATTTAGCAAAATATCTAATTCTAATACAAAACATAGCATAGAAATATTCATGAAAATATCACTTGCCTTGGTAATGGGGAGATCAGCACTCTTCACAGTCACAATCACTAGCAAAATCTACACAAAGTTTGTAGCATACAATTACACACAATTTTATATTCAATCAAAAATAATATGAATGCATGCATGCAAGATTTTACTAAGTGGTGATTTTGAAATCTCTACCAAGTATGTGCATGTTTACAGAAACTTAACAAATCACAAGTTTACCAACTAAGCTTATTTATCCCTAAAACAAATTACTAAACCAAATCCATACTCAAAAATAGCCTTAAACATGTTTCTACAAATAAAGTCATTCTAATGGTTACTATTTGTTAAACACTTTGCATAAACAGAAAGGCCTTGATTCACTGAATCCAACGGTATAAAGTTTGCAAAATTCCAACGTGGCATTCAAAAGTTATAAGCATTTGAAATTTGGATCAAATTCTGATTTAAAATCTGTTTTTAGATCTGTTCCTAGCCACGCGTCGTGTTGTGACTGGCGCGTACCGGTTCGCACCGGATCGAGCTCTGCAACCACAGGATCTAAATAGATCGTACGCTCCAGATCGCGTACCTCTTCGCCGATTAATGAATCTATCTTAACGCTTGGATCAAGATCCAACGGCGCGCGAGCAAGCGACCATGTCCTGGCGGCGCGCGGCGTCGGCCAGCGGCAGAGCGCTCGGTCTACGGCGGCGCTAGCTTTCCAGGTCGTCCGCGAGAGGGAGAAGGGTCATACCAGATTCGCACGGGGGTGCTGAAGCTCAAGGTAGCGTCGGTTTGCGAAGGGGCGTGCTGACACGGCGACAATTCCTCGTTGGAGTTGAGTCTGGTGACAGGTGATTCCGTTCGAGGTCGAAGGCGACGTTGTAGATTACTAGGAGGCAAACGGGGGATGTGGTCAGATGCAGAAGGTCACGGAGTAAACGCGTGTATGAAAGACAAGGTTCGGGGCGGTCTGGACTTACCGCTAGAGCTCGCCGGAGTTGAAGCTGGAGGCGGTGGCGGTCAGACGTTTGCGTAGCCGACGTTCTGGGTCACCCGCGGGCAAACCAGGAGTGCTAGGAGATGCGTGAGGTCAAGTGGAGTCTGTTTGTGTGAAGCAGAGGCAGAGGGGTGGTCGGAGGTGGCCGGAATTGTGGCTGTAGCTCGTCGGAGACGGCGGGGTTACAGAGAGCAATGCGCGCAGCCTGGGGGCACTCTGGGCTTAGGAGTTGGGGGAGAAGGGAGAGGGGACAGAGGGGGTTTAAGTAGCCTGGTCGTGAGCGAGAATTACTCGTGCCTTAACGCGAATTTAAGCTGCACAATCAAACAGGAAACGACCGCGCTGATTTGGGATGAACTGGTCGTGCGGGTGGAGACGACGACACTCGAGTGGGCCGCGGTTGTCAGCGAGTGAGGGGAGTGGGAGCGGGTCCTTCCTGTCAGTCGCTCGGTGGGTGCGGGATGGGTAAAGAAAACGGTTCGCGGGGGTGGGAGCTGCTGGGCTAGCTGGGCCGTGTTGGGCTGGGTCGGCCAGATTGGCTGGTTTGGCTATTTTTTTCTTCTTAATTCCTTTTCTTTTTCTGATTGAATTTCTAGAAATGGTTTTAGCCCCAAATTCAAATCTGTTTGAAACCAAAGCTTTACAGGACTTTTGTAAAATAAAACTTGTTCTTAAATGAGTGTCAAACACATCTAAACACTTCAGAACACTTGGGTCTTTTGAAAATAAATTAAAACTATGCCTTTATGAGATGTGTGATAATAGGCATAGAATTTGTTTTAACTCATATTTTGCTTTGATATTTTGCTCAAGCTTTTGAGACCACTTAAGTTTGAATTCAAAACATTCTGAATGAATAACAGCATCTTTCCCAATAGTATGTAGCACAAAGGCTAGGGTTTTCATACATAAAATAATGAGTCACAACTGCTCTTGTTTCTGAAATGATTTTGAGAAAAGCCCTAAATGATGATGAATGCAAGGATGATATGAATGAGTTTTGGAATATGAATTTAGGGATGTTACAAATCTAACCCCCTTAAGATGAATCTCGCCCTCGAGATTCGGATTGGCTAGCAAATAGGTGAGGGTGGTCTTTCCGAAGATCATCTTCTCTTTCCCATGTTGCTTCCTCTTCGGAATGATGATTCCATTGCACTTTGCAAAACTTGATAGTTTTTGTCCTTGTGACTCTTTCTGTAGTCTCAAGAATCTTGACAGGCTTTTCTTCATAGGTGAGGTCACTTTCTAGTTGAACTTCTTCCAATGGTATGGTATCCTTTAGAGAAGATTCTTCCATTTCTGGGTGACATTTCTTAAGCTGACTCACATGAAACACATTATGGAAAACTGACAGAGACTCTGGCAATTCAACTTCATATGCAACTTCTCCCTTGCGACTTAGAATCTTGAATGGCCCAACATATCTTGGTGCCAATTTTCCTTTGACTCCAAATCTTTTCACTCCACGAAGTGGTGATACTCTAAGATAAGCTCTATCCCCAACTTCGTAGGTGACTTCTCTACGCTTAGAATCCGCGTAGCTTTTCTGTCGGGACTGTGCTATCTTTAACCTGTCCTTAATCAATTTGACCTTCTCTTCGGCGTCTTTGATAAGATCAGGTCCAAATAAACTTCTTTCTCCCAGACCATTCCATAGTAATGGGGTGGTACACTTCCTTCCGTAGAGAAACTCAAATGGTGCCATCCCAATGCTAGATTGGTAACTGTTATTGTAAGAGAACTCTGCGTAAGGCAAACTTTCATCCCAACTTGCTCCATAGTCTAGGGCACATGCCCTCAACATGTCTTCAAGAATCTGATTAGTCCTTTCTGTTTGTCCATCAGTTTGAGGATGAAAAGCAGTGCTGAATTCTAACCTCGTTCCTAAGGATTCATGAAGCTGTCTCCAAAAGTGAGAAGTGAACTGAGTTCCTCTATCTGACACAATACTCTTAGGCACACCGTGAAAGCATACAATTCTGCTCATGTAGATCTTTGCTAACTTGGCACTTGTATAAGTTGTCTTCACGGGTATAAAATGAGCCACTTTAGTTTGGTGATCCACTACTACCCATATGGAATCATATCCTGACCTGGTTCTTGGTAATCCGGTAATGAAATCCATACCAATATTTTCCCACTTCCATTCAGGAATATGTAGTGGTTGAAGCAAACCCGCTCGTTTCTGATGCTCCGCTTTTACTCTGCTACACACATCACACAAAGCAATATGTTCGGCGATGTCCCTTTTGAGATTGTTCCACCAAAACCTTTCTTTCACATCCATATACATCTTGGTGTTTCCCGGGTGAATAGAATACGGAGAGTTGTGGCCTTCTTGTAAAATCAGTTTCCGCAACTCCGGGTCTTGTGGAACACATATACATTTCCCGTGCCATAAAGTACCTTGTTCGTCTATATGGAAACTCTTAGCTTTCCCTAGACTAATATTTTCCTTAATCTTTTCAATTTCCTTATCAGTCTTCTGAGCTTCTCGGATCTTGTCCAACAAAGTGGGTTGAACATCCAAAGACATGAGATGTCCCTCAGGCACAATTTCTAATCTGAGTTCTTTGAATTGCTTACACAAGTCATCTGGCAATTCACCTTTGGTAAGGCCATTCACAAACGTCTTACGACTTAGAGCATCTGCTACTACATTTGCTTTACCGGGGTGGTACTGCAAACTTAAGTCGTAATCCTTGATAAGCTCTAGACATCTCCTTTGTCTCATATTGATTTCCTTCTGGGTGAAGATATACTTCAAACTCTTATGATCGGTGAATACTTCACAACGCTTTCCCAAAAGGTAATGTCTCCATGTTTTGAGTGCATGGACGACAGAGGCTAACTCCAAATCATGAGTAGGATAGTTTACTTCATGAGTTTTGAGTTGTCTCGAGGCATAGGCCACAACTTTACCGTCTTGCATAAGTACGGCACCTAATCCTTGATGCGAAGCATCACAATACACTTGGAAGTCCTTTTCCAAATCTGGCAGACATAGAACCGGTGCTGTCACAAGTCTCTTCTTTAATTCCTGAAAGCTGACTTCACAACCTTCATACCAAGCAAATTTCGTGTCCTTCTTTAGCAATTCAGTCATTGTCTTAGCAACCTTTGAGAAATTCTCAATGAATCTTCTGTAATAACCTGCTAAACCAAGGAAACTGCGAACTTCTTTTACGTTCTTAGGAGATTCCCATTCTGTCACAGCTGAAACCTTAGCAGGATCAACTGCTACACCATCCTTTGTCATAACATAACCAAGAAAACCAACTTCCTCTAACCAGAACTCACACTTGCTGAATTTGGCATAAAGTTTATGCTCTCTTAACTTTTCTAGTATCAAGCGTAAGTGTCTTTCATGCTCTTCCTTACTCTTGGAGTAGACTAAGATGTCATCGATGAAAACGACAACAAACTTGTTGAGAAATTCCATGAACACCTTGTTCATCATATTCATGAAGTATGCTGGAGCGTTGGTTAAACCAAAAGGCATCACTGTGTACTCGTACAATCCATACCTTGTGGTGAATGCTGTCTTAGGTATGTCTTGCTCTCTTATCTTGAGTTCAAAATAGCCTGACCAAAGATCAATCTTCGAGAACACACATGCTCCTTCTAGCTGATCAAACAAGTCGTTGATTCTTGGCAAAGGATATTTGTTCTTGATGGTTACCTCGTTGAGAGAACGGTAATCTATGCATAGACTTTGTGTTCTATCCTTCTTTTCCACAAATAATACTAGGGCTCCCCAAGATGAAGAACTTGGTTGAATAAACCCTTTCTGCAACTGTTCTCCTAGTTGCTTCTTGAGCTCCTTCAGTTCATCAACTGACATTTTGTACGGTCTTTTTGCTATTGGTCTAGAACCTGGTACCAAATCTATCAGAAACTCTACATCTCTATCCGGTGGCATTCCTGGTAGTTCTTTCGGAAATACATCCGGATACTCACACACAATTTGCACACTGTCCATGCTAACCCCCTTAAGAGAATTTAGCTTACTTCCTTTGGATTCAATGTTTGGCCTGAATTTTATTCTTCTTCCTTCTGGGGTTGTGAGTGCAACAGTACGATTAGCATAATCTAGTACTCCTTCATACTTAGCCATCCAATCCATTCCCAAAATTACGTCTAGTCCTTGGGAATCTAGGATTATCAGGCTCACTGGAAACTTATGCTTTCCAAACTCTATGACAAGATCCCGGCATCCAAGACTTACTATCATATCTCCACCCGGAGAACTAACTTTTATTGGACACCCAATGTTTTCAGATGCAAACCCATTTCTATCAACAAATGCTTTTGATATGAATGAATGAGATGCACCAGTGTCAAAGAGTACAAATGCTGGAATGGAATTGAGTCTGAACTTACCAGCAACGGCATCAGGCTCCTCATAGACCTCTTCCACATTGATGTGGTTAACCTGTCCTTTCTGGAAAGGATTGGGCTTGTTAGGCCCTTCAACTTTCTTCTCAGGGCACTCATTAGCATAATGCCCCAGCTTCTTGCATTTGAAGCACTCAACCTGACTGATGTCCTTTTTAGGAGGCTGGCTTCCACTTCCACTACCATTTCCACTATGGTGGCTCTTATGTCCACTCTTGTGGTTCTTGTACTTATCATTGTCATGACTGTGATGATGTTTGTTGTCATGACGGTTGTGGTTGTGGTGCTTGTTGAATTTACCATGCTTGTGGGATCCCGAGCTGCCACTGTCAT
This sequence comes from Avena sativa, assembly GCA_916181665.1. Taxonomy (NCBI): domain Eukaryota; kingdom Viridiplantae; phylum Streptophyta; class Magnoliopsida; order Poales; family Poaceae; genus Avena; species Avena sativa. The sequence continues at coordinate 188,808,925 of OV702284.1, read as the reverse complement.
CATAATGAGATCGTTTGTGAGACGATCCCGAGTTGTGCTTGTCGGAGTGTTTCCTCTTCCTACTCTCGACTTGCTTTATTTTACTCTCCAAAATAGCAGCCTTGTCACACAGAGACTGGTAAGTTAGAACATATGCCACAAACAACTGTAGGTTTAGCTCATCATTCAAGCCTTCCAGAAACTTTTCCTTTCTTTTGGCATCTGTGTCAACCTCATCCGGTGCATAGCGCGCCAGATTGTTGAACTCTTCTATGTATTCAGCCACGCTGCGGTGGCGCTGCTTCAAGTTGTGAAACTCTTTCTTTTTCAGGCTCATCATTCCTGATGAGATATGAGCAGTGCGAAAGCCATCTTCAAAGATATCCCAAGTCACCTCATCAATAGGAGTGGTAATTTGGAAGTTGTCCCACCATGTGGCGGCTGGTCCTTCCAACAGATGTGCCGCAAACCTGACTTTTTCAGCATCCGTGCAGCCCACGGTTACTAAATCTTTGTTCACAGAACGTAGCCAGTCATTGGCCACCATGGGATCAGTCGTCCCCGAAAACTTTGCTGGCCTCAAACGCAGAAATCTGGTGAGCATATCGAAACCCGGAGGGTTGTTGTTGTTGTTGTTGTTGTTATTGTTGTTGTTGTTGTTATTGTTGTTGTTGTTGTTATTGGGGTTGTTGTTGTTGTTGTTATTCTGGTTTTGGATGAATGTTGTCATCATCTGCATAAGCTGTGTTTGCGCATTCATCATTTGTTGCATTTCCGGGGTGATGTTGTTGGGGTGGGGGTTTGCGCGACGGGGAGGCATCTGTGGTTTGTTCAAATAGATAAGAATGAGATACCCATAGATGTTTTATGCACAATACATCACAAGAAAACACATAGCATGCAAGTCAAGGATAAAAGTTCAACAACCAGATAATAAGTTCATGAAATAAAACACACAAGAGGCAAGCCATCCACATGTCGGATGGTCCAATAACAAGTTCACAAATAACAAGTACGAGTATGAAAGATAAACGAGTAGTCAAGTCTACTCATCAGCATCAATCTCCTCCTCGACGAAGGTAAGACCTGCGTTCTCCATCGCGGTCTTGTTCTCCTCAATCGTAGTGGTCAAGGAATCGACCTTGGCCTTGAGAGCCCTCTTCTGGGAGCGAAGCCTCTCAATAACCATCTGCTGCTGCTCTAGCTCGAAATCCTTGGACTTCAGTTCCTCTGTCATGTCCCGGATCTTCTTGTTCCTATCCTGGACGCGTTTCTCCTGACTCTTGAACTTGCGGTCCTGGGCCTCAAACTTCGTCTCCATTTCCTTGATCATCTCGTCCTGCTGTGCGAAAAGCTTGTCCTTCTCGCGTAGCTGCACCTGAAGCTCGTCATTGCTGAGCATGACGTTCGTCCTGTCCGTGTCCACGTGCCTGATAAGAGACTCTAAGTCCTGGAGATAGAGACGTATCGGCTCTGCTACGTCCCTCGACTCGTCCTCAAAGTTGATGGACTCTCCATCAACATCACATCTTCCGAAGACGTGGAAGTGAGTGCCCCTAACCTGTCGGGAGTGACGGCCTAACAGACGTCCTATCAGGTCCTGCATGACTACCTCCATGCCTCTCTCCCTGTCGTCGTGCATCAACTTGAAGACGATGGCCTCCGTAGTAGGCTCCGTCTGGCGTCCGGGCTGGTTCACCTTGAAGCCCTAGAGGTCCTTCCTCTCGAACTTGGTGAGTGGGTACACCGTGATGGTGGGAAGAGGGAGATCGAGCAAAGTGGTAATCTCTATGATACGGGGACCAAAACGGGTAACCTGGAGCTCCTCAACAGTGTTGATGGTAATAGGCATCTATTTATTAAAATTGAAAAAGTTAGAACAACACAATTTAAAGTATAACAAGACAAACATTCATACATATCCATGGAACACAAAATCAACCAAGTCATGCATACATAACTCCATTACATCAATCATGGTCCAAACTTATTTAAGGTATCATTTTTGGAAAATAAGGTGATAGATGGTGGTCCAACTAACGAAGTGTGCTCACAATCCTATCTCACTGGATCTGGTGGCTATCACAATGTTCCTAGAGGCAATCCACCTATCTTGTTCACATGATTCCATCACTAAGTCTATTATATCTCCCCTTAACTCTTGTTTGGTGGCTTCCAACTCTTGGGTAAGTTCCTTCTCCTTCTCTAAGTCTTTTTGGAGGTTGAGCATCCTGCACTTGACTCTAGCACTTAGTTCTTTGATAGTCCTCCAAGCTGCATCTCTGGCTGACTCAAAGAATGTGGTGTGCATCACAGTGTTGGTGTACATGCAGAATCCCCTTTCTTTGTGGTTGTCTTCCTTGTTTTTGTACAAGTGAAGTTGCACCCACCAATACTCCACTCCTTCATCCATCACTGGAAAGCCTTTATATAAAGCTGCACCATGTGCTTCCATTGCCACCATGAGGTCCTTGAGAATCTTGGGAACTTGTATTTCATATCACAACTCTGTTGTGGTCAAGTCAAAGTCTCAACTCATTTCACAAGTCATTTTGAAAACATCTGACGGGGGAACAGTATGGCCACTCCAACTGTCCATAACCACGGACGCGGCTATTCGAATAGTTTGACACTCTGCAGAGATTGTAAACTTTCACCACAACATTCGATACATCCGTCAGGAACAAATCCTAAATTCACCATACTCAGTATGCAGATAATCAATCCTAACCTTTCACTTACACACCCTAGTATAAGAACCTCTCCTATGAGTTTGGCCTCCCAACCATGACCAACTGTTATCTTGGGTACTACACAGGTGGACAATCTTCACAAGGTAACCTTAGCTCAGACCTTGGCCGTGAGGGAACTAATACTAAGGTATATAATTTTCGAGTCAATACCTACCCAATTCTCGGGTACTATGGTCGTACGGTAAAATTGGAATGGTATCGCATCCAGACAACCATCAGTTTTATAAAGGGCTAAGGCTCATGCCTCAACATTTTCATCACCATAAATCCTCTGGTGTTCGGAAACACATGTCCAAAACATTTCAATAGAATGATCCATCATTCCAAGGTTTTCATAACCATTTTCATCAAGTATTCCCAAATAAGTTCATCAAGTTTTATGCTTAGCACTAGCATATACAAGTGGGGGTGAGTACTAATTAGGGCTGGTAAACTAGTGGAGTTTAACTAAGTTCAATCTCATGCCTTAGGATGACATAAAGATTATCTAGCTTAGGCCAAATTTTATGCTCTTTATGCAACCTTCAAGTATCTCTCTAGAATCTACAATTCACTTAAGTAAGCTCTAAGTACTAGCTTTGATAAAGAAAAAAATATAAAGCTTGAATGTAAAACTAGGAATGGGTATCATCATATGTGTCTAACCAAGCATTCTTAGGGCATTGCATAGGTTATCTAACTTTCATAATTGCAAGTGTTAGCTTGCACATTCAACTAGTAGTATTAGGCTTGCACATGTCAACTTGATTAGTAAAGCTTGCCTTGTGCAGAGCAGTGGTTGAAGTTATCCTCGGCTTCTTCTTCGTAGTATCCTCCTTCCTCCTCATATCCTTGGTCGGTACTAGCGTCTATGAATACATACGAGGTACACAATCACCAAACAATACTTAACTACTTTCAATAATCACACAAAAGGGTCCTATAGATGATCTAGCATCATCACTAACATTACAAGATTAAAGCTTGGTTTAATTTCTTTAATTTTTAGAAAAGTAATTTCTACTCAATGAAAAACTACTTAAGATTTAATATTCTCCAAACCAAACATGGGATCATGTTGACACATGTCATCACCACATATTTTAGTCCATGGGAATGTGATTTAAAGTGGTGTCACAATTTAATAAGGTTTAACCTTTTATTTTTCTTAAATAAAGTGACTAGAAATGCCTATGTGGCATTCTTTTATTACTTGAACAATAATTCTATAAGTAAACCCAAATGTTTTTATATATTCTGAAAGGTATGATCAAATGTGATTTTTGAGAGTTGGAATCAACTCAAAAGCTTTTATGGTTTAAATTTGAAAAAAAATTGAATGCAGAAAAAGTTCTGCCTTGTTATTTTTACCAAGGTTGATCTATAGATTCAAATGATTTGAATCCAACGGGCTTGGATTAAGCATTTCAAATATATTTCTAACAAAATTGGTATCATTCAATTTGGTTTACTAAATCGAGCTGGGTTGGTTTTTGAAAATAGGTACAGAACTATGTTTGAATGAAAATGGAAAAATCCAAATTCAAACGAGTGGGCTGCGCGGGAAACGATACTGGGCCGGCCTGCGAAGCACAGCGCTTACGCGGGCTGGTTAAGTTGCTGTCCCCATGCGTCAGTGAGACAGGGGGTGCGAAGCAGTACGGGGCAACATGGTGTGTTGGATTAGAAGTGAGATCAACGACTGAGGGTCGTCGTCGATGATGAACTAGTCACCAGCGAGCTCGAACCCTAGCGGCGCAGTGGGGGTCATGGGAGGCTCACCGGGGCTCAGGCGAGGGTCGGCGAGGCGGGCGAACGACGAAGTCGACGACGACGAACCTCCTGGTACCGGCAGCTCCTCCTGGGATGGACGAAATCGACGGCACCCTTCTTCTCTAGAGGAGGCCCGCTCCGGCCAAATTCCGACGATGCGCTGCTCGCCTTGCTCCGGGAACAGGGTGGAACGATCAGTGAGGAGAGGAGAGTGAGATGGTGTCAAGAGTTTGAGCGGGGGAGGCCTCTATTTATATTCTCGACGACGAGACCGAACGGGATGGGCAGGCGACGGTGGCGACATGGCTACAGGCTGCTAGAGGCATGGCCGGCGGTGGCGATCAATCGGTGGTCTCCTGGCGATTCTCTATGGCTTTAATGCGCGTGTAGGGGCGGTGTAAACGGTCTGGAACATGTGATGCTCTGCGTGGCAGAGGCGGCGAACTCGACGGCGAGCGGTGGCTGTGAGGCATGGGGCGACGAACTAGGATGTCTGGCGGTCTCCTGGGACGGTGGTGATCGTGTATGCACACGGCGAGGGCGGCGCGCGGTTTGTGGGCGTGTGTCAAGGGTGGCGCTCTAGCGCATGCTCGGCATGGTTGTTGGCGAGCCGGGCACGGTCTGTGTGTGTGGTCCAGAGGCTGGCATCGTGGCTAGTACAGGGAGTGGCGGTGGGGTGCTAGCTTGATCCCAAAGAAGGTTGGTGAGGCTAGTGCTGCTCCTAGCTTGCTGTCCACACTGGGGTGACATGGTGAGGCTCGGCTGTTCACCATTGATGACATTGCCAAGCTTACAGTGGGGATAGTGCTTAGTTAAGTTTGCTAGATGATCTACTGAGGTTGTTGTGAGCTAGAGAGGGAACCAGTTAGGCCCAAATCACTACTCACAATAGTGTTTGGATTTTGTTTGATTTGAATCAGCAAGGTGTTTGATGAAATGGCCGCATGAATTCAAGTTTTGAATTTTGAAAAGATTTTTGGTGGGTGTGCTAGGCATGTGCTGGTGATTCTGCAGATGCTTGGGTTTTGAAAGTTGAGCTTGTTTGAGTGGTTTTTGAAAAAGTAGGATCTTCCCATATGATATAGATTCAATTTTAAACTGTCCTTTAAACTATGCATTTGAATGTTTCTGGATGATCACAAAGTGGGCCTTGATACTTTGTTATGAGTACTATCAAGGGGTGCAAAGATCCAAACAAGTTTCTGTTAAGCTTTGAAAGTTAGAGACACCCAAAGTAGGCATGGGAGTTAATTTGGCCAAAGTGACCATTCACTCATTTTGTTTGTTTTGATTTATTTTTCTTTGGGAAAAATGTGGGGATTGTTTGGATGATGTTAATTTCACCTAAGAATCCTTTAACAAGAAAAGAAACACATAAACAAGGCAATTCAAAAGAATCCAAAAGAGGATGCATACACACATGAATGCTTTCTCATTTTATTTTAGAAAAGTTTTTGTTAACCCTAAATTTGATGATTAGAGTTTGATGATTCTAGTTTAATATTTTTGGGATGTTACAGACCGCCATAAAACGTCTAAGGGAAGATATCATAGACTTAGCATATGAGTGAGAATTGTAACGTATTCCATAAGTTGGACCACCACACTTGTCGTATTTTCACAAAAAATTGTCTAAGTTATGTTGAACCTTAGTATTGTGATAGACTTTGTATGCCATGACTTGTATGTTTTATGGATGATGTATGCTTTTGCTTTCATTCTACTGTCTTGTTTCTTCTACTTGTGTTGTTCTAATATTTTTCTATCTTACCTTAGATGCTTAGATTTGTGATCAGCACTACCGAGGAGTTCAATGGAACTCGGTTTGGGTCACGCATCGTGTAGTTTACTAGTGTGCTCAACCTCCCACTTCCTAGTGTCAAGTAACTTTAGCTCACCAAGTTTGATAGGAAGGACCTTTGGGGTTTAGAGTCTCGCAGCCGGGACGACAAACGGAGCCACTCACGGAGGAGATTTCCTTCAAGCTAATGCATGATGACAAGGATAAGGGTCTAGATGTAGTCATGCAGGAGCTACTCGGACGCCTCTACGGACACCACTCCACCGAGCTTAGAGGCCTCTACTTCCACCCATTCGGGAGACGTGACGAGGAGGGAGAGGCATTGGTGTATGAGGGCGAGACTAGATAGATGATAGATCTAGTTCGTCTGTACCTCTAGGACCTCGAGGGCCTTATTAGACAACTCGACACTGATAGGACCAACGTCATGATTAGCAATGACGAGCTCCAGGTTCAGTCGATGGAGAAGGACAAGCTCTTCGCGGAGCAAGATGAGATCGTCAAGGAGATGGAGGCCAGATTCGAGAGCCAGGACAAGAAGTTCAAGAATCAGGAGAAGAGGGTCCAAGACAGAAACAAGAAGATCAAGGAAATGAAGGCTGAGATAGAGGCCAAGGACTTCGAGCTCGAGACCCAATAGGGAGTGATTGAGAGGCTTCGCTCACAGAAGAGGGCCCTCAAGACAAAGATCGAGGCCTTGACCACTAGTGTAGTTGAGTACAAGGCCGCCATGGAGAATGCAGGTCTTGCTCTTATTGACGTGGAGGTAGACATGGAGGAGTAGTGTAGACTACTCGACTATCTTTTATCTACCATACTTTGATTATTGAGTCGCAATGACCATCCAACATGTGGATGGCTTGCTATTGTGTGTTTACATTTTCAAAACCTGTTGTTTATGTCATTCAAACTCTATGTTATTTTTTTGAGCTTGGTTATTGTGATTGTTACTATGTGATGTATTGTGCATGTTAAGCATCTATGGGTATCTCACTACTTATCCTTATTGAAACCATAGATTCCTCCCTGTCGTGCCAATCCCAACCCAAACAACAACAATAATGTCACTCCCGAGATGCAGCAGTTGATGACAGGTCAAGCTGAACTGATGTAGATGATGACTCAGTTCATGGAAAACCGGAATCAGAACAACAATAACAACAACAACAACAACAACAACAACAACAACAAAAACAACAACAACAACAACAACAACAATCAGAACAATCCTCCAGCATTTGACATGCTTACCAGGTTTTTGAGGTTGAGGCTAGCCAATTTCTCAGGAACAACTGATCCAATGGTAGCCAATGATTGGTTACGTTCAGTGAACAAGGACTTAGTCACTATTGGCTGCACTGACGAGGAAGAAGTCAGGTTTGCAGCACATCTTCTCGAAGGGCCAGCAGCAACCTGGTGGGACAACTTTCAGATCACCACTCCCCTTGAGGATTTGACATGGGCTATCTTTGAGGATGGGTTCCGTACAGCTCACATCTCATCTGGAGTGATGAACTTGAAGAAGAAAGAGTTCCACAATCTAAAACAGCGTCACCGCAGTGTGGCGGAGTACATTGAGGAGTTCAACAATCTGGCGCGCTATGCACCAAATGAGGTTGATACAGATGCCAAAAGGAAGGAGAAGTTCCTTGAGGGACTTAATGATGAGTTGAACCTGCAGCTATCTATTGCCTATGTCCCAACATATCAATCACTTTGTGACACGGCCCCCATCTTGGAAAACAAGATGAAGCAGGTTGAGGGCGGAAAAAGGAAACATAACTTTGATAAGCACATCTCGGGATCGTCTCACAAGCGTTCTCATCATGATGATAGTTGAAGTTCTGGATTCCACAAGCATGGGAAATACAACATCCATCACAACCACAACCATCATCATGACAACAAGCACCACCGCAGTCATGATAGTGACAAGTATAAGAACCACAAGAGTGGACACAAGAGCCACCACAGTGGAAGTGGTAATGGAAGCCAACCTACAAAGAAAGATCTCAGTCAGGTTGAGTGTTACAAGTGTAAGAAGACGGGACACTATGCAAATGAGTGTCTAGAAAATAATGTTGAGGGAGCCAACAAGCCCAACCCTTTTGAGAAGGGACAAGTGAACCACATCAATGTGGAAGAAATATATGAAGAGTCTGATGCTGTGGCTGGTAAGTTCAAGCTATTATTTTCTAGCACTTGTTCTTTTTGATACTAGCGCATCGGATTCATTCATATCAAGAGCATTTGTTGATAAAAATGGACTTCCAACTAAAACTATGGGGTGTCCTATAAAAGTAAGCTCTCCTGGTGGAGAGATGATAGTGAACCTTGGATGTCATGATCTAGTGATAGAATTTGGGAAGTATAACTTTTCGGTTAGTCTAATAATCTTAGATTCCCAAGGATTGTATGTTAATCTAGGCATGGATTGGATGACTAAGTATGAAGGAGTACTAGATTGTGCCAATCGTACTATCACACTGACTACCCCGGATAAGAAACAAATTATGTTCAAGTCTAACTTTGAATCTAAAGGGAGTAAACTAAATTCTCTTAAGGGGGTTAGCATAGACAGTGTGCTAATTGTGAGGGAGTATCCGGATGTGTTTCCGGAGGAATTGCCTGGAATGCCACCAGATAGAGATGTAGAGTTTCTCATTGATTTGCTGCCAGGATCTGGACCAATAGCAAAGAGACCCTACAAGATGTCAGTTGATGAGTTGAAAGAACTCAAGAAATAACTTGGAGAACAGTTGCAGAAAGGATTTATTCAGCCAAGTTCTTCGTCTTGGGGTGCACCAGTTCTGTTTGTTCAAAAGAAGGATAGAAGTCAAAGGCTATGCATAGATTACTGTTCACTCAATGAGGTGACTATCAAGAACAAATATCCTTTGCCTAGAATCAACGACCTGTTTGATCAGCAAGAAGGAGCCCGTGTGTTCTCAAAGATTGATCTCCGATCAGGCTATTTTCAGCTAAAGATTAGAGAGCAAGACATACCTAAGACTGCTTTCACCAGTAGGTATGGTTTGTATGAGTACACCGTGATGCCATTTGGTTTGAGAAATGCACCAGCCTATTTCATGAACATGATGAACAAAGTGTTCATGGAGTTTCTTGACAAGTTTGTTGTCGTATTCATCAACGACATTTTGATCTACTCCAAGAGCAAAGAAAAGCATGAAGAGCATTTGTGTCTGATACTTGAGAAGCTCAGGGAGCACAAGTTGTATGCCAAATTCAGCAAGTGTGAATTCTGGTTGAATGAAGTGGGATTTATCGTACATATTGTGTCGGGAGATGGTGTAGCTATCAATCCCGCAAAAGTGTCAGCTGTAACTGAGTGGGAATCTCCTAAGTCAGTGAAAGAAGTTTGTAGTTTCCTCGGTTTTGCAGGATACTATAGAAGATTCATTGAGAATTTCTCAAAGGTAGCTAAGCCGATGACGGAATTACTTAAGAAAGACAAGAAGTTTGACTGGACTGAAGGATGTGAACTCAGTTTCCAAGTGATGAAGAAGAGACTAGTGTCAGCACCAGTCTTATGTTTGCCAGATTTAGAGAAGGACTTCCAAGTCTATTGTGATGCTTCTCACCAAGGATTGGGTGGAGTTTTGATGCAAGAAGGGAAAGTTGTGGATTATGCCTCGAGACAACTCAAAACTCATGAAGTGAACTATCCTACTCATGATTTAGAGTTAGCCTCTGTTGTCCATGCACTCCAAACTTGGAGGCATTATCTTTTGGGAAAACGTTGTGAAGTGTTGACAGATCACAAAATTTTGAAGTATATCTTCACTCAGAAAGAAATCAACATGAGACAAAGAATATGGCTAGAACTCATCAAGGACTATGACTTGAGTTTGCAATACCACCCCTGGTAAAGCAAATGTTGTAGCGGATGCTTTAAGCCGTAAGGTTTATGTGAATGGCCTTACTAAGGGAGAATTGCCAGATGATATCTCTGCCCAACTCAACGATCTCAGATTGGAGATAGTACTGGAAGGACATCTCATTTCATTGGATGTTCAACCCACATTGTTGGACAGGATCAAGGAAGCTCAAAAGATGGACAAGGAAATTGATGAGATCAAAGGAATAATGAAAAAGGGGAAAGCTAAAGGTTTCATGAAGACGAACAAGGTACTTTATGGTATGGAAAACGTATCTGTATTCCGCAAGATCCGGAACTTCGGAAACTGATTCTGCAAAAAGCACACAGCTCACCATATTCCATTCATCCGGGTAACACCAAAATGTACACGAACGTGAAGGAAAGATTCTGGTGGAATAATCTCAAGAGGGATATCGCAGAACATATTGCATTGTGTGATGTGTGTAGTCGAGTGAAAGCGGAACATCAGAAACCGGCAGGATTACTGCAACCACTACCTATTCCTGATTGAAAGTGGGACATGATTGGTATGGATTTCATCACCGGACTTCCAAGGACAAGATCGTGATATGATTCCATTTGGGTGGTGGTAGATTTCCTATACAAGTGCTAAGTTAGCCAAAATCTATATAACAGAATTATATGTCTGCATGGAGTACCCAAGAGTATTGTGTCTGATAGAGGAACTCAATTCACTTCGCATTTTTGGCGAAAATTGCATGAGTCATTGGGAACGAGATTGGAGTTCAGCACAACTTTTCACCCCCAAACCGATGGACCGACAGAAATAATCAATCAGATTCTGGAGGATATGTTGAGGGCATGTGCCCTAGACTATGGTGCTAGTTGGGATGGAAGTCTGCCCTACACAGAATTCTCTTACAATAATATCTATCAAGCCAGCATTGAGATGGCACCATTTGAATTTCTCTATGGAAGGAAGTGTACTACACCATTGCTATGGAGTGGTGTAGGAGAAAGAAATTTGTTCGGACCAGAACTGATTAAGGAAGGTGAAGAGAAAGTCAGATTAGTAGGGGACAGAATGAAGATAGCACAGTCCTGGCAGAAAAGTTACGCGGATTCAAAGGGTAGAGAGATCACCTATGAGGTAGTTGATAGATCCTATCTTAGAGTCTCACCACTCCGTGGAGTGAAGAGATTTGGGATCAAAGGAAAGTTGGCTCCAAGGTATATTGGACCATTCAAGATTTTGAGCCGCAAAGGAGAAGTGGCTTATGAGATTGAATTTCCTGAATCACTTTCTGTCGTTCACAAAGTATTTCACGTGATTCAGTTGATGAAATGCCATCCGAAGATGGAAGAAACTTCTTTGAAGGATACTATACCTTTGGAAGAGGTTCAGTTAGAGAGTTATCTCACCTATGAGGAGAAGCCTATCAAGATTCTTGAGACTGTAGAAAGAGTTACTCGAACCAAGACTATTAAATTCTGCAAAGTTCAGTGGAACCATCATTCCAAAGAAGAAGCAACTTAGGAAAGAGAAGATGACCTTCGGAAAGATCACCCTCGCCTATTTGCTAGCCAATCTGAATCTCGAGGACGAGATTCATCTTAAGGGGGTTAGATTTGTAACATCCCAAAAATCATGATTTGTAAAAGTTTGCATTTCATTCATTCATTCTTTCATAGCATCCTTGGTTTGCACAAAAAATTTCAAAACAATATTCAAAATAAAACCATCTATATGCCTATTATCTATATGTCAATAAGGCAAGGTTTTATTTTATTTTAAAAGTGCCAAAGTGCATTTGACCAAGTAGTAGTGTTTTATACACAAACAAGTACAAGGTTTACACTACAAAAATCCAGAGGTGATTTGAATTTAAATCCATTTGAATTTGGTTTTAATTTTGTTTCCTGAAAATCAAAATAGAAAAAAAAAGAGAGAAGAAAAGGAAAAGGGCTGGTGCCACCTATTCAACCCAGCAGCAGAAGCAACCCACTAAGCCCACCCGGCCACCTCCCCCTCTCTTCTCTCTCTCTCTCACGCGCGCAGCCCTACCCGCAGTCACTGACGCGCTGGCCCCACACGCCATGTCATCATCGTCCCCAAATCACACCCCACAGACCTCGTCGCTGCTGTCGTTGCTCCATTGATGGCACGGCGTAAATGCCCTTGATTCCGCAGGCGTTTCTTGTTGAGTCGCTGCCTACTTAAGCCCCTCTGCACCGCGAGTCTTTCCCCCCACTCAGCACACTCTCTTCGCCACCAGGTTGCTAGAATTTCGAGCTGCGACGCTGATGTCTGACGCTCTCCGGCGAACTATTCCGGTGAGTTAAGCACGCGCCTTTACCTCTCGACCACACGAGCGAGATCATTTGGTTCTTTCACATCTAACCCTACCTTTGGTTCATCCTATACTGACCCAGGTCACCGTCTTCGACAATCACCAAGAGCACCCTACGCCCCTCTCATCTCCGACGAGAAATTACGGTAAGAGCAGAGCGCCCCTTGACTTCTAGATCAAACGCCCGTGTGCGCCGTGTCTTTGCGCAGCCACTGATGCGGTTCATTTGTCCTAGGGAGGCCCAGAGTGATGTCGTCGTCTCTGTCAAGCTGTGTCCGACGCCTGCAAGCTTTCCGACGAACTCCTCCGGCCACCACAGCACGCCCCCGTCCACACCGACGACACGTTGAGAATTAGCATGACCCCGCGAGTCTGGTAAGCCAAACCACAGCCCCCAAACCCCTCTATAGACGTCAGAGCATCACTGATAGTGCGCCGCCGCCGCGTCCCTGTTGCCAGTGCCGCTAGGCTATGGTCGTTTGAGGTAGCGCCATTAGATCTAAATCGTAGGGCTAAGATTAGATCCAACGCGAAACGGTATCCTTGGATCTGGGCCACTGGATATGACTTATATCCAACGCTCCATGTTGGCTAATCTGCGCGAAGCGGTACAGACCAATCAGAAGCGTCCACGTGTCTGAGATTTAGATTTAAATCTGTTTTTTGAATCTATTAGAGATTCAAACTTGTAAAAATCATAACGTTTGTTCTGTTTATCAAAAAAACGCAAATAGTATATCAATGGATTCACAAAAATAAATCCTACACTACTGTGGGATTAGTTTTGTATTTCGTTCCTTTAAAATGGAATTTTATGAAGAGACAAATATATGCTTATTTGGACTATAAAAATTATTTTGAAAATATTTATAAGGCCAAATTAAGTTTATTTAGACTTTATTTAATTGGCTATATGTTCGGTACTATTTTGACTTGTCTTGTTAGTTTAGAAAAAACATCACGTGGCATTTGCATGCATTCATAATATTTTTGCTTGAATTTTCGAATGTGAATTTGGTGCTATTATGTTATGTGTAGATTTTGGTGCTAGTGGTGATTGTGATTGTGAAGATTTTTGCTACTCCCCCAACTACCTAGGCAAGTGGTGCTTCATGTATTTGTCCTATTATTTTTGACTATGCACTAGTGATATTATGTATAGGGCTTGCATGAAATTTTTGCTAAGTCTATATGCTATGCCTTGGGAAATCCTAGTAGTTGTAGTCTTGGTAGAATTATTCTCTAAGTTAAGATACTTGTTGATATCATGCTTAGCCTAGCTAGTAGTAAACAAGGTGGAATATTTACATATGCTATGGAAATTTTACTAAGTCTTTTGACTTATGTTTTTTCTTAATAAAACTACTAAGTGAATGAATCACCTAGGTGGAATGGTATGAATGGGTTATGTTCAGTGGTTACACAAGGCCCAGTGACTGGTCTACCTTTTGTATCACACTTGTGGAAATCCACCCAGGAACAAAGGGATTTGAGATACTTAGTGTTTACAAGCTTCTAGTGCAACGACATGGCATATGGGCTCTGCCTTCATTTCATCTAAGGGAAGGCTTCTGAAAGGCTTCTGAAAGTTATCGTCTAAGGGACAGATGGTGGAAGGGTGATAGGATGGAACGCGTCCATTTCATCTAAGGGAAGGCTTCTGAAAGTTCTCGTCTCGATGCATGTCGAGTCTTGTGGGGAAAGTGCACCACCTCTCGAGAAGGAAAAATCTAAGTACTTAGCCGTGTCCCCGGCAACAGAAAAATTTGAGCATCAAGACATTGAAGCTATCAAGGATCTCCTCATCCCAATTTCTAAGTTAAAAACTTGTGGTTGAGCAAGGGTTAAAGGTTCCTCAATATTCCTTGGTGGTTCCTTCGGAGTTTTTGATAAACAAAAAATTAGTGTTTTCAAATGATAGGAAAAACCTATTTTGAGCAAAGCAAGCCTAAGATACACTTACCCAAATTCATATAGAAGTTAGAAACTACTACTCTAATATGGTATCACTTGCCAATAATATTCCAATGTATTGACCCACTGTGGATGTAACTTATGATGTTGCAGGATACTCTGTTGAGGATTAGGGTTATGAGTCTACACTCAACATGCTTGCCTGTGGCACATGAAGATGAAGACTTTACTTTATTTTACTTATGTTATGAACTCTTGTACTAGCATTTGGCTATGGAGTTGTAAAATACTATGTTATCTCTGGAATGACGATGTAATAAAGACCTTTGTATCTGTGTACTTCATCTTAAACTGTGGACGCTAGCAATTGATCTAGGGACTAGCATTGCAATCACAGGGATCCTTGACCTTATAAAGGTGGAGTCTTACAGAAGCTTTGTTGGAATTTGGGAGAGAAGGACTTGCCCTTGCATTTGGTGCATAGGTTAGAGTTCTCCTCGGAGATTCTGTGAGTTCTAGCTTGTGGGCTTGTTTATCTTAGGTTCTTGGAACCCTAGACGGTTGTGTGGCTGGGTTGTTGACCTTTTGTGGTCTTGTAGCCTTTTCTGGCTTTGTTGGTATTTTGTGGCATTGTAGCCTTTTGTGGCTTTGTTTTTGGGAGCCTACAATTGAGTTGTGGAGATAGCTCCAATCTTGTACGGGTTTGGTGACCGCCATCAAGTGTCCCATAGTGGAGCGAGTGTTTGCCTTTTGTGGTGCGCACTCGGAAGAATAGGGTGAGCCTTTTGTGGTGTCAGTGAGTTGCGTGCTTCCGCGTCCGGGGTGAGGCCTTGTGTGGCATTGGGTGAGCATCGAGCCACCACACCTCGAGGTGAGCCATTTGTGGCGTTCGGAGCGCATTGCGCCATCACACCTCTCCAACGGAGACGTAGCTTCTTTGGAAGTGAACTTCGGGAAACAAATCTTTGTCTCCGCATCCATCGGTTATCTCTCAACCGAGCCCGTTACTTATGCACTTTACTTTGTGATAGCCATCATGCTTGAAGTATTTATCTTGCTATCACCTTGTTTCTTGTATTGATTAGCAAAGGTTGTTGGTGCACTTAGGTGAACCTAGTAGTTAGGTTTTATTCTCAATAAATTAAACGTTAGTTTTACTCCGCATTTATTTGAGCCTAAACCGTAATATTTTTAAAAAGCCTATTCACCCCCCTCTTGGCGATGTCCTTTGCACTTTCAATTGGTATCAAAGTGAGGTCTCTCACTTTTAGGCTTCACCGCCTCAAGAGTAAAGATGTCTCCTAGGGGTTTACTGCACTCTCACACATTTACATTTGTTGGCACTCATTATGATGTTTGGCATACTCGCATGCTTAGTCATTTACGGGCCATTGACCCAAATATTGAGCGAATTCGAGATATGGGCTTGTCTGCTCCTAAGGATCCCCAAAATCTATCTTTGGAGGAGGAGGAGAGAAACTCTTATCTCGAAGCTCAAGCCTCTTATGTGCTTGTTAATGTTGTGAGCTTTGTAGTTCTTTCGTCAATCATGCCTTTCCGGAACGCTCATGATATATGGACCAAGATTCAAGCAAAATATGATGTGTCCAAGCTTAATGAGGATGATTGTGTTCCCTCCACCTTCGGCTGCGATGAGTTCTCATCTTCTTCCACTACACCAACATGTGAGTTGTCACAAGGTAATGATATTGTGAGTGGTGATAGAACTTGCAATGTAGATAGTGAGATTTCCAGTCATGATCATTTGTCTCTATCTCATTGCAATTTTGTATATTTGGGAATGAACACATGTAGGACCATATGTGATTCACATCCTAGTGTTGATTGCCCTTGCGTATCATGTAGAAATGCCTTGAATATGTCTCATGATGATATGCTTGCTTTTCCTTGTTGCCATGATAAATGTGCTTCTATTTCCTCTAGTACTTATGTTGCTAACCATGTAGAGGAAATTGAAGAATGTGTGGGCCAAGGCAAGGTTGCGATTGGAGCTTCATATGGTCCCCCATCATCACATTCTCCGAATGTTCACTTGTGCCTCATGGCTAAGGGTTCAAAGGTAACCTCTCCTTTGGATCCTAATATATCTCATGATGATGTGAATGTTGATCATGTATAAGTAGATGATGATGTTTCTTCTTTAAAAGAGAAGGGGGGCTAGTCCTTCGTGCTTTTCATCCAAATAAAAATGCTTGCTATACTTTCATTGAAATATTGACTTGTGCTATTGAAAGTAAGCAACTAATATATGCAAGGTGGGAAGTTTGATGCTATATCTACCACCTCGAACTATAAGTCCTTGGCACTATGCAGTTTTAGTAAATCTTTCTTCAAAGATTGATTTTATTGTGAAAAACAATGCCCATCAGCCTTCACAGGTTTACCAGAAATTTCATGGAGTTCCTTTCCTGCCGCCTTCGTAGCTCCTTCCCGGAACAGGGAGTAGCAAGTTATAGTTTTTACACTCTACAGAGGTGCGTTACTTTACCCATGAGAGATCAACTCCTTGTTGCACAACCGGGCATACTTTCCAATCCACAATTCCATGATGTGGGGCCCAGTAGGTGATCCAAGACAATCACTGCCCTTTCCGCGACCCCATATGTCTGCACGATCCTTCGGGGCTGGCTCACCTCCGTTCATTCCCCTTTCGGGCAGGCTAAAACCCTGATGAGTTCCTGAAGACTCTATGAGCTGGTGATGCCCCTGGAAAGTACAATATAAGTCCGGCTATACCTTCGTCAGCCACTCATAGATAATCTAGACACCAAAAACGTGGGGCCTAAGGGTGCCCACCCATATGTTGGACCCGCACAAGGAATCACAACGTCACGTTAAGGTCGTCTTGCCTCCATACGGAAGGAAAATGATACAGTTGACTTCTCCATCCCATTCCAAATCTGATGGTTAACGCGTAATATACGACGCTAGAATCACATATGTCATGGGTGGTTAATTCCTAAGTGATTATCCTTGTTGCATATAGAAACCTAAGTTCTACTGCTCCACTATATCATCACTTAGGATGATATATACAATTTATTTATTTGAGAAAATATCACTTTTCTTTCCTCGAAACATAGATGATAAGACAAAATTTACAAATACTTTGATAAAGACTCTTCAAAGGACATGAGCAAGAGATGAACTTGCCTTGTGATTGCAAGGTAGTGAAGTCGGATGCTTGCACTGGACCTTGAGCATCTATGTCTACAAAACATCATTATTGCCCGGTAAGGACAATATTTAAAGAAACAAAGATGAACTTGCATAGTAATGTAATGCATTATTTGTTATTTATTTTCTTTTATGTGTTTTACCCAATATTTTAGTTTTCCGGAATATCTTTAGCAACTTAAGAAATTCATTTTTAAGAAATAACCTAGATATATTATTTTTACTATTTTATTAATGTAATATATTATTAATAGGGTTAAAAACTAATTTTTATTTAATTTTAACTCTTATAATTATTTTCTTAATAATTATTTTTAAGAATTAACATTTAAATAAAAGAGATTTTATTTTGGTAACTTTAAATATTTATTTAGTATTTTTCTAAAATACTATAATGACTAAACATAATAAAAGTTATTTTTATTTATTTTTATGCATTTTCTTGATTTTTCATAAAATCCCATAAGGAATATATATTATAAAATCCTTAACCAAAAATTCATTTATTAAGAATGGTTTCGTGATTTACTTTAATTGGTTATTTTATTATGAGTCTAAAAATATATTGTTTGTCTTTTTTAGACTTTTATTTTATTTTCTAGAAATTATTGAGTTCTAGGGGTATTTTGGTCTTTTACTTAATTATTAAAATATCTGTTTAGGGTTTTGGGTCAATCCATTGGAAATTTGGGCCAATCTTGGCCCAATTGGTCTGGTTAAATGACCTCCCCCAAGGGGTACTAGCCTTATCGGCCCAGTCCTCTGCCTCCACTCTCTCTCGACCTCATCTCTTCTCCTCCTCGACCCCGTGGTTGCTGACACCGCCGCCATGCGATTCCCACCGTCGTGGTCCTCTCAGGTCACCGCCGTGGTGCATGGTGTACATGTCGACCTTGCTATTTCATCTAATCCAAATCGATTTGGATTTGGAACTCTCTTGTGGCCAGGCAGACCCTATCCCGAACCCTAGGGTTTGGGGTCGTGCCGGTGACGCCTCCGCCGCTGCTCTAGTGGTGCCATGGGGTGCTCGTGTATTGTGGTGGTGGTGCTGCTCGTCCTCAAGCGTTATTGTGGCCACCACCTCGGCTCGATGCAGGTTGCAGCGCCCCTTGGGTGCTCCCCGTGCCACCGTGTTCTCGTCGGCCTCTCTACTTGTGACATCCCAAAATTTTCCAAATTTTGTAATGTGTAAAATAAATAAACAAAATAAATAATTGTTGAAATTTAGGGTGAAAAGAAACTTTTTGATTCTAAATGGAAACTTAAAATCCCATCTTGAACAAACTTGAGTAATGTTTAAATCCAATTAAATTCAAATCAAGTTAAATGCATTCTTCATAAATGCATCTGGAAATTTAAACACTTAGAAAATAAACCAAAACCCTAAAACCCTAATAGAATAAAATCATTTCCAAGATATCTCTAAGACCATGGTTTTGATCCATATAAAAATTTGTTAACAAACATTTACAAATGATCAAGAATGACAAATAGAAATATTATAAAACCATATGAATTGGTTTCACTTAATTTGGAGCCATAGATAAAATCTTATGAATTTAATAAGATAAGGAAATTGACTTTCCAAAGCTAATAAAGCACCTATCTAAAATCCATACCAAATGGTGAGAAAATAATCCTAATGGTATTTAAAAGGATAAATAAATATTAAATAAGATTTTAGAAATTGGAATCACCAACTTTGGATCTATAAATAAAAAGATATGGATTTTATAAGATAAAGAAAGAAATATTAAATGAGGAATATTTAAAGGCCAAATTAAATCTTAGCCTAATCCATAAGCAAATGTAATAGTTATAATCCAAATCCAACTAAAAGGATAGATAATTTTTTTAAATAAAATAAAATGGCATTAACCAAATTCTATTCCTATTTTGATGAGGACAAAAATCCCTAATAAGAATGATTAATTAAATCATGGGAGAATAATATTTGAAATTTACCCAAGTGGAATAAAAGTTATTTAATTAACTTAAATAGGATCAAAGAAATCTTCTAAATAAAAATTTATGGAATTAAAACCATATTTGATTTCATTGGAATAAAGACAAATACCCAATTTAAATGATTAATAAATAATATTAAAAATACTCCAAACAATTGAAAGTGAATTATTTGACACCTTAATAAATAAATAAAACCTACTGAAAAAGGTTTGGTAAAAATTTGAGTTCAAATAAGAATTGAAATTATATTTAAAAACTTGTTTGAATTAAGACAATGGCCTATTTTAAATAATTAATATACCCTAAAAAGAATAAAAGAATTATTTTAAAATTGACTCTAGAATGTATTATTAATCAGTATTTGAATATACACAAAGTTTTGTTGAAGTTTGAATTCAAATAGTTGTTTGAAATGATTAAACAAAATCAAAACAGAATAATATAAATGGAAATAGAAAAGGTTTCAGAACAAAAAAAATGAAACCAATCAGCCCAACCCAACCTGGCCCACTAAGCCCATTTTCCCTCTCCCCGCAGAAAACGTTTCGCACCAGAGAAGTGACCCGTAGCCTCGCTGACTGCTGGCCCCCACCTCTCCTCTCTCTCTTTCGCTGACGCCCAGACCCCACCCCGTCAGACTTCGTCCTCACCCACGCGAAGACCACGCCCGCCTCTGGCCGTTTCTCACACGATGATGTCGGCATTAAATCTCCATCAATGCCTCGCCTTAATCTCGCCGCGACCATGCTCCCTTAAACTCCTGCTCCCCCTCTCCATTTTCCCCCAGAATCCATCCACCCTCTGCCACTAGGCCGCTCAGATTTTGCTCGAGAACGCCTACTGCTCCGACGAGCATTTTCATCAATTTCGGCCAGTCACCGTCGCGCCTCGCCCCCTCGACCACACGAGCACACTCCCTGGCCTCTAGCGCATCTCCTAGTATTCCGAGCTCAGCCACGCGAGCCCCGTAGCGTCGACAACCTCAACGCCACTCGCCACCGTCTTCGGCTTGGACTCCGGCGACCTCCCCAGGTGAACCCTGACCCCCTCTCTCTCTCTCGATGACATTCCGAGGTTCACTGATTCCACGCGGTTCTAACGCCCCCTCCCAATCACTTTCTCTTGGTCTGCAGCCCTGTCCCAGTCGAGAACAGAAGTGCCCGACGCCGTCGTGAAGTCCGGCGAGCAATTTCCTTCGTCCTCGTGCGCCCCCTTCCTCCTCTCGAACACGTTGAGCATCGCAACGATCCCCTGAACCTGGTGAGCCACTCCTTTTAATCTCTTGCTTCCTTCATCGCCGGCGATGCCACCGCCAGGCCGCTCCGCTGCCAGCGCCGCTAGTAAATGGACAGTGATGGTGCGCCGTAGCATTTAGATCCAATGCACACGATAGAACTTAAACGAAGAGGTACGTTTTTATCTGAACCATGCATTGCAGCTTAGATCCAATGCACCGCGTAGGCCGATCCGTGCGAACCGGTACCGACGAATCAAAACACGACGTGTGGCCTGTAATTTGTTTTAAAAATAGAAACTTGTCTATTAGTTTTTTGGTTTTGTAAAATTCATAACTTTTAATCCACACGTCCAAATTTTATGAATTTATATCAATGGAATTAGAAAAACAAAACCTACCCAATCATGCACTTTGTTTAAAGAATTTCATCTGATAAATTGTTTGTTTTTGCAGAAACATGTGTAGGTATATTTTGAATATAAAAATTAATCTAGAAATGTTTTTAAGATAAAAATCTTTTCCAAATGGTTTGTTTTGAACCTACTGACCATATAAAACAACTTGTGGAATTAAAACTATATTTTGTGAGGGTAAAGGATGAATCTTTGATTTAGAACATTTCTAGTCAAATAAAAATAATGTTATTATGTTAAAAATGCTTTTGGAGAAAAAACTTTGGGAAATGGTTTGAATTAGACTCTCTGACCCTAAACAAAAAATTTATGAATTAAAAATATATTTGGTGAACCCTATAAAAATTATTGCTTTGCTAAAGGCATTTTCAACAACATAAAATATTGATTTGGTGTAAAAATGGTTTATAGGTAAAACCTTTTGCAAATGGTTTTAATATTAAACACTTGACCATAAAACACTAACATTTGAGTTTAAAATGTATTTGTAAAACACTAGAAATATTACTTTGATTGAACCATT
Source organism: Avena sativa (assembly GCA_916181665.1). NCBI lineage: Eukaryota > Viridiplantae > Streptophyta > Magnoliopsida > Poales > Poaceae > Avena > Avena sativa. Next base: position 188,787,174 of record OV702284.1, on the reverse strand, counting down.
TCTAGCAAAACAAAATTGACCTAAAATAGCCCTTTTCACTGACTTGATATCAAATGGTTTTACCACATTTTGACCTTGCCACTTTATAAATAAATAATAAGTGTTTCAAAATGTTCATAACCTATTAGAAACCACTTTTCCAAATAAAACAATCTTTTGCATGCTTGCATGCATTGCTTTATTTCTATTATTTTATGTGATTTTTGCTTGAATGGTGGATTGAATATTGCTTGCTTGGTTGAATTGTAGTGGAATTTGAAGAGTGTGAATATTGGAAGATCAAGGAATGAACTTATAATTCTCGACCAAAAAGGCAAGTGATGCTTCATACTTTTGTCCCATTATTTTCACTATGCATTAGTGATATTTCTAAGTAGGACTTGCATGGAATTTTTGCTAAGTATAAACTATGCCATGGGAAATCCTAGTAGATGAAACCTTAGAAGAAATTTCCTAAGTTAAGATTCCTACTACCATCATGCTTAGCTTAACTAGTAGAAAACAAGGGTGGATTATTTTCATTCTATGGAATATTTCTAAGTCAAGGACTTGTGTTTTGTTTAATAAAACAACTAAGTGAATGGAACACCTAGGTGGAATGGAAGGAATGGTTTGTGTTGAGTGGTTATACAAGGCCCATTTCTATGGTTTACCTTGTGTATCTCACTTGCGGAATGCCACCAAAGAACAAAGAGATTTGAGATGTCAAATGTTGAGAAGTTTCAAGTACAGCCACTTGGCATTATGGGCTCTGCCTGGATCATATAGGTTGCAATAACTTAGCCAAATGGACAGTTGGTGGTAGGGGTTTTATAGGTTGGAGCGCGTCCATTCTGGTCTAAGGGAAGGCTTCTGAAATATCTTGTCTTGGTGAAACCAAGTCTTTTGGGGAAAGTGCACCACCTCTGTAGAGTGTAAAATCTAAGTACTTAGTCATGTCCCTGGCAAAGGACAATTTGAGCATCAAGACATGGAAGCTATCAAGAATCTCCTCATCCAAATTTCTAAGTAAAACTTGTAGTTAAACAAGGGTTTAAGGTTCACCAATTTCTATTGGTGGTTCCTTGGGTGATTTTATCAAAAAAAAAACTTAGTGTTTTCAAATGATAAGGAAAATCTATTTTGAGCAAAGCAAGCCTAAGATCCACTTAGCCAAATGCATATAGATGATAGACTCCACTATACCACCATAGTACCACTTGCCAATACAATTTCAAATGTATTGACCCTTGTGTCTATAGCTTATTATTTTGCAGGTTTGTTTGATGTTAGTGAAGTATGTTGATTAGGATTACAAGTCTATAACCAACATGATTTCCTCTGGCACTTTGAAGATGAAGGATTCCATGCTATAGTTAATTCTGTTGCATTGTAATGAGATAGCCAAATGAGCAATGTAAGATGTAATAAATTATTTTATTCCTGGTTATAAAGTTGTAATATGACCTTTGTTTCTTGATATTACATCTTAACTGTGGATGCTAGCTATTGATCCAGGGACTAGCATTGTAAACATAGGGATCTCTACCTTATTGAAGGTTGGGACCTCTACACTACTTCCTCTTCTAATCTACAACGAGGACCTACGGTGAGTTTAATCTTGGGCTTCCTCTGGTGATTACTATCCTCTTCCCCTCCTGAGCTAGGATGTCTGACTCTACCGTGTATCCCTAATTAGGGATCATATCTTGTTCTAGGGTTCCTGCTTCCTTTTATTTGTATAAGATGAACTAGAACTAATGGTGGTGCCTAATGATGATTGTGATCAATTACACTTAATTGCTCAATATGCTCATTTTATTATATGATGCTAGTTGCTTTGTAGTGTTTATTCTAGTTGGTAATTGAGCTTGGCCAATATGGTAATATTACTGTGGAATCATACTGATGGTGTTGGTGATTTGTGGGTTCATCTACTATCAATACACTAGTACTGACAGTAGCACTGTCAGTGATTACTCATTGTATCTACATATGTTAGCTTGTATGGTTATAAACAGACTGAGCTTAATCATTTTACTTTAGTGATGATCTGAAGATATATAGATAAGCTTGATGATGATTTCTGGGGTTTGATCTCAGGAAGATGATATTCAATGGCTTGCCACTTTATTTGTGATAACTAAGTAATGATTTTGCTTGGCTTTTAGAACTTGTTATTGTGACACCATCTTAGTATGGCACACAAGTTGTTGGGTTCTACTACTGGGCTTAATTCTGACTATGCTTGAAATTTGGTAAATGCCAAAAATAAGTTGAATCATAACTGCCTATGATGTTGGTCTGAAGCATAGGAACTAGTTTCCTATCTTGTTGTCCTTTATATAAATGTTCTAGGATTATAATTGGTTACTGGATCTTGAATCCTAGTTGGTGAAATGATTGGTATGCTTCTTAGGTTGTATGAATCCATAAGGTCTAGGAATTCCGAGGTGCTACTCATTTTAAGAGATGTGCCCAGAATTCCAGATCTTGGCTATGTTTATTCTTAGAGGATGGAATATAGCTTTATAGTCAGGATCAATGAGGTTGATCTGAGATCCTGGTTTGATCTGTATAGTTTACTTATGGATTTTGTGTTCCAAAAATCCTCTATGATGGATTCACCCCACTTGGGTGATTTCTGAGAGATTTAGATGTAAAACAACGCATGAATCTCTATTTAGATAAGATAGGCAGATCATGTGAGGGTTTTATTTCACTCACCACAATAATTGATTTTTTGGTGTTGTGCCTAGTTGGTTTGGTTGGCTGGATCTTGCTGATGATGTTGCTATCTTGAGGTTGTCTTTCTCCTTCTGGTCCTGTAACTTGGCCTTGATCTTGCCCTTCACCTCCTAGCTCCTGTAACTTCGGCTTGCTATCCACCTGACCCACCCCCTCCTTATGTCACCATCTGGTGGTACTAGGATGATCTTGTGTGTGGTTTGGCTGGTGATTTGCTTGGCTTTGATAGGCTTGGTGTGCTCCTGGTGTGCTGTTTGAGAAGGAGAGACTGAGTTGCTGGAAGCTTGTGCCACGACTGAACTCTCTTTTGCTTGTGTAGCTGCTGCTTCTGTGTTGACAACTCTCACCATGCATTTAGGTGATTGTGTTGCATGTGTGCTTGGTACACAGTTTGGATCAGATCGATGAGGTGTTTTACCTTTTTATCTTCAGCATTTGACCCTCATGGTGAAACTTGCCTGTCTTGATTGCTGTGAAAATCTATTTTGTGGCTTATTTATGATGAAAGAATAGATTCTTTAATATTGGTGAAACTTGCCCCTTTTAACAATACTCAATGATGTAACATGAGCAGTGCACCTCACTGCTCTCTATTGAGAGTATCCTAACAACTAATATTTATTTTCCTTTTTGTTTTGTTTTGCATTTTGTTGCAGGTACAAGGTATGGTGTTTCAAGATTTAGTATAGGCTTAGATAGATAGATAGATTGTAATCTCTATTGATTCATTTGTAAGGATTTTGTAATATCTTATTTTATTCTTTTTTTAGTTATATTGTAATAGTTTATTATTTAAATATCAATGGTTGATATTTCTTTTGTGTAATGAATCTTTTCATTAATGGAATGAATTTGTATTTGTAAAATGTTTATGAAATAAAGATAAAGAATAAGAATTCATTTCTTATTACTTTACTATGAATTCTATTATTCATTATTCTCTTATTATTATAATAAATGATATTACTATATTAGTTTATAATTCATTAAAAAAATAACAATTCTAAATCTTGAAATAAAAATTCAAAATTCAAATTTGAATTTAAATTCTCCCTTTCAAAACACACTTATCCAAAAAGATCATGTCAGAATTTATAACTATCACTCCCAATAGGTATCCCTACATACCGAGAGTGAAAGAAACTCTCATCAATTTAGGTTTTTAGTTTGGCGAAAAATTTACCCACATTTTACAGATGAATGCATACATATGCACAAATTCCTAATTCTAACCTTCATGGTTTTCTAAATGCAGGGATTTTACACTTCGCCTCCTCACTCCAGCGATGCAGCAGAAGCAAAAACTCTTTCTTGCCGAAAAGCCACCGGGAACATGTATCTCACTAGTCCGAGACCATGGGGGATAAACTAGAGGGGGAGAGAGATCCTTCATGAGGAGGTGAGAGTATGAGAGGGGGTCCTTTTATAGGAGGAGGGGGTAGCCCCTCCCCATGGCCGGCACAGCATGTAGGGTGCCCCCTCCCCTCCTTCGATCATGTGGAGGGAGCTCCACTCACATAAGGATGACTCCTCACTTCTCCACTCAAAATCCCACTCATATTCCATTAAATTTCCACCAAATTTACTGTAATCTCTCTTTAAATAAAACTCATTTCATTTATTTATTCAGAATTTTGTCAATTACTTTAATGGACAAACATTCACATAAAACCCCTTGCTAGTATTCTATTTCATATGTAGAAACACTTTCAGCAATTTCACCCGAAACAATTTCGGTATCTAGTGAAATAAATTCCTGCGCTTTGTAAATTCTTTTCGACAAGAAAATATTTGCTCCAAATTGTGTCGGTGTCTCTTAAGTGTGTCACCCTATGGTTCACGAATAATGCGGACATGATCGAGACCCCTCGCGGATCAATAATCAGAAGCGGGACCTAGAGATCCATACTGACTCCCACACATTCAACGATGACTTCTTATGATCGTGAGAAGCTTTTATGCTAGAATCCTAATCCCTTTGTCTCGCAATATATTACATTTCTGAGATTTGATCATTGGTATCTTCATACCTAGTTTGATCTTGCTACCAACATGTACTCTTTTCTTGTTCCCGTGATATAACATTCTAGTGATCAAATCATTTGCTTGCAAGCTAACTAATGTGAGATCACCGAGAGGGCCCAGAGTATATCTATCCGTCATCGGGATGGACAAATTCCACTCTTTATCCATGAGCCTCATCATAACACTTTAGTATCACTGAACCCATCTTTATAGTCACCCTGTTGCGGTGTGACATTTGATGATATCAAGATACTCTTCTAGTGTTAGTGATTGACATGATCTCATGGTCTAAGGATTAGGATTACTTCGTATGATGTTATAGCAATATAAATTCAATGACTTTAATCGTAATTCTATACTTCGGATGAATGTTCATCACGCCATTCCAATAATGTTGTGACCTTTTTATTAACAACATCCAATGTTCATGATCAGGAAACCTTGATCGTTGTAAGATCCCTCCTTTGTAAAGGAAAGGATCCCTGTGATTGCAATGCTAGTCCCTGGATCAATGCTAGCATCCACAGTTTAAGATGAAGTACACAGAAACAAAGGTCATTATTACATATCATTCCAGAGACAAACATAGTGTTTTACAACTCCATGGCCACATGCCTAATACAAGAGTTTAAATATATAATAAGATCAATAAGTCTTCATCTTCATGTGCCACAGGCAAGCATGTTGAGTGTAGACTCATGACTCCTAATCATCATCAGAATATCCTGCAACATCACAAGTTACAGCCACAGTGGGTCAATACATTGGAATAGTATTTGCAAGTGATACCTTATTAGAATATTTGTGGACTAAATACTATATGCATTTTGGCTAAGTGTATCTTAGGCTTGCTTTGCTCAAAATAGTTTTTGCCTATCAGTTGAAAACACTAAGTTTTTCTTTGTCAAAATCTTTCCCAAGGAACCACCAATAGACATTGGGGTCCTTCACCCTTGTTCAACCACAAGTTTTACTTAGAAATTAGGATGAGGAGATTCTTGATAGCTTCCATGTCTTGATGCTCAAGTTGTCCAATACCAGGGACATGGCTAAGTACTTAGATTCTTCCATCTGCAGAGGTTGTGTACATTCCCCACAAGACTTGATTTTCACCAAGACAGGACCTTTCAGAAGCCTTCCCTTAGACCAAATGGACGCGCTCCAACCTATCATCCTACTACCACCAACTGTCCAAATGGCTAAGTTATTGCAACCTATGTGATCCAGGCAGAGCTCATATTGCCAAGTGGCTGCACTAGAAGCTTCTTAACATTTGGCCTCTCAAATCCCTTTGTTCCTGGATGGCTTTCCACAAGTGAGATACACAAGATAAACCATAGAAATGGGCCTTGTGTAACCACTCAACATGAACCATTCCTTCCATTCCACCCAGGTGTTTCATTCACTTAGTTGTTTTATTAAGCAAAACACAAGTCCAAAGACTTAGAAATATTTTATCATAGCATGAATATTTCACCACCCTTGGTTGCTATTAGCTAGGCTAAGCTTGGCATAGATAAGCATCTTAACTTAGAAATTTCTAGCAATTCTACAACTACTACGATTTCCCAAGCATAGCATATAGATCAAAATATATATATCCATGCAAGACTAGTAAAATATTTCTAATGCATAGTTGAAAAACATAGGAATCAATCATGAAGTACCACTTTCCTTGGTAGTTTGGAGAGTAGCTACAATCCTCACAATCACAATCACTATTTGCACCAAAATCTACACATAAAATGATAGCACCAAATCACATACAAAATAAATACAAGCAAAAAAATATATGGATGCATGCAATATGATATGTGATGATTTTCTATACTCAACAAGACAAGTGCACAGTACTGATTCATAAACAAGTTCAAAACTTGCCAAACAACCTTTATTTGAACATTAAAACATTTCCCAAATAATTTTTATACATAAAATAGGCCTACACATGTTTCTGTAAAAATAACCATTTTAACAGAAACAAAACATTAAACACATTGCATATATGGAAAGGGCTTTCTCTCCTGATTCCATTGATATAAAATTCAACAAATTTGGACGTGGGAATCAAAAGTTATGAATTAAACAAAATCAAACATCGAATAGATCTAATTCAAAATTTTAAAACCAAACTCGTGCCACGCGGCGCCTTCTAACTGGCTGATACCACTTCGCGCTGGATCGCGTCTGCGAGCCGTTGGATCTAACTAAAACGCGCGGCTCTGATTAAAACATACCGCTTCGCTTATGATCTATCATATGCGTTAGATCTAAATCCTACGATGCTCGATCAAACTGCCAAAGACTGGCGGCGGTGCGCTCTGTCAGTGGCGGAGCCGGCGAACTAGGTCGCCCGGGGAGGTGAGAGGATGCTCACCAGATTCGCCGTGACGAGGAGAAGCTCGATGTATGCTCAGTTGGCGAAGGGGCGCTCGGAGTTGTCGCGGATTGCTCGTCGGAGTAGTCCCTGGCGACGGTGGTTCTGTTCGTCGACGTTGGCGACGCTCTGGGCCGCGCTAAGACGAGAGAAAGGTGCCGTTAGATGCGCAGGATACTAGGGATCTCACGCGTATCAAACAGAGGAAGAGGGGAGGCAGGGACTTACGGGAAAAGGTCGCCAGAGTTCGAGCAGAGGGCGGCGGAGCTCAGTCGTTGACGTTGCCGAGGCTACAGACCATGCGCGAGCAAACGGAAAGCATTAGTAGGTGCGCACGGATACGCATAATAAGCCAGCATGAACCATAGGAAGAGGGGAGTGCGGTGCTCACCGGAATTCGTCGGCGAACTCGTCGGAGCAGCGGGGTTGCGGCGAGGAATTCTCGCAGCCTGGGGGCGCTCTGTGCTTGGGGTTTGGGGGAAAATGGAGAGGGGGCAGAGGGGGTTTAAGTAGCAAGGGCGCGGGCGCAATTTACTCCGGCATTGAACGGGAATTGAAGCCGCAATCAAATAGGAAACGCCCGGCGAGATTTTGGGCATGAACTGGTCGCCAGGGGTGGAGACGATGACTGCCATGTGGCCCGTGGCTGTCAGCGAGAGAAAGAAAGGGGGATGGGCCTAGGCGGTCAGTGACTCAGTGGGTATGGCTGCAAATGAGAGAGAGAGGGGAAAACCCCGGGTGGGCTTAGTGGGCTGGTTTCACTGTTGGGCCGAAATCCTGGCGCCAGCCTTTTTCCTTTTCTCTATTCTTTTTCTATTTCTGTTTTTAATTTTATGAATCCATTTTCAAACAAATTTAAATGCCATTTGAATTCAATTTTGTTCTTGATTTTTGTAGAGTGTAGCACTCACATTTTTGGGCATATAATCATGTGGTCTCCCTGTATTAGCTTGGTCCTTTGGTCAAACAAAAATAAACAGTGACATAGCACATGATTTGAACAAGTTTTGAAAATGGTTTTAAGTTCATATTTGTTTTGTAAATTTTGGTTTAAGCATTAGAAATCAAACAAAACAATCTGAGAGCAACAAGGTTTTGTTTTGAAACAAATAATCTACATTTGAGAGTGGTATTTGATTACTGCTTGATCACATAAAATAATAGCACTTAGTGCTTTGTTTTCTTGAAATGGGTTTGATATTTGATCCCTAAATGATATGCATGCATGAATGATATGCAAACTTTGAAAACATGATTTTTAGGGATGTTACAAATCGAACCCCCTTAAGGTGAATCTCGCCCTCGAGATTCGGGTTGGCTAGCAAATAGGTGAGGGTGGTCTTTCCGAATATCATGTTCTCTTTCCCATGTTGCTTCTTCTTAGGAATGATGGTTCCATTGAACTTTGCAGAATTTGATATCTTAGTCCGTGTAACTCTTTCTGCAGTCTCAAGAATCTTGATAGGTTTCTCCTCATAAGTGAGGTCACTCTCCAATTGAACCCCTTCCAAAGGTATAGTATCCTTCAAAGAAGTCTCTTCCATTTTCGGATGGCATTTCTTAAGCTGACTCACATGAAACACATTATGAACAGCTGACAAAGACTCTGGCAATTCAATCTCATAAGCTACTTCTCCTTTGCGACTCAGAATCTTGAATGGTCCAACATATCTTGGGGCCAATTTACCTTTGACACCAAACCTCTTCACTCCACGAAGTGGTGACACTCTAAGATAAGCTCTGTCACCTACTTCATAGGTGACCTCTCTACGCTTTGGATCTGCGTAGCTCTTTTGTCAGGACTGTGCTATCTTCAATCTGTCCTTAACCAGCTTGACTTTCTCTTCAGCCTCTTTGATGAGTTTTGGTCCGAACAAACTTCTTTCTCCCACACCATTCCATAGCAATAGGGTGGTACACTTTCTCCCATAGAGAAACTCAAATGGTGCCATCTCAATACTGGCTTGATAGCTGTTATTGTAAGAAAATTCTGCGTAAGGCAGACTTTCATCCCAACTGGCTCCATAGTATAGAGCACATGCTCTCAACATGTAACACCGCGGTTCTGAAAACACCGAGGCTTCTATGTGACATGCCAATCCCTGGATCGGTTCATTGGCCCACAATAGAATAAGATGAATAACATAGCAAAATATCCGTGTACCATAGATAACGAAGATCCAGAGTACCATTATTACAATAAAAGCTTAGCCCAAAGCTAGCTCAAATTATTCAGGTAGCAACATAAATAAAGTAAATCCTCCATTCTTCAAATTGCCCACAAGTGAAAAAGTGCTGAGTGGAGTACCGTATCCTATATCGATTACTCAGAATCGGAATAACCTGCAACATGAAACGTAGCAGCCCCGAAGGGTCAATACATGGAATGTATGGCAAGTAGAGCTAGTAATGGAGACAATAGTGCTAACATCTACATGCATATTTGGCAAGTGGAGCTGTGTCTGGCTAGCATTTGCAAATACATTTGTCCTACTTTCATAAACAGTTTTTGATTTTCTTTGAAAAGATCCCAATTAAGTTAACCCAACAATATTAAAACAATTATGAAATTAGAATGTGCGAGAAACATGTCATGAAATCAATATCAAGCAACTCAGTTGTCCATAACCGGGGACACGGCTAATCGATTAGATTATACACCCTGCAGGGGTTAGTACACTTTACCCATGTGACTTGGCCAGCCCAGCTCGTACCATCACTCTCATTTTGAGTGGTGATAGGGATAAGACCAAGAAGAGACTGTTCGGGAAGTAGCTCCTCAATCCCGATGCGCACCGGTCCAACCTACCAAAATTCTACATCTCTGGATACGCGGGTTCGAGTTACCACAACCTACTAAGTCCAACCAACCGCCCATTCCATTATTGGCACATGGTTGTACACGTAAGCTACACAATAAAGAAGCCAATCATTCTCCCTTGATACCTGGGTGCCTTTCCGCAATGAAACCACCAAAAATTATCAATACCATCACACCCAGGAGATTCATTGATTAAGTTGTTTTTAGTTTTCACAAACCAATACTTTTAGAAACAAGTCTCAATGATGTAACTCAGCCCTCGTTCAACATAGCATGGCTAAGCACATCTACCAACGGTGGTTCATCTACAAGGAAGGCCCTACCACATAATAGGACATAGCATAGAGATAGTATCATCCTACACATGCATCTACAAAATACACGACAATGCATTGAAAATAGTAGGACGATATCATGAACAAAGTAGCATCTACTTGCCTTGGTTGTAGCGGTCGGAAGAACAATCCACACATGAGCAAGCGTTGCACTCGTCACAATCTACACGATACAATTGCATTCATAAACAAACAATTCCACAAGCATATGCAACAAATATGATGCATGAAGGTATGCAAGGCAAGTGAATTGGTGCTACAGCTGCACCACATAATCCTAATCAATAACACTACTGATTGCATGCATGGAAAATAGTTTTAGCGCAAGGAAAACTATTATGCGAAAAGTAATGCTCAAAACTAGAGCTAGAACTCGAATAATTCGCTACCGGTAGTATACTGTTTGTAAAATCTTGGGAAAATTCTACCGCATAGGCATCGCTGATCAGAAACAGTACCAACTGGAATTACTCAAAAAGGAATTATAAAACTCCCCGAGTAATTAAAACACTGCAGAAAGCCACTAGACAGTTTCTGCAGAAGTTTTTACTGTAAGCCTATCTTTTTAATTCACGATGAGATTCCCCTCGTTCCACTGAATCCAGGGACATATCATAAGCGATTTTTGGAGCTACGGATCTTTTTCTACGAATTAATTACTCCAAAAAGTCCACTAACTAGATTGATTAAACTGTACTAAACCTTGCTGCAAAAGCCTTAACCAAAGGTATAGCGAGATTCTACACGACTCACTGAATCTACACATATTTTATTTGCAATTTTTGGCCAAGCGGTTTAATTTCTACGCAATTTACAAGTTTCTACCGAAATCTGTCAACTAAAACGATTAACGAAAATAACCAGTCAACTGTGTCTGTTAACTGGTCAACGCATCTGCTGACTGGGCGCTGACTGGGCGTCTGACTAGTCAACGCCTGAGTCTGACCGGTCAACGACCGATCTGAACCACTGATCTGAGATCTAACGGTGGCTGCAGGCTTACCGGAAACAAACGGCGAAACGGACTCTGGACGGTGCGGCGATCGGTTCCGGCAATGACGGTTACCTACGCGGTAGGGGAAACAATCAGCACGTGGTTCGAGATCGTCAACGCGGCGCGCAAGACGGCATGTGCGTGCGTGCGTGGGCAAACGCGCGCGTGTGTGTGCGCGCGAAGGCGCGCGGCGGCGCAGCGCGCGCAAGCAGCAGCGCAGTAGCGGCGCAAGCAGTAGCGGCTACCGCGCAGCGCAGCAGCGGCGAGGCGGCGGCTTGGGCGAGGCGCGCGGGGGCGGGGCGAGCGGTTGGCGCGGCTGGGCGGCGGGGTAGGCGGGGTGCTGCGGAGGCGAGGCGTGGCGCCGGCGGCGGGGGAAGAGAGGAGGCGGCGGTGCAGTACCTGGGCGGCGGCGCGGCGCGGAGAACGAGAAGGCGGGCGGCGGCGATCGCGGAAGGAGGCGGCGCGGGGCGGGATCGAGGCGGGCACGGGTCCCGAGGCTGCAGGCGCAGTTATCGAGGTGGGAGGCGGCGGCTCGGGTCAGGTGGGGTCCTTTTTGTGGGCCCTCGCGTGGAATCCTAGGCTGATTCGGAGCGGAGTTGGTTACGGACTCGGAAATCGGTCCGGAAATTCGGACCGTTTTCCGTCTTTTAAATAAACGGCCGTAACTTTTCCGTACGAGCTCCGAATCGAGCGATTCTTGCTCCTACGGTTTTGTAAAATCAAGGGGAATAATCTAGGATCAAGGGTTGGGCGAAATCACTATGCTACAAGGGTAGCAACACTAGTTCTTCTAAAGCCTCCCGCAGGAGCCTCGTAGCAATATAGAATAGGGTTTCGAAAATAGCGTTTCGCCGATTCACTTCGATCGACGGTTTTGTATGGAAAAGCATGATTCAATGATATGAATGATATGCAGAACCAAATCTCAAATTTGGGATGTGACAAGACTAACCCCCTTAAGATGAATCTCGTCCTCGAGATTTGGCGTGGCTAGCAAATAGGTGTGGGTAGTCCTCTCGGATGTCATCCTCACGCTCCCAAGTGGCTTCCTCTTCGGTGTGGTGGCTCCACTGCACCTTGCAAAACCTGATTGTCTTGGTACGGGTAATCCTCTCTGCTGTCTCCAGAATTTTAACCGGTTTCTCCTCATAGGTCAAATCATTCTCAAGCTGAACCTCCTCTAGCGGTACAGTGTCTCTCAATGGTGTATCCGCCATCTCCGGATGGCACTTCTTTAGCTGGGACACGTGGAACACGTTGTGAACAGCGAACAAAGACTCTGGCAACTCCAACTAATAAGCAACTTCTCCTTTGCGTGCTAAGACCCGATACGGTCCAATAAACCGAGGTGCCAGCTTACCCTTAATTCCAAATCTCTTGATTCCACGAAGTGGCGATACTCTGAGGTATGCCCTATCACCTATGTCATACACCACTTCCTTGCGCTTGGCGTCAGCGTAGCTCTTCTGCCTTGATTGTGCTACCTTCAGTCTGTCCCTAATCAAGGCGACCTTCTCCTCGGCGTCCTTGATCAAATCGGGTCCAAACAACTGACGTTCTCCTACTCCATCCCATAGCAATGGTGTTCGGCACCGTTTCCCATATAGCACATCGAACGGTGACGTCTTGATGCTTGTCTGATAGCTGTTGTTGTAGGAAAACTCCGCATACGGCAAATTCTCATCCCAACTAGAGCCATGAGCCAAGGCACAAGCTCTCAGCATGTCTTCCAAAAATCTGATTCACCCTCTCGGTCTGTCCATCAGTCTGTGGGTGAAACTCTGTGCTAAACTCCAATCTAGTGTCGAGTGACTCGTGCAGCTGGCGCCAGAAGTGTGAGGTAAATTGGGTGCCTCTATCAGATAAGATACTCTTGGGAACTCCGTGTAGGCACACAATCCTGTCCATGTAAATCTTGGCCAACTTCGCACTTGTGTAAGTCGTCTTCACCGGTATAAAGTGGGCTACCTTTTTTCAAATGGTCGACCACTACCCAGATAGAGTCATATCCTGACCTGGTCCTGGGCAATCCTGTGATAAAATCCATTCCCACTCTATCCCACTTCCAATCCGGCACGGGCAATGGCTGTAGAAATCCTGCTGGCTTCTGGTGTTCCGCCTTTACTCGGCTACATACATCACATAGGGCAATATGCTTGGCGATATCTCCCTTCATGTTGTTCCACCAAAATCTGCTCTTCAAATCCATATACATCTTTGTGTTGCCCGGATGTATGGAGTATGGCGAGTTATGAGCCTCCTGCAGAATCAACTCCCTTATCTCCGGGTCGCTGGGCACACACAAACGATCTCCATACCACAAGGTACCATGCTCATCCTCGCGAATATCCTTTTCCTGATTCTCCTTCATCTTTTCCTTTATATCCTCTATTTCCTTGTCTCCTACCTGAGCCTTTACGATTCTGTCGTGTAGCTTCGGTTGGACTTCCATTGTAGCCAAGTATCCTTCAGACACTACTTCCAGTCTAAGGTCCTTGAATCGCTTGCACAAATCCTCAGGCAATTCACCAATTGTCAATCCATTGGCATAAACCTTCCGGCTTAGAGCATCTGCTACTACATTGGCCTTTCCTGGGTGGTATTGTAGATTCATATCGTAATCCTTGATAAGTTCCAACCATCTCCTTTGCCTCATGTTCAGTTCCTTCTGTGTAAATATGTACTTCAGGCTCTTGTGGTCGGTGTATACATCACAGTGTTTTCCCATTAAGTAATTCCTCCATACCTTGAGCGCATGAACCACTGACGCTAACTCCAAGTCGTGTGTGGGGTAATTCCGCTCATGGTGCTTGAGTTGTCGCGAGGCATATGACACTACTCTCCCATCTTGCATCAGCACACTCCCAAGTCCCTGTCGAGAAGCATCACAGTACACTTGGAAATCCTTCTGAAGATCTGGTAAACACAGAACAGGCGCAGTCACTAGTCGGCGCTTCAGTTCCTGAAAGCTGGCTTCACATACGTCTGACCATTCAAACTTCCTCTCCTTCTTCAGAAGTTCAGTCATCGGCTTAGCAATCTTGGAAAAGTTTTCAATGAACCTCCTATAGTAACCAGCAAGTCCCAAAAAGCTTCGTATCTCTCCCGCATTCCTGGGTGCTTCCCACTCAGTCACTGCAGTCACTTTGCTTGGATCAACAGCGACTCCTTCTCCTGACACTACGTGTCCAAGAAACCCAACGGTGTTAAGCCAGAATTCACACTTGCTGAATTTGGCATATAGCTTGTGTTCCCTCAGCTTCTCCATAATCAGTCTCAGATGCTTCTCATGCTCAGCATCATCCTTGGAATATATCAGTATGTCATCAATAAACACCACCACGAACTTGTCCAAGTACTCCATAAATACCTTGTTCATCATGGTCATGAAATATGCCGGGGCATTCGTTAGTCCAAAAGACATAACCGTATACTCATATAAACCATACCTAGTGGTGAAGGCGGTTTTTGGTACGTCCTGCTCCCGGATCTTCAATTGGAAGTAGCCTGATCGCAAATCAATCTTGCTGAACACCTTTGCTCCTTCCAGTTGATCAAACAAATCATTTATGATCGGCAAAGGATACTTGTTCTTGATAGTCACTTCATTCAGCGAGCGATAGTCCACCACTAATCTCTTGCTGCTGTCTTTCTTCTCCACAAACAGAACAGGCGCTCCCCATGATGATGAACTAGGCTGAATGAATCCCTTTTCCAGCTGCTCTTTCAACTGCTTCTTCAATTCCTTCAGCTCATCCACATCCATCTTATATGGTTTCTTTGCAATAGGTCCTGTTCCCGGCATCAGGTCAATGAGAAACTCCACTTCCCTGTTAGGTGGCATCCTTGGCAGCTCTTCCGGAAACACGTCGGGGTAATCCCTAATCACTGGCACAGTATCTATGCTAACCCCCTTAAGAGAATTCAACTTACACTTTCCCGGTCGTACAGCCGACTTGAATCTAATCCTCTTACCATCCGGGGTTTTGAGTGAAACAGCTCGCTGTGCATAATCAATGTGTCCCCCATGCATAGACATCCAATCCATACCCAGAATAACGTCTAATCCCTGTGAATCCAACACTACCAAATGTGCAATGAAGTTGTGTGTTCCAATCCTCACAGTTAAATCGCGGCATCCTGCGCTAGCTATCATATCTCCTCCAGGTGAACTCACTCTAATAGACCTTTTCATAGACTCAGTAGGTAGCTTATACTTATCCACAAATTCCCTCGATATGAATGAATGCGATGCACCAGTATCGAAAAGTATAAGTGCAGGGTAAGTGTTGATTGGGAACTTACCAATCACAAGGTCAGGCTCATCTGGAATCTCCTCCACATTCATGTGGTTCACTGTGGCCTTCTCGTTGTTGGTTGACTTCAGTCCTTTCCTCTCCGGACAGTTGTCAGCATATTGTCCCTTCTGTTTACACTTGAAGCACGTCACCTCACTCAGATCCTTCTTCACAAAGCTGCGATCACGGTTGCGGTCATGTCCACCGTGTCCTCCAGAGTGGTGAGAGTGTCCTCCCTTGTGGCTGTGGTGGCTGCTCCTATGGTTGTCATGACGATGCCCATCGCCTCCATGGTGGTGGCGGTCGTGGCTCCCATGGTCACTCCCTCCATGCTTGGAGTATCCATCATACGAAGTGCGAGACTTGTGATGTGAACCAGAGTGGTGATTATTGTTCTTTCTCTTGCGGCTTTCTACTTGCTTGTGCTTCCCTTCCAAGATCCTGGCCTTGTCCATAAGTTCCTGGAAAGTGGGGCAATATACCACCAGTAGCTGCACTGAAAGCTCATCACTGAGGCCATCCAGGAATCTCTCCCTCCTTTTTGCATCAGTGTCAACATCCTCAGGTGCATAACGGGACAGGTTATTGAACTCCTCAATGTACTCGGCCACGGTGCGATTGGTTTGGCGCAAGTTGCGGAACTCCTTCCTCTTCAGGCTCAGAACTCCTGAAGACACGTGGTTGGTCCTGAAACCTTCCTCAAACATTGACCAGGTCACAGTATCCAGTGGGTGGGTGATCTGAAAAGTGTCCCACCAAGAAACGGCTGGTCCCTCCAGTAAGTGAGCGGCAAACCTCACCTTCTCAGCATTAGTGCATCCAACAGTTACTAGATCCTTGTTGACTGAACGCAACCAGTCGAGAGCAACCATTGGCTCCGTTGCAGTAGAGAACTTAGCTGGCCTTAACCTCAGAAATCTGGTGAGAGCATCTCCCTGAGGCTGATTGTTTCCATTGTTGTTGTTCTGATTCGCCATGAACTGAGTAATCACTTGGGTCAGCTGTGCCTGAGCTGCCATGAGCTGCTCCAAATCAGTGGGGTGACGGCGGGGAGGCATCTGCGGTTCAGCACAGGTAAGTTTAGAAAGAATCAACTACGACAATAGGATTCTACCCATGCATATGATCAAACAACAACAAACAATAGCAGACAATCACAAGCAAGCAACACATCCACAAACAAGCGATCCAGCAACATCCCAGGGGTTATCCTAGCAGTATATACCTACTGAAATAGGTTTACAAGAGTTGGCAATGGTTAACTAAACAGTTGATCAACTAAACAACAAAACAACAATCTGCCAAAACAGTATAGCAGCGTTCGCGAATTTTTTTCCGCCTGACTTAAACTCGTCATAAAAATTAGCTGATTTTTGCACATATAGTACAAAGAGTTTCGCATCAGCCCAATTGTTTTCAGATTTTTCCGAGTTACCAGAAAAATATGAAAAATCGTGCAGTACTGCTGTATCAGCAGAAAACTGCAGCGAAAATAACACAGATAGTAACCAAATTGCCATAACTCTTTAATAATATTCGCACAAATAATTCCTGGGATATTGGAGTACACAAATAAGCAACTAAACACTCTTAAACTAACACGAACTAAGTTTCACAACGATCGAGACTAATCCTAACGAATTTACCTAACGAGGACTAATTGGTGGACTTCTATCTACTTCTTGAAGAGGTTGCAGTAGGTCCTTGCTGTCATGCGTTGACGCTTCGGCTCGCGGTACAACCATGGCGGCGGAGTGTACACCTCTCATGAATCATCACTTGAGATCTCAAACTCCACCTCTTCTAGATCCTCCTCTTCTTCTTCACTCTCAGCTGCAACTGCAACAGCTTCATCTCCTCCACCATCATCGTCTCCATCATCATCATCCTCGTCCTCATCATCATCATCGTCTCCACTGTTATCATCATACCCATTGTTGCCATCATCTCCATTGTCATCATCAGAGGGTGGATTCAGCTGTGCCTGGAGAGCGGCAATCTGGGATGTCATAGCTTCAATAGTTTGATCCCTTTCCTGGACGGTCCCTTGCAACTGTTGTATGTTCTGGGTGTTCTCCTGCACAGTACCATGAAGATGAGCTATGGTTGCATCTCTGGCTACCAGGGCATTCTCCAGAACTCCCACAGCTTCATGCAGGGTGTGAATCTCCTGTCCTTGGACCACCATACCATTGCTAGCAAAGTCTGCAATCTCCTTTATCATCATCACCTTCTCATCTAGAGCTCCATTCTCCTTTTCCATGTCCTCTATGTGCCTCCGACGGGGCGGCATGTTGTTCCTGTCGCCCGGGGTAACCACAATGTGCCCATCTTCATCATGCCCCCCATAGTCACGGTAGGGTGAATCTGCTGGCAGTAGGTGTCGGACATTATGGCACTGGCGAGACAGGGCTTCATGTATGGCCAAGATGATTCCAAGTCCCCAGTTGCAGTATGTCTTGGTGTAGATCAAATGCACAGGGTTTGGCAAGGCGGCATCCCTGAATATGAAGGTAGTGATCTCCCATGCATCCTCTCCATATCCATAGGTGTACATCCTTCTTCCCTTGAACATGGGTAGTGGCAATCCCAATGACTGCGAGAGCTGTGCTAACTGCCTTGCAAAGGGCCTTGGTGACTCCATGGTTGCATACTCAGTCCTGACTTCTCCCATCTATCAAGTAAAAGAGGAAAGTGTGAGAATAGCATATAGTAAGAATTTACGAGGGTGAAAGGCATAAGATGAAAGACAAAGTTAATATAGGCTTTAATAAATCTATGGCTTCCTAATCCAATCCTAGGTCACGATCCTACAGTCGACACACGGGCTCTGATACCATCTTGTAACACCGCGGTTCTGAAAAGACCGAGGCTTCTATGTGACATGCCAATCCCTGGATCGGTTCATTGGCCCACAATAGAATAAGATGAATAACATAGCAAAATATCCGTGTACCATAGATAACGAAGATCCAGAGTACCATTATTACAATAAAAGCTTAGCCCAAAGCTAGCTCAAATTATTCAGGTAGCAACATAAATAAAGTAAATCCTCCATTCTTCAAATTGCCCACAAGTGAACAAGTGCCGAGTGGAGTACCGTGGCCTATATCGATTACTCAGAATTGGAATAACCTGCAACATGAAACGTAGCAGCCCCGAAGGGTCAATACATGGAATGTATGGCAAGTAGAGCTAGTAATGGAGACAATAGTGCTAACATCTACATGCATATTTGGCAAGTGGAGCTGTGTCTGGCTAGCATTTGCAAATACATTTGTCCTACTTTCATAAACAGTTTTTGATTTTCTTTGAAAATATCCCAATTAAGTTAACCCAACAATATTAAAACAATTATGAAATTAGAATGTGCGAGAAACATGTCATGAAATCAATATCAAGCAACTCAGTTGTCCATAACCGGGGACACGGCTAATCGATTAGATTATACACCCTGCAGGGGTTAGTACACTTTACCCATGTGACTTGGCCAGCCCAGCTCGTACCATCACTCTCATTTTGAGTGGTGATAGGGAGAAGACCAAGAAGAGACTGTTCGGGAAGTAGCTCCTCAATCCCGACGCGCACCGGTCTAACCTACCAAAATTCTACATCTCTGGATACGCGGGTTCGAGTTACCACAACCTACTAAGTCCAACCAACCGCCCATTCCATTATTGGCACATGGTTGTACACATAAGCTACACAATAAAGAAGCCAATCATTCTCTCTTTATACCTGGGTGCCTTTCCGCAATGAAACCACCAAAAATTATCAATACCATCACACCTAGGAGATTCATTAATTAAGTTGTTTTTAGTTTTCACAAACCAATACTTTTAGAAACAAGTCTCAATGATATAACCCAGCCCTCGTTCAACATAGCATGGCTAAGCACATCTACCAACGGTGGTTCATCTACAAGGAAGGCCCTACCACATAATAGGACATAGCATAGCGATAGTATCATACTACACATGCATCTACAAAATACACGACAATGCATTGAAAATAGTAGGACGATATCATGAACAAAGTAGCATCTACTTGCCTTGGTTGTAGCGGTCGGAAGAACAATCCACACATGAGCAAGCGTTGCACTCGTCACAATCTACACGATACAATTGCATTCATAAACAAACAATTCCACAAGCATATGCAACAAAGATGATGCATGAAGGTATGCAAGGCAAGTGTATTGGTGCTAAAGCTGCACCACATAATCCTAATCAATAACACTACTGATTGCATCCATGGAAAATAGTTTTAGCGCAAGGAAAACTATTATGCGAAAAGTAATGCTCAAAACTAGAGCTAGAACTCGAATAATTCGCTACCGGTAGTATACTATTTGTAAAATCTTGGAAAAATTCTACCGCATAGGCATCGCTGATCAGAAACAGTACCAATTGGAATTACTCAAAAAGGAATTATAAAACTCCCCAAGTAATTAAAACACTACAGAAAGCCACTAGACAGTTTCTGCAGAAGTTTTTACTGTAAGCCTATCTTTTTAATTCACGATGAGATTCCCCTCGTTCCACTGAATCCAGGGACATATCATACGTGATTTTTGGAGCTACGTATCTTTTTCTACGAATTAATTACTCTGAAAAGGCCACTAACTAGATTGATTAAACTATACTAAACCTTGCTGCAAAAGCCTGAACCAAAGGTGCAGAAAGATTCTACACGACTCACTGAATCTACACATATTTTATTTGCAATTTTTGGCCAAACGGTTTAATTTCTACGCAATTTACAAGTTTCTACTGAAATCTGTCAACTAAAACGATTAACGAAAATAACCAGTCAGCTGTGTCTGTTGACTGGTCAACGCATCTGCTGACTGGGCACTGACTGGGCGTCTGACTAGTAAACGCCTGAGTCTGACCGGTCAACGACCGATCTGAACCACTGATCTGAGATCTAACGGTGGCTGCAGGCTTACCGGAAACAAACGGCGAAACGGACTCCGGACGGTGCGGCGATCGGTTCCGGCGACGACGGTTACCTGCGCGGTAGGGGAAACAATCAGCGCGTGGTTCGAGATCGTCAACGTGGCGCGCAAGACGGCGTGTGCGTGCGTGCGTGGGCAAACGCGCGCGTGTGTGTGCGCGCGAAGCCGCGCGGCGGCGCAGCGCGTGCAGCGGCACAGCAGCGGCGCAAGCAGTAGCGGCTAGCGTGCAGCGCAGCAGCTGGCGCGCAGCGCAGCAGCTGGCGCGCAGCGCAGCAGCGGCGAGGCGGTGGCTTGGGCGAGGCGCGCGGGGGCGGGGCGAGCGGTTGGCGCGGCTGGGCGGCGGGGTAGGCGGGGTGCTGCAGAGGCGAGGCGTGGCGCTGGCGGCGGGGGAAGAGAGGAGGCGGCGGCGCAGTACCTGGGCGACGGCGCGGCGTGGAGAACGAGGAGGCGGGCGACGGCGATCGCGGAAGGAGGCGGCGCGGGGCGGGATCGAGGCGGGCACGGGTCCCGAGGCTGCAGGCGCGGTTATCGAGGTGGGAGGCGGCGGCTCGGGCCAGGTGGGGTGCTTTTTGTGGGCCCTCGCGCGGAATCCTAGGCTGATTCGGAGCGGAGTTGGTTACGGACTCGGAAATCGGTCCGGAAATTCGGACTGTTTTCCGTCTTTTTAATAAACGGCCGTAACTTTTCCGTACGAGCTCCGAATCGAGCGATTCTTGCTCCTACGGTTTTGTAAAATCGAGGGGAACAATCTAGGGTCAAGGGTTGGGCGAAATCACTATGATACAAGGGTAGCAACACTAGTTATTCTAAAGCCTCCCGCAGGAGCCTCGTAGCAATATAGAATAGGGTTTCGAAAATAGCATTTCGCCGATTCACTTTGATCAACAGTTTTGTATGGAAAATCATGATGAATGATATGCAGAACCAAATCTCAAATTTGGGATGTGACACAATATATCTTCAAGAATCTGATTAGTCCTTTATGTCTGTCCATCAGTTTGAGGATGAAATGCAGTGCTGAATTCCAACCTCGTTCCCAATGACTCATGTAGCTGCCTCCAAAAATGAGAAGTGAATTGGGTTCCCCTATCAGACACAATACTCTTGGGTACTCCATGTAGACATACAATTCTGCTCATATAGATCTTGGCTAACTTAGCACTTGTGTAAGTTGTCTTCACGGGTATAAAATGAGCCACTTTAGTTAGGCGATCCACTACTACCCAAATAGAATCATATCCTGACCTGGTCCTCGACAATCCGGTGATGAAATCCATGCCAATCTTGTCCCACTTCCAATCGGGAATAGGTAGTGGTTGTAACAATCCTGCTGGTTTCTGATGTTCCGCTTTAACTCTACTACATACATCACACAAAGCAATATGTTCGGCGATGTCTTTCTTGAGATTATTCCACCAAAATCTTTCCTTCATATCCATGTAGATTTTGGTGTTACCCGGATGAATAGAATATGGTGAGTTATGTGCTTCTTGTAAAATCAGTTTCTGAAGCTCCGGATCTTGTGGAACACAGATACGTTTTCCATGCCATAAAGTACCCTGTTCGTCTTCATGGAATCCTTTGGCTTTTCCTTTGCCAATCTTCTCCTTAATATCTTCAATTTCCTTATCTGCCTTTTGGGCTTCTTTGATCTTGTCCAACAAAGTGGGTTGAACATTCAAAGACATGAGATGTCCCTTAGGCACAATCTCTAATCTGAGATCTCTAAATTGGGCACACAGATCATCTGGCAATTATCCCTTAGTAAGGCCATTCACAAAAACCTTACGGCTTAGAGCATGCGCTACAACATTTGCTTTACCGGGGTGGTATTGCAAACTCAAGTCATAGTCCTTGATGAGTTCTATCCATCTTCTTTGTCTCATGTTAATTTCCTTCTGGGTGAAGATATACTTCAAACTCTTGTGATCTGTGAACACTTCACAACGCTTTCCCAAAAGATAATGTATCCATGTTTTGAGTGCATGGAAAACAGAGGCTAACTCTAAATCATGAGTAGGGTAGTTTACTTCATGAGTTTTGAGTTGTCTCGAGGCATAAGCCACAACTTTCCCTTCTTGCATAAGTACTGCACCTAATCCATGATGAGATGCATCACAATATACTTGGAAATCTTTCTCCAAATCTGGCAAACATAAGACTGGTGCTGTCACTAGTCTCTTCTTCAATTCTTGAAAGCTGAGTTCACAACCTTCAGACCAAGCAAATTTCTTGTCTTTCTTTAGCAATTATGTCATAGGTTTATCTATCTTGGAGAAATTCTCAATAAATCTTCTGTAGTATCCTGCCAAGCCAAGGAAACTACGAACCTCCTTCTGACTTAGGAGATTCCCATTCAGTTACAGCTGAAACTTTAGCAGGATCAACTGCTACACCATCTCCTGACACAACGTGTCCAAGAAATCCAACTTCATTTAACCAAAATTCACACTTGCTGAATTTGGCATACAGCTTATGTTCTCTAAGCTTCTCAAGTATCAATCGTAAATGACATTCATGCTCTTCCTTGCTCTTGGAGTAGATTAGAATGTCATCGATGAATACGACGACAAACTTGTCAAGGAACTCCATGAACACTTTGTTCATCATATTCATGAAGTATGCTGGTGCATTGGTCAAACCAAATGGCATCACGGTATACTCATACAACCCATACCTTGTGGTGAAATCTGTCTTAGGTATGTCTTGTTCCCTTATCTTGAGCTGGAAATAACCTGACCGGAGATCAATTTTTGAGAACACACAAGCTCCTTCTAACTGATCAAACAAGTCATTGATTCTAGGCAAAGGGTATTTGTTCTTGATAGTCACCTCATTGAGTGAACGGTAATCTATGCATAACCTTTGACTTCTATCTTTATTTTCCATAAACAAAACTAGTGCTCCCCAAGATGAGGAACTCGGTTGGATAAAACCTTTCTGCAACTGTTCTCCAAGCTGCTTCTTGAGTTCTTTCAACTCATCAACTGACATCTTGTACGGTCTTTTTGCTATTGGTCCAGATCCTGGTAGCAAATCAATAAGAAATTCCACATCTCTATCTGGTGGCATTCCCGGCAATTCTTCCGGAAACACATCTGGATATTCACTCACAATTGGCACACTGTCTATGCTAACCCCCTTAAGATAATTAAGCTTAGTCCCTTTTGATTCAAAGTTAGACTTGAATCTAATCCGTTTCTTTTCCGGGGTTGTGAGTGCAACAGTACGATTGGCACAATCTAGTACTCCTTCATACTTAGTCATCCAATCCATTCCCAAAATTACATCCAGTCCTTGGGAATCTAGGATTATCAGACTCAGTGGAAACTTATGTTTTCCAAACTCTATCACTAGATCCCAGCATCCAAGACTTACTATCATGTCTCCACCTGGAGAACTTACTTTTATTGGACACCCAATGCTTTCAGTTGGAAACCCATTTATATCAACAAATTCTTTTGATATGAATGAATGCGATGCTCCAGTATCAAAAAGAACAAGTGTTGTAATAGAATTGAGTTTGAACTTACCAGCAACAGCATCTGGCTCCTCATAGATTTCCTCCATATTGATGTGGTTCACTTGTCCCTTCTGGAAAGGGTTGGGCTTGTTGGGTCCTTCAACTTTCTTTTCTGGGCATTCATTTGCATAATGCCCCATCTTCTTGCACTTAAAACATTCAACCTGACTAAGATCCTTCTTCATAGGCTGGCTTCCACTGCCACTTCCACTGTGGTGGCTCTTATATACACCCTTGTGATTTTTGTACTTGTCATTGTCATGACTACGGTGACTCTTGTTGTCATGATGACGGTTGTGGTTGTGGTGCTTGTTGAATTTCCCATGCTTGTGGGATCCAGAACTCCCACTGTCATCATAATGGGAATGCTTGCGAGATGATCCCGAGCCGTGCTTGTCAGAGTGCTTTCTCTTCCTACTTTCCACTTGTTTCATTTTGCTCTCCAAAATAGCATCCTTGTCACAAATAGACTGGTATGTGGGAACATAGGCCACAGATAACTGCATGTTCAGTTCATCATTCAACCCTTCAAGGAACTTTTCCTTCCTCTTAGCATCAGTGTCAACTTCATCCGGTGCATAACGCGCCAGATTGTTGAACTCTTCAATATATTCAGCCATGCTGCGGTGACGCTGCTTCAGGTTATGGAACTCTTTCTTCTTCAAACTCATCACTCCGGATGAGATGTGAGCAGTACGGAAACCATCTTCAAAGATAGCCCATGTCAAATCCTCAATAGGAGTGGTGATTTGGAAGTTATACCAACAAGTGGCTGCTGGTACTTCCAACAAGTGAGCTGCAAATCTGACTTTCTCTTCATCAGTACAGCCAACTGTTAACAAGTCCTTGTTCATAGAGCGTAGCCAATCATTGGCCATCATAGGATCAGTAGTTCCTGAGAACTTTGCTGGCCTTAGTCTCAAGAATCTGGTAAGCATGTCAAAACCCGGTGGGTTGTTTTGATTGTTGTTGTTGTTATTGTTGTTGTTGTTGTTGTTGTTGTTCTGGTTCTGGATGAACGTAGTCATCATTTGCATCAGCTGAGTCTGAGCTTTCATCATTTGCTGCATCTCAGGGGTGATGTTGTTGTTGTTGGGGTTGGGATTGGCACGTCGGGGAGGCATCTGTGGTTTGTTCAATAGAGATAAGAATGAGATACCCATAGATACTAACATGCACAATACATCACATAAACATTCACCAAACATGCATCATAATAATAATAGTTCAACAACATAAACGACAAGTTTGTAAAGTAAACACACCAATAGCAAGACATCCACATGTTGGATGGTCATTGCGACTCAATAATCAAAGACATGATAAATAAAGGTAAATGAGTAGTCATCACTACTCCTCGGCATCAACCTCCTCCTCAACAAACGTAAGACCTGCATTCTCCATAGCGGTCTTGTATTCCTCGACATTAGTGGTCAAGGTATTTACCTTGGCTCAGAGAGCCCTCTTCTGTGAACGAAGCCTCTCAATCACAGTCTGCTGATGCTCGAGCTTGAAGTCCTTGGCCTCCAGTTCTGCAGTCATGTCTCGAATCCTCTTGTTCCTATCTTGTAATCGCTTTTCTTGACTCTTGAACTTTCTGTCCCGACTCTCAAACTTGGCCTCCATCTCCTTGACTATTTCATCTTGCTCCGCGAAGAGCTTGTCCTTCTCACGAAGCTGCACCTGGAATTCGTCATTGCTGAGCATGACGTTGGTCCTATCAGTGTCTATGTGCCTAAGAAGAACCTCTAAGTCCTGGAGGTATAGACGAATCGGCTCTGCTGTCTCCCTCGAAGTATCCTCACCATCCTCATCACGTCTACCGAAGGTGTGGAAGTGAGTACCTCTAACTTGTCGAGAGTGTCTCCCTAACAGACGTCCAATCAAGTCCTGCATGACTACCTCTAGGCCTCTCTCCTTGTCATCATGCATGAGCTTGAAGATGATGGCCTCCGTGGTAGGCTCAGTCTGGCGTCCGGGCTGATTAACCTTGAAGCCCCAAAGGTCTTTCCTCTCAAACTTGGTGAGGGGAAGCACCATGATTGTAGGAAGAGGGAGATTGATCAAACCAGTGAGCTCAATAATACGAGGGCCAAAACGAGTTCCCCTGAACTCTTCAGCCGTGCTGATAGTAACATTAGGCATCTATTTAATAAGATAGAAAAAGTTAGAATCAACACAACTTAAGACAAATCACAAGACAAGGCATCACATGCATAACTTTGGAAATCAAAACACACAAGTCATGGCATACATGGATCCATTACAAACAACCAAGGTTCAACTTATTTTAAACAACATTTGGAAAATAAAATGATAAGTGTGGTGGTCCAACTAATGTGGTACATTACAATCCCATCTCACTTGCCAAGTTGGCTAACAGGGCATCCCTAGAGGCAATCTATTTGTCTAGATCACAAGACTCCATTGCTAAGTCTATGATGTCCTTCCTTAGGCTTTGGTTGGTAGCCTCTAACTCTTGGGTATGCTTCTTTTCTTCCCTAAGGTCATTCTGGGTGTGGTATACATGGCTGCATTTGATTCTATCACCAAGTTCTTTGATGGCCCTCCAAGCTGCATCCCTTTCTGAATCAAAGAATGTGGTGTGCATCATTGTGTTGGTGACCATGCAGAATCCTGATTCCTTGTGGTTGTCTTCCTTGTTTTTATACAAGTGAAGTTGCACCCACCAGTACTCAACTCCTTCATCCATCACAGGAAAACCTTTGTACACAGCTGCACCATGTATTACCATGGAAACCATGAGGTCCTTGAGAGCCTTGGGGAACTCTGTCTCACATTCCAAAGTCATAGTCATGAGTGGTCCCTTCTTCACGGCTTCGTTGATGGAGTTCATCTACAAATAGAGATGAGAAATAAGATTAGAAAAGTTTACGAGAAGAAAAGACAAGTGCGGAAGTTGTTGCATTTTTTTTTCCTTAGTGGTTTCCAATCCTAGGGTCATAATCCTACATTCAACATAGTGTTCTAATACCATCTGTAAGATCCCTCCTTTGTAAAGGAAAGGATCCCTGTGATTGCAATGGTAGTCCCTGGATCAATGCTAGCATCCACAGTTTAAGATGAAGTACACAGAAACAAAGGTCATTATTACATATCATTCCAGAGACAAACATAGTCTTTTACAACTCCATGGTCACAGGCCTAATACAAGAGTTCAAATATATAAGAAGATAAATAAGTCTTCATCTTCATGTGCCACAGGCAAGCATGTTGAGTGTACACTCATGACTCCTAGTCATCATCAGCATATCCTGCAACATCACAAGTTACAACCACAGTGGGTCAATACATTGGAATAGTATTGGCAATTGATACCTTAATAGAATATTGGTGGACTAAATACTATATGCATTTTGGCTAAGTGTAGCTTAGGCTTGCTTTGATCAAAATAGGTTTTGCCTATCAGTTGAAAACACTAAGTTTTTCTTTGTCAAAATCTTTCCTAAGGAACCACCAATAGACATTGGGGTCCTTCACCCTTGTTCAACCACATGTTTTACTTAGAAATTGGGATGAGGAGATTCTTGATAGTTTCCATGTCTTGATGCTCAAGTTGTCCAATACCAGGGACATGGCTAAGTACTTAGATTCTTCCATCTGCAGAGGTTGTGCACTTTTCCCACAAGACTTGATTTTCACCAAGACAGGACCTTTCAGAAGCCTTAACTTAGACCAAATGGACGCGCTCCAACCTATCATCCCACTACCACCAACTGTCCAAATGGATAAGTTATTGCAACCTATGTGATCCAGGCAGAGCCCATATTGCCAAGTGGCTGCACTAGAAGCTTCTTAACATTTGGCCTCTCAAATCCCTTTGTTCCTGGGTGGCTTTCCACAAGTGAGATACACAAGGTAAACCATAGAAATGGGCCTTGTGTAACCACTCAACATAAACCATTCCTTCCATTCCACCCAGGTGTTTCATTCACTTAGTTGTTTTATTAAGCAAAACACAAGTCCAAAGACTTAGAAATATTTTATCATAGCATGAATATTTCACCACCCTTGGTTGCTATTAGCTAGGCTAAGCTTGGCATAGATAAGCATCTTAACTTAGAAATTTCTAGCAATTCTACAACTACGAGGATTTCCCAAGCATAGCATATAGATCAAAATATATATATCCATGCAAGACTAGTAAAATATTTCTAATGCATAGTTGAAAAACATAGGAATAAATCATGAAGTACCACTTGCCTTGGTAGTTTGGAGAATAGCTACAATCCTCACAATCATAATCACTATTTACACCAAAATCTACACATAAAATGATAGCACCAAATCACATACAAAATAAATACAAGCAAAAAATATATGGATGCATGCAATATGATATGTGATGATTTTCTATACTCAACAAGACAAGTGCACAGTACTGATTCATAAACAAGTTCAAAACTTGCCAAACAACCTTTATTTGAACATTAAAACATTTCCCAAATAATTTTTATACATAAAATAGGCCTACACATGTTTCTGTAAAATAACCATTTTAACAGAAACAAAACATTAAACACATTGCATATATGGAAAGGGCTTTCTCTCCTGATTCCATTGATATAAAATTCATCAAATTTGGACGTGGGAATCAAAAGTTATGAATTAAACAAAATCAAACATCTAATAGATCTAATTCAAAATTTTAAAACCAAACTCGTGCCACGCGGCGCCTTCTAACTGGCTGATACCGCTTCGCGCTGGATCGCGTCTACGAGCCGTTGGATCTAACTAAAACGCGCGGCTCTGATTAAAACATACCGCTTCGCTTATGATCTATCGTATGCGTTAGATCTAAATCCTACGGTGCTCGATCAAACTGCCAAAGACTGGCGGCGACGGCTGGCGGCGGTGCGCTCTTTCAGTGGTGGAGCCGGCAAACTAGGTCGCCCGGGGAGGTGAGAGGATGCTCACCAGATTCGCCATGACGGGGAGAAGCTCGACGTATGCTCGGTTGGCGAAGGGGCGCTCGGAGTTGTCGCGGATTGCTCGTTGGAGTAGTCCCTGGCGACAGTGGCTTCTGTTCGTCGATGTTGGCGACGCTCTGGGCCGTGCTAAGACGAGAGAAAGGTGCCGTTAGATGCGCAGGATACTGGGGATCTCACGCGTATCAAACAGAAGTAGAGGGGAGGCAGGGACTTACCGGAAAAGGTCGCCGGAGTTCGAGCAGAGGGCGGCGGAGCTCAGTCGTTGATGTTGCCGAGGCTACAGACCATGCGCGAGCAAATGGAAAGCATCAATAGGTGCACACAGAGACGTAGAATAAGCCATCATGAACCATAGGAAGAGGGGAGTGTGGTGCTCACCGGAATTCGTCGGAGCAGCGGGGTTGCGGCGAGGAATTCTCGCAGCTTGGGGGCGCTCTTTGCTTGGGGTTTGGGGGAAAATAGAGAGGGGGCAGAGGGGGTTTAAGTAGCAAGGGCGCGGGCGCAATTTACTCCGGCATTGAACGGGAATTGAAGCCGCAATCAAATAGGAAACACCCGTCGAGATTTTGGGCATGAACTAGTCGCCAGGGGTGGAGACGATGACTGCCATGTGGGCCGCGGCTGTCAGCGAGAGAAAGAAAGGGGGATGGGCCCAGGCGGTCAGTGACTTAGTGGGTATGGCTGCGAGTGAGAGAGAGAGGGGAAAACCCCGGGTGGGCTTAGTGGGCTGGTTTCACTGTTGGGCCAAAAGCCTGGCGCCGGCCTTTTTCCTTTTCTCTATTCTTTTTCTATTTCTATTTTTAATTTTCTGAATCCATTTTCAAACAAATTCAAATGCCATTTGAATTCAAATTTGTTCTGGATTTTTGTAGAGTGTAGCACTCACATTTTTGGGCATATAATCATGTGGTCTCTCTGTATTAGCTTGGTCATTTGGTCAAACAAAAATAAAAAGTGACATAGCACATGATTTGAACAAGTTTTGAAAATGGTTTTAAGTTCATATTTGTTTTGTTAATTTTGGTTTAAGCATTAGCAATCAAACAAAACAATCTGAGAGAAACAAGGTTTGGTTTTGAAACAAATAATCTACATTTGAGAGTGGTATTTCATTAATGCTTGATCACATAAAATAATATCACTTAGTGCTTTGTTTTCTTCAAATGGGTTTGATATTTGATCCCTAAATGATATGCATGCATGAATGATATGCAAACTTTGGTAACATGATTTTTAGGGATGTTACAATCGTCTTGTTAATCAACGAGCTGATTTATAAGAGAGGCATAACTAGGAACTTTCTGTTTGTTTATTAAACACACATGTATTAACATTTCCGTATTAATACAATTATAGCATGCAAAACAAAAATCTATCATGTACTTAGAATATTCATAATAACCACTTTATTATTGCCTCTCAGGGCATATTCCCTTCATGCACACATTCACCGGGCTCGGTACCAAGCGCGAGAAGAAGTTGCAGTCTCCATGAATGCGGTGACTCAAGTCGACATCCCCCGCTTCCTCAACTGGTCCGAGTGGCGCATCACTTGGAGCCGCGAGGACCACGTGCCTCGGATGAAGTACCCTGGGTGAGTCGCTCTGGTGGTCAAGCCCAAAGTGGCTGACTACTGACTCCCCAAGACACTAATGGACAATAGGAGCTCCATCAACATCCTCTACCTGGATATGTTTAGAAGATTGCAGCTTCCGCAGTCGATGATCAAATCGACCCTCACTACCTTCCACGACATCGTCCCTAGACGGAAGGCATACCTGATCGGCAAGGTGACGCTACCAGTCACCTTCGGCACACCCTCCAACTTCTGCACCAAGCATATCGTCTTCGAGCTAGTGAATTCCTATAGCCCCTATCACTACATCCTGGGGCAACAAGCATTCGCCAAATTCATGGCGGCCCCGCATTATGTGTAAAACATGATGAAGCTCCCAGGGCCATGCCACATCATCACCATCCACGGCGACCCCGACATGTCCATACAATGCGAGGAAAAATGCGCAAAACTCATGGATGCCATCATCGTCGCAGAAACCAACCACGCCGACGAACTGGCCAAATATGCGAGTGGTGTTGACAAGGACGACCCCATGATCCTGAAGAAGCCCAATGCAGAAAACGCTGGGTCAACAGCGTTTGAGGCTTCCACGCACACACGCACTATCGAGTTGGTCCCGGACGACTCCAGCCAGACGGTCATGATACGTCGGAAGCATATCTATAATTTTTTATGTTCCATGCTTGTTTAGTATCTACTTTGCTTTGCTTTGTCGACACTTTGAGGTGTTTTTATATGTTTTTTGGTACTAACCTATTAACATGATGCCACAGTGCCAGTTGCTTGTTTCCTTCTGTTTTTCGTTCCAGAAAGGCAGAAAATCAATATTCTCGGAATTGCAGGACAAAAGCCAAAAGTCAATATTTTCCTGTGGGGAACACGAAGCCGGAGTACGAGACGGAGGAGACCCACCAGGTGGCCACACCCCCTGGCTGCACAGGTGGGCCCACCCCACGCCTAGGGGGGTGCAGCCGCCCTGGTGGCCCAGCAGCCTCGCCTCTTCACCTATAAGAAACCCCCTATGCCTAAACCCTAAGTACCCGATCAAAATTCCACAAAACCGTATGTAGCCGCTGCCACCATCGTCCCTAGATCAGGGGGATCTGAAGCTCTTCCCGGCACCCTGTCGGACGGGAGATCATCCCGGAGGACTTCTTCTTCATCATGCCAGCCTTCGGTATGAAGCGTTAGTAGTTTCACCTTGGAATACGGGTCCATGTAGTAGCTAGATTTTTGTAGCTCCTCCTTGTGCTTTCATGTCTAGATCTTGTGAGCTCCGTTCATGATCAAGATATCATATATTTGTAATCATGCATGTTGTGTTTGTGGGGATCCGATGGATATTGAGATTACTATGTTAGATTGATTAATGATTTTGTTTGATTGATTCTATCATGTCTATGTTGTTTGTGATCTTGCATGCTCTCCGTTGTTAGTAGCTATCTTGGCCAAGTAGTTGCTAGTGACACCAAGAGGGGGTATTTATGCTCGATAGTGGGTTCATGCCTCTACTTAATCAGGGGAAGTGACTGAAATCTCTACGGTTGTAGATGTGATTTTGCCACTAGGGAGAAAACAACGGTCTCTTGTTCATGGAACAAGTGGATTGTTTACCTTACACACTTTGCTTAAAGCAGTTGTCTATTGCTTGCAACTTAATACTGGAGGGAGTTCGGATGAGAACCTAAAGGTGTACTTCTAGTCATAGTTGCAGTTGGATGGCGGTCTATGTATATTATTGTATTGCCCAATCGAATCTCATAGGATCTTTTTGTCTAGTATTGCATTGTAATGCCTTTCTCTGTCCTGTTAATTGCCCTGCTATAATTTTTTTACCCAGTATGGCATGTTTGTTTATCTAAGAAGAACACCTGTAGTGAACTATGGACCCCGGTCCAATCTTTACCATTGATACATCTTCCACTGTTACTGTTTACTTACTACAAACCACTATCACCTTCCTTAACATATAGTTAATCCTTTATTACAGCAACCGGTGAGATTGACAACCTCACTGTTCGTTGGGCAAAGTCTTGAGTTTGTGTTGTGTAGGTCTCCAAGTTGCTTGCAACACCTTTGAGACGTTTCCTTCCTCCTACTAGTTCGATAACCTCGGTTTCTTACTGAGGGAAGATTTACGGCTTATTGGGAATATGCCCTAGAGGCAATCATGTATGATGAGATTTCCCATTGTATTCATAAAGATATTAAGTAGTCCTTGTATAAACATCTGATGTATATCATTGAATATGTGATTTGGTTGTGGAACTATGCATTCATGTTGTTTGTACTAAATATCCTTGGTCATCGAAGTTGTGCTAGACACACAACTTAGACCAATGTGAAAGTTGGCTTGATGACTCGGTTCCACTTGTCATGAGCATGGAGATGCTATTCCAACTTACACAGATTCGGCTAAAGAGTTTAGCGAGTCGGATTGACCCATATTGAGGTACAACGAACAAGTTGTCATTTGTATATCTCAATCAATGTAATCCTTAGACCTGAGGTTGTTGCATAGTCCGAGTTGAGGATCACCGACTTAAGTTCTGTCAAACACTGATCCGTAACTGGGCAGTTATAAAGGCAGGGTTCGGGTCGACTGAGAATCAAGCTGCGTGATGTGAATAACCAAGATGGGATTTTGCCCCTCCACTCGGAGAGATATTCTCTGGGCCCTCTCGTGAGATATGATTCGGAAAGCATGGCCATGCACGACCCGGTTAAGTGTTAACCAAGGCGATCGACTAAGAGTTAGTCGGGTGAATCACTTATCTCGGATCAAGAAGAGAGTCGGACTATTTAAGGGATGACATATATTCGCCTATAGTCTAACAAGGTATATCGTGACGCAAAAGGGAATCGGACGTAAGTCGCATTGGAAAGGCAAGTCATCATGACTCTTTGGTACTCGGGAGTCGGCACGTTCTGCTAGGAGCCGCTACCGACTGATCGATTGAGAGTCGGACTCCAATCATGTCCAAGTAGCCATGAGCCTGCGGGGTCACACATTTAAGAGCGGGAGCATGTTAGGATTGGATCTGAACCTGTAATCTGGTTGGGTTGGACCTAAACCAGATTAGGACTGAGTTAGTGAGTTGGACTCACGGTGACTAGTGTTATATGTGCTTTAGTGAATGGGTCGCGTGAGCAGAGCCCACGTTCACTCCCTATATATTGTGGAGCACCGTAACCCAGAAAGGTTAATCGTTGTTCGGTTAGGTCATTCCATGTATTGGAAACCCAGCTCCACAGTAGTCCTACCGTCGAGACGAACCTAGCAGTTCGCCGCCGGTGCTCCTCCTTGTACGTGTGGATACCAGCAGAGGTGCTGTGCGATCCGCACCAGGACGATCAGATCGTGAGGACTGTACTGGATCAACTGACGCGCTTCATCAGTAATCCGCAACTGCGCGTCTAGTGGTAAACCTCGTGGCCTTCTACCTTAGCTAGATCTTGGGATCACCACGTTAGAAGGGGAAATTTTTTTTTTATCTCTGCGTGGCCCAACAGTGGTATCAGAGCGATAGCTTCTGGTTTTAGGCTCGAGATCTCGCATATGTCATATGCAGTAGGATGTAGATGAGATCTATATGCTATTTGGTGGTCGATCTATGAGATAGATCGGTTTTGTACGAAGTTGATTGGATCAACTGTACTCGGGGAATGGTAGATCTGATTTCCGTGATCATACTGCTGAGGTCGTGGAACGACATACCCCTACCGGTCGGCTTCCGCCATGGGGGTAGACTGTGACACGTAAATCCAGAAGCGGTGATCGAAGATCAAAGAGTTTGATCGAATCGGAACGATGGTCGGAATCCATATTCGGATCGTAGATGAGATCTACGTTTTCGAAAAAATCGGGACCGCCGGCTTCGCCCTGTCGTAGCGCCTTAGATGTCGTTGCGAGTTTCACAACGCCGGTAGATATTGCATCTATGCATAACTTGTTTTTGCAGGAAGTTGTGAATGGTATGGTTCATGTGCATGTGATGTATGTGTGTAATCCATACGTGATCTACGAATCACGGTTTTTTGTCAGCCGGCTGGAGCCTAGGTGCTGTCATTTTATTGTATAACGACCTGCGTGTCGGATTCTCTATGTAATTTACTTTACTAAGCTAGTGTAGCTGTTTGGAGAACCCGGAAGGCATGCAACGCGTTGTACATGTCGGCGACATGGAGTAAGACGGCAAGTGACAAGAGTTGGCACGATTCGGATTACATGCTTTGTGGAGATGGAGATCGCCATGAAGAGAGCCATACCATTTCACATTATAAATGCTTTATTTTGTGTTATTGTTATGTCTCAGTTTTACCTCTATTAGATAGTCGGTAAAATTTAATCCCTCAAAGAAGGTCTAGTCGGTTTTCCTGCCAGTGTTTGCACCATCACAAGTCGGACATTTTTGGTAGTGGGCTCATAAAATTGAGGTGCTGCCAATTCTTTCCGACTAGGTGGGTTCGAGTCGGACTCTTACTGCAGAAACACTCGGTAAGCTAGACGGGTCTATCACAACGGTTGTGGGACTCGGGGAAAGGTCGGATGGGAGCCGGGGCATGTGACGCCACCCGTCCAACAGTAGTCGCATGAGATGCGATTGACAAGGAGTTGTCTACCTAGATCACTTGGCGGCTAGCGGTGATGCAAAAGCTCACTAGCCGACTTGCTTATTTAGGATCCTGAATCACTAAGCAACCATCGGAGGGGTGTTGGTTCTAGTGGGAGCATAAAATATTAAAATGTTTAATATGCTTGCTCTTTTATGAATACATGTCTTAAGTGTTTTGCATATTTTATGTTGTAGATCATGGCACCAAGTAGCAGTCACTCTCAGATATCCGGTTTTGCGTTGAGAACCATTCTTGAGAAAGATAAACTGAACGACACTAATTTTACCAACTGGTATCGAAATCTGAGAATTTTTCTCAAACAAGAAAAGAAGGACCATGTCCTAGACAACCCACTTCCAGATGAGCCGAATGAGAATGCGACTGTCGCTGCCACTAGTGCCTACCGTCGGGCTAAGGATGAGTCCACGGATATTAGTTGTCTTATGCTTGCTCACATGGAACCGGACTTGCAAAAGCAGTTCGAGCATGTTGAGGCCTACGATATGATCGAAAGCCTCAAAAGTAAGTTCCAGGCTCAGGCGAAGACTGAGAGGTATCAAGTCTCTCAGGCTTTGCTGAGTTGCAAGCTTAAGGATGGTGATCCACTGAGTCCGCATGTGATCAAAATGGTTGGTTATGTGCAGTCTCTAGAGAGGCTTGGCTACCCCATTAGCGAAGAGTTCGCTACGGATACAATTCTGAACTCTCTTCCTAGTGCATATGGGAAGTTAATTTCGAACTACCACATGCATGGTATGGATAAGAAGCTCACTCAATTACATGGGATGCTCAAGCAGGCAGAGGCGGATCTCAATAAGGGCGCCAGTCAAGTGTTGATTGTGCAGAATAAGGCTAAGTTCAAGAAGAGTTCTTGGACTAAGAAGAAGGCTAAGTCAGGAGGAAAGCAGGCTCAGGACCCGGTCCCAAGCGCTTCCTCAGGGACTAAACCATCTCCTTCAGCCGGAACCACTTGCTTCTACTGCAAGGCGGATGGCCACTGGAAGAGGAACTGTAGCAAGTACTTGGCCAACAAAGCCAAGAGTGGAGGTATGACTTACGACTCAGGTACACTTGTTTGCAATGTTATAGACATATATCTTGCTGATGCACCTAATAGTTCTTGGGTATATGATACCGGATCAGTTATTCACATCTGCAACTCGTTGCAGGGACTGGTAAGAACTAGGAGCGTAGCAAGAGGCGAGGTTGATATTCGAGTCGGCAACAAAGCAAGAGTTGCTGCGTTAGAAGTCGGCACGATGCAACTCCATTTACCTTCCGGATTCATTATGGAACTAAATAATTGTTATTATGTTCTAGTGCTCAGTCGAAACATTATTTCTGCTTCATGTTTGATGAGGCAAGGCTATGAGTCGAATATCAAGAATAATGGTTGTTCTTTGTATTTGAATGATATGTTTCACGGCTTTGCACCCGTCTAGGACAGGTTATTTATTTTGAATCTTGATGGTGAGTCGGTTTATAACATAAATGTTAAAAGGTTGAAACCAAATGATCTGAATATGACTTACTTTTGGCACTGTCGGCTTGGTCATATAAGTTGGAAACGCATGAAGAAGCTCCATCATGATGGACTCCTAACTTCGTTAGACTTGGAGTCGTTCGAGACATGCGAATCTTGCCTACTTGGCAAAATGACCAAGACACCTTTTGCAAAGAGTTGTGAAAGGGCGTCCGACTTGTTGGGACTAGTACATAGTGATGTATGTGGACCAATGAGCACGACAGCCAGGGGTCGTTATGAGTAATTCATTACCTTCACTGATGATTTGAGTAGGTATGGATATATCTACTTGATGAAACATAAGTCGGAAGCCTTTGAAAATTTCAAAGAATTCCAGAATGAAGCACAGAATCAACTCGGCAAGAAAATAAAGTTTCTTTGGTCGGACCGAGGAGGCGAGTACATGAGCCATGAGTTTGATGACCATCTGAAAAGTTGTGGAATAGTTCCTCAACTTACTCCGCCAGGAACGCCACAAAGGAATGGTGTTTCGGAAAGGCGGAATCGAACCTTGTTGGACATGGTACGATCAATGATGAGTCGGACAGATCTGCCTTTATCATCTTGGGGTTATTGTCTAGAAACAGCGGCGTTCACACTAAACAGAGTACCTTCAAAATCGGTAGAGAAGACACCGCATGAGATGTGGACAGGCAAAAAGCCGAGTTTGTCTTTTCTTAAGATTTGGGGTTGTGAAGCATTTGTCAAGCGAATTCAGTCGGACAAGCTTAAAGCCAAGTCGAATAAGTGTATTTTCGTGGGGTATCCGAGGGAAACCTTGGGTTACTACTTCTACAACCGAGAAGAGGGCAAAGTGTTTGTCGCTCGGAACAGTGTCTTCCTTGACAAAGAGTTTCTCAGTCGGGGAGTAAGTGGGAGCACGGTGCAACTCAAATAAATTCAAGAGGAGCCGGCTAGTAGCGAGTCGGCAAAAACCTTGGAGGTTGAGCCGGTCGTGGTAGCTGAGCCGGCAGCAGCACCTGTACTACGAAGATTGGCAAGATTACGAAGTGTTCGTGATGTGTTACTGTTAGACAGTGATGAGCCTGCAAATTATTCGAAAGCGATGGTGGGATCTGATTCCGAGTCATGGCTTAGATCCATGAGATCCTAGTTAAAGTCCATGGATGAAAATCAAGTTTGGAACTTGGTTGATCTGCCAGATGGTGCAAGACCCGTCGAGTGCAAATGGGTCTTTAAGAAGAAAACTGATATGGATGGAAATGTTTCCGTCTATAAAGCACGCCTTGTCGCGTAGGGGTTCCGACAAATTCAAGGAGTTGATTATGACGAGACTTTCTCGCCCGTAGCGATGCTTAAATCAGTTCGGATCATGTTAGCTATAGCGGCCTATTTCCACTATGAGATATGGCAGATGGATGTCAAAACAGCTTTCCTTAACGGAAATTTAACCGAGGACGTGTATATGATACCGCCCGAGGGTTTGGTCGATCCGGCTAATGCTGACAAAGTATGTAAACTTGAGAAATCCATTTATGGGTTGAAGCAAGCATCTCGGAGTTGGAATATTCGCTTTGATGAGGTAGTCAAATCGTTTGGCTTCATCAAGAGTGATCATGATTCTTGTTTGTACAAGAAGTTTAGTGGGAACAAATTAAATTTTCTAATCTTATATGTGGATGACATATTACTGATTGGAAATGATGTCCAGATGTTGCAAGAGACCAAGGAATCGTTGGAAAGGAGTTTCTCAATGAAAGACTTGGGTGAGGCAACATACATCCTCGGAATCCGGATCTATAGAGATAGATCAAGGAGGCTCATTGGATTGAGTCAGAGTACTTATTTGGACAAAGTGTTGAAGAAGTTCAACACGGAATCGTCTAAGAAGGGGTTCTTACCGATGTCCCATGGTGTAAAACTTAGCAAGACTCAGTGTCCTTCGACAACTGATGAGCGAAGTCGGATGAGTGCGATTCCATATGCTTCTGCAGTCGGATCCATCATGTACGCCATGATTTGTACTAGGTCGGATGTTTCCTATGATCTAAGTGTCGTGAGCAGATACCAGGCTGATCCTGGAGAGATCCACTGGACAGCGGCTAAAAATATCCTAAAGTACTTGAGAAGGACTAAGGATATGTTCTTAGTTTATGGTGGTGAAGATGAACTCGGTGTAAAGGGTTACACGAATGCGAGTTATCTTACCGACTCTGATGATTCTCGTTCGCAATCCGGATACGTGTTTATTATAAACGGAGGTGTTGTGATCTGGAAGAGTTCCAAGCAAGAGACTGTGTTTGCGTCTACAACAGAGGCTGAGTATATTGCTGCCTCGGAGGCAGCAAAGGAAGCTGTTTGGATGAGGAATTTCCTCATGGATCTTGTTGTGGTTCAGGGCTCGTCCAATCTGTTAGACGTGTATTGTGACAACAATGGTGCTATTGCACAAGCCAAGGAACCTCGACAGCACCAGAAGAACAAGCACATACTCATACGGTACCACCTGATTCGCCAGTTCGTGGATCAGGGTGATATCAAGTTATGCAAGGTACACACGGATGCAAATATTGCGGATCCGTTGACAAAGCCATTACCACAGCCGAAGCATGAGGCGCACCTGAGAGCCATGGGCATTAGATGCTTAGACATGTGATGTAGAAAGATTGAATCTAGTGCAAGTGGGAGACTGTTGGGAATATGCCCTAGAGGAAATCATGTATGATGAGATTTCCCATTGTATTCATAAAGATATTAAGTAATCCTTGTATAAACATCTGATGTATATCATTGAATATGTGATTCAGTTGTGGAACTATGCATTCATGTTGTTTGTACTAAATATCCTTGGTCATCGAAGTTGTGCTGGACACACAACTTAAACCAATGTGAAAGTTGGCTTGATGACTCAGTTCCACTTGTCATGAGCATGGAGATGCTATTCCAACTTACACAGATTCGGCTAAAGAGTTTAGCGAGTCGGATTGACCCATATTGAGGTACAACGAACAAGTTGTCATTTGTATATCTCAATCAATGTAATCCTTAGACCTGAGGTTGTTGCATAGTCCGAGTTGAGGATCACCGACTTAGGTTCTATCAAACACTGATCCGTAACTGGGCAATTATAAAGGCAGGGTTCGGGTCGACTGAGAATCAAGCTGCGTGATGTGAATAACCAAGATGGGGCTCCACTCGGAGAGATATTCTCTAGGCCCTCTCGTG
The DNA here is from genome assembly GCA_916181665.1 of Avena sativa. NCBI lineage: Eukaryota > Viridiplantae > Streptophyta > Magnoliopsida > Poales > Poaceae > Avena > Avena sativa. The sequence continues at coordinate 188,747,255 of OV702284.1, read as the reverse complement.
AGATATGATTCGGAAAGCATGGCCATGCACGACTCAGTTAAGTGTTAACCGAGGCGATCGACTAAGAGTTAGTCGGGTGAATCACTTATCTCGGATCGAGAAGAGAGTCGGACTATTTAAGGGATGACATATATTCGCCTATAGTCTAACAAGGATATCATAAGGCAAAAGGGACTCGGACGTAAGTCGCATTGGAAAGGCAAGTCGTCATGACTCTTTGGTAATTGGGAGTCGGCACGTTCTGCTAGGAGCCGCTATCGACTGATCGATTGAGAGTCGGACTCCAATCGTGTCCAAGTAGCCATGAGCCTGCGGGGTCACACACTTAAGAGCGGGAGCATGTTCGGATTGGATCTGAACCTGTAATCTGGTTGGGTTGGACCTAAACCGGATTAGGACTAAGTTAGTGAGTTGGACTCACGGTGACTAGTGTTATATGGGCTTTAGTGAATGGGTCACGCGAGCAGAGCCCACGTTCACTCCCTATATATAGTGGAGCACCATAACCCAGAAAGGTTAATCGTTGTTCGGTTAGGTCATTCCATGTGTTGGAAACCCTAGCTCCACAGCAGTCCTACCGTCGATACGAACCTAGCAGTTCGCCGCCGGTTCTCCTCCTTGTACGTGTTGATACCAGCAGAGGTGATGTGCGATCAGCACCACGACGATCGGATCGTGAGGACTGCACTGCATCAACTGGCGCGCTTCATCAGTAATCCGCAACTGCGCGTCTAGTGGTAAACCCCGTGGCCTTCTACCTCAGCTAGATCTTGGGATCACCATGTTATAAGGGGAAATTTTTGTTTTATCTCTCTGTGGCCCAAAACGGCTGTGCTGCATCACACCTTGCTCTTGGGGTTTCTCGACGAAGCGCTCTCAGACGCCATCAAAAAGTTTTCTGGTGCCGTTGCCAGGAAGGCTAAGGACATCTTCACAAGGGGAGTCCTCCTCAACCTTTCTCTTTACTTTGTGTTTAGATTTCTTAGTTTCCTTTGCTTGGTTTCCTTTGCCTATTTTTATCAAAAACTCCAAAAAAAATAGTTTAGTTTGGTTTGCTTTCTCCTATCAAAAACACAAAAAAATTAGTTCCTGCTCTAGATGGTGCTGCTCTTTTCGGCTTGCTCCACTTTTGCCAAAATGAACTCTACTGAGAACACCAAGTTGTGTGACTTCACTAGCACAAACAACAATGATTTCCTTAGCACTCCCATTGCTCCACCTGCTCCTGATGCTACCTTTTATAAAATTAAGCCTGCTTTGTTGAATCTTGTGATGAGAGATCAATTTTCTGGTGCTAGTTCTGATGATGCTGCTTCCCATCTCAATATATTTGTTGAACTTTGTGAGATGCAAAAGTATAAGGATGTATATGGAGATATTATTAATCTCAAGCTGTTTCCTCTCTCCTTGAGAGGAAAAGCTAAAGAATGGTTGCTATCCTTGCCTAGAAATAGTATTGATTCTTGGATTAAGTGCAAGGATGCTTTTATTGGAACGTACAACCCTCCTGCTAAGATTATATCTATGAGAAGTGATATTATGAAATTTAAACAACTTGATAATGAATATGTTTATCAATCCTAGGAAATAATGAAATCTTTGGTTAAGAATTGTCCCACTCGTGGACTTACTTCTTGGATGATTATCCAGACTTTTTATGCAGGTTTGAACTTCTCTTCAAGAAACCTGTTGGATTCACTTGCTGGAGGTACCTTTATGACCATCACTTTGGGTGCTACAACAAAACTCAAAATATGATGGTTAATTACTCTGAATGGCACACTGAGAGAGATCCACATGGTAAGAAGGTAAATTCTATTGAAGAAACCTCTTCTTTGAGTGATAAGATTGATGTTATTATGGCCATGCTTGTTAACGGAAAATCTCCTTTAGATCCAAATAATGTTCCCTTAGCCTCTTTGGTTGCTCAAGAAGAGCAATTTGATGTCAACTTCATTAGAAACAACAATTTCAACAACAATGCCTATATGAATAATTTTGGTGGTAACAACAATTATAGGCCTTATCCTCCTAATAATGGAAATACCTATGGAAACTCCTACAACAATGCTAGAAGTGCCCCCTCTGAACTTGATGTCATGCTCAAAGAATTTATTAGTAAACAAACCATTTTCAACAAGACTATGGAGGAAAAGCTTTTAAATGTTGAGAAAAATATTTCCTCTTTGTCTGAAGCACAGTCCTCCTTGATTAATAAAATGGCTACTAAACCGGAAACCACGGAAAGTACCTTTGCTGCTACCCATGCCATACAAGTTACTATTGATGAAAATGTTAGACTGTTAGCCCAACTTCATGCTAAGTCGTAAAGGGAAGCTGAAATGCTAGAAACAATAGTGTGTGCACCATCACTAGAATGGATACCACTAAACCACAAGAAGTCCCTATTCCTCCTCCTACAATGACTAAGCCTAATGAGTCTACTACTAGTGATGCTAAGTTTGATTTTGATCTTGATGGTTGCAATATTTCTAAAGTGATTTTGTTCCTGCAAAGACTTGCTAGAAGTCCTTATGCTAGTGATATGCATGTTGCTTTCACCAAACACATTACAGATGCTCTTGTTAAGATTAAGGAAGAGAAGTTAAAACACAAAGATTCTATTCCTAGGTAAGTAGAAGATAGTTGGGAACCCATTATTAATATGCAAGTGAATGACTTTGATCACAAAGCTTCATGTGATCTTCGTTCCAGTGTCTCTGTTATGCCTAGGAAGATTTATGAAATGCTTGATTTACCACCTTTGGAAGATTGTTATTCGGATGTCCCACTCAATGATAATGCTAAGAAGAAACTCATGGGGAGTATTAATGATGTTCTCATTATTGTTAACAATGCTTATGTCCCTGTTGATTTCTATGTTTTGGATGTTGAATACAATGCTTCTTGTCCTATTACTTTGGGAAGACCTTTTCTTAGAACTATTGGTGCCATCATTGATATGAAAGAAGGCAGCATTAAATATCAATTTCCATTCAAGAAAGGTATTTTACACTTCCCTATGAGGAGAGAGAAGTATCTTTTTGCTCCTTCTTTGAAAGCAAGGTTTGATGTTAATGCTTCTTCATTTGAAAATACTTGATTTCTTGCTTCTTGTGCCTAACTTAAAGGCGTTAAAGAAAAGTACTTGTTGGGAAATAACCCAAGAGTTTCCTTGAGTCTTGGAAGTTATTACTTATGTAATGAACTCTCCTTATCCTTTTTGTTTGCTTTTTGTGCCAAGAATGACATCTAATGAGAGGAAAGTAAGATTTGGGGAGTTGCTGTCCCGAAACAGATTTATGTCCTCCACCATAAAAATTCATGAGGAGTCTCTGTAAGTCATATTGAGCTTAAAATTTAGGAATAAATCCCCCAGTATGTTAGCTAACTTTCTTTAGCTCAACACATTTTTATTTGAGAAACATAAGGTCTTCGAAAAAATCGGTTTCTACTTGCTGATCTGTTTTGACAGTTTTCTGCCATTATTTGCATTGCTTCTTATTGATTCCTTTTTGGGTTCTTTTTGGGAAATTAAGCTTTTTGAAGGAGTTGCTACAGTAGATTTTGTTTTTAGTGAAAGTTTTGCTGTTATAAAGCTAAACCCAAGGGTCTATTATCTTTTGAATATACTAATGTTGCTAATGAAGATTGTGTGATGTTTTGTATGAAGGAAAAATTTCAGGTGTGGAGAAAGAATGATGTAATGAGATGAAGAATGGACAAAAGATCAAGCTTGGAGATGCCACCCCGTGTCACCCCAAGAAATATTCAAGAGGTACAAGCGTCAAAGCTTGGGGATGCCCAAGGCATCCCCTTCTTCATCAATAAAAAGCTTAAGTCTTTCTAGACACTTTGTTTTTATTGTTTCATGCACTGTTGTTTTGTTCTTGGAGCGTCTTAATTTTCGTTTGGTTAGCTTAGTTTGTTTAGTTTGCTTGAATAAAGTAATTTGGACCCCCGTTCTCGTTGTGCTGTTTCAAATAAGTCGATTAGTGTTGGAAAGGAGTAGAAAGTTCTTGCTTGATAGTGCAAGAGGAGCTTGCATTGACTGTGACATAGACTTTAGCATGTCATGCTAGGTGTTGTTTTGACCTTATTCTTACTAATTATTGATGTAGCAGGACTTGTTCCAAACAATTTGGATTGCTTAGTGTTCCTTGAAGAAATCATGTGTTGTTTTAGCATACAAAATCATAGTATTGTGGTATTCTCCTTTGATGCTTTGTTTGGGTTGACATGGCACATGCTCACACCATGTTATGACTATGAACAAGTCACTAAACCTCTATGATCATTTATTTCTTGACTTGTAGTACCACTCTATGCTTTGATTAGTAATGTTTTGTCGCTCTACATGATTATTGCCATTATTGCTCTCTTAGTTGGTTGCTCCCAGTCTTTTGCTTGCCTCCACTTGTATGAGTAAGCTCTACTCATGCTTCCAACTCCCAAGAAACCAAGTTATTCCAAAGTGTCCACTATAAATTCCTATGCATGGTGTGTTACACCATTCCAAGTATATTCTTGTTTTCATCTATCTTCCAATTACAAAAGTATTTTTTTATGTGAAAACTTAGTGATTAAAGCTCTCACAAACTTGATGGCACACTTTATATTCCTTGCCCCTAGTAAACTTGAACCATTGTGTCATCTATGTTGCATATGCTTGCACTTATACGTTTGAATTAGAAGAACCATGTTCTCATGGGGAACGTTTTCAACATTGCACTTGTACTTTGTACACAGTTGATATCATGCTCTTTTGTCTCTGGATGTCGCCGGTGTTAAATAAAAAGGGAGCTTGTAAGTCCATGGAGTTATCTATTTTTTGTTAGAGAAACGCCTGGGCCGCTAGCCTAAGCCATGCCTAATCATGGTGGAAACTTGCAGAATCACCATAATGAGCATTCTGTGAAGCATCCTCAATAAAAACCTATGCAAATAGAAAATAAAAAGATCGCTGAGATGCTCACTGTCTGCTTGCCTTGTCATTTTTGTTATGGGATAGCTCCTGTACCATGTGCAAGGGGTACCCCATTGGCGGTTCTCTATGATACACATGTACTTACTATGACAAGAACTTACAGGTGACCAAAGTTGAGTAGCATGAGGTGCAGCCGTCGTATTTAAGGGACATGAGATTGCCAACTTATACTTTGTCAAGCATATACTCCATAGTTTGTTCACTTCAAGATGCTTATGATAGGGGCAATAAGAGATGAAAGCTAACAAGTACCATAATTTTTGGAAGATCTTTTTGAAACTTGAAATCCCTGCTTCCCTTTATGAAGGGCCTTTATTCCACGATTTTATTGATTCTCCACCTTCTACCTTTAGGCACCAGTTAAGAGAGAATAGTTTCCATTCTTAGTTTTATGTGAAGTGTCCCAAAACTTATTGATTGATGCATATTGTTGATATTGCTTGTTCTTGTGCTATTTGTATCTAGTCACTCTTATGAACTTTGAAGGTGCCCTATGCATCTATTTGCTACTCTATGAGGGACAAGCTGAACGCCACTATGCCATGTTTCCTGTATGTGAAACAAACAAACGTTTTTCAATGCATGATATTCATGATATTTGTTTGTTGCCTTTCATGTTGCATGCATAGTTACTTTGTCTTATTGTTAGAACTCCATATTTCATGCACATGTTTAGAGTTCTTTGATCCCATCTTTCAATGCTTGCAAATGTTTTGATCTTGGTTTTGATGGTGCATGTCACATCAAAAATTATTATTTTATCACTTACCTACTGGAGGACGAGGAGGAGTTAAGCTTGGGGATGCTTGATATGTCGGAAATGTATCTATAATTTTTGATGTTCCATGCTTATTTAGTATCTAGTTTGCTTTATTTTCTCCACACTTTGAGGTGTTTTTATATGTTTTCTGGTACTAACCTATTAACAAGATGCCACAGTGCCAGTTGCCAGTTTTCTTCTGTTTTTGGTTCCAGAAAGGCAAAAAATCAATATTCTCTGAATTGGACGGGACAAAAGCCAAAGTCAATATTTTTCCCTGGGGAACACGAAGCCGGAGTACGAGACGGAGGAGACCCACCAGCGGGCCACACCCCCTGTCCGTGCGGGTGGGCCCACCCCGCGCCTGGGGTGGGGGGTCAGCCGCCCTGGTGACCTCCAGCCTCACCTCTTCGCCTATAAGAAGCCCCCGACGCCTAAACCCTAAGTACCCGATCAAAATTCCATGAAACTGTCTGTAGCCGCCACCACCATCATCCCTAGATCGGGGGGATCTAAAGCTCTTCCCGGCACCCTGCTAGAGGGGAGATAATCCCGGAGGCCTTCTTCTTCATCATGCCAGGCTTTGGTATGAAGCGTGAGTAGTTCCACCTTGGACTAAGGGTCCATGTAGTAGCTATATGGTTGTATCTCCTCCTTGTGCTTTCAAGTCTAGATCTTGTGAGCTCCGTTCATGATCAAGATCTCATCTATTTGTAATCATGCATGTTGTGTTTGTAGGGATTCGATGGATATTGAGATTACTATATCAGATTGATTAATGGTTTTGTCTTATTGATTCTACCATGTCTGTGTTGTTTGTGATCTTGCATGCTCTTCGTTGTTAGTAGATATATTGCCCAAGTAGTTGCTAGTGACTCCAAGAGGGGGTATTTATGCTCGATAGTGGGTTCATGCGTCTACTTAATCAAGGGAAGTGACAGAAATCTCTACGGTTGTAGATGTGCTATTGCCACTAGGGAGAAAACTACGGTCTCTTGTTCATGGAACAAGTGGATTGTTTACCTTACACACTTTGCTTAAAACAGTTGTCCGTTTCTTGCAACTTAATACTGGAGGGGGTTCAGATGATAATCTAAAGGTGGACTTCTAGTCATAGATGCAGTTGGATGGCGGTCTATGTATATTCTTGTATTTCCCAATTGAATATCATAGGATCTTTTTGTCTAGTATTGCATTGTTATGCCTTGCTCAGTCCTGTCAATTGCCCTGCTATAATTTCTTTACCCAGTAGGCCATGTTTGTTTATCTAAGGAGAGCACCTCTAGTGAACTATGGACCCCGGTCCAATCTTTACCATTGATACATCTTCCACTGTTATTTTTTACTTTCTGCAAACCACTATGACCTTCCACACCATACAGTTAATCCTTTGTTACATCAACCGCTGAGATTGACAACCTCACTGTTCGTTGGGGCAAAGTCTTGAGTTTGTGTTGTGCAGGTCTCCAAGTTGCTTGCAACACCTTTGAGACGTTTCGTTCCTCCTACTGGTTCGATTACCTCGGTTTCTTACTGATGGAAGACTTGTTGCTGTGCTGCATCACACCTTTCTTTGGGGTTTCCCGACGAAGCGCTCTCAGGCGCCATCAGGTCACCATCGGAAAAAACATGAGCCCCGCATAGGAAAGCGCGCTCATCAAGTTTCTCTGTGAGAATCGCGACATCTTCACATGGAAACCATGTGAAATGCCAGGTGTCCTAAGGGAACTCGCTGAGCACAAGCTTAATGCCGACCCCAAAGCGTGACCCTGTAAAACAGTCACTGCGGCCCTTCAATGAAGAGCGTTGCCGATCAATCGTCAAAGAAGTGCAGCGTCTACTCGCTACAGGCTTCATCCGGCCCATCAAGTACTCCAAGTGGCTAGCAAATCCAATCCTGGTTATGAAAAAGAACAAGACCTACAGAATGTGCATCGACTACACCGACCTCAACAGTGCATGCCTAAAGAAGGACTTGTCCTACTGCGCATCGACCAGATCATCGACTCGACCACGGGATCGGAGTCACTGTACTTCCTCGATGCATACTCTGGTTACAACCAGATCAAGATGGCGGTCGAGGATGAGGACACTACTAGGAAAATGGCTATTTGTGGCGCACATGGAATGGCCATGTGTGGCGCACTAGCCGTGCGCCACTAGCCTCGTGCTGGGGCTAACTCCTAGCCGTGGCGCACTGCCTAGTGCACCACGGTTGTGTCGAGATAGGCGTAGCGCACCTGCTAGTGCGCCACGGCTATGTGGGCAGGTGCGCTATGCGTGGGATCTTCTGTGGCACACATCCCAGTGCGCGACTAAGCTGCTGAGGTGCGCTTTAGACGTAGTGCGCCACAAAAGCTAGGTCATGTGCGCCATAGGTGTTTTTTTAATATCAGAGCCAGATTATATACAATATTACTGGCAGATATACACACACAGATACAAGATATACAATTATATATATAAATATACAATTTGAAAAACAAGATTAAAACAAATCCATATAGATAAGTCTCATACATGAATACATAGTATAAGTTACATTGTTTCGATCAAGTTACAAAGTAGTTGGTGACATGCGAATACATGTGTCGATCGAACAAGTTAGAACTCGGAAGATCGCCTAGACATCTAAACTAGCTAGACACAAACACGGGATAAACAACCAAAGAAGATAAGCATGATCACCACCGCGACGAAGGTGTAGGTCTTCATCCGGTTCCTTGTCCTAACTCCGGCTAGATAGCGCGTGTATCTAGCTTCCGCCTCCGCCATAGTGTTGTACCCTTTGTAGCTATTGCCACTGAAATGGTGCACCTGTCTCCAGCAGTATTCCCAATCATCGTAGACTCCGGGAACCCGTCCCTTTTACACGACGTACCACGTCATCTATAAGTTGACAATAATAATTAACCGATGATTAAAAAAACATATATAATTAAAGTCGTATATGAAGATACACTTATAGAAAGTACTCCTAAATCAAAAAGACCAAACTCAAAAAGCATGCCTCATATATAACTAGGTTGTTCGACACAGGAATATGCTATGATGGAACTGTTCGCCAAGTAGGATGCACAACACCTGGACCTGTGCATAGCACAAGGTGAACAATCCCATCGCAACACATTCACATATAGTGTGCCACGACATTTCAATCATCGTCATTATTCTCGAAAAAGACCAAAGTAACTCGAAAAGAATTCCTCATATATATACATAGGTCGTTGGACACAGGAATATGCTACGATGAAACTGTGAGCCAAGTAGCTATGCACAAGACCTGGACTTGTGCATATCACAAGGCTCACAATCCCGTCGTAGCACATTCACATATATATTGTGCCAAGACATTTCAATCATCGGCATTATTCTCAAAAAATACCAAAGTAAATCAAAAAGAATGCCTCATATATATATACATAGGTCGTTGGACACAGGAATATGCTACGATGGAACCGTAAGCCAAGTAGGATGCACAACATCTAGACTTGTACATAACACAAGGCTTACCTTCCCGTCGTAGCACATTCACATATATATATTGTTCCACGACATTTCAATCATCGACATTATTCTCGAAAAAGACCAAAGTAGCTCGAAAAGAATGCCTCATATATAACTAGCTAGGTCGTTGGACACAGGAATATGCTACGACGGAACGGTTAGCCAAGTAGGATGCACAATTCCTAGACTTGTGCATATCACAAGGCTAACTATCCCGTCGTAGCACATTCACATATATATTGTGCCACGACATTTCAATCATCGGCATTATTCTCGAAAAAGACAAAAATAACTCGAAAAGAATGCCTCATATATATACATAGGTCGTTGGACACAGGAATATGCTACGATGGAACCGTGAGCCAAGTAGGATGCACAAGACCTGGACTTGTGCATATCACAAGGCTCACAATCCCATCGTAGCACATTCACATATATAGTGTGCCACGACATTTCAATCATCGGCATTATTCTCGAAAAAAGAGTAAGGAAAAAAAGAAGGACCAAAGTGAGCAAAGGACCAAAGTGTAAGCAAAAAAACCAAGCATTGATTGATATATAATAATAAGAAGAAAAAGAAGTAAGCGATGATTCATAAACCTAACAAGATAAGTATAGTAGCATGTACACTTGTCCACACACACACAAAGGTCATCTATAGTTTGTAACTACAACTAGGCCAACATCAAGCCTTCTGGCTCGGCTTAGGGAACGGGATGACGCCTTGTCTCGTCATGAACTTCCTATAGTCACCCTGCATCTCTAGGAGATCTTCTATGTCATGGTTATTCGGGATATTTCATCCGTAGAACATCCCCCCCGAAGTCATGACATCATGAAAGATGATTGCCCCAAACTGCTACTGGATGCGATACATCTCTTGTCTAATATCTGAATCAGTGATCTTGGCCTTTGCTTCGGCCCACTGTTTGAGATGATCTGGCAGCGTAGAATTCTGCTGGTCAAGTAGGAACGCCCTCATGTTATGGAGTGCGTAGTAGGCTTCCTTCTTACTGTTTTCCGGCTACTTCACGCAGGGGAACTCTGTTACGTGGTTGAAGACATGCCTGCCAAACTTGACCTTCATACGCACGAAGGTGGTGCCTTCCGTCGAGGCAAAGCCAGTGAGAGCATCATCTAGAACTTCCTTGATCTTGTCGTAGTTTTTCTTCTTTTCTAGACTCCCCGAGTCAAAATACGTGGCGTGGGAATGCTTAGGCGATAAGGAGATGAGCGTGCAGTGTTCATCTCTGCGCAAAAAATTCAAATGGAATGTGTTGGAAAAAGAATGATGATAATCTAATAAAGCCAATCGACGGTGGCGAGTGAATAACGACTTACTCGGGAAAGTAAGGCACGAGAATGTATTCCTTTGTCTTGTTCTCCACGAGGATTCTTTTTAGGTACGAGGCCACGATACGTCGTTAGGCGGGGGAACCCAAGAAGTCGTCACGCATGTAGTAGGGGTACACTATAGCGATGCTCGGTGTGTTCTCTCTAATGATCTGCATGGCCAGGCTAAGAGAAAACAGACGGACAATGGTATAGTGCAGCGGGTATAGGTGGAACATATTGAAGATGTCGTCGAACCGCAGGAAGAACAGATCCGCAGGGGCATTGTCGACGAAGCCCAAGCCTGGTGGCACCTTAACCACGAATACCGGGTGCGAGGGATCTTTCTCCGATAGAAGGCGTCTCTCTATTGTCAGCACGCCGTCATGCACACTCTGCAGTTCTGAACTGGCGAGCTTCCGCAAATTCTTAGGTAGCATGGGCTCACCCGCCACATGAATCCTCCACATAATACCCTCGGGTCTTGGTGGCCCGTCCCGAAACCTGATCGGATTCGCAGTTGTTGACGCCACCGGCTGGCTCGAGCTGCTAGATTTTCTTTTCCTGCCCTTTTTTCCTTTTGGAGAGCGGGAAGGCACCGCAATCTGAGCACCGGTCGCCCTATGTAGTGTCTCAGGGCTTATAATACAGGGCCGGTTGGTTGTATCAGCTGGCTCTGTAAAGGCGCAAGATGGAGGCGTCTCCTGAGAACCAAACAGACACTTGGTGATAGTGGCTTTCTCTGTGGGGCCACCAGCTAGGTCTTCGTTGCTAAACTGAGTGTTGAAGAAGTGATCATTCCAGTCTTCGTCGTCCTCGGCCGGATCCTGCGCCATGTGCATATCATCAACATGATCATCCGATCCACCGCGTGGAGGTGACGGCGAGGGCGGTAAGGGGGCCTTGCCACCGCTTGTCGCAGGCACGACAGGCGGTGCTGTTGTCTGTGGCGTGATGGCCCCCGCCGTCCCCAAACGGATCATGCTCTTTGGCCATAGCAAGAATAAGCCGAAGCAAGTTCTGAGGACAACCGACTCTTCTTCATCCGCTCCTAGGGGTTAAATGGGAGGTTCCAGGTCGTCGCATCCCCTTAGCACCCGACTAATTTTAACCCTGTGCACGCTATCTGGCATCGGCCTTGAGTGGAACGTGCGCTGCAAGGTTTGAACGATGGTACCCTTGGCTACATCCCTCAGCTCGTTGTTCACGTAGCATAAGAGAGTGCAAGAAACATCCATCTGCGGAAAACATGTACGGCATCGTCAGAGATGCCATAAGAGCAATAGATGGCGTGAAAGGCGGTAAAGCAATTTGTTTACCGTGATGGCGTCGAGATCGGATAATGTTGACACACCGCATACGGCGACGGGCGTGCAAGATACGGAAGGCCTGCCCATCGGTGTATTCTCCCTACCAACGGGTGCTTGGAGCTCCGGTGCCGCCGCGACGATGGCAGGGGGGCACCAACATGTACTCTGGCGCCGCGGTGATGGCAGGGGGAGTCACCAACACTTGCGGCGCCGTGGTGCTAGCGGGCGGAGTCACGAACATGTAGTTCGCCTGATTCGTTGGCGCCGCGTTGTTCGAGTGGCTGCTGACCATGCTTGGAATCGGGCACGGCCCTACTGGACCACCCGCACTCCAGTTCGCTATTGACTCCACCAAGGTAGGCAGGAAGGACGTGAGGGTGATTGCCAGGTTGTCTTGGACGATCTGCGGGATCCGTCCCACTTGTTCCTTAAGTTCTTGAACCTCGCGGTTTTCCTCCTCGCTCCTTCCCGACGGTGCCACATGCGTCCTCGGTGGTGGACCAAAATGATCCACCCAATTCTTACACCCGAGGCCGGCCAGACGACCAGCCGACGATGGCTTCTTCATAACCGGCTCTATTTTCTTGGCCCGGTTCATCGCCCTGTTAAAAGGGTTATCCCACCGGGTGGCCTCCGTCGATCCCTGGGATGAGGAACCCTGGGATACATGACTAGCAACAATTTCCTCCTCCTGTAGAAGAAGTAACATTGAATCATTTAGATCATCGATTAGATTGCAATCGAATTGATCCGCGGTAATTAGATTATACTTACCACAATTTCCTCGAATTCCTTCACCGCAGGATCCGCGGTGAGTTGTTTGGTTTTTGGGTCCACATGGTAACGGGCCCTGATGAATTTTTGAACCTGCCCGGGTTCGAATTTCGCAAAGGGGTTTTCTATCGCCTTGGATCTATACTCTTCGTCCTCCTTATTCCATCTGGCCTCTGCGGTTCTGTATCCACCAGATCCGAGATGGCGATGACCTATATTCATCGCCTGCAGCACCTTTCCCCGATTACTATTGGCCAGGGCTCTTTCGGATTCACACCTCTCCTTGAACTCCCGGAACTGATCTTCGGTGATCTGCGGGTCAATCTTCTGGATCTCCTCGAGACTTTTGCCTTCTTTATAGATCTTCTTTTTTATCCGGGTTCTCCAGCTAGCCAGGGCGGTGCTCATCTTTGTGAGGGCGGATTTGTTTACTTCGTTCCCATGATAATTTGTGTTCTGATACTTAGCGAGGAACTTGTATCTTGCGTGCATCTTCTCGAAGAGGAGTGTGCGCAAGTGGCCATTATCTTTATGCCGGAGATTCTTGGTGTTGATCGAGATGGTTTTCCGGGTGATCGCCGCCACTTGCTGTCACATCCCAAGATTTTCCAAATCTTGTAATGTGAAAAATAAATGAATAAAATAAAACTTTGTTGATTTTCAGGGTGAGAAGAAACTTTTGATTCCAAATGGAAACCTTCAAACCTATTTTGATCAAACAAATCCTAAAGGGATTTGAAAAGATAAACATTTAATAAAGTAAATTTTAAATAAGTGAAATTACTATTTTTGGATCTTTTAGTAAAAAGATTTAGTTTTCAAATGAAAAGGTAGAAATATAAATAAGGATTATTTTATAAGCCAAATTAAAACTTGGCCAAGCCTTTGAAATAAAATATTTCTATTAGATAAAAATAGTAAAAGGTTTATTTAAATAAAAAAATGGGGATTTATTAATACCCAATTTTGTTAAAGTAAAGACTTTTCCATTTTAATAAAACACTAAAACTTATTAATTTATTTTAAATAAGTTTTCCAGGTATTTTATACTTTCAAATAAAACCTACTATTTTGGTTTTGATAATATTTAGATTTCAAATGGAGTTTTAAATAAATCAAATCCTATTTGATTTAATAACTAAGATCCATTTTATTTAATTATTAATGGATCCTAAAAAGAATAAAAATATTATTTTGTTTGGATTTTGATTTGTGTTGCTAAACAGAGCTAAACTCAATATAAAGTTTAGTGGAAGTTTATTTGATTTGAATGTTTGAATTGTTTGGTTGAATTTCAAAACAGAAAATGAAATGGAAAAAGGAAAAAACATTCAGTTAAAAAAATGAATCAGACCTGACCCAACCCAATAGGCCCAACAGCCCACCAGTCCAGCCCAACTTTTCCCCCCACGAGCAAAACATTTTTACCCAAACACGCACCCGCAGAGTCCCAGACAGGTGGCCCCTCTCCCACTCTCCCTTTCTCGCTGACGGGCATGTCCCACAGAGCCACCTCAGCGTCATCTTCCCCCTGATCACGTCGCCCTGCCGTTGCTGCCATTTACGCCGGCGATGAATACGCGTTGAATACGTCCTTAATTCCTCGCAGTGACTACGCCCGATAAATCGCCCCTCTCCCCTCTCTCATTTCCCCCAGACAGCTCCCCCTCTCTGCCTCTAGGCTGCCCCAATTCGAGCCCGCACCCCCACTGCTCCGACGAGGTTTTTCTACCGATTCCGGCCACACCTCGCCGCCCCTCTCCATTATCTGCACGCGAGCTTGCTTCCCACCTCCTGGCGCATCTCCTCGTGCCACTCATTCACTCGCGGGCGCCCCAGAACGTCGACTTCGTCCTCATCTGAGCGCCGCCGCACCTGCCATTTCCTCCGGCGAGACTTCCTGGTAAGCTCAGACCGCCCCGAAGCCATTCATTGATGCTCACATGTTCCCTGGTACCGTGCGCGTCTAACGCTCCCCTTATTTAGATTTAGCACGCCTTGTAGCCCCGCCCCCGTCGACGACCGTATGAACCCGAGGCGCAGCTCCACTCCGGCGAGCGATTCCGATCACCTCCATGCGCCCCTTCGCCAGCCAGTACCACCTCGAGCTTCACCGCAACCCTGCGAGCACGGTGAGCACCCCCGTTTCCTTCCTTGCTTCCTGTAGCCGCCGCAACGCCACTAGCCGAGCGTCGCCGCTGTCTGCCGCCGCGCAGGGCTGCCAGTTCCTGGTAGTCTCGCTGTAGCCGTTAGATCGAAATCGTCTGGTTGAGATTAGATTGTAACAAAGAGGTAAGTTTGAGTCTGAGCCGCGCGATCTGTTTAGATCCAACGCCTCACAGAGGCCGATACGTGTGAACCGGTACCGACCAGTAGTATTGCGCCGCGTGGCACTGAATCTGTTTAAAACAGAATTAGAATCTGATTTGTATGCAAATTTGAAAAATCCATAACTTTAGTTCTACACGTCCAAATTTTGCAAACTTTATATCAATGAAATCAGCAAGACAAGCCCTAGCCAACCATGCACTTTTTTTAGTAAAAAGCTTCTGGTAAAATGTTTGTTTTTGCAGAAACTTGTGTATGCTTGTTTAGGATATAAAATTTATTCCAAAATGATTTGGGGGTTGAAATCTTTGCAAAATGATTTGTTGTGAACCTACTAACCCTAGGAACCAACTCATGGAGTTGAAAATATATTTTGTAAAGTTTGGGAATAAAAACTTGAATTAGCTCATTTCTAGTCAAATAAAAATATTGATTTTGATATGGAATTGATTTTTGAGAAAAACCTTTGGAAAATGTGTTGATTAAAAGCTACTGACCCTAAACACCAGGTTTTGAGAAATAACAACTTATTTGGTGAACAACATAAAATTGTTGCCTTGCTAAAAACATTTTCCACCACATGAAATAATGATTTGATTTAAAAATGGTTTATAGACAAAACCCTTTTGCAAATGACTTTGCCACTTTAGAAAATGACCATTTTGAACCTTACAAAGTATAGAGCCTAGTAGAAACCACCTTTGCAAATAAAACTATCTTTTGCATGCTTGCATGCATGACTTTGCTTCTATTATTTTATGTGTGTTTGATTGTTTGATTATTGGTTGGAATGCTAGTTGAATTTGTGTTTGCTTGATTGATTTGTAGTGAAGTTAGAAGAGTGTGATATTAGCAAGGATCAAGAAGTGAACCAACACTCCCTACCAAAAGGCAAGTTACACTATCATCCATGTCCTACTATTTTCATTACACTTAGTGGATTTTGAAACATGCATGAGAAGGACTACTATATTTTGCTATGCTAAATCCTATTAGGATACCCTTATATATTCCTTAGTGAAAACAATGTAGTTGTAAAATGCTTAGCCATGCTATATATATTTTGAGATGAGGTACATGTTGAGATTTATGAAGTTGAGAAAAGACTTATGTTTTATATAATAAAACAAGTACTCAATGAACCACCTGGGTGGACAAGGATACTCAAGTTTTGGAAAAGGTGGCAACAAGAGGAACCATGTTTATATGGAAATCTCCTTTTGTTGTGCACTAGAAGAAAACCACCCAGGGACTTAGAGATTGAACATGTTTCTCGTACAGTGGCTTCCGTGTACATCCACATGCTAAATGGGAACTGGCTTAGTCAATTACATTGTGGAAGACCCATGCATTGGCCTCTTCAGGTTAACTAAATGAGGGAACTCATAACCCTACATTGGTGCCTGGTAGACAAGCTAGCATTGTGTATTGGGAGGACCCTATGGAAAGACTTCGTCACATTCTCAATCTGCCAGTACTCCATCTTGGTGAGTACTTATCCAGCGGCCACTGGTGGCAACAAGATGAGATTGTGTCATGTGGGTAAAGTGTACGACTTCTGCAGAAGATAAAAATTCTAAGTACTTAGCTGTGTCCCCGGTTATGGAGAATACTGAGCAACTAAGGCCTGAAGCTATGGGAAATCTCGACATTCAAATTTCTAAAAGAAAAACTTGAAAGTGACAACAAAAGACTTGAAGCACTTGGGGTGTACCAAGGAGCTCAAAAGATTTTGACAAAGACTTGAAGCACTTGGGGTGTACCAAGGAGCTCAGAAAGATTTTGACAAAAGATCAAAACTATTTTGAAAAGATAGGATAAATTATTTCTTTCTGCAAATGAGCCTAAAACCCTACTTAGCCAAATATGCATGTATTGATAGGATCCACTTATATTTTACATAGTAGTGAAACTTGCCAATACAATTCAAATGTATTGACCTTTGTGGCTGTAACTTGTTATGTTGCAGGTTTGATTGATATTAGTGAAGTTGATTGATTAGGATTACAAGTCTACAACCAACATGTTTGCCTGTGGCACATTGAAGATGATGGACCCCATGCTTATAGATATTCTGCGGCAATGTAATGTAATAGCCAAATGAGCTATGTAAGATGTAATAAAATTATGTTATTCCTGGTTATAAAGTTGTATTATGACCTTTGTTTCTTGATATTACATTTTAACTGTGGATTCTAGCTATTGATCCAGGGACTAGCATTGTAAACACAGGCATCTCTACCTTATTATAGGTTGGGACCTCTACACTTGCCCACCGTACCCTTTGACGACAAGGGCAGGCTCGAAAGCAACCCCTGATGGGCTCACTTCGGTAATTTCCTCCCTGACGGTGCCGACCGTGTTCGGGCGCCGGTCCTTCGGCTTCTTCTTCTTCTTAGGAGGATTGCTACCACTCCCTGTGCCCTCGCCGCCATCAGTTGTTTCATCACCCGCCGTTCCTTCGGCTTCTTCCTCCGCGTCTTCCATCTCATCATCCTCGCTCTCCGAAGGATGGTATTCTTCATCATCTTCTAGCCGCTGGGCCGCCTCCCAGAATGTCAATTGTTTATTCGGAGGTCTGAGTTCTCCTTCAGCGCTGATGCGCTTAGAACATCCAGCCTTGTCGTTGTCACACATCTTTGCACTAATAAAAAACAAATAATTGGTTAAATGCACGGAAAAATCCGGCATGACCTTTGCTAATTTTCTTAAACTAGGAGTGCCCGATTTCTGCCGAAACGGAAGTTAATCAACATTCCGGCAAAAATCGGGACTCATTTCATAGAAGATCTGCATACACGACATAATAAAGTCCTTCATACAAGCACAAGCACAATTTCAAGTGCTACATGCAAATACAAGCACAAGAACCTGTCATTATAGCAAGCACAAGCACCTGTCATTATAGCAAGAACAAGCACCTGTCATTATAGAAAATACAATTTTAAGCACAAGCACCTGTCATTATAGCAAGCAAGCAAATACAACATGCAGATTATATGACAACAAGAAAATACATATATAGCAGCACACAAATTTGTGTACAGCAGTATACATTAAATTGGCCTACTGCTAAGTACTAACTGCTAACCTACTACTTTACCTACAACATCTAAATTGACAGCAACTTACCTACAGCCACTAACTTGACAGCAGTAGTTAAAAGATAGGTCAATCAGGGCAATCAGGGCACTCAAACTAACTTGACCCACTGCCACCTAGAACAGAAGCTAGTTAGAGCCTAAACTGGAACAACACTAAACTGGAACAACAGTAAAACCATTTATCTAGAACAGAATTGAAATTCCTATCTAGAATA
Organism: Avena sativa; assembly: GCA_916181665.1. Classification (NCBI taxonomy): domain Eukaryota; kingdom Viridiplantae; phylum Streptophyta; class Magnoliopsida; order Poales; family Poaceae; genus Avena; species Avena sativa. The sequence goes on along the minus strand of OV702284.1, from coordinate 188,728,938 downwards.
GAAGCTAGCTAAACCGGAACAGCACTAAAACCATTCCTTGCTCAAACTTACAATCTGCAAGAGTGTCTTATTACTTAAAAAGGATAATGATGCCATGATATTAAACAAACAAATGTAGCTAGAAAGAGACATCTTTTGAAATAATGGTACTAAAACATGTGGGGTGTGTGTGTGCGTCCAGGTTCAGGTTCAACAAATATGGCATCAGTTTGTTCATATTATGCAGGCTTTCCAAAGTGACCATCCTAGGTTGCACTTGGATATGAACTATGTAGTAGTACTAGTTAACAGTTGTACTATATGGGATCATTATATAGTGTCCCCAACAACATGAAGATTCAGGTGTAATATATGAACTATGTGTGTGCAAGGAGGATTGAAACCCTGTTCTTTTACAATAGTAAATTAATGCAGTGTTCTAAAAAAAGTGTCTGGTGCAGGGGACTATGGAGCAATACTGTTATCACATTTTCTGGTAACAATATATTCTTAAGGGAAACATGAAATGAACTGATTCAGCAAGCCCAACTCACACAACATTATTGCTTCAACCATTAGCGAACCTCAAACTCTCCATAAAGATAGTTCTTGAGAATTTTAAGAATTGGGTAAGTTTGAAGTAGCAAAATAAGCACCCTTATTCAAGTTAGAATCAACAGCTTAAATCTATCTAATATATGGCTGTTTGCAAGGAATTAATTATGAAGTAACAACAATTGACCAGGAAACAACAAACGTAGATATTCCACAAAACTAGTATGCAGCAGATACACATCATTTGCTAGAGGTTAGTTCACTTGCAGATAACATCATTTGCTAGAAGTAAATCCCTTATAACAGTATCAGAAAGCTTGCAGTCTTTCTCAACAAACTACTAACACTACTGCTAACCTAACACTACTACTAACACTACTGCTAGCACTAGCTACTGCTAACACTAGCTACTGCTACCCTAATACTCTTAACTGTAACCCTAATCCATGGCCCAATCCAGGAATGGATGCAGAGAGAGGCGAGAGAGGGAGAGAGGCGAGGGGCGAGGCTCACCTCTAAGATGAGGACGACGGCGGGCTCCTCCACGGCCGCCTCCTCGAGCAGCAGCGGCCTCCTCCTCCTCGAGCGACGGTGCGCGTGCGGCGGCGGGCTCCTCCTCCTCGAGCGACGAGCGCGCGGGCTCCTCCTCCTCGAGCACACGGCCTCCTCCTCGAGCGCACGGGCGAGGTGGCCTCCTCCTCCTCCTGGCGTGGTTGGGATGCGGCGGTGGAGATGCGGCTGAGGACGATGGGGATGGGATGTGGCTGAGGACGATGGGGATGGGTAGGGACGACGACATGGCGGGTTGTTGACTAGTCCTACCCACTTAGGCGTAGCGCACCCTGGCCAAGTGCGCTACGGTTATCCGTAGCGCACTTGGCCAGGGTACGCTACGCCTAAGTGGGTAGGACTAGTCAGATAAGAGGGCTGCCACCCCCTTTGCTAACACTAGCACTGCCTTATCCCACTGGTTCCGCCCACTGCTCTATTCTAAACCTGTTAGCACCCAGGTTCGAATCCTGGTGCCCACATTTTTTATTTTTATTTTAAAAATACTTTTAAATGTTCCAAAAATGCCCAAAAGTGGTGATATATGCTACAAAGTTTTGTTTTGTTTCTAAAATACTTTTAAATATTCAAAAATGCCCAAAAGTGATAATATATGTCATAAAAGTGGTACAAATTAAATATGATTCAAATATGTCATAATAATTTGTCCATGAATATTACAATATTTTTCGACCACACGTTTTACAATATTTTTTGAGCTAGCGTTTTACAATCTTTTTTCCCTTCTTTGTCGCGGTTGAATAATTTAGCCCCGGCACTTTAATGTTTCTTCTTTCGAACGGGCTACCTTTTTTGGGTAGGGTTGTCCTTTTTATTCTTGTGTTGTATGTTGCTGCATCGTAGTCGTTGTCATCTTCAATCTTTGGATTGCCGTACTGGTCGAAGTCTTGCTCGTTGGCGACTCCATCCATTCCGATGATGTTTCTTTTTCCTCTCCTCACGACAACATGGCTAGGCTTTGTCGGGTCGGTAATGAAAAAACATTGGTCCACTTTGGTAGCCAGTACCCACGGTTCATTTTTCGCGGCCACGTTCGCACCAGCGGCCTTGGATTTGGTTGCTTTGGGTATAACCATGGTTGTGAAATACCGGTCTTCTCTTTCGACGTTCTTTGCCCATCTGACACGGAACATCGGCACCTTTTCTCCACAGTAGTCGAGCTCCCAGATCTCCTCGATTCTTTCGTAGAATCTTTCCTTCACGTTGTCATCGGTGTAGAATTCCGACGTTACGCCTGAGTTCTGATAATCACACTTGTTGTCCTTTTCCTCCATGTAGAATGTGTAGCCGTTGATATCATACGCCTGATAGGTCACCAGGTTTTGCATCGGTCCCTGCGACAAAGTGAATATGATCTTTTCCGTGTCAGAAGAATGCGATCGCGGGGGATTATCAAGGAGTGTCTGCCTAAACCAACGCGTGAAATCTGAGTTGTGCTCTTTGATTATTTCTCCCTGCGTCCTCTGTATGCCCCGGTCACTATACTTCTTCTCGATTAACCTTTTGTGCTTCTGTACCCAAGGATCGACCAGTTCTAAATGCTATAGCGCGATGAGGTTTTCTCGATCAAAGTCTACGCTTCGAAAATCGAAGTCTGCATGCAGTATGCGACGACCCTCTCGGTGACCAGGCCCGTCGAGCTTGCCAAGGTGCCTATTGACGGGAAGACCGACAGGGTTCTCGATGTCTAGATAATTCGTGCAGAAAGAGATGCACTCTTCGGCCAGAAAGCCCTTGGCTATGCTTCCATCTGGACGGGACCTGTTGCGAACGTATCCTTTGATGTGTCCGTTCATCCTTTCTAACGCCATCATGCTGCGGAGGAACATCGGCCCGAGTTGTACGATGTCCTCCACGACATGGACCAGCAGATGCACCATAATGTCAAAGAATGCGGGTGGGAAGTAGACCTCAAGCTCACATAGTATCACCACGATCTCCTCCTGTAGCCTCCCGAGCTGATTCACGCCAATCGACTTCCTAGAGATGACGTCGAAAAACTTGCAGAGGCCAAATAACGTTTCACGGACGTGCTCGTCCATTATCCCTCTTAGTGTGACCAAAAGTACCTGCGTCATTAGCACGGCACAGTCGTGAGACTTCATGCAACTGAACCTCTGCTTCGCCTCGTCTAGGTATCTGCTTATCTTGCTCGCGTAGCCGTAAGGAAATTTGACTCCTAGAAGGAACTTGAAAAACTGTTTGATCTCATCCCGGCTTAGAGTGAAGCAAGAAGGAGGGCAGTAATATTCGTTCTTCTTGAACTTTTTACCCTTCCGACGACCTTGTGTCGTCTCCGACACATGATCATCGTCATCTTCCTGATCATCAGGAGTAGTGCGTCCTCCGTGAAGCTCCTTCCGGATACCCAAGGATATCAGGTCGTGCCTTGCTTTCGGACCATCTTTCGTCCTATCTGGCATGTTGATTATGTTTGCGACCAGACTCTCGCACATGTTTTTCGTGATATGCATGATGTCGAGGCTATGAGGCGTGCGGAGAAACTTCCATTATGGCAACTCCCAGAAAACAGACCTTGTTTTTCATACCTTCATCAGCGGCTTGTCTTGTTGCTGCCTCTTTCGCTTCTTTCCAGGCTTAGGACAATCTTTCTAGTTTTTCAGCAACTCTTCCACTTCTTCGCTGCTCCTACGCTATGGGATTCCTCGGGTCTCGGATTTTCCATCGAACAGGTCTCCACGTTTTCTCCATGGATCATTCTTGCCGAGCCACCTCCGGTGCGCCATGAACACGGTTTTCGATGACCCTGGATCTTTCTCTAGTTGGAGATAGCTTGTGTGATCCATGCACCTAACGCATGCGCAGAATCCTTGGATAACCTGCCCCGAGATATACCTGCAACCTGGATAGCCTTGCACCGTAGTGACCAACCTGGATAATCTTGTGCGACGGCGTCGTAAGTATTGGCTCCAGATTCCCATAACGTGGCTAGCTCCTCTTTCAACAGCCCGAGATACAGATTGATGTCGGTACCAGGTTGTTTCGGCCCTTGAATTAGCATACTCATTTGTATGTACTTCTTCTTCATGCACAACCATGGAGGGAGGTTGTACATCCATACAAACACGGGCCAAGTGCTGTGTGTTCTGCTCTGGCTACCGAACGGATTGAGTCCATCGGTGCTCGCACCAAGCCTAATGTTCCTCGAATCTCCACCGAATTCTGGGAATTCGAGGTCCAATGCTTTCCACTGGCTAGCATCTGAAGGGTGCATCAGCAGCTCATCCTTTTCGGGGTCATCATCATTATCTCCTGGCTTCTTCCTTTCCGCATGCCATCGCATGAGCTTCGCTTCCTTAGGGTCCGCGAAATAGCGCTGCAGACGAGGAGTGATAGGAATGTACCATACCACTTTTCGAGGTTCTTTCTTCCCTTTCTTGTATCGACTCACGCCGCACACCGGACATGTGGTTTTGTTCGCGTCCTCGCCCCGATAAATGATGCAATCGTTGATGCATACGTGATATCTAACGTGCGATAGATCGAGAGGATAGACGATTTTCTTGGCGTCCTCGATACTAGTTGGACATGTGTTCCCCTCCGGGAGACGATCGTGCCAGAATGCCATCATATCGTCGAAGCTTGCGTCGCTCAATTTGTGTTTTGCCTTCATCTCCATAGCCTTGAGCGTTACATTCAACCGGGTATCATCGGGCCTTCATCCTTTATACAATGGAGTAACCACATCTTTCTCAAGTTGCCCAAGATTGGTTTTCTCTCTAGCGGCAGCCCTGGCGTTACTCGTCTGCTTGAGAAGCAGCTCTTGCACATAAGGGTCCCGCACCCAGCCTAACGTTGTTCCATCGTCATCTCCTCCTCCGGCATCTAGATCATCATCATCCCGGTCTGCTTCCGCACCTTCACCATCTCCAGGAGACTCTTCATCATCTCGCCCATTCTCGCCGTGATGATGATCATTGTCATGTTGCCCACCTTCAGCGTCTCCATCGTCTTCGTCATCGCTTATCCAACGAGTGTATCCATCCATGAAACCATGGTGGAGCAGGTGCGCCTGCAGATTCCCAGAATCTAGGTCGATCACCTAGTTGAGTTTGCATCTTCTGCACGGACATCTTATCTCCGTCTTGTTATTTCGTATCATGTCGGCCGTCACACATTTCAAAAATCTAGCCACAATGTCTTCGCTCATTATGAGCACCATTTTTGCCTGCACGGTGTACACAGTACAGTTAGAAGTCTATTAGAACCACATAATCGATGCATGCATGCAATGGTCGATAGAAAATTTCGGCATGACCTATCCTAAAATTAGGACCTTTGCGAAATGCCAAAGTCTTGCCAAAATGGAAATGAATCAACATTTTGGCAAAACAAATGGCAACTTGTTCACATACAAACACAAGAGAGAGAGAGAGACTGATCCATACACACATGAACATATCATTATCCTCTCCATACACAAATGCATGAGCATCATCGATACTCTCCATATACACACACATATGACCATCGATCCTCTCATACACACATCATGAGCATCGATCATCTACATACATATGAACATATCATCCATATACACATGAACACATCCTTACATGGACAACTTACCGAGATGAGAGACCAATCGCGAGAAAGATGGAAAGGAGAAGTGTGCGCGAGACCGGAGAAGGAGATGAGAGACCGGAGACCTTCCTCTATTACTTATGTAACATCCAAGGCAAGTTCTACATGCTAAAAATGGTGAATGAGTGGAGAAATTGAGGTGGGAAGGAGAAGATCCCGACTAGATCTAAGGAGGAAGAAGAAGGGGAAAGTGAAGTGTGGGATGGTGGATGATCACTACACATGTGCACATAAAGTGGAGCTGCCAAAAAAAATCGCCACATCCGTGGCGCAATCGGACCCAGTGCGCCACAGGGATTAGTAACATCCGTGGCGCACATGCCATAGTGCGCCACGGATGTGTCTGGCTGTTTCACAGCAGAGAGGGGCATGCGCTTAGGCGTAGCGCACCCCCTCCATGTGCGCCACGGTTGACACTAACAACCGTAGAGCACCTACCCTACGTGCACTACGGATGTCTGGCGTGCGGCCAACAGGGCCCTGGCCCACACATATCTGTGGCGCACTATGGTCATGTGCGCCACGATTGTTCTAGTTACTAGTAGGGCACTGCCCATAGGTGAGCCACGTCTGTTTTAGCCATGGGGAACTTCAACCATGTGAGCCACGGATGTGCTGATTACCTATAGCCATTATCCTAGTAGTGGGAAAGAACAACGTTCATCATGCCATTCGGCGCCTACTGCTACACCGCCATGATGTTCATCCACAAGAACGCTTGCGCGACCTACCAGCGGTCCATGCAGGAGTGCCTTGCGAGTCAAACTGGTCGCAACATCCACGTCTACATCGATGACGTGGTGGTAAAATACACTCGCCAGAGCGACCTGCTCGCTGACCTTGCCGAAACACTCGCAAATTTCTGGAGGTACAAGATCAAGCTCAATCCAGGGAAGTGCACCTTTAGCGTGCCCACCGGACAGCTCCTAGGGTACGTGGTCTCCAATCAAGGCATTGAAGCGAACCCCACCAAGATCAACACCATCACACGACTCGGGAAACCCGAGTGTCTCCGCGACGTCCAAAAACTGGTCGGTCGAGTCGCGGCCCTCGGCTGCTTCATCCCCCGGCTCGGCGAGAAGGCAATTCCTATCTATCACCTGATGCGCAAGAACCCCACATTCCAGTGGGACAAAGAAGCAGATGACATGCTCAAAGCACTCAAAGAAGTGCTACTCGCAGCACCGCTGCTCTCCACGCCCGTCGAGAAGGAGCCAATGCTTGATGCGGCTCGCTCACTTCAGAGCCTGTTGGGAAACCCCAAGAGTAAGGTATGATGATCACAGCAGCAAGTTTTTACCTTAGTTGTGAAACCAAGGTTATCGAAGCAGTAGGAGTAAGGAAACAACTTCCAAGGTGTTGCTAGCAACGTGGAACCTGCACAACAACCACAATACTTTGTCCCAACTTACAGTGAGGTTGTCAAGCTCACCTTTTTTGCTGAAAACAAAGGATTAAACGTATAGTTTGGAAGAAAGTAATTGCTTGTAGTAATTGCAGAAAGTAAACAGTACATAGTAGATTGAATATCAGTGGGAAGGAATGGACCGGGGTCCAATGTTCACTAGAGGTGTTTTCTCCATAATATAAATAGCATGTTGGGTGAACAAATTACAGTTGAGCAATTGACATGATAGAGAAATCATAACAATGCATGTACATGTCATGATGATCGCCATGAGATTCGTTTGGTCATTACAACATAAGACATAGACCGTAATCCAACTGCATATATGAATATTAATCCACATTCAGGTTATCATCTGAACCCCTTCCAGTATTAAGTTTCAACCAACAGATGATTGCATTAAGCAAAGTGTGTAAAGTAAACAATACAATTTCCCTTGGACAAAGGATTGTTGTTTTCTACCTAGTAGCAACAACACATCTACAACCTTAGAGTTTCTGTCACTCCCCCAGATTACTAGAGGAATGAACCTGCTATCGCGCATAAATACTCCCTCTTGGAGTCACAAGCAAGTACTTGGCGAGAGTAGCTACTAGCAACGGAGAGCATGCAAGATCACAAACAACATAGAAATGATAGAATCAATAATCAATCTTGACGTAGTATTCAATATCCATAAGATCCCAACAAACACAACATATAGGATTATGAATAGATGATGTTGATCATGATAGGAAACTCACAAGATCTAAACATGATAGCACAAAGAGGAGAAACAACCATCTAGCTACTGCTATGGACCCATATTCCAAGGATGAACTACTCATGCATCACTCCGGAGGCTGTCATGGTGATGAAGAAGGCCTCTAGGGTGATCTCCCATCTATGGCAGGGTGCCGGGAAGATCTTCGGATCCCTCCCGATAGAGGGACAATGGTGGAGGCGGCTACAGAGTTTTTCGTGGATTTCTCATCGGGTCCTTAGGGTTTCTGCCTCGGGGGGGGGGGGGGGGGTTATATAGGCGAAGGGGCAAGGTCGGTTGAGGACTAGGGGGCCCACACCATGACCTGGCGCGGCCCCGGGTGGACTCGTGCCTAGGGGTTGTATGGCCGCCCTGTGGCGCCTCTTCGTCCCCCCTCTGGAATCCGTATTCGTTACAGTAAAATATTAACTTTACTTTTGTTCCGTCCAATTCCGAGAATATTTCTTTACTAGCTTTTCTGAAACCAAAAACAGCAGAAAACAGGCAACTGGCAGTGTGACATCTTGTTAATAGGTTAGTTCCATAAAATATATAAAAATTCCTCAAAGTGTAAACAAAACATAAGATAGTTGGTACAAAACAAGCATGGAGCATCAATAATTATAGATACGTTTACGACGTATCAAGCATCCCCAAGCTTAATTCCTGCTCGTCCTCGTGTAGGTAAGTGATAAAAAGAATAATTTTTGAGGTGACATGCACCATCACAATCTTGATCAAGGTATTGTAAAGCATTGATAGCTGGGATAAAAGTACTCTAACATAAGCATGAAAGATATATTTCTAACAATAAGACATAGCAACTATGTTGCAACATGAAAGGTACACAAACAAAGTTCATGAATAACAATGCATTGAAAGACACTTGTTTGTTTCACATATATAAAACATAACAAGAGTGGTAATTAGCTTGTCCTTCATGTACTAGCAAATCATAAATGCATATGACACCTTCAAAGTTTATAAGGGTGACTAGATACAAATAATTTAAGAATAAGGAATACCATAATTATGAATCAATCAACAAGTTTTGGGAAAATGCACATTGAACTAAGAATGACAACTATGCTCTCTTAACTGGTGCATAAAGATAGAAGATGGAGATTCAACAAAAAGTAAAAAAGAAAGGCCCTTCAAAGAGGGAAGTAGGGATTTCAAGTTTCATCAAGAGCTTCCAAAAATTATGGTACTTACTAGCTTTGATCTTTCATTGCCCCTATCATAAGCATCTTGAAGTGATTAAGGTTAAAGTGACACAAATATGAGTATATGCTTGACAAGTCATAAGTTGAAAATCTCATGCCCCTTGCGTGCGAGTACCGAACCTCATGCTACTCAACTCTGGTCACAAGAAAGTTCTTGTCATTGTAAGTATATGTGTATCATAGAGAACCGCCAACAAGGTACCCCTTGCCCCATGACACAGGAGCTATCCCATATCAAACTGATAAGGCAACAGACAATGAGCATCTTAGCAATATTTTTATTTCTTATTTGCATAGGTTTTTATTGAGGATGCTTCACAGAATGCTCATTATGGTTACGCTGTAAGTTTCAACCATGATTAGGCATGGCTTAGGCTAGCTGCCCAGGCGTTTCTCTAACACATATACAAACTCCATGAGATTACAAGCTCCCTTTTTATTTCACACCGTCGGGATCCATAAACAAAAGAACATGATATCAACTAAATAGAATAAGTGCAATGTCTAAAGTGTTCCCCATGACAACATGGTTCTGCTAACTCCCAACTTATAATTTGCAAGCATATAAACAACATAGATGGTCACGATGGTTCAATTTTATTAAGTGCAAGAAAATAAAGTGTGCCATCAATTTTGTGAGATCTTTAATCACTAATTTTCACATAACAAAATTTAATTTGGAAGATAGATAAAACATGAATATACTTGGAATGGTGTAACACACCATGAATAGGAATTTATAGTGGACTCTTTGGAATAACTTGGTTTCTTGGGAGTTGGATGCACAAGTAGAGTACTCAGTACAGGTGGAGGCTAGCAAAAGACTAGGAGTGACCAACTAACAGAGCAATAATGGCCATAATCATGTAGAGCGACAAAACATTATTAATCAAAGCATAAAGTGATATCACAAGTCAAAAACTAAATGATCATAGAGGCTAAGATGACTGGTTTATAGTCATAACATGGTGTAATCATGTGCCAAGTTAACCCAAATAAATCATCAAAGGAGAATACCATAATATTATGCTTTTGTATGCTAAAATAACTTATGATTCTTTCAAGGCACATTAAGCAATCTCAATTGTTTGAAACAAGTCATGCTAGAACAATAATCAATAAGCATATGTTCAAAGAAACATCTAACATGACATTATAAAGTCTAAGCCACAGTCAAAACAAGATTCCTTTTGTACCACAATAAGCATGAAACTTTCTACTCTTTTCCATCACCAATCGACTTATTTGAAAAAACTCACAAAGATAATAATCAATAAATATCAGAGATCTTGTATCACCTAACTACAAAGAAGAACTAAAAATTTCTAAGCAAAAAGCATAAGAAAACTAAAACTAAGCACAGTGCTAGCAAAAGAGAACACTCACAGAACAATAAGAGTGAAAAACTAGAGTGTTCTAGGCAATGAAGAACTAGGTGTGACTTCTCCAAAATAGGTGTGTTGGGGTCCGACCAACTTATTACATCAAACAAAGAAAAAGAAAACAAAAACAAAGACTCTCCAAGAACAACACAATAGTGCATGAAGCAATAAAAATAAAGTGTCTTGAAAGAAAAATTGAGATTTTTATTGATGAAGAAGGGGATGCCTTGGGTATCCCCAAGATTTGACCCTTGTACTTCTTGAATATTTATTGGGGTCACAAGGGTGGCATCCCCAAGCTTGAGCTTTTTTCCACACTTCATCTCATCACATCATTCTCTCCCTACACTTAAAAATTTCCTTCATACAAAACTTCACACAATCTTCATTAGGAACATTAGTGTATTCAAGATAATAAGCCTTTGGGTTCAGTTTCAACTAAAGTAAAACTTCCATTAAAACATAATCTACTGTAGCAACTCCTTTTAAAAGCTCAAGTGATCAAGAAGAACTCAAAATAAACCGATTAATAGGCAAATGCACATAATGGCAGAAATCTGTCAAAACAGACCAGCAGGTGAAGACCGATTTTTTATAAATTCTTCTGTTGCTAAAATCGAAAAGTGCAAAAGTAAAGAAAGTTGGGTAAATAATAAATACATGCACACAAAAAATTACAGCTCAATCAGACGTACTGGGATTTTTCACGATTTTTTACAGTGAAGCACATAAATCTGTTTTGGGACAGCAACTTCCCCAAATCTTACTTCCCTCTCATTAGAGGCTATTCTTGGATCAAAAACCAAACAAAAAGGATAAGGAGAGGTTATTACAGAAGCAATAACTTCCATGGCTCAACAAAAAATTAATGAAATAAAAAAATTGGGTTATCTCCCAAGAATGCTTTTCTTTAACGCCTTTTAGCTAGGCACAAAAAGCAAGAATTAAGTATTTTCAAATGAAGAAGCATTAACATCAAATATTGTTGCAATAAGAGAATCAAAAGATAGATTCTCTATTTTTATAGGGAAGCGTTCTATACCATTCTTGAGTGGGAATTGATATTTAATGGTGCCTTCCTTCATAACAATAATGGCACCAATAGTTCTAAGAAAAGGTCTTCCCAAAATAATAGGACAAGAAGCATTGCATTCAACATCCAAAACATAGAAATCAACGGGGACAAATGTATGGTTAACCATAATAAGAACATCATTAAATATCCCCATGATTTTGTTTTTAGCATTATCATCAAGATGGACATCCAAATAACAATCTTCCAATGGTGGTAAATCAAGCATTTCATAAATCTTTCTAGGCATAATAGAGACAGTGGCACAAAGATCACATGAAGCTTTGAAATAAAATTCATGCATTTTCATATTAATGATGGGCTCCCAACCATCTTCTAATTTTCTAGGAATAGAAGCTTCATGTTTCAATTTTTCTTCTTTAAATTTCATGAGAGCATTTGTCATATGTTTTATAAAAGCCATATTCATAGCACTAGCATTAGGACTTCTAGCAAGTTTTTGCAAGAACATAATTACTTCAGAAATATTGCAACCATCAAGATCAAAATCAATATTATCATTCAAAGTAGTAGAACTATTGTTTCCCATACTTTGAAAAATTTCAGCATTTTTATTGGAAAAGGTTCCATTGGGTTTAGGCAATGTTGCAAAAGGAATGGGGACTTTAGGTGGTTTGCTAGCATCAACATTACTAGTGGTGGTAATGGTACAAAATTTAGACATACTACTATTTCTAGCAATTTCATCTTCTTTTTCCCACCTAGCATGCAATTCAGCCAACATCCTAACATTTTCATCAATTCTAAATTGTATGGCATTCAGGGTCTTGATTTCTTTAACATCATGAGGCACTACCTTTAATTTAAGAAGTTCAACATCATGGGCAAGGCTATCAACTTTAGAAGCAAGATCATCAATTTTTCCAAGATTTTCCTCAACGGTTTTATTAAAAGCAGTTTGTTTACTAATAAAATCCTTAAGCATGACTTCAAGTTCAGAGGGTGAACTTCTATTGTTGTTGTAGGAATTTCCATAAGCATTACAATTATTAGAAGGGTATGGCCTATAATTATTACTACCAAAATTACTCCTATAAGCATTGTTGCTAAAATTATTACTTCTAATGAAGTTCACATCAACTTGCTCTTCTTGAGCAACCAAAGAGGCTAAATGAACATTATTTGGATCAATATGAGCTTTTCCACTAACAAGCATAGATATAATAGTATTAATATTATCACTCAAGGAGGAGGTTTCTTCAATAGAATTTACCTTGTTACCTTGTGGATCTCTCTTAGTATGCCATTCAGAATAATTTATCATCATATTATCAAGGAGCCTTATTGCAGCACCCAAAGTGATGGTCATAAAGGTACCTCCTTAAGTCGAATCCAACAGATTTTTTGAAGAAAAATTCAGTCCTGCATAAAAGGTTTGGATAATCATCTAAATAGTCAGTCCATGAGTGGGGCAATTCTTTACTAATGATTTCATTCTTTCCGGAGCTTGAGCAACATGTTCATTATAAAATTGTTTAAATTTCATTATGTCACTTCTCATGGATATAATTTTAGCAGGAGGGTAATATTTCAGATGAAATCATCTTTGCATTTAATCCAAGAATCAATACTATTTTTAGGCAAATGTAGGAACCAATCTTTAGCTCTTCCTCTTAAAGAGAAAGGAAACAATTTAAGCTTAATAATATCTCCATCAACATCCTTATATTTTTGCATCTCACAAAGTTCAACAAAATTATTAAGATGAGCAGCAGCATCATCTGTACTAGCACCATAGAATTGCTCTTTCATAACAAGATTCAGCAAAGCAGGTTTAATTTTGATAAAATAAGTAAGGTAGGAACTAATTTTTTGTTTGTTTTTGATAAAAATAAGTAAACCAAACAAAACAAAATAAACTAAGAAAAACAAAAACAAAGTAAAGAGATTGGTTGTGATAAACTCCCCTTGCAGAAGAGGCCCTATACTCCCCGGCAACGGCGCCAGAAATTCTTTGATGCGGCTCGGTCACTTCAGAGCCTGTTGGGAAACCCCAAGAGCAAGGTATGATGAGCAAAATAGCAAGTTTTTCCTCAGTTGTGAAACCAAGGTTATCGAACCAGTAGGAGTAAGGAAACAACTTCCAAGGTGTTGCTAGCAACGTGGAACCTACACAACACAACCACAATACTTTGTCCCAACTTACAGTGAGATTGTAACGCTCACTGGTGTTGCTGAAAATAAAGGATTAAACGTATTGTGTGGAAGAAAGTAATTGCTTGTAGTAATTGCATAAAGTAAACAATAGATAGTAGATTCAATATCAGTGGGAAGGAATGAACCGGGATCCACAGTTCACTAGAGGTGTTTTCTCCATAAGATAAATAGAATGTTGGGTGAACAAATTACAGTTGGGAAATTGATAGGATAGAGAAAGCATAACAATGCATGTACATGTCATGATGATCGCTATGAGATTCATTTGGGCATTACAACATAATACATAGACCATAATCCAACTGCATCTATAACTAGTAATCCACCTTTAGGTTATCATCTGAACCCCTTCTAGTATTAAGTTGCAAGCAACAGATAATTTCATTAAGCAAAGTTTGTAAAGTAAACAATACAATTGCCCTTGGACAAAGGATTATTGTTTTCTCCCTATTAGCAACATCACATCTACAACCTAAGAGGTTTCTGTCACTCCTGCAGATTACTAGAGGCATTAACCTACTATCGAGCATAAATACTCCCTCTTGGAGTCCCAAGCAAGTACTTGGCAAGAGTAACTACTAGCAACGGAGAGCATGCAAGATCACTAACAACATAGACATGATAGAATCAATAATCAATCTTGACGTAGTAGTCAATATCCATCGGAACCCAACACACACAACATATAGGATTAAAAATAGATGATCTTAATCGTGATAGGCAACTCACAAGATCTAAACATGATAGGACAAAGAGGAGAAACAACCATCTAGCTACTTCTATGGACCCATAGTCCAAGGATGAACTACTCACACATCACTCTGGAGGCTGGCATGGTGATGAAGAAGGCCTCTAGGGTGATCTCCCCTCTCCGGCAGGGTGCCGAGAAGAGCTTCGGATCCCTCCCAATATAGGGACGATGGTAGCGGCGGCTACGGACTTTTCGTGGATTTCTCATTGGGTCCTTAGGGTTTCTGCCTCGGGGGGTTTATATAGGCAAAGGGGCAAGGTCGGTTGAGGACCAGGGGCCCCACACAATGCCCTGGCGCGGCCCAGGGTGGACCCGCGCCTAGGGGTGGTGTGGCCGCCCTGTGCCACTTCTTCGTCCCCCCTCTGGACTCCGTCTTCGTTACAGTAAAATATTGACTTCGGCTTTTGTTCCGTCCAATTCTGAGAATATTTCTTTACTAGCTTTTCTGAAACCAAAAAAGAAGAAAATGGGCAACTAGCATTATGGCATATTGTTAATAGGTTAGTTCCATAAAATGTATAAAAATGCCTCAAAGTGTAAACAAAACATAAGATAGTTGGTACAAAACAAGCATGGAGCATCAAAAATTATAGATACATTTATGACATATCAATGCTCATCTACGTCGCGGCCTCCACACGGGTCTTCAGCGCTGTGATGGTCGTCGAGCGACCAGAGGAGGGCCAAGAAAGCCCTGTGCAGTGCCCGATCTACTACATCAGCGAAGTCTTGACAGACTCACGATAGCGCTACCCACAATAAGAGAAACTGGTATGCGCGTTCTTCACAGCCCAGCGACGGCTCCCACACTACTTCCAGGAGCACCCCATCATGGTTGTATCCTCCACGCCACTCCTGGACATCATTTGTAATTGCGATGCAACTAAGCGAGTTGCCAAGTGGGCCGTCAAAATCGACGTCCAAAACATCAAGTACGAGCCACGCAAAGCGATCAAATCACAAGCCTTGGTAGATTTCCTCGCCGACTAGGAAGAAGCACAATAGCCGGAGAAGCTGCCCTATCTCCATTACTGGTCGCTCCACTTCGATGGATCCAAGAACACTGACGGCACAGGGGCTGGGATCATACTCACCTCCCCCACAGGTGACAATCTCCGCTACATGCTACACCTCGACTTCACGTCATGCACCAACAATATGGCCGAATACGAGGCCCTCCTTCACGGCATGCGAGCCGCCAAGGAGATGAATGTCAACCATCTATGGTGCTACGGAGACTCCGACCTCGTCACCGTGCAAGTTGCTGGTACCTGCGATGCCATCTCCCCCACCATGGCAGCATATTGCCAAGCAGTGGACCAGCTGGGGGGCCACTTCTCCGGCTACTCCGTCAAGTGGATTGACAGGGGCAAAAACAAGGAGGCCGACGCACTATCCCGCATTGGATCAGCTTGGCAAACACCACCCGAGGGCGTCTTCCTCGACATCATCAACAAGCCCTCGGTCTCCCTGCCGAAGGAGATCGATGTCGAGATACCATTGCAACCTGAGCCACTACTAGGAAAAAGCTGATCAATGGCATACCATTTTTCAACTTCTATGGCGCATATGGGATGTGCCAGTGTTATCACACCACTAAACTATAATTCTGTGGACAACTTCTAAGGCCCTCCTTCGTTGGAGGAGGAGGTAGCCGGAGATGGTCGTCATCGTCGTCGTCGGAGGAGCTCATCAGGGTTGAGGAGGAGAAGGAGGAGGAGGAGGGAGGATCTCACCGGGTGGAGGAGGAGGATGGAGGAGCTCACCGGGTGGAGGAGGAGCTCACCGGGATGGAGGAGGAGGAGGAGTTCACCGGGGTGGAGGAGGAGGAAGAGCTCACCAGTGTGGAGGAAGAGGAAGAGGGAGGAGAAGGGGAGAAGGAGAAAAGAATTGGAGAGAGGAGAAGTGTGGAGGAGAGGAAGAGGTGAAAAGGAGAACAGAGAGGGAGAAGGGGCGGTGGGATTCAAATTTTGAATCCCGCCCAACACTTCTGTGTTTCATATGGGAGAAATGCGCCACACAAGTTTCTCCCCCTTTTTAATTTTTTTGCAGGAAAAAGTCTTCTTTCTATCATAACTTTTTAGTCTTTTCTAATTTGGGGAGTATGTAAAATCTTCAACACCTTCCAGCGGTTAAAATCGAGTAGGAAATTTCGAGACGATCATTTTGATATATTAAACTTTTTTTCTAACATCGTAAGCAAAAGTTATGGACGTTTTACTATGCCATGGCCTTTTTTTTTTGCAAAATACATTGAAATTCATGTTTTCAAATTTTGTATACAACTATATCTCAAAATATAACTACATCTCAAAGGAATTATTTTTTTAAGTTCTTATCATTTTCATTTATTTTTTACAAAAGTTAAAACATTGGTCAACTTCTGTGGCGCATATGGTCAACTTACAACTTCTATGGCGCATATATAGGTATGCGCCACAAAACATTGGTCAACTGAATTCTATGGTGGGGCCTACCTCACTTTCTGTGGCGCATATGGTCATATGCGCCACAGAAGTTGCAACTTCTATGGCGCATATTGACATATGCGCCACACAAAGTGAGGGAGCCCAAGCCCGGTGGCTGGTCCCACCAAACTTCTATGGCGCATTGCCTAAAATGCGCCATTGAAATTTATCTGTGGCGCATGGTCACACATATGCGCCACAAAAGATTCTTCTATCTATAGCTGGTTTCCTAGTAGTGAGCCCGCCGGTCGCCATGATTTCGGAGCCCAGCGACTAGAATGTGCTATACCTCGCCTACCTCAAAAACGGGACCCTAACTTCAAACGAGACAGGGTAGCACATGATAGTGTGACGCTGGAAATCCTTCATCATCATCAACGACGAAATCCACAAGCGCAGCGTGACCGGCATGTCCCAAAAATGCATACAACCAGGGGAAGGACACAAGATCCTCCAAGACATCCATGCCGGCGACTATGGCGACCACGCTGGTGCCAGGTCGCTAGTCTCCAAAGCCATGCGACATGGTTTCTATTGGCTTACAACGCACGCCAAAGACGTCGACATTGTTGAATGCTGCATCGGGTGCCAGAAATACGCCAACCAGACTCACATACCTGGTTTGGCCCTCAAGATAATACCCATCACCTGGCCATTCGCCGTATGGGGCATCGACATGGTGGGCTGACTTAAGAAGGCCCCGTCCGGCTACACCTAACTTCTTGTCGCAGTTGACAAGTTCACCAAATGGGTCGAGGCCAAGCCAATCAAGAAGTGCGACGGCAAGACCGCCACCAAGTTCGTCCGCACGCTCATCTACCGGTACGGGTACCCGCACAACATCATCAGGGAAAACGGCACCAACTTTGCCAAAGGCGCCATGGCTTACTTGTGCGAGGAGCATGGCATACGACTCAACCTCGCTTCAGTCGCCCACCCGGAGTCGAACGGCCAAGCAGAGCACGCCAACCAAAGCATCCTCCATGGACTCAAGCCACGACTATAGGTTCCCCTCGAGCGGACCCCTGTATGCTGGGTCGAAGATATCCCCTTCTCGCTATGGGGCATTCACACCTCCATCAACCGATCAACATGGTTTACACCCTTCTTCATGGTGTACGGCGTCGAGGCCGTCATGCCAACCGACCTGGAACACGATTCGCCACGGGTCGTCAACTACGCGGAGGAAGACAATGAGATCGCCCGCCAAGACGGGATCAACCAACTCGCCGAAGCATACAACCTAGCTCACTCTCGCACCGCCATCTACCAGCAGGCTCTCCGCTGCTATCACAGCCGTCGAGTCCGAACTCATCCAAGACAAGAAGGGCATGCACAATCTCTCTCCCCCGTGGGAGGGACCATTGGCTATAGGGCGAGTCCTCGACAACGACGCCTACTATCTCATCGATGTACGAGGCGACGGCAAGCTCGACGTCGGGCGGCCATGGAATGTAAAACTCCTCCAGAAGTTCTATACATAGAACGAAAACTTGTACTCAGCTGTTGCACAATGAAACAAATTCGAATCGCACAAATTGTGCCTACTCGCCACCCTCTTGTGCCAATATCACTCGTACATTTAGCAATATGTTACCCATGGAAGTCAACCCTTGGTCAAGCGACCGACACGGATAAGTAGTGCAGGACAAGGACACTAAAAATATTCGGGCCTTGCGTCGTCCACGAAAATGCCACCTCGGAGCCACAATCGGAGTCACCTCACTTGACTGCCCTGCCGGGCCAAGACAACCAAACACGCTTCTGACAGCAACCGGTCCTCCACATCCTGGCGCATAGTGACTCAAATAGTTAAGTACCACGCACCGAGACTTACCCAAGATAAACCCCGCGTGGCTCGGGAACACACCAAGTACGAGAGCATGCCCTGGACTCGCCACACAACTGGCTTTCCGAGCCAGGAGGAGAGACGTGTTACAAACATCGCACCGTGTCCTCACCTACCTTGGGCATGCGACTAGAACAACTAACTACCATGCTCGCCCGGACTCGCCTAACCGACCATGCTTGCGTCTGGAAAAATAGCCAAGTACAGAGCATCCCTGGAATCACAAAGCGACTGGCTCTACGAGCCACGACGAGTCGACCACGAATAAACTAACAGTCTAATGCAAACAAACTTACACACATGCAAGGTAAACCCCACTAAAGGGAGGACGCGCTCGGGGACTCGCACAATCAACAATACAAATAGAAATCACAAAGACGATTGATGTTTTCCTTTTTCCTTCAGCAACAAAATATATTGTTCATCATTAAGGTATAGACAGAAGCGTCTAGTCCCTACAACTAAAAAATTCCTCAGATCAATCCTTTACTCTGTAGGATTCGAAGAAGACGCGCCGCCACCACCACTGACCTGGACAAAAGGGTCCCAAGGGTTCGCTGGGTACGTCGTCAGTTTCTTTGCAAGTGACGACCGGAAAGACTGCTCCGACTTCAGATCGCGGTGCTCCGTCTTGGGGTCATTCGGCGCCAACACCGTCTCCTGGTAAGGCAACAGATCACCCATCGCCAACACTCGCTCCGTGAAAGGAGTGACCTTATTGGTCAACTTCAACACCTCCACGATCTCCACCGAGCATGTCGCCGATGGATACCCGCTGGTGACATCGTCGAGGTCGAAGTCATCGGGGAAGTGCGCGAGTCCAAGACTCGGCACAGTAGAAGCTCCGTGGCGAAAGGCCGACCACGCCATCCACTCGACTACGCCAGGCGCTTCCTCGAGGTAACGCCACACCTCTGTCACCCCCCCAGGGATCACCTCGGTGGGAGAAAGCCCCTGGAGGACGGCTTGGATGCACGTCGCCGAGAGGGTAGCTGCGTCCACCACCTCCGTCGCGCACTGCCTCGCGTCGTACGTATGCACCTCTGGATCTCCTTGACATATCGCATCTTCAACACCAGAAAGTTAAATCCACAAGGAAGCATACCTATGGATCTACCGCTCGGGGACTCGCCCTCTCGGGGACTCCCCCGTTATCACCAAAATAAAGCAAGGAGAAGGGACACTCACCAAGATGCTCACGGCAGCGCTCTGTGATGAATTTTCCAGGGCCGACAATTGATCCTGCAAACCAGGGACGAGCGAGTCGGAGACCTTCCGCTTGTCATTTGTCGCGACGATCACGGCCTTGGCCCTCTCCTCAGAAGAGACCATCGACGCCTTGGCAACCTCCAGCTCCTTCGTCAACAAGACGATTCGCTCCTCCGCTATGTCCAATGTTGCCTTCGCTGTATCCAGCTCGGCGACTGGAACATAGCCCTCACGGGCCTTGGCGATCAAGGAGTGGTCCTTTGAAAAGAAGATTGCAGTGAAAACTTTGCACAAGGGAACAAGCTTATCGAGGTGAAATCCACTCACCTGCAGTCGCTTGCAATTGCCGATTGTCCTCCCGCGCGACCCGCAGGTCGCGTTACAAGTGCTCCTTCATGGCTTGACAGTCGGCCTATGATGACTGCAAGTGCACAGTTCTTTTGTAGCTAGTTTTGAAATAAAGATATCGATCCCACAGGGAGCAGGAGTCTGAAGTCTAATAACTCTTGAAATAAATACTGAAATAGAAATACTAAATAAAGTTCTAAGTAACAAGATAAAATGCGAGTGTTGTGTAAAAATGTATTTTTGGTATGAGAGAACAATAATTTAAAGCAAAAAAACTAAATACAGAAAATAAGTTTCGCTTATGTAAAAGAGATTTAAAACTGCAATGGGGAAAAGCGTTTTCAGGGAGTAGCGGCTAAACCTCTAGCATTTCTAAAAGGTTCTAAGGTAAAGATTATTATAATTAGCATTCTCAACTATGTATGTGTGGGATGAACTCCATATTTGGACAAATAGGCATCAACCACTTCTCAAATCATCCCCATAACCATAGCAGACAGCAATCGACATCAATCGAATTACTGCGCTATTAAGGGACTTTACCCCATAGGATGTACCGCATGGCATAGATAGTATTTTCTGAGTTTCCTTGATTCTAAAGTTGATATGTAAGGAGTGCCAATAGATTTATAGGCACTGTAAGTGCTCACACACCTCCGTCTACCAACAAGTAGTTCTATCCATCAAGTCCCCACAAGAGGCAAATATTGAGAGGTCGAATTTTCCCAACATGAAGATGAAGACAATCTAACACATGTTCACATCGATGAATATCATAATAAACTTTATCTTATTTCAATCTCATGCTAGGGTTTCTCCATCTCTCCAAGAACTAATGATCTACTCAGACATGGAGGCAATCAACATCATGGAAAAGACAATGGAATCCATCATAGATGAATAGTACTTGCATAAATCCACATAGAGTACGGGTATTACAACAAGACCTAGACAAGACGTAGATGGGATGGATGGAGATGGTGGTGATGCAGCGGTTGATGATGAAGATCGATACCTTAGCCTCCTGGATCTTTGTAGGGCAAAGATGGATCCCCGGTGGATGATTTCACCCTCTAGATCCTTTCCGGAGGTGAGGTTTTGGCAACTTCAGGTTGTTCTGTATGTCGTGTCCCCGATCCAGTTGCACGGGGTGAAACTATTTGAGGAGGCGGTGTTGGCACCAACTATACGATTGGAACTATACGGCCGGAGAAATTTCTCCGGTCGTATAGTTGGTCGTTAAACCTTCTGTGTCCTCCAATCGCTTCGGGTTTTCTTCTATTATTATTGATATTTCCCAATTTATCGATTTACGTTGTTTTGGATCCTTTTCACTCCAATATAACTAGTCCAGGAATTTTGTTTAGTGTATCCATCATCTGACCTAATCCTGGTGAAAATAAACATAAAAGGTGCACGCGAACGTCGTAAAATACCAAGATCCTACCACTACAATGCAAAATAATCATATAAAACATGATGCAAATATGCACTCATCAACTTTCCCAAGCTTAGACTTTTTCTTGTCTCGAGCAAGTTAAGATTAATGGATGTGATCCATATATTCATGAAGCTGAGTCAATAAAATAAATGAGGCAGTTGCAGCATGTACTTATCATATAGGATACATAGGAATAAGTTCATGAATAGTACCTTACTCGAACCATCCGAATAATATTAGCAGGCTTCCACACCTTAGCAATTCACAGTTCACAAAAGATTAATCTCAACATGATGTAAAACTATTTGGTTCAACTGAATGAGTGAGCGAGGTAGTCCCAAGTGTTTTAGGATTAACATATTCACTTGGGATTTAAAATCTCAAACGTTTCTTTGTCTTACTACAATATAGTGGTATATGCCTATTTGCTCTTTGCGCATTCTCTCTTTTTATTCTTTCTTTTCTGCTTTCTTTATATATATATATATATATGTATGCTCACATTTTTGATTAAGTGTTGTGCAAAGGAGCTAGCCATACATTCATCTTCATGTAGGAATTCAAAGTTTAGCGATCTCAATTACCAAATTCCAAATATATATGAAGCGTCTTTATAGCTTGAATATTCTACCTCGTCTTGTTCTCACTCTAATTTGGTAGCACTTTTAATTTCCCTATGTTCAAGGTTTTTCTTTTTCAACTTAAATAATTAGATAATTTCTCCTTTTTGTAAATCAAAACATTGACTTACAACATATTAACCAAATTATCTTTGTATGTTCCATTAATACCAATGGTGTGGAAGACTCCTACTGCTATCATCAATTTCAAGTAAAATTATGCTCAAGCTATTCATATATCCATTAGGACTCAATAATGCTCCATATATTATAATAAATTTAGAATTTCATAAAATGTATCAACTATTCTTGAAGGGAATTCTAATGATGCAAACTTTATTTATAAGGTCGAACTAACACAAAACTATAATAGTAATAAAAACTTATGAGATAGATTACAAGGTCTTAAAGATCTCCCCAAGATTGGAATCAAGCTAGGCGGGATCAAATAATAAGCTAGGCTGGATCCATTAAGATCTCCCCAAGATATCGTGATTTATTGTAGATCATTTTGGGGCCATGGCATGTAGCACCGTGGTGCATAGCTTCTTGTTGGTATCCTCCAGGACAGTGATGCAGCTGAAGCACCTGCGCAAATTAGATTGCAAAGTGTCCACCCTATCTGTGAGCTTAGTCACCAAGGGGAGAAGATCATCCTTCTTCTCTATCTCCCTGAGACGGTGATGAACTTCAACACGATGGAGTAGCTCTTGCTTCTGATATATCTTTGGGCCCCTCGAGTGATCGGATCCAGAAATGCATGTCGTGCTACATATGGTTAAGAGTTAACCTAGTAAAGGGATCCCGAATCACAGTATCGAGAAAGGGAGGTCAGCTTGGAGCTAGACCAAATATCATGAGGCAAAGGGAAAGACATGTACTAAACCTTGTGATGGTTCGTCCGATATGATCTTTGTATGCGTTTAGGAGTTGGCACGTCTTGCTAGAGGCCGCTACCAACTATTGACAGAATAAGTGTATTCGTGTCATGTCTATACGTATATGAACCTATAGGGTCACACACTTAAGTGGTTGGAAGCCTAATGAGGATTGGTCTCGAATTAGACCAGGCTTAGGCTGCTAATGGGCTGCAAATGTAGAAGCCCACTAGGGATTCCTATATAAGAGAGGGTGCGGCGAGCTGACCAGGGTTAGACCATTCCACCCAACCGCCACTCCTCACGTTTGTGTTGCACGCGCGGACCTAGCAGTCCGGCGTCTGAAGCTTCCACCCTGTACGTGTGGATAACTCGGAGGATCTGCATCTGTAGCGCTTGGACGAGCCGCGCAAGGGGAGCTGGTCGTGGGAAGAGAACAAGGACGAGACGTAGATCCTCTACACTTCCTCGACGCGCTTCATCAAGTTCCGCAACTGCGCGTCTAGTGGTAATCCCGTGATCTATGACAACAGTAATGCTGGTTTAAACGGTAGAAAATTTTCATTTGTGCTAGTGTAGCCTACCCGTATCCCTTCAGTGGTATCAGAGCCGATGTTGTTCAGTTTTAGGTTCGGGATGTTTGCATATGGTGATATGCATATTGATATGAATGTTTGATCGTTTATATTCCGGTTGGTCAGGATTGATCTATGATCTTGCTTTCCATGATCGTGATTCTGAGGTAGTCGAACGACTTGCCCCTACCAGTCGGTTTCCGCCATCGGGGTAGACAGTGACATATAAATCATGTTGAATCACGCGAAGATCAATATGATTGATCGAATCGGAACCTAGATCTAAAATCGATGTACCGTGATCAAAGGAGTTTGATCAGATCGGAACAATATACGGTTTATGGTAAATTTGATTTGCCGATCAAAATCCTTAAAGAAAATTGTGTAGATTCGATCTCTCATTTTTCACATTTTTATGTAACTACGTCGTAGCCCCTTTTGTATCTCGTTAAGGTAACTAGGTTCTGCGAGTTCACAAGATCCGATAGAATGTGATTCTATGCATAACTTGTTTTTGCAAGATGTATGTGATCAGTATGGCCCATATATGTACCTGATGCATGTATGAAATTTATCATGACCTGCGAGTCGTGAGTAGGGCAACACGGCTGGAGCCATGTGTGTTGTCAATTATTGTAATGGCATGCGTGAAAACTTGTGATGATCCCAATTCTATGTAATTTTGATTACTAGTTATTAGGGGCAATACCTTGTATTAGTTATTGGAGGACTCATCACTTGGAGGATGACTCGCATGGAACATGAAGATGGAGATCATCATGGTGGACAGGTTCTATGGCGATAGAGATCACCATGAGAAAATGGGTCATACTGTGTCACAACTATGTGAATGCTATTCTTATGTGTTTTACTCTATGCATGCTTAGATGATAGAAGTAGAACGATCCCTCACAAAGTTTAAGTTAAACCATGCCCTCCCAACCAAACCTTGCACCATCATATGCCCTGTACAATTGTTGGTGGGCCTATGAAATTAGGGTGCCGTGGTTTTTCCTTGGCTGGATGGGTTTGTATCGGATACCTACACACATAAGGGTTGGTGAGCTTGACAAGGTCATCTTAATAGTTAAGGACCTTGGGGCATAAAGGTTGGGCGCCTAGTTTTTACATAGAGATGTCACCCAACAACAAGAGTCATATGTGATATGATTAGCAAGTGTTGCTTACCGATTTACCTTGTCTTCTAGAAGTGATGCTAAAGCTCACTAGTCGACTTGTTAATTGTGGATCTTGAATCACTTAGTATCAATAGAGGGATATTGATTTAAGTGGGAGTATATGCTATTAAATTGTTTAATATGTTTTACTCTTTCATGGTTACATGGCTTAGTATTTTGCATGTTTTCTGTTGTAGATCAATGGCACCAAACACTGCATCACCTTTTTCTTTGCGTTCGATTCTTGACTAAGATAAACTAAATGGAACAAACTATTCGGACTGGGTCCGTAACCTAAGAATTTTTCTCAGGTCTGATAAAAAGGAAATGATTCTGGATACCCCAATCCCCGATGAACCTGCTAATAATGCATCAGCTGCCCTAAAGAACGCCTACAAGAGAGCATGTGATGATTCTCTTGAGGTTAGTTGTCTTATGCTTGCATGCATGGAACCTGAACTCCAAAATAAGTTTGAGGATCAGGATGCGTACGATATGATCGTCGCGCTTAAAGACATGTTCCAAGATCAGGAAAGGACTGAGAGGTACAATGTTGCCAAGTCCTTTGTCGAATGCAAGCTAGCAGAGGGAGCAGCTGTAGGACCCCATGTGATCAAAATGGTTGGTTACAGTCAGACTTTGGAAAAACTTAGTTTTCCACTAGTCCAAGAGTTGGCTACTGACTTCATTTTGGCGTCTCTTCCATCCAGCTATGGGCAGTTCATTTCGAACTACCATATGCATGGGGTGGAGAAGGGCATTAATGAGTTATGTGGGATGCTAAAAACAACAGAAAGTGACATGAAGAAGTGTGCAGGGCATAGCCATGTGATGGCTGTGTAGAACAAGCCTAGCTTCAAGAAAAAAGGTACTTCTTGGAAGAAGAAGGGCAAGGCTAAGGATACGATCCCTAAGTCTTCACCCAAGCAAAAGGCTGGACCTGTAGAAGACACTGAGTGCTTCTTTTGTCATGAACATGGCCACTAGAAGAGAAACTGCAGCAAGTACCAGGCTTCTTTGAAGAAGAGTGGAAGTAAGAGTACTTCCCAATCAGGTACGCTTGTTGTAAATGTTGTGGACATTATTCTCGCTGATTCCTATGTTAACTCTTGGGTATTTGATACCGGATCGGTTGCTCATATTTGCAATTCGATGCAGGGGCTAATAAGGACTAGAGAATTGCAAAAATGCGAAGTGGATTTTCGCGTCGGAAATAAAGCAAGGGTTGCTGCATTGTTCGTCGGCGTCATGCAACTTCACCTTCTGTCAGGATTTATTATGGAGTTGAATAACTGTTTTTACATTCCAAGTATGGGTCGAAACATTTTATCACCTTCATGTTTGATGAGGGATGGATATTCATTTGCGAGTATGAACAATGGTTGTGTAATCTCTAAGAATTATATATTTATGGCTAATGCTCCCATTGTGAATGGGTTATTTATTTTAAATCTTGATGATGCATCTGTTTACAATGTTAGTGCTAAAAGGCTTCAGCCTAATGATTTGAGTCCTACCTATTATGGCATTGTCGTTTGGGGCATATAAGTGAAAAGCGCATGAAGAAGCTCCATGGTGATGGTCTTCTAACTTCGTTTGATTTTGAATCATACGAGACATGTCAGGCTTGTTTACTTGGAAAGATGACCAAGTCACCTTTTTCGGGTATACCCGAGAGAGCGACAGACTTGTTGGAACTCATACATACTGATGTATGTGGACCAATGAGCACGACAGCCAGAGGAGGATATCACTACTTCATTACTTTCACTGATGATTTCAGTAGATATGGTTATGTCTATTTGATGAAGCATAAGTCTGAAACTTTTGAAAAGTTCAAGGAGTTTCAAAATAAGGTAGAGAATCAACGTGGCAAGAAAATAAAGGCCTTGTGACGGAGGAGAATATTTGAGTCACGAATTTATCAATCATCTTAAGAGTTGCGGAATTGTTCCACAGCTCACACCACCCGGAACGTCTCAAAGAAACGGGGTCTTCGAACTGCGCAATCGAACTTTGTTAGACATGGTTCAATCGATGATGAGCCGGTCGGATTTACCATTATCATTTTGGGGATACGCTCTAGAAACGGCATCTTTCACACTTAACAGGGTACCATCTAAATCCGTAGTTAAGACACCATATGAGATGTGGACTGGAAAGAATCCCAGTTTGTCTTTTCTAAAGATCTGGGATGTGATGCATTTGTCAAGCGACTTCAGTCGGACAAGCTAACACCCAAATCAGATAAGTGCATTTTTGTGGGATATCCGAGGGAAACCTTGGGGTCTTACTTCTACAACCGAGAAGAGGGCAAAGTGTTTGTCGCTCATAGCGGTGTTTTCCTAGATAAAGAGTTTCTCACAAAGGGAACAAGTGGAAGGTTGGTGCGACTTGAAGAAGTTCAAGATGAGCCAGTTGGGGATGCTTCTACAAGTGATGCTATTGTAGTAGAACAAGTTGAGGAACCCGTGGCAATAGAAGCACCACAACCACGAAGGTCGGCGAGGCTCCGCAAAACGCCGGAATTATTATTTTTAGACAATGATGAGCCTGCGACCTATGCAGAAGCGATGGTGGACCCAGACTCTGAGAAATGGCTGATCGCCATGAGATCCGAGATAGAGACCATGGGAGATAATCAAGTTTGGAACTTGGTTGACCTGCCTGATGGTTTTAAAGCCATCGAGTGCAAATGGATCTATAAGAAGAAGATTGATATGGATGGAAATTTTCACATCCATAAAGCTCGACTTGTTGCAAAAGGTTTTTGACAAGTTGAAGGAGTTGACTACGACGAGACTTTCTCGCCCGTAGCGATGCTTAAATCTATACGGATTATTCTAGCCATTGATGCACATTTTGACTATGAAATATGGCAGATGGATGTCAAGACGGCTTTCCTAAATGGAATCCTAACTGAGGACGTGTATATGATGCAGCCCAAAGGTTTTGTTGATCCAAACAATGCTGGAAAGGTATGCAAACTTCTAAAGTCTATTTATGGGCTAAAGCAAGCATCTCGGAGTTGGAACATTCGATTTGATGAAGTTTTAAAGGAGTTTGGCTTCATCAAAAACGAACAAGAACCTTGTGTTTACAAGAAGGAAAGTGGGCGAGCGCTGGTATTTCTAATCTTATATGTAGATGACATATTACTGATTGGAAATGACATTCCTATGCTCGAGTCTGTTAAGACCTCCTTGAAAATAGTTTTTCGATGAAGTACTTAGTTGAAGCGGCATATATTCTGGGCATCAAGATCTATAGAGATAGATCAAGTAAGCTAATTGGATTAAGCCAGAGTACATACATTGACAAAGTGTTGAAACGGTTCAGCATGGAAGAGGCTAAGAATGGGTTCTTGCCCATGTCTCACGGCATTAAACTCAGCAAGACTTAGTGTCCTTCAACTACTAATGAGCGTGAGCGCATGAGTAGGGTTCCATATGCTTCGGATATTGGATCCATCATGTATGCAGCATATGTACTCGCCCAGATGTTTCCTATGCTCTAAGTGTTTTGAGCAGATACCAAGCTGATCTAGGTGAATGTCACTAGACAACGTTAAAGAATATCTTTAAGTACTTGAGAAGGACTTAGGATGTGTTCCTAGTTTATGGAGGTGAGGATGAACTCAGTGTAAGGGGTTACACAGATGCGAGCTACCTTAACGACTCAGGTGATTCCAGATCGCAATCTGGTTATGTGTTTGTCACGAATGGTGATGCTGTGAGTTGGAAAAGTTCCAAGCAAGATACGGTGACCTCCTCTTCAACAGAAGCTGAATATATTGCCGCCTCGGAGGCTGCAAAGGAAGCTGTTTGGATTAGGAATTTCCTGATCGCTCTTGGTGTGGTTCAGGGCGCGTCCAATCCCATGGACGTTTATTGTGACAACAATGGTGCTATTGCATAAGACAATGAACCTAGACAGCACCAAAAGATCAAACATATTCGCATGCGTTACAAACATATTCGTGAATTCGTTGAGGATGGTAGTGTCATGATATGCAAAATACATACGGACTCAAATGTTGTTGATCCTTTTACAAAGCCACTCCCACATCCTGCGCATGAGGCGCACGCAAGAGCAATATGTATTAGATACAATCTAGATTGACTCTAGTGCAAGTGGGAGACTGAAAGAAATATGCCCTAGAGGCAATCATAGAGATGATTATATTTCTTATGTATCCATGAGTTATTGTAATGTTCCTTGAATATCCATATCAGGCAACTTGTATTGATTGGCATTTATGTGAATTGTTTGTAAAACTCTTTACTTGTATGGTTATTTTATAGTTGTCCCTAGTCGGAGTTCATGTGAGGACACATGTGAATATTAGACTAGCACATCGATTGGTTGATGACTATGTTTCGAAGTCATAGACATGGAGATGTCAAACCAATAATGTGGACACATGTTATGAACATAGGGTTGGACTGACCCAACTTGAGACTGGCAATTAGTTTCATCTCTCTCTCTACACATCATGTACGTTTTGTCCTTAGAATTAAGATTGTCGCATGAACTTGAGATGTGGAGCAACATACTTTGGGGCTATCAGACGCTACTCTATAACTGGGTAGTTATAAAGGTAGATTTCGGGTTTGTACTGAAGCATGTTACAACCATGGTCAATCAAGATGGGATTTGCCCCTCTCTACTTGAGAGATATATCTCTGGGCCCCTCGAGTGATAGGATCTAGAAATGCATGGACGTGCTACATATGGTTAAGGGTTTTAACCTAGTAAAGGGATTCCGAATCACAGTATCGAGAAAGGGAGGTCAGCTTGGAGCTAGAGCAAATATCATGAGGCAAAGGGAAAGACATGTACTAAACCTTGTGATGGTTCGTCCGATATGATCTTTGTATGTGTTTAGGAGTTGGCACGTCTTGATAGAGGCCGCTACCAACTATTGACAAAATAAGTGTATTCGTGTCATGTATATATGTATATGAACCTATAGGGTCAAACACTTAAGGGGCTGGAAGCCTAATGAGGATTGGATGCAAATTAGACCAGGCTTAGGCTGCTAATGGGCTGCTAATGTAGAATCCCACTAGGGACGCCTATATAAGAGAGGGTGCGGTGACCTGACCAGGGTTAGACCATTCCACCCAGCCGCCACTCCTGACGTCTGTGTTGCACGCGTGGACCTAGAAGTCCGGCGTCTGACGCTTCCACCCTGTACGTGTGGATACCTCGGAGGCACTGCATCTGTAGCGCTTGGACGAGCCGCACAAGGGGAGCTGATCATGGGACTAGAACGAGGAGGAGACGTAGATCATCTGCACTACCTCGACGCGCTTCATCAAGTTCCGCAACTGCGCGTCTAGTGGTAATCCCGTGATCTATGACAACAGTAATCCTGGTTTACGCGGTAGAAAATTTTCATTTGTGCTAGTGTAGCCTACTCGTATCCTTTCAGAAAATGTTGTGCACAACTGCATTTATGTAAAGTTTAAGGGCAGTAGGTTCACAATATTAGTCATGTATGTGGATGACATATTATTGTCTTGCATCAATAAGAATATGTTTCATGAGACCAATAATTTTCTATCTTCCAATTGCTATATGAAAGATCTCAGTGAAGCTTCATATGTCCTTGGCATAGATATTCATCAAGATAGGTCTAAAGGTCTGTTGGCACTATCAGAAAAGGCATACTTTGAGCAAGTACTAAAGAAATACAACCTACTCCAATAGTAAAGGCCGGTAGGTTTGGGACATTTCAATGTCTAAGGAACCAAATTGAAATTGATCAGATGTAGTCAGTTCCTTATGCTTCAGCTGTCGGAAGCATCATGTATGCACAACTTTGTATGCGCCCTGACTTGGCTTTTATAACTGGAATTATTCGAACATTCCAATCGAATCCAGGATTAGACCACTAGAAGGCCACAAAGAAAGTCCTGCGTTATATGCAAGGCACTAAAGACTACATCCTTACATATAGAAGGTCTGAAAGCATAGAAGTCATTGGCTATTCAGATACTAATTATGCCGGTTGTGTGGACAGTAAGAAATCGATGTCAGATTATGTGTTCACACTTTCTAAAGGTGCCATATCGTGGAAAAGCTCCAAGCAAACAATAATTGCCTCATCTACGATGCAAGGAGAATTTATAGCATGTTATGAGGCCACTGGGCAGGCTGTATGGTTGAAGAATTTCATTCCAGGTCTTAAAGTGGTTGCCAGCATTTCTAAACCACTTGTGTGTTGTTCTGCGATAATGAACTCGCAGTTTCCATACGAATAATAAAAAGTCAAGTGATGTTGCCAAGCATATTGACATAAAGTATCATGTTGTGAATGATAGAATACATGATCATACTATTGATGTTAGGCATACTATTACTACTCGTATGCTTGCAGATCCGCGACCAAAAGTCTTACCACCCAGTATTTTTCATGAGCATGTTGTCGGCATGGGACTACTAGAAGCCTTGTTATTCTGGAATAAAGGGGCCACTACAAAGAACCACTCCTATTAAGTAAGATGTTATCCGTTTCGAAATTAGATGGTATGCCATAAGTGTTCAAGTTCAACAGCATTTCATTGGTTGTTGCAACGCCTCACTTTGGTGTATTATTCTTATGGAGAATGGGAAAATGTAGTTAACCTGACGATAAACTGAATTAACGTTAAATAAAATGGGGCCCCACCAAAACCAACTAGATGAGAACCTCGGACGCTACCTTACGTGCCCTGGTCGGAGGCACCTAAACCAACTGATGACTCTAGGTCCCCTGTCACCTGTGCCATATAAAATAGGGGAGGCTAGCAGCGGTCGATCTCTTCCAGTTCTTGATCTGCCCTATCTCCTCCACAACATACCCAAAATCCTACTGATCTAGGGAGGCACAACACCGACGAGAAGGCCACTGTACACCCTACCGATGTCAGGGCAGTGCCGCTGGAGGAAGGAGGGTATCCGCACCTTCCCCTCATCATCTCCCTCGACTATAGCACAAGCCTACATCAACTGGGCAGCAATGTCGTCTTTCTCGACTCCAACACCACTACTAGGGAAAAACCTATAGGAGACATGATTATAGGAGGTACATCCCAAAAATATGCGCCTCCACTAAATATATAAGGCGCATGTCTAAATGGTGCGCCTTCTATATATTAATACTGGAGGCGCATCCTCGTGCCATGCGTCTCCTATATCGCATGTACGGATCAGATCTGGTTGCCCCCCTTACTGGAGGCGCATCTGCTCCATATGCTCCTCGAGTAGTTCAACTACTTAAGGAACATATTAAACGGGTGCGCCTCGTGTAAGGTGGGTGGGTCCAGTGGTGGTAGGTGACCCAATATAGGAGGAGCACCACCTGATATGCGTCTCGAGTATTTTACAATAATGGAGGCACATCTTTATTACATGCACCTCGAGTAAGTGAGGTGGGCCCATGGGTGGCACGTGCCAGACACTCGAGGCGCATCCTCTACAAGCTGCGCCTCAGGTAATTTAAGTATACAAGGCGCATCTTGTATGGGATGCGCCTCAAGTAATATGGCCGCCTTTTTCACTTTGTGGCACATGCATGCACCTCTACACCTCACTCACTTGCTTTCTCCTCCACACAAATACATCTGGTCGCCCCCTCCTCCTCCCCATCTCATTTTCTCCATTGTTTCACCATAGAATCTTGGTAAACCTCTATTGGTTGACACACATATGTAAGTGAAAGATCTTGCACTTCTAGATCAACAAGATCTCACTTTACTTCTCCTCCATCTCTCCTACTCCTAGTCGTCGTTGGAGGAAGCGTGAAGGCGTTGTTGCATGTATGCGCGTTGTCGGTAAAACGACTAGATTGTGTTGTGTGTTTCATTTTTTGTGTGCAGGGATTTCATTTTGGGTTGCCAATGTTTCACCGAATGTATATTCATTTCTGTTCCGGTGAATTTCTGGCACCCGGCAGATGTCCTCTTTTTAGGGGAGTTGATGCCAATTTTTTTAGCGATCTCGGCGTCCATGCTCTCATTATCCTTTTGCTATTTGTATACCGCACAGGCGACCATGGTCCGACAACTTAGCACACCCTCGTGGATATGTGGATGAGATCCGTGAGGGCCAACATGGCATGAACAAACATGACAGATATAAGATGTTCGTGTCATGACTGCACACTGATGTATTTGATAAAGCATGATTGCGGAATGCTGGTGTCGCACTTGCTCCGGCATGGTTTAATGGATGGCTACACTCAGTGGATACGTGATGACGAAGATGATGATGAGGATGTCAATAATGGTGAATATGAAGATCAATATGCCGACGGTGGGGCATGTGATCATGAAGATCAAGGTGGCGTCGGGCATGAACATGAAGATCAAGCAGATGGCGTTGGGCATGAACATGAAGATAATCAAGGTGGCGCCAGGCAGGAACATGGAGATCAAGGTGCCGGGCATGATTCAAGTTGGTTGCGAGACCCTCATTACCAAGAGCTGCTTCTCAGGGAGATAAGTAACGCCAGAGCCATCGCTAGAGAGAAAGCTAAGCTAGAGAAAATGGACAAAGACACGATTACTGCATTGCTTGATGGATGCAATGATGGGGATACCCGTCTAAATGTAACGCTGAGGGCTCTGGAGATGATGATGAATCACAAAATGACCGACAAATGCTTCAATGACAACATGGAATTCTGGCGATCTGAAGGGGTTCGCAACAGAAAATCAAAATATTTCTACCTACAAGGACACTACCACCAAGATCTATACTATGTAGACATAGTAACGGATATGAAGAACGGAGTTCATACCCTTGAAGACTGTGGCATGCCTTACGCAGGTATGCATGTAGAGATGAAGAGAGCGCCCCAGGTGTTGCGCCTCGAACCTCTACACACGTCCGATGTAGGGATGTCTCCTGAGATCCGATCTAGCAGAGAAGCAGACAAAGAAAGAAGTCGAACCGTCCTGCGCATGATGGTAGTGCGGAGGTGGAGAACTAAACCAAGAGGCTAGGTCCAATCTAATGGACAGAGCTCTAGGGTTTATGGGGAGAGGAGAGAACTTATTGTTGGGGTGCAAATAGAGGGGAGGGGGCTCCTCTATTTTTTGTAGGGAGGGGTAGGGTGAAACCCTAGGGCTTGGGGGTCGGATCCCCCAAGCGCCACCTCTAGGGGTTGGGTGGCTGCCGCCGGCCCTAGGCCCCACCCGGCAGGTGGGAAACCCTAGGGTTTCGGCTGGTGGCCCCTCCCACTTTCTCCCTTAGGCGCCTACCCTATTGGGACCTTCTATAAGCGTCCCAATAGCAATAAGCTGCCTTTAAAATATAAAATAAAATATGTTTTAATATTAATTCAATTAATTAATATAAAATACATATATTCCATACACCTAAACTCCTTTCGGACCTCTTCTGATCAACATCGAATAATGACTGGAACCTTTCCGTATATCTCTCGTTTCTCCTTCAGTGTCGGTTCAATCCCAATGCGTCCCCACCCTTATGTGTGCCACACTTCGGCTCAGAGTTGCTATGGACATGACCAAGACTCTCTTGTATCAATGATCAACATCGGGACCTGGATGGCCATAATGATCCCCGTGCCCTCACGATTAATCTCATCGCTTGAACCTTAACTGTGTACTCCTATTCCCTTTGCCATACGATACTGATGATCCAAAAGTATTGGGGGTGTATCGTAGTACTTTCGATAAATAGGTGTGTCGATCCCAACGAGGAGCAGAAGGTGTTGACTAGTGGTATGGAGCAGTAAATCTCTGTAAATACTTAACAAACGGATTTTTAGGGGTTTTCTGATAAAGCAACGAAACAAAGTGCAAGTAATAAAGGCAACGAACAATTGCAGCAAGTGGCCCAATCCTTTCTTACCAAAGGACAAGCTGGTGGAAATACTTATAAGGACCAAACATTCTCGAGGACACATGGGAATTCTGTCAAGTGCTTTCGCTTCACATAGATGAGTATTCTTCTTTGGTGTTGTAAGTGTTGTGTGGATGAACCTGTGCTAATGTACCGACCTTACTTGGACTAATACATACTTGTGATTAAACCCCCTGCAGGCATCCGCAACTACAGGAAAGCAATTAAGATATAAACCTAACCACAGCCTTAAACTCTGAGATCCTACACTCCCTTGTGCAAAGGTGTCCTAACGGGGGTTCAGGTTTCTGTCACTCCGACAACCCCACAATTAGTAGCAAAATACACAATGCATTCCCCTAGGCCCATAAATGGTGAAGTATCATGTAGTCGATGTTCACATGACACCACTAGAAGAATATCACCACGACTTAAATACTAAACCATTGAATAATAACTCAACATAAATCCACTACTAAAAACATGACTTCTCCCATGTCTTCAAGAACTAAACGAACTACTCACAAGACATCATATGGATCAAGATCAAAGATGATATGGTGATGGATAACAATATGAACATAAACAATAATCCAATGGTTCCACTCACAAGCATCAACTACAATAATAATTAACAGCGGGAAAGTTTCCGCTAAGAAATAATGCAAGATCCAACACGATTGTTACAGCGGGACAGAGTGGTGATGATGGTGCTGGTGGAGATGATGGTGTGGATGATGATGATCCCGATGAATCCTAGCTTGATGATGGTGTTGATGGCGATGATCTCCCCTCTCCGGGAAGGGATTTCCCTGGTAGAAATCTGTCTGCCGGAGAGCTCTTTCTCTCTTGGTGTTTTGTGCCTCGCAGAGGCGGCAGAAATCTTTCTGTGGTTTCTTCCCTGGTAATAGGGTTCCGAGAGGAAGATATAGGCGAGAGGGAGGAGTCGGAGGCACCACACCTGCCCTAGGCACGGCCCATGGTGGGCCCACGCCTAGGGGGCGTGGGCCCCCTATAGCCCAGCTATGCCTCCCCTTCTAGCTTCCCTCGTCTTCTGGGAAAATATAATTTTCCAATATTTTTCTGGTATTTTTCTGATCTTCGCGAATTGCATCAAAATACCTCTTTTTCCATCAGAAACCTGACTCCGGCAGTCCATCCTCCAAGAATCATCCAACATGCAATAACAGAGGAAAATACATAAGTAATACCTCATAATAAGAAATATATCAATGAATAGAGGCAAATTATGATATAGAATGGTGATGCAAATTGGACGTATCAACTCCCCCCAAGCTTAGACCTTCGCTTGTCCCCAAGCAAAAATGAAGCTCAGTAAACATGTCCACAGGTTTATGGAGTGAAGTGTCGATAAAAGAATATGGAAAAGAAGCATCATACTTACCATTACACAACTCATAGAAGAAAGCAACTCACCATTATATAACTTAGCTAGCAACAAGTATAGGAGTCACAATAGAGATGCATAAAGATAAATCATAATTGGAATTGGCAAAATCTTGTTCTTGGTCAGGGAACAACTGGTGTTGTGGTATTGCCGACGAGTAAGCCATGGAGGGGTCCTCATAGTGCGTGTTTAGAGACGTGGGGTAAGGCGGACAGTTGACGGGTACGAGGTAACACAGCTTACCCAGGTTGAGATCCCACAATGGTGGCGGAATCCTACTCCTGCTATAAATCACTATAAGGGAAAATATGCCGAGTTACAGGGATTGGTTCGCTGTGCGAGGTTGTATGAATCGATGCCCTAAAGGCTCCCATAGGCCCAACTTATATAGTCGCCAGGTCCTAGGGTTACAGGGAAAAGTCCTAGCCGGACAGGTTACAGAGTCCTACACCGTCTATTACTAGTCATGTGTATATTGTACTCCAAGGCTCCGTGTACGCAGGTGACTCCACCATAGCCTTCCTTTATCTGGCATGGGCCTCCCTTCTGGATCAATCTAACAGGGCCACCCAGCAGGCCATAGGCCATGCTACCGACTATGGGCCACCCGGGTTATCCGGATAAGTGACATGCTATGAGGATACCCATATAGCATATCCCCAACAGTAGCCCCCGGAGAACTCCGAGATCTTGCGCCGTCTTGCCTCTTCAGATGAATGCTCCGTCTAGTTGGATGTCGGCAAATCGTCAAGCAATATCTTGTAGTCCTCCAAAAGAACCCTGCAAAGCTTTCTCCGTCTTCAACTTGTAAGCCGGAGAAATCTTGAATCTTCCATCGTACTCCTCCATAGTTGGATTAAATCTGTCTATGTCGGAATCTTCGATGTGACGGCTCATCTACTCATGTCAGCTAGGACGACGTAGGATTAGGTCAGTGACGCCTCGTAACTCACACATGGAGAGAACGCAATCATATCCGATTTTCCCGCACGAGCGATACGAACCGTTGGCGGCGACGGTTGGGGACGTGGCGAAATTTCCGCGCACATTCGCGAACACGTCGTCTACGCGGCAACCGTTCGATCAAGCTGCACGAATCTTGACGCCGAGGATGATAAATAGTACCCGTGGGGAAATTTTCACTTTATACCTCATTCTCCTCGCATCATCTTCTTCCTCCAGCCGCGCGTCTCCTCGAGCTCTCTGCGAGAAACCTCGAAAAAACACTAGCTCTCATCTGCACCAGTCGCACCCAATCTCCACTCCATGGCTAGCAGCAGCACTTCTCCATCAATGGCGGCATCGAGCGAAGCCGTGGCGAAGCCGTGGCGAAGCCGGCGAGCTCCGTCGTCATGCCCCCAGAGGGTTTGGTCATCCCCGCATCGGAGGGACTTGTTGTAGCATCCCAGTTGTCTAACACCTGTAATGCTACTTGTTCTAGTAATAAAAGGACCACTTCCTACATATAATTGTTGCATCATCATCATATCATGCTCATGTCATCATGCCACCTTGCATTTGAGCATCATATAAAACCCCTTCTTGTTTGGTTCTTATCTCATGTGCATTATTAATTGTAGTTGCCTCTTGATATTGTATTTGGTTCTTGATATATTGTTAAATGCCCAAGTTGATTTGGGGGCATATCTCTTATTAACTCCACCACCTTTCTTTCACCACCTTATAAATTCCACCATCCAACTAAATATGAGCTTGGCATTTTTGAGTTTTACTTCTAGCTCATGTGGGTTGGGATGGATCCATTTCTTTTCCACATGTTCTCATCTTGGCATCATTTTGTTTTCACATTATTGATGCATGAGAGCCACATGGCCACCTTTGCATGCCTTGTGAGTGGGACCCTTTCTCCCTAGCTTCGATATGTGTGTTGTTGGGGTTATCATCATGTGGGGACATTTTGTGGGCTTATTAAATATCTAGTGGCATATACACACTAGCAAGTCCCAAATATATTCCAATGTGATCATCTCCTCATACTCCACTTGGAATTCTTTCTAATTTCTTTTGCTTGGGCCTTATTCCACACTTTGGAATGCATAAGAAAATGCCAGGTAATTAATCTTGTTTTCACAAAGATAAATATGGTACCAATTAACTATGCATGGCCCATGCAAGTACTCCTTAGTTTGACATTTGTTTGTATTTGGATTTTACAATGGATCATCTCTCCCTACCCCTTAGGCTTGGTCTTGTTTGATCATTGCCAAAACCTCATCACCTTTTTTCCCCTTGCTCTAGTCTTGGATCTTGATGGGGTTTTGTTTGGTGCATGGTTGGTTCTTGTCAAAAGGAACCCCTAGCATCTAACCTTCCCCCTCTCTAGACCAAAACCCTAATCCACCCCCCCCTCTCTCTAATCCTCTATCCTAGTTCTCTCTAACACCTACCCCATACCCCATATCCCATCTTGGCTAAACTCTAAGCTACACCTAAACTAACTAAACCCTAGCTAACTTGTCCCTCCCTCTCTCACCTAAACCTACCACACCCTAAGTGCCCTCTCTCTCGAGCTCCCCTTCCCTCTAGCGTGCAGGCCCCACCCCAGCTATCTACCCCTCCTATCTAACGCTAGCTCGACCCTCTAGCTCTCTCCTCCTCTCTCGGCCGCAAGCTCCTACCAACCCGACCCACCTCCTGCTGGACCTGGTCCCACCCCGAGCTCCCCTTACCCTACCCCACCTGGCAGCCTCCTCCCTCCCCATGTGCCGCTCGACCCATGCACGTGAGGAGAGAAAGGTGGCTGAGCCGACCTGCCCCTCCCCCACGCAAGCCCCACCTCACCCCCTCGTTCTTATCCACCCCACACCCCTCTGGCCTCTCCCCAGATCCACCCCGTAGCCTCCCCTCTCTTCCTCTTTCTCCACCGCCTCCGGCTACCCTCTGAGCCACCCACCGTTGGCTCCTCCACGTCCCGTTGTTCCTGGCGAGCCGCACGTCCGTGGGGTGTCCTGGGAGCTCGAGAAGGATCCCCTGCATCGCCCGGCTCTCGTCGTCGAGGAGGAGGAGGACCGGAGCCGCCGGAACCAGCGCTGCGCCGGCCGAAACCCTAGCTACGCCCGGTGTCTGCCCCGTCGTCGATACGCTGCTCGCCGAACCGATCCAGCGCCACCAACCCCACCGCGGTAAGCCCAGCTCCCTCCCAGACATCTTTGCCTTCGCCGCCGTCGTCTGGTCACGCCGCGCGTTTCGTCGAACGCTCTTCGCGCGCCGTCGGCCGCTGCGCTGGCTCGCTCCCACGTCGCGCCGCAACCTATCTAGCCCCCGTGCGCTCCCCTGTCAACAACCGCGCAGCCGCCGTAGCGGTAGCCGTCTCCGCTGGCCCGCCAGAGGGCACGGGTTCGATCCCCACCTCGACCCTCTGTCGCTCGACGCGGATAGGAAGAAGTACAGTGCGCGCCTGACGCTTTGCACAAACCCCCCCCCCCCCCCCCCAAACCTTTTTCTCAACCCGCGCTCCCTCTGTCCCCACCTGTCTGTGCCCCGAGCCGTTTTGCAAAAAGGATCCTCGCTTGTTAAGTTTTCCACCCGCGGTCCCTTATCCCCCCGCCTGTCAGCCGCTGCCGTTGCCCCACTGGCACGTGGGCCCGTGAACCCCTGTCCCCACCTGGCAGCCTTAGTGGCTGGTAGCAGCCGCGGTGACCACCAGTTCTCTGCGCGCGTGGGCCTGTGCCAGCTCTGGCCCACCTGTAAGCGTCTGTGGGTAGATTAGACTGAGTATAAAAGGTTTTCCTGGATCTGTTTAAATTCAAATCTTTTTCTAGTTATTTCAAATTCAAA
Organism: Avena sativa; assembly: GCA_916181665.1. Classification (NCBI taxonomy): domain Eukaryota; kingdom Viridiplantae; phylum Streptophyta; class Magnoliopsida; order Poales; family Poaceae; genus Avena; species Avena sativa. The sequence continues at coordinate 188,688,840 of OV702284.1, read as the reverse complement.
TATAATTCTGTTTTAAAATAACTTTTCATTTATAAATCCAAATAATGCAAATGTTATATGTTTCTGAACCAGAAAAATATGAGGATTTCAAATATGCTATTCAAATTACCTTTTGCACATTTAAAATTCCAAGTTGAGTAAAATTACCACAAGTGCCACTGGAACTTAAATAATTAATAACTTTTGATTTACAACTCCGAATATAGCAAATGATATGTCTAAAATGATCAGCTCGACGAGACCTTTCCGTTTATGCTATCCATGACTTCAATTGAAGCATGCATCATGTAAATATATAATACACAGCAACTAATATGACAATAAAATGTGTCCAAACCTTAATAAAATGACTTATTCTTGTATACTACACCTCACCCATGTCATGCTACTTTATTGCCATGCAACTTGTGCATCATTCATCATGGCATGATTGTTTGCTTGTCGCATTTTATTCCTATGCTTGTGCACTCTATTTATGTTGGCCTTGCTTGTTTGGTTCTTCTTTCGAATAGACGCTGAGCAGGGGATATATCAAGAGAACCAGGAGCACTACCCAGATCCGTCTCTCGCTTCAACTGAGTTGCCAGGCAAGCACTACCACATGCTTGCATACATACAGTACCTATTTCCTCTATCTTATTCTTGCATCATTGAGTCACGATTGCATTAAACTGAATCCCAAGTATTGCACAGCCTTTACTTTTAAACCCCACCAAGCCTGTTCCTCCATCCCATGAGCCATTACTACAGGAGTTGTTTGAGCCATGCGAGTCGTAGAACAGCATGTGTAGGGTTTGTGAGTGTCTGATGGATAACGAGGTACCTAAACAACTTAACCTGAGTAGTAATGGGATAACTAATGAAAGTGGCACCGGTGATCAATATCTGCTATTTGGTTTTTCCTGCTCATTTGTGTCCCGTAGGACCCCGAGTACTTGATTCCTGTTCCTTGATTTATCGCGCTATCCACATCCGGGAGGCTTATGGGACCCCCCTGAGCCAGAGCTTGATTCCGTCTTATTTCTTGGGGCCACAGACTAGTTTGAGGTTTTATTTACTATCCTGTACTTATGCCATGCTTTACTGTATTTACGATTGTGCGAGGAGCACACTGTACTGTTTAGGAATTGTGACCCGTTTTCGCGGTATCGACAAGCCCAGTCACACTTTCGGGTTCCCAGTCGTTTACAGCCGGCCCCACAAACCTTGAGTCCGTCTCGAAGTCAGCTAACTTCGTTGCGGGTCTACTTTAAGGGGTGGCCCCCTGAAATATTTCTGAATCTTGTGATTGCTTTGTCGTGAAGGCCTCGTTGGGTTTTGATTTGGTTTTTCCGAGGTTGATCGAGTGTGTGTTGCTATTTGTGCACCCCTGCAGGGTAAAACTTTCTGAAAGCCGTGTCCGCGGTTATGGACGACTTGGAGCACAGTTTCTCGATCATAGACAAGCATAACTAAAGTACCGCTTTTAACTTGGCTAAACAACTGACTAGTAAATAGTGCAACACTCATGGAATGGTTAATAAAATTGCCAACGGATGGGGGTTGTTCGTCCGCTTCCTCGTTGGTAAGCGAGGAGGAGGATGGATCTGATGGTATTACTGTTATAACTGTTGTCATTAATTCACGGACATCCGTCTATCATTGGTTAGGCGGATGGTTAGCGAGTATCTATAGGACTTCTAGGGTTTATCTTTTGCTGCAATTGCGTCACCCCAGGTTGTGTCCCCTTTAGAGGCATAAAGACTTGCTGAGTACCCTTAGGGTCTCACACGATAAATTATTGGTTCAGATGAACAGGTACCCTCGCAGGACGGATACTGGGTGGAAGAGGCTGATGACGTGGGCAACGATCGTTCGGTGTAGAGATTTCGGGAACGGGGATCCGTTAGATCTGTGGGCGGGATGTGCTTATTTCCATGGCATCTTATGCCGATTTGCTTCTTATCCGTACTCGGACTTTGTTTTGCCGCTTCCGCTTGATGCTCTGATGTATGATGTATGAGGAATTATCCTAAAATATTATATCTATCTAGGTCATTTGAATCTTGCCGTATGGCGTTGCTATATTTCCTTTCTTTCTAGATGGTATGGCTCTGATGTACTCTTGTATGGTGGCTTGAATACATACTCATTTGTGTATGTAGTTGATCCCTTCGCCTGCCGATTACGCCGCCCGTACAGGTCCCGTTGAGTTGGAAGTGGTTGGGACGGCCGAAAGGTCTACCCGTGAGTGGCTTTTGGGGCCCCACCGTACTATTTCAACCACTACCGCTCATCCAGGCTTGTATCTAGGAGCGTAATTCACCGAGGTAGTTACACTTGCCTAGCGGGCGGCGCTGGCCGGCGAGGTGACACCTTCTCCCCAAGCCGGAGAAAAGGTGTACCTAAAAGTTCAACTGGTACGCGGCGTCTCCCTGCCCATCTCCAACTTCTTCCTCTCCGTCTTAAACCACTATAGGGTTCAGCCTCGGAACCTTTCCCCCAATAGAATCTTAGTGCTTAGCAACTACGCGGCACTTTGCGAGGGATACCTAGGGATAAGGCCTAGGTTAGACCTTTTTGTGTACTTCTTCACCGTCAAACGTGAAGCCGAACATAGCAAGGAAGAGCTTAGGAACTGTGGCATCATAAGCTTCAAGATTCGACCTGGCCGGCGGTTCCCCGACATCGTAGTCCACGAGTCGTGCAAGAATTGGCAACGAACGTACTTCTACGGCCCAGACATTCCGCTGGCTGGACGACAAGTTACGTACCCGGACTTCATTGATGGAGCCACCACTGAAGCCTCGTCATGGAGATCCCAAGCCTCCCTTCCCTCCGACCTCGACGCTTCTCGGGCCATAAGGCGGATCGAGTGGTTTGTAGAGACGGGTCTGACCGTCTTGGACCTAGCCATGTGCTGGTTCATCAGGCGAATCCAACCTCTACAGCACCGCGCGAAGCTCATTAACGAGTATACCAGCGACAGAAGGGATAGTCTCCGCATCTCCGTGGACAACTTCTCGAGCGACTCCGTCAAGCTCCGTCTTAAGGACATCGTCAAGGTGAAGGATAAGAAGCGTGGCTGCACCATCACTAACGACATGTTCGTAGACGACAAGTGCCCAAAGGTAGGTTTTTATTTTCCATTTATGACATATACTCCAATTCTTCCGTCTTGCAAATGTCATTTTCATCTAACACGGTGATTTCTCACTTAACAACTTAGCGATCTAGAGGAGGGCAACCTGGCTGCCCAAATCTATGGTCCAAAGATGAAGGAAGTCACGGTCGTGTCCGACGACGAAGCTCCGTTGGCGCGGAAGCGGAAGAGCTCCACCTCTGACGCTGCCGACGGAGGCAAGAAGAAGAAGACGGAGGGTGGAGCCTCCAAAAAGACTACCGCCACCCTGGAGGTGGAAAAGAGAAGAACCACCGGGATTTTTGCCAAAGCACCCCCATTAGTGTAAGCTTCTCATTCTCCGACATTGTCTATTTATCTGTCTTGCTCATGTATTTATGCATTTTGCACGTTTCAGGAAGAAAGCCACGACCAGCCTCAAGAAGACCTCCAAAACTTTTGGGGCTTCTCGAAATATCAAAGATATGCTGCATCGCGACGCCTCCCCCGCCATCGCCACTGCTACTCCTGCCGTCAAGCCCTCGTCTGCCCCGACAAGCTCACAAGCTAAGGAGGCATCAGGGCCTTCCGTCATGGAAGTGGATTCTGGCGCCTCTACCGAACTTGTTGTTGTCGTGGAGCAGGCAACGCAGGAGATCACCGCTCAACAAATGGCTGAAGCTCCGGCTAAGGATGCCATCGGTGGCGGCAAGGTGGTGGTGGAAGCTGGTACTTCTGCCGAAGGCAATGCCCTTGCTCCCCAAAAACCTTTTGAGTTCTCCAAGATAGTCTACTCGGCGCTTACGCCGAGCAGCACAACTCTGGTTCCTGGAGCAGCACCGACATCTCCGACGTGCGGTCTTGAGGAGCTCCTCCGACAAGCAGAAATATTGCGAGGAAATAGCATCTCCTTTGGCAAGCTGCTAGCCGAGAGCGCTACAAATCTCAAGATCATTGCACTTGTAAGTTTTACTTTGCCTTTTGCATTTCATATGAGTATCCCACTGTAGCCCCCAAGGATGTAGACGGAAAACCATAGGTCTTGCATCTATATGCTCTAAAGTGACTAAGCTAGAAAACTCCTCACTGTAGCCCCCAAGAATTTAGATGGAATGAACTATTCCTACTAGATGCTTTAAGAGTAGCATACGCAGTGTTTATAAATTTCAATACTATAGCCCCCAAGCCTCTAGTTGTAACTGAATTAGTTCCGACTAGATGCTTAAAGAAAAGCTAAGTAGATATCCGAGTTAAAAACTTTATACTGTAGCCCCCAAGCTTCTAATCAAGAACTGAATTAGTTCCGACTAGATGCTTAAAGAAAAGCTAAGCACATTTCTAAGTTAAAAACTCTCGCTGTAGCCCCCGAGCGTCTAGGTGGAAATTTTCCGACTAGATGCTCCAAGTAGACTAAACAACGGTTTAACTTTGTTCTTTTTTCCATAGAACGAGAATGCTCGGAGGGGCATGGCCAATGACAAGTACCAGAAGATGCACGCAGATCTTGAAGCCGAAAAGGGTAAAACTGCCATCTTGAAGGAACAGATCATCAAAAACAAGAGTCTATTTTCTTTTTGCGCATTCCATATTGGTCTTGTGCCTATATTCTCTGAGTACTTATTGTGTACTTTTCTTTCTCCGACTTTGCAGAACATGTTGCCAAGGCCAAGGACATTGTCGAGCAGTCCAAGCACATCCAGCAGCTAGACAGCGAGAACAAGATCCTTAAGGAGGAGAGGAAAGAGATGCTGAAAATGCAAGAGTATTCAATGAAGGCCCTGCAGGATTCCGCCTCCACGGTAATCAATTGTTTGAAGGAGGAGCTTGCGATCTTAAAAGATCAAAAGCAAGATGCTTATGAGCAAAACCAACGCCATAACGAGGCGTATAAGCTCCTCCAACAAGAGAAAGAATCCCTGGCGGACACCCTCTGGTAGGCTAAGGCCAGCATCTTCAGTACGTTTCCTCCGCCTTGTATTTTTGTAGTCTGGATACTTTGAATTTATTGAACTCATGCGCTCCTTGTCGGAACTTGCAGCTCCTATGGGTTTGACCCGACCGCCTCCTTCGGACAAGGAATGCATGGTTCTTGCCGGCAACTTCATCAACACTCCCATCACCCAAGCCAAAGAGATTGCCAAGCCCCTCCAGATACACATCAAGGCCTCGGACTCCGTGGCGAAGTACTCGGAGATTCTGCGTCGAGCCCCCGAGCGTGTCACAAGCTGGAAAGCTTCATGTGCACGGGCTGGCGCAAGGATGGCGTTGTCAATGGTGAAGGCACACTACGAAGGTGCCGACATCGACACTGTGACCTCTGGTATCCCCGACGTCGACGATGACGGCAAAGAGATTGATCATGAAGCCATCCTGTCATCACTCGCGGGCTATGACACCAGAGTTGCCGAGTTGGTGGACATCGACATCTTCGTGCCCATGAACACCATCGACAGCGGCAACCAAGATTCCACCGAGTCCCACCACAGTGCCGACGTTGAGGGTGATTCTCCGGCTGGTGACGATGTTGCTTCCAAGTCTCCTGCGCCAAAGGAATGAAAAACAACTTTGTAATATTTGTTTCACCTTTGGTGTATGCGTGGAAAAAACTTGTTGATGTATCTTAAGGCGGAGAACAGTGGTTGCTATTTCCTGCTACTTAAGAACTAGTTTCCAGCATGTATATTTTTTTTTAAGCAAGTGATGGCTTATCCATTACTTTGGTTCTTATGCTTGACTTTTCGTGAGTCGGAAGACTCGTTGTCGGAACCATGCGCTTAGGTGATGATGCCCAATGGCACCGTGAATAACCTGAGAACAAAATCGCCGACAATAAGTGTCAAAAGTCACTACTCCAGAATCCACATAAAAACGACAAAGAACGTGTGGACCAGAAAACTTAAGCTAACGCCCATAGGCGGAATTTTCACAAGTGCAAATGCAGAGCTTGTGCATAAAGGTTTTACATGATCCAAAAATGAACACTAAAAGAGGTAAAAGACTCAGAAATATGAGTGAACCAGAGAGCTTTATTTCATTGATCATATAAGAGATACACAATTAGATAAAAAATGCTAAGTGTAAAAAGGACGTAGATGTGCTATGTTCCATGGCCGATCAAGCTCCGGGTAGTCATCATCCGGGTCACGTCGCTTACGCTTATGATCCTCGTTAGGTCTATCCTTTAGTTCACGATTATCAACAAGGTAGTAAAACCCATTGAGTAGCGCCTTGCTTTTGATGAACGGTCCTTCCCATGTCGGGGATAATTTGTGCGACTTCTTCTGCTTAAGTCGGAGCACCAAATACCCCTCTTTAAACGAGCGATGCTGAACGCGGCGAAAATGGTAGCTGCGTAGCTTCTACTGGTAGATGGCGGATCTTTGGCATGCCAAAACGCGCTCCTCCTCGAGAAGGTCCACATCTAGGCGTCTGGATTCTTCAGCGTCATCCTCGTCGTAGGCGGCAACTCTTGGTGCATCGTGGAGGATATCGGAAGGTAGGATGGCTTCTGCTCCATATACCATGAAATAAGGGGTGTAGCTGGTGGATCTGTTGGGTGTAGTTCGTAAACTCCACAACACAGATGGCAATTCTTCCGCCCAGGCTCCAGCTGCTCTATGTAGCGGTGCCTCAAGACGTGGCTTGATTCCCTGCAGAATTAATCCATTGGCTCGCTCAACCTGACCATTGGATTGTGGGTGTGCCACAGATGCAAGGTCAAGTCGGATGACTTTCTCCCAGCAATATGCCTCCACTTCTCCGAGTGATAAATTGCTGCCGTTGTCGGTGATAATGCTGTGTGGGAGACCAAATCTCACCACTAGATCTCGGATGAACCTGAGGGTAGTTGCCCCATCAAGCTTTCTAATGGGGTTAGCTTCTATCCATTTAGTGAATTTATCAACTACTACAAGCAGATGCGTAAACCCACAGGGTGCCGTTTGTAACGGTCCCACCATGTCTAGCCCCCAAACTGCAAACGGCTAAGTTATTGGTATTGTTCGCAGTTCTTCAGCAGGAACATGTGGTTGTCGGGCATAATACTAGCATCCCATGCATGTCTCAACCAGCTTTTCGGCGTCCGCCTTCGCGGTCAGCCAATAGAATCCTTACCGGAAGGCTTTCGCAACCAACGATCGGGGAGCGGCATGATGCCCGCAATCTCCGAGATGGATTTCGCATAGCATTTCCATACGTTCTAGCTGGGAAACACACTTTAGGTATACACCAGTAGTGCTCCTTTTGTAGAGTTGCCCATTGATTATGGTATAACCCTTTGCTCGTCGTACTATTTTCCATCTTTCGACTTCGTCGTCAGGCAAAGTTCCGTGTTCTAGGTAATCCATGAAGGGTTTTGTCCAAGCCGAAGGGACCTTAGTCACCATGTTGACGAAAGAGACAGCTCTATCCGGGTTGTCGATGTCGGCCCCCTATACGGATGGTGTGCGCAGGTGCTCTAGGAAAACTCCTGGCGGAATTTGCTTGCGCCCTGATCCAAGCTTAGATAGCAGATCAGCCGCCTCATTTTGCTCCCTAGGTGCATACTTGACTTCGTAGCCCAAGAAGCTCTTGGCTATCTCGTCCACTTCGTCTCGATATGCCGCCATCATAGGGTTCCGTGCATTCCAGGTGACAGCCACCTGCTGGGCAACCAACTCGGAATCTCCACAGCAAACTATGCGCTTGATGCCAATATCCTTGGCTACACGCAGTCCGTGAATGAGTGCTTCATACTCCGCCATGTTGTTTGTAGCCTCGAAGTGGATTTGCAGAACATAGTGTAGCTTGTCTCCTGTTGGTGACTATAGCAATAGACCAGCCCCCGAGCCGTTGAGCAGCTTTGATCCGTCAAAGTGTATCACCCAGTACTCTGGTTCTGGCAACGGGGTAGCATCTGGCATCTCCGTCCAATCTGCAACAAAATCCGCCAAGGCTTGTGACTTGATAGCGTTGTGCCTCTTGTAGGTGATCTCGAAGGCGGCGAGCTCAATGCCCCACTTCGCGACCCTTCCTGTAGCGTCGCTGTTGTTGATAATGTCGGACAGTGGAGTCTTGCTCATCATTGTGATTGGGTGCTCCTGAAAGTAATGCCTCAGCTTCCGAGAAGCAAGGAATACTCCATAAGCTATCTTTTGGTAGTGCGGGTAACGCTGCTTGGACTCCGTCAAGACCTCGCTCACATAGTAAACTGTTTGTTGAACTCCGTGCTCATAGCCTGGTTCCTTCCGCTCTACCACGACGACGATGCTGATGACCCGATTGGTTGCCGCCATGTAAATTAACAGGGGCTCTCCAGGCTCGGGTGCTGCATGTATGGGTGCTGAGGAAAGAATCTCCTTGAGCTGCTTCAATGCTGCATCTGCTTCGTCTGTCCACGTAAATTTTTTTCCGCCTTCTTCAGCAACTTGTACAGCGGCAGAGCCTTCTCTACAAGTCGGCTAACGAACCGACTAACTGCTGCAACACAACCCGTTAGTCGTTGAATGTCCTTTAGGCATGTTAGACGGTTTATGTTTAAGATGGCCTTGATTTTCTCCGGGTTGACCTCGATTCCGCGTTGGAAACGATGAAGCCCAAAAATTTGCCGGCTGGAACCCCGAAGACGCACTTCTTAGGGTTAAGCATCATGTTGTATTTCTAGAGATTATCAACGGTTTCTTTTAAGTTGGAGATTAAGTCATTTGACTTTTTAGACATCACGGTGATATCGTCCACATAAGCGTGAATGTTCCGACCAATTTGGTCGTGGAGGCAACGTTGCATTGTCCGCTGGTAAGTAGCACCTGCGTTTTTCAGCCCAAAGGGTATTGTGACATAGCAAAACGTGCCGTATGGGGTAGTGAACGAAGTGGCCAATTGGTCTGACTTCCTCATCTTGATCTGGTGGTATCCTGAGTATGCATCGAGAAAACACAAAAGTTCTGAGCCAGCTGGCGAGTCAATGACTTGGTCAATGCGAGGCAAAGCAAACGGATCTTTGGGACATGCTTTGCTCAAGCCGGTGTAATCAACGCACATTCTTAATTCATTGGTTCCCTTTTTGGGGACAAGTACAGGATTGGCCACCCATCGGGTGTGAAGGACTTCTCGGATAAATCTAGCCTTTAGTAACCTAGCTATCTCTTTGCCAATGGCGCGTCTCTTCTCATCTCCAAAGCGTCGTAGAGGTTGTTTCACTGGTTTACATTTTGGATCAATGTTTAAGTTGTGCTCGGCAAGTTCCCTGTAAGATCCCTCCTTTGTAAAGGAAAAGGATCCCTGTGATTGCAATGCTAGTCCCTGGATCATTCCTAGCATCCACAGTTTAAGATGAAGTACACAAATACAAAGGTCATTTATTACATCCATTCCAGAGATAAAACATAGTCTTTTACAACTCAAGGCCACAGGCCTAATACAAGAGTTTGGAATAAGTAAATAAACATAAGTCTTCATCTTCATGTGCCACAGGCAAGCATGTTGAGTGTAGACTCATGACACCTAATCATCATCGGAGTAACCTGCAACATCACAAGTTACAGCCACAGTGGTCAATACTTTGGAATAGTATTGGCAAGTGATACCTTAGTAAATTTTTAAGTGGACTATATTACTATATGAATTTTGGCTAAGTGTAGCTTGGCTTGCTTTGCTCAAAATAGGTTTTTCCTATTAGTTGAAATCACTAAGTTTTTCTTTGTCAAAACTTTTCCCAAGAAACCATCAATAGACATTGAGGTCCTTCACCCTTGTTCACCCACAAGTTTTACTTAGAAATTGGAGTGATGAGATTCTTGATAGCTTCCATGTCTTGATGCTCAAGTTGTCCATTGCCATGGACTTGGCTAAGTACTTAGATTTTCCATCTACAGAGGTTGTGCACTTTCCCCACCAGACTTGGTTTCCCAAGACAGGACCTTTCAGAAGCCTTTCCTTAGACCAAATGGACGCGCTCCAACCTATCATTCCCACTACCACCAACTGTCCAAATGGCTAAGTTCTAGCAAATTATGTGATCCAGGCAGAGCCCATATTGCCAAGTGGCTGCACTATAAGCTTCTCAACACTTGGCCTCTAAAATCCCTGTGTGCTTGGGTGGCATTCCACAAGTGAGATACACAAGGTAAACCATGTCCATGGGCCTTGTGTAACCACTCAACCAAAAACCACCATTCAAGTCCCATTCCACCCAGGTGTTTCATTGACTTAGTTGTTTTATTAAGAAAAACATAAGTCCAAAGACTTAAAATATTTTCATCATAGCATGTATATACTTTACCAACCCTTGTTTGCTACTAGCTAGGCTAAGCAATGGTATAGTAACTTAACTTAGGAATTTCCTAGCAATTCTATATCTACTTAGGATTTCCCAACATGGCACTTGGCAAAAAAAATAGTAACATGCAAGACTTAGCAAAATATTTCTAATGCTTGTACAAAATATAGGGATGGAAATATTCATGAAGTACCACTTGCCTTGGTAGTGGGGAGAGTAGCACTCTTCACAATCACAGTCACTAGCACCAAAGTCTACACAAAAATGGTAGCACAAATTTTACACACAATTCATATACAAACATAAATATATGCATGCATGCAAAAAATATGCTAAGTGATGATTTTAAAACCCAACCAAGCAAGTGCATGATACTGTATCATAACCAAGTCAAAAACTTGCTAAATCAAACTTATTTAGCACTAAAACAAATTACTAAACAAATTTTATACTCTAAACAGTCCTAAACAAGTTTCTGCAAATTTTAACAGAAACTTTTCACTAAACACATTGCATAAACAGAAAGGGCTTGTCTCCCTGAATCCAACGATATAAAATTTGCAAAAATCTAACGTGGGAATCAAAAGTTATAGCCTATTCAAATTTGAATCCAAATCTGTTTTAAATCCTGTTTTAAACTCTAACCCTAGCCACGTGTCTTAATTTTACTGGCGCGTACCGCTTCGCACCGGATCACGCACGCGAGCCGTAGGATCTAAGTGGCGATGCATGGTTCAGATCGAAACATAACGGTTCGATAAGTGGACTAATCCTACGCGCTGGATCTGGATCTGACGGCTGCAATTCATCTAACCAAAACCGAGCGGTGCTAGCGGAGGTGACTGGTGGCGGCGCGTCTGTCAGCGGCGGAGCTAGCGTTCTAGGTCGTGCGGGAGTGAGGGAAGAAGCTTACCAGAACCACAGCGGTGTGCTGAAGCTCAAGGTGGTGATGGCTTGAGAAGGGGCGCACGAGGTCGTCGGAGATTCCTCGCCGGAGTTCGCGAACGCGTCGGGTGCGGCTATCGTCGACGTTGGCGAGGTTATGCGTCGCGCTAAGTCAAAAGGAAGGTATGGTCAGATGCGCAAGACGATGGGGATCCTAATCGTATCAGACAGAGGGCAAGGGGCGGCTGGTACTTACGGTAAGAAGTCGCCGGAGTTCGTGCAGAGAGCGGCGGCGCTCAGTTGAAGTCGATGTCGAGGCTACAAATCATGCAAGAGCAAACAAGGTGTGTCAGTGGATGCGCAAGAAGTTGCTGAGCGTGATAGCATGAGTCAGGGGCAGAGGGGAACACGGAGCTCACCGGAATTCGTCGGCGCGGTCGTCGGAACAGCGGCGGCGTCGAGCGAGTTGTGGGCAGCCTGGTGGCGTGAAGGAGGAATTGGTTGAGGGGAAATGGTCGCGAGAGAGTGGGGATTATATAGCTAGAGGCTCGACAAGAAACGCCCAGGTAATCAATGCCATTTACCTCGCGGAATCAAGGCAGCAACGGGCAGCGGCGGAGTTCGTGCGCGGGATTTGGGGAAGAAGACGATGACGTGGACGAGGCCCGCGCGTCAGCGAAATAAGTATAGAGGGGGTGGGGTCTGGGTGTCAGCGACCGCGTGGGTGCGTCTGCGCGTGCGAGCGAGCGAGAGAGAGGCCGGGTGGGCTAGCTGGGCCGGTTCTGCTGCTGGGCTAGAATAGGAGCGCCTGGCCCTTTTCCTTTCTTTATTCCTTTTCTTTTTCTGTTTTGAATTTCAGGAATGGTTTTCAAATGAATTCAAACTCTTTTTGAATTCAAATATTTCTGGGATTTTTGCAGTGCGCAACAGTCTCAGATCTAGGCATAAAACCATGTGGTTACTTTGTAAAGGCTTGGTCATTTTTGGGGAAACAAAATAACAGGGACTTTGCACTTGATTGGCAAATGTTTGAAAAATGGTTTTTGAAACCATTTCCATTTTGTAAAGCTTGGTTCAAATTCCACACTCAATCCATTCAACAAGGGAGACAAACAATCTAGGTTTAAAACATTCAAACTCTCAAATGGGGATGGCCATTTGATTAAAGTTTGCTCACATAAAATGATAGCACTATGTGCTTCTGTTTTTCTGAAATGAGTTTTGAAATTGATCTCAATTCTATATGCATGCATGAATGATATGCAATCTTTGAAATCATGATTTTAGGGATATTACAAATCTAACCCCATTAAGGTGAATCTCGCCCTCGAGATTCGGATTGGCTAGCAAATAGGTGAGGGTGGTCTTTCCGAAGATCATCTTCTCTTTCCCAAGTTGCTTCCTCTTCGGAATGATGATTCCACTGTACTTTGCAAAACTTGATAGTCTTTGTCCTTGTGACTCTTTCTGCAGTCTCAAGAATTTTGATAGGTTTCTCTTCATAAGTGAGATCACTTTCTAGTTGAACTTCCTCCAAAGATATAGTATCTTTCAAAGAAGTTTCCTCCATTTCTGGGTGACATTTCTTAAGTTGACTCACATGAAACACATTATGGACAGCTGTTAGAGATTCTGGCAATTCAATTTCATAGGCAACTTCTCCTTTGCGACTCAAGATCTTGAATGGCCCAACATATCTTGGTGCCAATTTTCCTTTGACTTCGAATCTTTTCACTCCGCGAAGTGGTGACACTCTAAGATAGGCTCTATCACCCACTTCGTAGGTGACTTCTCTACGCTTAGGATCTGCGTAGCTTTTCTGTCGGGACTGTGCTATCTTTAACCTATCCTTAACCAATTTGACCTTCTCTTCGGCTTATTTGATAAGATCTGGCCCGAATAAACTTCTTTCTCCCACACCATTCCATAACAATGGGGTGGTACACTTCCTTCCGTAGAGAAACTCAAACGGTGCCATCTCAATGCTGGCTTGATAGCTGTTGTTATAAGAAAATTCTGCGTAAGGCAGACTTTCATCCCAACTGGCTCCATAGTCTAAGGCACATGCTCTCAACATGTCTTCAAGGATTTGATTTGTTCTTTCTGTTTGTCCATCTGTTTGAGGATGGAAAGCGGTACTGAATTCCAACCTTGTTCCCAATGACTCATGTAGTTGTCTCCAAAAATGGGAAGTGAATTGAGTTCCCCTATCTGACACAATACTCTTGGGCACACCATGTAGACATACAATTCTACTCATGTAGATTTTGGCTAACTTGAAACTTGTATAAGTTGTCTTCACGGGTATGAAATGAGCCACTTTAGTTAGGCAATCCACTACTACCCATATGGAATCATATCCTGATCTGGTCCTTGGTAATCCGGTAATGAAATCCATACCAATCTTGTCCCACTTCCAATCAGGAATAGGTAGTGGTTGAAGCAAACCTGCTGGTTTCTGATGCTCCGCTTTTACTCTACTACACACATCACACAAAGCAATATGTTCGGCGATGTCCCTCTTGATATTGTTCCACCAAAATCTTTCTTTCATGTCCATGTACATTTTGGTGTTACCCGGGTGGATAGAATACGGAGAGTTGTGTGCTTCGTGCAAAATCAGTTTCCACAACTCCGGATCTTGTGGAACACAGATACGTTTCCCATGCCATAAAGTACCCTGTTCGTCTTCATGGAAATTTTTAGCTTTCCCTTGGCCGAACTTTTCCTTAATCTCTTCAATTTCCTTATCAGTCTTCTAGGCTTCTCTGATCTTGTCCAACAAAGTGGGTTGAACATCCAAAGACATAAGATGTCCTTCAGGCACAATCTCCAATCTGAGTTCTCTAAATTGGGTACACAAATCGTCTGGTAATTCTCCTTTGGTAAGGCCATTTACAAATACCTTACGACTTAGAGCATCTGCTACAACATTTGCTTACCGGGGTGGTATTGCAAACTTAAGTCATAGTCCTTGATAAGCTCGAACCATCTTCTTTGCCTCATATTGGTTTCCTTATGGGTGAAGATATACTTCAAACTCTTGTGATCTGTGAACACTTCACAACGCTTTCCCAAGAGGTAGTGTCTCCATGTTTTGAGTGCATGGACGACAGAGGCTAACTCTAAATCATGAGTAGGATAGTTCACTTCATGAGTTTTGAGTTGGCTCGAGGAAGATACAACTTTACCGTCTTGCATAAGTACGGCACCCAAACCTTGATGAGATGCATCACAATATACCTGGAAATCCTTTTCCAAATCTAGCAGACATAACACTGGTGCTGTCACAAGTCTCTTCTTCAACTCCTGAAAGCTGAGTTCACAACCTTCAGACCAAGCAAACTTCTTGTCTTTCTTTAACAATTCAGTCATGGGCTTAGCTACCTTAGAGAAATTCTCAATGAACCTTCTGTAGTAACCCGCTAAGCCAAGGAAACTACGAACTTCTTTCATAGACTTGGGAGATTCCCATTCTGTCACAGCTGAAACTTTAGCAGGATCAACTACTACACCATCCTTTGTCATAACATGACCAAGAAAACCAACTTCCTCTAACCAGAACTCACACTTGCTGAATTTGGCATACAGTTTATGCTCTCTTAATTTCTCAAGTATCAAACGCAAGTGTCCTTCATGTTCTTCCTTGCTCTTGGAGTAGACTAAGATGTCATCGATGAAAACGACAACAAACTTGTCAAGGAATTCCATGAACACTTTGTTCATCATATTCATGAAGTATGCTGGAGCATTTGTCAAGCCAAAAGGCATTACGGTATACTCATACAATACATACCTTGTGGTAAATGCTGTTTTAGGTATGTCTTGTTCTCTTATCTTGAGTTGAAAATAGCCTGACCACAGATCAATCTTTGAGAACACACATGCTCCTTCTAGCTGATCAAACAAGTCATTGATTCTAGGCAAAGGTTATTTGTTCTTGATAGTTACCTCGTTGAGTGAACGGTAATCTATGCATAACCTTTGACTTCTATCTTTCTTCTCGACAAACAAAACTGGGGCTCCCCAAGATGAAGAACTTGGTTGAATGAATCCTTTCTGCAACTGTTCTCCTAGTTGCTTCTTGAGTTCTTTCAGTTCATCAACTGACATTTTATATGGTCTCTTTGCTATTGGTCTAGAACCTGGTACCAAATCTATCAGAAACTCCACATCTCTATCTGGTGGCATTCCCGGCAATTCTTCCGGAAACACATCCGGATACTCACTTACAATTGGCACACTGTCCATGCTAACCCCCTTAAGAGAATTTAGCTTACTTCCTTTAGATTCAAAGTTGGACTTGAACTTAATTCTTTTTCTTTCTGGGGTTGTGAGTACAACCGTACGATTAGCACAATCTAGTACTCCTTCATACTTAGCCATCCAATCCATTCCCAATATTACGTCCAGTCCTTGGGAATCTAGGATTATCAGACTCACTGGAAACTTATGTCTTCCAAATTCTATTACTAGATCCCGGCATCCAAGACTTACTATCATATCTCCACCCGGAGAACTACCTTTTACTGGACACCCAATGTTTTCAGTTGGAAACCCATTTCTATCAACAAATGCTTTTGATATGAATGAATGCGATGCTCCAGTATCAAAAAGAACAAATGCTGGAATAGAATTGAGTCTGAACTTACCAGCAACAGCGTCAGGCTCCTCATAGACCTCCTCCACACTAATGTGGTTTACCTGTCCTTTCTGGAAAGGATTGGGCTTGACAGGTCCTTCAACTTTCTTTTCAGGGAACTCATTTGCATAGTGTCCCATGTTCTTGCATTTGAAGCATTCAACCTGACTGATGTCTCTCTTAGCAGGCTGACTTCCACTTCCACTTCCATTACCACTGTGGTGGCTCTTATGTCCACTCTTGTGGTTCTTGTACTTGTCATTGTCATGACTGCGGTGATGCTTGTTGTCATGATGGTTGTGGTTGTGGTGTTTGTTGAATTTCCCATGCTTGTGGGATCCTGAGCTTCCACTGTCATCATAGTGAGATCGTTTGTGAGACGATCCCGAGTTGTGCTTGTCGGAGTGCTTTCTCTTTATACTCTCGACTTGCTTCATTTTATTCTCCAATATTGCAGCCTTGTCACAGAGCGACTGATAAGTGGGAACATATGCCACAGCCAATTGCAGATTCAGCTCATCATTTAAGCCTTCCAGAAATTTTTCCTTTCTCTTTGCATCAGTGTCCACTTCATCCGGTGCATAACATGCCAGATTGTTGAACTCTTCAATGTACTCAGCCACACTGCGGTGGCGCTGCTTCAGATTGTGGAACTCTTTCTTTTTCAGGCTCATTATTCCTGATGAGATATGAGCAGTGCGAAAGCCATCCTCAAAGATAGCCCAAGTCACCTCATCTATAGGAGTGGTGATCTGAAAGTTGTCCCACCAAGTGGCGGCTGGCCCTTCAGCAGATGTGCTGCAAATCTGACTTTTTCAGCATCCGTGCAGCCCACGGTTACTAAGTCCTTGTTTACAGAACGTAGCCAATCATTGGCCACCATGGGATCAGTCGTCCCTGAGAACTTAGCTGGCCTCAATCTCAAGAATCTGGTGAGCATATCAAAGCCCGGAGGGTTGTTGTTGTTATTGTTGTTATTGTTGTTGTTATTGGGGTTGTTGTTGTTGTTGTTATTTTGGTTCTGAATGAATGTTGTCATCATCTGCATCAGCTGTGTTTGAGCAGTCATCATTTGTTGCATTTCTGGTGTGATGTTGTTGTTGTTGTTGGGGTTGGGGTTTGCGCGACGGGGAGGCATCTGTGGTTTGTTCAAATAGAGATAAGAATGAGATACCCATAGATGTTTTCATGCACATTACATCACATAAGCAAACACATAGCATGCAACACAAAGATAAAAGTTCAACAACAAGATAACAAGTTCACAAAGT
Source organism: Avena sativa (assembly GCA_916181665.1). Taxonomy (NCBI): domain Eukaryota; kingdom Viridiplantae; phylum Streptophyta; class Magnoliopsida; order Poales; family Poaceae; genus Avena; species Avena sativa. Next base: position 188,671,687 of record OV702284.1, on the reverse strand, counting down.
AAAACACACAAGTATCAAGACATCCACATGTCGGATGGTCCAATAACAAGTTCTCAAATAACAAGTACGATAATAAAAGATAAACGAGTAGTCAAATCTACTCATCAGCATCAATCTCCTCCTCAACAAAGGTAAGACCTGCGTTCTCCATCGCGGTCTTGTTCTCCTCAATGGTAGTGGTCAAGGACTCAATCTTGGCCTTGAGAGCTCTCTTCTGGGAACGAAGCCTCTCTATCACCGTCTGCTGCTGCTCTAGCTCGAAGTCCTTGGACTGCAGTTCTTCAGTCATGTCCCGGATCTTCTTGTTCCTATCCTGGACATGTTTCTCCTGACTCTTGAACTTCCTGTCCTGGGTCTCGAACTTCGCCTCCATTTCCTTGACTATCTCGTCCTGCTGCGCGAAGAGCTTATCCTTCTCACGAAGCTGCACCTGGAGCTCGTCATTACTGAGCATGACATTGGTCATGTCCGTGTCCACGTGCCTAATGAGAGACTCTAAGTCCTGGAGATACAGACGTATCGGCTCTGCTACGTCCCTCGAGTCGTCCTCGAAGTCGATGGACTCTACATCCTCATCACGTCTTCCGAAGACGTGGAAGTGGGTGCCTCTAACCTGTCGGGAGTGTCGTCCTAGCAGACGTCCTATCAGGTCCTGCATAACTACCTCCATGCCTCTCTCCCTGTCATCGTGCATAAGCTTGAAGACGATGGCCTCTGTAGTAGGCTCTGTCTGGCGTCCGGGCTGGTTCACCTTGAAGCCCCAGAGGTCCTTCCTCTCGAACTTGGTGAGTGGATGCACCATGATGGTGGGAAGAGGGAGATTGAGCAAAGTGGTAAGCTCAACGATACGAGGACCAAAGCGGGTAACCTGGAACTCCTCAATAGTGCTGATGGTAATAGGCATCTATTTATAAGATAGAAAAGTTAGAACAACACAATTCAAGATAAACAAAAGTCATAACACACATACATATCCTTGGAAAGCAAAATCACACAAGTCATGCATACATGAATCCATTACATCAACCAAGGTCCAATCTTATTTTAAGGTAACAATTTGGAAAATAAGGTGATAGGTGGTGGTCCAACTAACGAAGTACGTTTACAATCCTATCTCACTGGATCTGTTGGCTAACACAATGTTCCTAGAAGCAATCAGCCTATCTTGCTCACATGATTCCATCACTAAGTCTATAATATCTCCTCTTAAGGTTTGGTTGGTGGCTTCCAACTCTTGGGTAAGTTCCTTCTCTTTCATCAAGTCTTTTTGGAGGTTGAGCATTCTGCACTTGACTCTAGCACTAAGTTCTTTGATAGTCCTCCAAGCTGCTTCTCTTGCTGACTCAAAGAATGTGGTGTGCACCACAGTGTTGGTGTACATGCAGAATCCTTTTTCTTTGTGGTTATATTCCTTGTTTTTGTACAAGTGAAGTTGCACCCACCAGTACTCAACTCCTTCATCCATTACTGGAAAGCCTTTGTACACAGCTGCACCATGTATTTCCATTGCCACCATGAGGTCCTTGAGAATTTTGGGATACTCAGTCTCACACTCCAAGGTCATGGTCATGAGTGGTCCTTTTCTTACGGCTTCGTTGATGGAGTTCATCTACAAATAGATATGAGAATGAGAAGATTAGAAAAGTTTACGAGAAGAATAGACAAGTGTAGAAGTAGTTGAAATTTTTTCCTTAGTGGTTTCCAATCCTAGGGTCATAATCCTACAGGCAACACAGTGATCTGATACCATCTGTAAGATCCCTCCTTTGTAAAGGAAAAGGATCCCTGTGATTGCAATGCTAGTCCCTGGATCATTGCTAGCATCCACAGTTTAAGATGAAGTACACAGATACAAAGGTCATTTATTACATCCATTCCAGAGATAAAACATAGTCTTTTACAACTCAAGGCCACAGGCCTAATACAAGAGTTTGGAATAAGTAAATAAACATAAGTCTTCATCTTCATGTGCCACAGGCAAGCATGTTGAGTGTAGACTCATGACACCTAATCATCATCGGAGTAACCTGCAACATCACAAGTTACAGCCACAGTGGTCAATACTTTGGAATAGTATTGGCAAGTGATACCTTAGTAAATTTTTAAGTGGACTATATTACTATATGAATTTTGGCTAAGTGTAGCTTGGCTTGCTTTGCTCAAAATAGGTTTTTCCTATTAGTTGAAATCACTAAGTTTTTCTTTGTCAAAACTTTTCCCAAGAAACCATCAATAGACATTGAGGTCCTTCACCCTTGTTCACCCACAAGTTTTACTTAGAAATTGGAGTGATGAGATTCTTGATAGCTTCTATGTCTTGATGCTCAAGTTTTCCATTGCCATGGACTTGGCTAAGTACTTAGATTTTCCATCTGCAGAGGTTGTGCACTTTCCCCACCAGACTTGGTTTCCCAAGACAGGACCTTTCAGAAGCCTTTCCTTAGACCAAATGGACGCGCTCCAACCTATCATTCCCACTACCACCAACTGTCCAAATGGCTAAGTTCTAGCAACTTATGTGATCCAGGCAGAGCCCATATTGCCAAGTGGCTGCACTATAATCTTCTCAACACTTGGCCTCTAAATCCCTTTGTGCCTGGGTGGCATTCCACAAGTGAGATACACAAGGTAAACCATGTCCATGGGCCTTGTGTAACCACTCAACCAAAAACCACCATTCAAGTCCCATTCCACCCAGGTGTTTCATTGACTTAGTTGTTTTATTAAGAAAAACATAAGTCCAAAGACTTAAAATATTTTCATCATAGCATGTATATACTTTACCAACCCTTGTTTGCTACTAGCTAGGCTAAGCAATGGTATAGTAACTTAACTTAGGAATTTCCTAGCAATTCTATATCTACTTAGGATTTCCCAACATGGCACTTGGCAAAAAAAATAGTAACATGCAAGACTTAGCAAAATATTTCTAATGCTTGTACAAAATATAGGGATGGAAATATTCATGAAGTACAACTTGCCTTGGTAGTGTGGAGAGTAGCACTCTTCACAATCACAGTCACTAGCACCAAAGTCTACATAAAAATGGTAGCACAAATTTTACACACAATTCATATACAAACATAAATATATGCATGCATGCAAAAAAGATGCTAAGTGATGATATTAAAACCCAACCAAGCAAGTGCATGATACTGTATCATAACCAAGTCAAAAACTTGCTAAATCAAACTTATTTAGCACTAAAACAAATTACTAAACAAATTCTATACTCAAAACAGTCCTAAACAAGTTTCTGCAAATAAAGTCATTTTAACAGAAACTTTTCACTAAACACATTGCATAAACAGAAAGGGCTTGTCTCCCTGAATCCAACGATATAAAATTTGCAAAAATCTAACGTGGGAATCAAAAGTTATAGCCTATTCAAATTTGAATCCAAATCTGTTTTAAATCCTGTTTTAAACTCTAACCCTAGCCACGTGTCTTAATTTTACTGGCGCGTACCGCTTCGCACTGGATCACGCACGCGAGCCGTAGGATCTAAGTGGCGATGCACGGTTTAGATCGAAACATAACGGTTCGATAAGTGGACTAATCCTACGCGCTGGATCTCGATCTGACGGCTGCAATTCATCTAACCAAAACTGAGCGGTGCTAGCGGCGGCGACTGGTGGCGGCGCGTCTGTCAGCGGCGGCGCTGGCGTTCTAGGTCGCGCGGGAGTGAGGGAAGAAGCTTACCAGAACCGCAGCGGTGTGCTGAAGCTCAAGGTGGTGATGGCTTGAGAAGGGGCGCACGAGGTCGTCGGAGATTCCTCGCCGGAGTTCACGAACGCGTCGGGTGCGGCTGTCGTCGACGTTGGCGAGGTTCTGCGTCGCGCTAAGTCAAAAGAAAGGTACGGTCAGATGCACAAGACGATGGGGATCCTAATCGTATCAGACAGAGGGCAAGGGGCGGCTGGTACTTACGGGAAGAGGCCGCCGGAGTTCGTGCAGAGAGCGGTGGCGCTCAGTTGAAGTCGCTATCGAGGCTACAGATCATGCAAGAGCAAACAAGGTATGTCAGTGGATGCGTAAGAAGTTGCTGAGCGTGATAGCATGAGTCAGGTGCAGAGGGGAACACAGAGCTCACCGGAATTCGTCGGCACGGTCGTCGGAATAGCGGCGGCGTCGAGCGAGTTGTGGGCAGCCTGGTGGCGTGAAGGAGGAATTGGTTGAGGGGAAATGGTTGCGAGAGAGTGGAGATTATATAGCCAGAGGCTCGACAAGAAACGCCCAGGGAATCAACGCCATTTACCTCGCGGAATCAAGGCAGCAACGGGCAGCGGCGGAGTTCATGCGCGGGATTTGGGGAAGAAGACGATGACGTGGACGGGGCCCGCGCGTTAGTGAAATAAATAGAGAGGGGGTGGGGTCTGGGTGTTAGCGACCGCGTGGGTGCGTCTGCGCGTGCGAGCGAGCGAGAGAGAGGCCGGGTGGGCTAGCTGGGCCGGTTCTGCTGCTGGGCTAGAATAGGAGCGCCTGGCCCTTTTCCTTTCTTTATTCCTTTTCTTTTTCTGTTTTGATTTTCAGGAATGGTTTTCAAATGAATTCAAACTCTTTTTGAATTCAAATCTTTCTGGGGTTTTTGCAGTGTGCAACAGTCTCAAATCTAGGCATAAAACCATGTGGTTACTTTGTAAAGGCTTGCTCATTTTTGGGGAAACAAAATAACAGGGACTTTGCACTTGATTGGCAAATGTTTGAAAAATGGTTTTTGAAACCATTTCCATTTTGTAAAGCTTGGTTCAAATTCCACACTCAATCCATTCAACAAGGGAGACAAACAATCTAGGTTTAAAACATTCAAACTCTCAAATGGGGATGGCCATTTGATTAAAGTTTGCTCACATAAAATGATAGCACTATGTGCTTCTGTTTTTCTGAAATGAGTTTTGAAATTGATCTCAATTCTATATGCATGCATGAATGATATGCAATCTTTGAAATCATGATTTTAGGGATGTTACATTCCCTAGGTACACCTTTCATGTCGGCAGTTTGCCAGGCAAAGATGTCCATATTCTCACGGAGGAACTCGACGAGCGCGCTTTCCTATTTGGGATCCAGGTTTGTCCCAATGGCAGTGACCTTGGAGGCATCGCCTACCACAAGTTCAACAGGCTTGGTCTCGATGGCGGACTTGAACGTAGGAGCGGACTGCTTCTTCGACACGGGCATCTCTGAGTCATCGACCTTGCTCTGGATCTCTTTGAATTCTTCGTTGTAGAGGACAGCTTCTGCAACGGTTGCTTCATTGATCTCACAGTCCCTTGCTTTGGTAAAGCTTCCGGATACGGTGATAATACCATTTGGTCCGGGTATCTTGAGTTTGTTGTTGACGAAGCATGGCTTGGCCATGAACTTGTGGAATATGTCGCGACCGAATATGACGTGGTACACGCTCTTGAAGGGGACCACCTCGAAGGTCATGCGCTCTTGGCGGTAATTATTAACATCGCTAAAGGAAACCTGAAGTGTAATGCACCCAAGGGACCGGGCCTCCCGGCCAGGAACTACGCCGTGGAAGATGGTGTTGGTCCGCCTTAGGTTTGCCTCCGTCAAGTTCATCTTCTGCAGTGTATCCAGGTACATGATGTTGATGCTGCTTCCACTATCCACCATACACTTGGTGAACTCCACGCCGTCAATCAAAGGGTTGATGATGGCATACTGGTTCTCCGTGGGTATAAGGTCTGGGTGGTCCGTCCTGTCCCAAGTTACTGGAACCTCCGACCAGTGCAGGTACTGGGGAACTGGGGAGAGTGGCCATCAGGATCCTCAGAGAGGTCTTCTGTTGTCGGACAGTGGGGGTGCCAAGGAAAGTGTGGTAGACTGGAGCCTTGTTTGCGAAGGGGTTCTTGCCCTTGTCGTCGCTCTTGGCGGTGTGCTTGGGGTCAACGTCTTCGTCCATGTCACTTGAATCCTTGGACTCCTCCTCCTTCTTCTTCCCCTTGCCCTTGCCTCGCAGTCTGTTCTTCCGACTTTGTTTGTAGCCGGACTCCGGGTCTTCCTTGAGGTTGTTGACGAACTTGCAGTGTCGATTGGTATGGGTGGCCTTGCCGTTGGCGTCGAGGTGTACGAGGCACGGCATATCGCGGTACTCCTCGTAGGTTTGGGGAACGCGGAGCGGCGCCGAGGTGGCTTCACTTCCTCGTTGCTGCCCACGACCAGCTCCCCTTTCTCGGCCACGTTGTCCGCCTTCTCCTCGTCCTGCGAAAGTCATAGCGACCATGTCGGTAGATTGCTTTTCTTCTGGAGCGGTTTTCCGCTTTGTACTGTTATTCCTCCGAGCTTGAGTTGGAACGGCTGTTGCCGGCAAGGAGCCACGAGCATCGTCGTCGGCAGCTGCGAACTCACTAGCCAACTGAATCATCTGGTTCAAGTCAAGCTGGTGATTGTCCTGCAAGCGCTTCAGCTTATGTCGGAGCAACGTGCCTCTTTCCAATCCGTCGATGAAGGCGGCCATGGCGGTCTGGGCATGAACTCCTGCGCAGGAGTTCTTCATATCCAACCAGCGGGAGAGGTAGGCGCTAGATGTCTCGTCTTTCTCTTGCACGCACCGCTGTAGATCGCCCATAGTACAGGGACGCTTGTATGTACCCTCAAAGTGTTTGGTGAACGCTTCTTGCATGTCCAGCCAGTTGTAGATGGATTTCTCCGGCAAGTCATCGATCCATTGACGGTCCGTGCCCGCCAACATTAATGGGAGGTAGTTGACGACGATGTTGGGGTTGCCTCCGGCAATCTCCACCGCATTGCCGTAGTCCTGCAACCATGTAGCTGGCTTGGCGGTGCCGTCATAGGGCTTGATGGTCTTTTCAATCTGGAAACCTTTGGGGTAAGTTGCAGACCGTATTGCAGGTCCAAAGCAACGTGGTCCCAGGTATGTTCCTTCCCGGGCCTCGTGGATCTTATCGATCCGCGAACGTGCATCGTATGGCTCCGGGTTCTTCTTCTTTTTGTCAACAGGGGATGGGCGGCGTGAACGACGCGGACCTCCTCCGCCATGGTGACTGCTTGGTGGTGATGGAGGAGGAGGTGGCGGTGGGTTAGCCTTCTTGCTGTTACCCTCCTACGACGCCTCACGCCTCTCACGGTTACTTGTCGGACGTGGAGGATCGTGGTGTGACCTGCTCCTGTGCCCGTGGTTGCGCTCTCCGTCATGATGGATCTGCTCCGTGTTGTCGCGGATGACGATGCCACACTGCTTTGGTGGGGGCATATCCGTACGATGGTGAGCCTTGTAATCTTCACGATGTCGGGGGGATCGGGGCGGTGGCGATGGGCGACGAGGTCGGGCCTTTTCTCCATGGTCGGAGGATATGGGGATAGCATCCTTCCTGTTGCACGCATCCCTCCGTCTTTCCTCTGATGAACCCGTCTAGGACCCGACATAAAGAGGAGATATATCCCTTGGCGGCTTGTACTGGCTAGATTGGCAGAGCGCTGGGTCAGACTCAAGCCTCTAAGAGGTGGCCTTTTCCTGCTGCTTCACCGCCTTGGCCACTAGGTCATAGACCTGTTCCACTGCCTCAGGCGATCTATCCTGCTCCAGAAGGGTCTTGGAGACGGCGAGGTTAAGGAGTGGGGTGGGCATCACCTGTTTGCCTTCACTATCAATGTATGGCTTGGCCTGTGCCGGCTTCGAGGGAGCCCATCCTAGGTTGCGTCGCACACCAGGATCGTTGATGACGCGAGCTGGAGCTTTCTTAGCCTTCTGCTACTGCAGCAAGGTTTTGTACTCGGCCTCCATTGCTCTAGATTTCTCTATGGACTTATGCGCGTTGACCATATCTTGATCTAGTTTAGCGCCTTGCTCCGCGATGGCCTGCGCTTCCTCCAGCAGCTGCTGGCGCTTCTCGTCAAGATGGGTCACTTTTCGGATATGAGCAACGGTTAGTGGCTCGATGAGGATATTGCCGTACATCACTCTATCAGCCGGGGTAACTTGGGCTGCTGCAGATGTAGATGCTGGAGGCGCCAAGTTTGCGGTGTTGTTGTTGCTCGGGCCGATGCCGAGTTCCTGCGGCTGATGCACTGGGTTAGGCGGAGGAGGCATGAATTTTGCGCGATCATCGTCAGCAGCAATAAGTGGCCCCTTCCCCTTTTCTAGTTCCATAGGCGGAGCTCGTCCGGGTTGATCTTCATCCATCGCCGTCCCAATGGTGATGAACACCCCTCGAGACGTGACGGCGCTGTTGGCTTGTTCGTCGCGTGAGTACTCCTCCTCCATCTCCTGCATAGCGGAGTCTAGCTCTTCTGTACTAAAGTATATCTCCTTTGAATCTGCACTGAAATCAGCATAAAGCGCGTCAATGACAGATTCGGAGGGTGCCAGGACCTCCTCAATGACGGGCGGTGGAGGTGCAATGGCCTCGACGATGACTGGAGGTGGTGGTGCTGCTGCGACAATGGCGGCTGCAGGCGGTGGTGGAGGCTGCTGAATCGGAGGTTCTCCGTCTCTGAGCGCGAGCTGCATCTGGGTTGCTGCATCAGCTGCCGGATAGCTGTTGACGGTGCTCACCATCTCTTCGAGGGTAAGGCGTCCTGTTGCCTGCTGCCGTCTTAAAGAATGTCGGAGAAGCATGCCACGGTCCAGTCCTTCCACGAAGTGATACAAAGCGTTATCATCGGGGTAGTGGGCTAGATCGGCTCGTATACGGAGCCACCTGGACAGGTAATCACGGGGGTTTTCTCCTTCTCTCTGAACGCAGTGCGCCAGATCGAATATGGTAACCACGCCGACGAACTTGGATCTCTGTTGTCCAGACGCACGGACGAAGCCGGCGGATTTGCAGTGATCTTCCACCTTTATATCCTGCACAGCTGCGGTTTGGGTGGGCCTTGAATTTTCCCGATCTTTGTCGGCAAACTCCGAGGAGAGATCCGACATCGATACTTCCGCAAGCGTATCCTGCCCGTAGGCGGTCCGTGCAGGCCTTGGTGCTTTCCGATCTTTGCAGGCAAACTCCAAAGAGAGATCCGACATCGATCCTTCCACGAACGTATCCAGCCTGTAGGCGGTCCGTGCGGGTCTTGATGCTCCTCCGACTCCCAGGGAACTAGTGCCCGAGTCGGTTTCGCCGACGAAGAGGTGGACGTATCCGATAGGAACGATCGAACACCGCGTAGGGTTCGTCTTCGCCAGGATCCAGAACTCGTCAGGAGGGACGATCGGAATGTTTCCAGAGAAGAGAACGCGACCGATGGCTATGGTTTCGCCGATTCCCGCGAAGATCTTGGTCCTCCCCCACTGAAGAGCCTGAAGCGCCTCTTGCCCCATGGTGGGCGCCAACTATCGTGGTATTGCCAACGAGTACGCCATGGAGGGGTCCTCACAATGCGTGTTTAGAGACGTGGGGTAAGGCAGACGGTTGACGGGTACGAGGTAACACAGCTTACCCAGGTAGATCCCACAACGGTGGCGGAATCCTACTCCTGCTATAAATCACTATAAGGGCAAATACGCAGAGTTACAGGGATTGGTTCGCTATGCGAGGTTGTATGAATCGATGCCCTAAAGGCTCCCATAGGCCCGACTTATATAGTCGCCAGGTCCTAGGGTTACAGGGAAAAGTCCTAGCCGGACAGGTTACAGAGTCCTACACCGTCTATTACTAGTCTTGTGTATCTTGTACTCCAAGGCTCCGGGTACGCAGGTGACTCCACCGTAGCCTTCCTTTATCTGGCATGGGCCTCCCTTCTGGATCCATCTAACTAGGCCGCCCAGCAGGCCATAGGCCATGCTACCGACTATGGGCCACCCGGGTTATCCGGTTAAGTGACATGCTATGAGGATACCCATATAGCATATCCCCAACAGCTGGCAAACAGTTTCACAAATAAAGCTTTTTAAGAAGTTTTAAAGCAGGAGTACTCTTTGCTCAAAAAGGTTTTCACAAAGCAGACTTTCAAAGTAATACTCAATAGATAAGAGTTTTGTGCAAACAAGGAAGATAAAGAACATGAGTGAATGAATCACCATATGAATGCTTGCAACACAACAACTCAAATGCTTGCTAGAGATAGAGAGGAAGTAGGTTTACTCACTCAACTTAGAAATAGGAGAAAGGTCCCTTCATAGAGGGAAGTAGGGATTTAAAGTTCATAAAGAGCTACCAAAAGATTATGATACTTACTAGCTTTGATCCCTCATTGCCCCTATCATAGGCATCTTGAGATGATTAAGTTTAAAGTGAACAAGGATGGAGTATATGCTTGACGAAACATAAGTTGGCAATCTCATGTCCCTTCAGTACGAAGGCCGCTCCTCATGCTACTCAACTTTGGTCACCGGTAAGTTATTTTCATTGTAAGTACATGTGTATCATAAAGAACCGCCAATGCGGTACCCCTTGCACATGGTACAGGAGCTATCCCATAACCAAAATGAAAAGGCAAGCATACAATGAGCATCTCAGCGAACTTTTTATTTACTATGTGCATAGCTTTTTATTGAGGATGCTTCACAGAATGCTCATTATGGTGATGCTGCAAGTTTCCACCATGATTAGGCATGGCTTAGGCTAGCGGCCCAGCCATTTCTCTAACACACATACATCACTCCATGGACTTACAAGATCCCTCTTTATTTTTCACCATCGACATCCACAAACAAAAGAGCATGATATCAACTAGATAAGTATCCATAAGTGTTGAAAGCGTTCCATGTGACAGCATGGTTCTGCTAATCCCAACGTATAGATGCAAGCATATACAACTTCGATGACACAATGGTTCAAGATTATTAGGGGCAATAAAATAAGGTGTTCCATCAAGTTCGTGAGAGCTTTACTAACTAGTTTTCACATAAAAAATACTTTTTAATTCGAAAGATAGATGAAGCTTGAGAATTTTCTTAGAATAGCAATAATGCTAATAGGTAGATATGGTGGACACAAATGGCACATGTTTTGGTTCAAAGGGATTGGATGCAAGAGAAGTAAGCCTTCTCAAAATAGGTTTTTGGCTAGCAAGGCTTGGTAGCAAGCAAAAGAGTTGAAAGAAACAAGAAAACTTACAAGTGATAAAGCCAAACATGCAATCTTCCTTGAAGACACAAAATATCTTATATAAAGAATACTAAGCTTATGAGGCAATCAAGAAAGAAAATAAATGATACAAAATACCTGTAAGATTTTTCTCTTTTCCTTTCAAACCTCAAAAGTGTTGCTACTGACCAGGGCTCGGTTTGCCAAAACCAATTTAGATTTACTTGATCAAAAAGATCCATCATATAATAGAGATTGCAAACTAAAATAAGAAGCGCAAAAAGTAAAAGATGAAACTTCTCATTAATATTCCATAAAGGCACTCACACCAAGGGATACATAGATAATCAACTAAAGGAGATATACTTCTACAATCCAAACCAACCTATAAGATAACTCCTCTACCAAAGATATGAATCCACTAAAAACGTAAAAGATAAAGGATAATGGTGGTGATACCGCGACACTCCCCCAAGCTTGCAACAAGCCAAGGGGATGCCAAACCTGATGACGAATTAATCCTTCGGTGGTGGCGGTGTTCTCTTGATAAGCTCCTCAATCAGTTTCCTCAAATCCTCAATCTCTAAGGTCAGAGTACGAATCAACTCCAAATTTTGCTCAATCCAGTTCATGATCATATCAGACCGAGAGCCCCAGTCCTTACTATTCTTTCCCCACTCTTCCTTCTTAGTGTGTTCCTCCCCTGCATGGTTAGAACGAGGCATATCCCACATCGAGGGCAAGTTCCCTTTGGGCACCTGTTGGTATTAACGCTCAAGTATAAGAGTATGGAAGGGTCTCTTGGTACGTGGAGGAGATGACCGTGGAGTGTAGATAAGACGTGGAGGTTTCCCTCCTATAGACATCCGTGCTGTCCTCCTAAGCTTGGTAGGTTTTGCCACCACTCCAGTGCTTGTGACGGTAGCGCGGGTGTCCGGATGCTTGTCCTCTTCCATGTCTTCTTCATCCCCTACCAAAATCTCCTCCTCCTTGGGGTTTGGAGGATCATCTTCCTCGGCCTTCTTTCCTTTGTTGTTGGCGGAGACCATGGTGCTCTAAACTTGAGAAGATTTCCTGACAGAGACAGATCGAAACAAAAACACGAGGAGAACATGATACAAGAACCTCGGGGGGATATGGGGGGTTATATATTACGGAGTTTCAATGCATAAGGATGGTACGGATACGAAAACAAGGCGGAGACGGAGCTCGGGGGCTCACACCCCCTCTAGGCGCGGCCAGCTGGGGCCCGCGCCTGGGGTGGGTGAGGCCACCCCGGACCACGTTTCCTCCTCTGTTCCATCTCGTAACCTGCCTTATGTATTAAAAACATCAAAAATATAAAAAGATTGGGTTTTCACGAACCTTCTGTTTTCACCACTTTTACCAATTCAAAGACTAACTCTGCAGACTCCTTTCCTCCTCCTCCTGAAAATTCCTTTTCTCACAAGGCAATACACAAACCTCAATGGAAACATTAGTGTAAGCAAAAAAATAAACCTTTAGGTACACACTTCAACTGAAATCCATCAAAACAAAGACTTCTGTAAGAGGCAAATGCAAATGAGGGCAGAAATCTATCAAAACAGACCAGTCGGTAAAGATTGATTTTTTCGAAAACCTTGTGTTGGTCAAATCAAAAAGTTCAAAACTAATGAAAGTTGGGTAACAACCTGCAAAACAAGCTCAGAAAAATATAGCTTCATATGAAGTACTGAGATCCCTCACGAATTTTTCTAATGCAGCACAAAAATCTATCCCACGACAGCCAATTTTCACAACTCCTCCACTTCTCAAAAGTAGTTGAACTTGGCACCAAAACCAAAAAAAGGATAAGGAGCGGTTATTACTGAGGTAATAAATTCCAAGACTCAACCAAATTCTTGGGTTATCTCCCAACAAGTACTTTTCTTTATTGCCTTTAAGTTAGGCTTGAAAGTTTCAAAGATGCTCACAAAGGAGATATATATCTGGAGTGAAAGAGAGCATCAAGAAGCAAATAACCAATACATTTGAGTCTAACCCAGTTCCTATGCATGGGGGTATCATGAGAAAACAAATTGTTGAAACAAAAAGCCACTAGCATAGGAAGACAAAACAAATGCAACTTCAAAGATTTCAACATAAAATGGGGAAACTTAACATTATTGAGATGCATAAAACCATGTTTCCCTCTCTCATAATAACTTTCAGTAGCACTTTGAATAAACTTTACAATATAACTGTCACTGGCAACAAATTTATCATTAGAATGAGCATACTTACAGGCATCAAAAAGAGGTCCAAGGTCATACACTGGATCAATATAAGCAAGTTGTTCCATCCTGAAATCTTCATTAGGCAAGCTATTTTCACAAGGAGCTTTAGCAAATTTGGAAAAGTTAAACTCATAAGAATCTCCATCAAACTTAGCTAAAACTTTCTCCTTCTTACAATCTATAATATCTCCACAAGTGTTCAAGAAAGGTCTACCGAAAATGATAGGGCAAGTTTTACTAGCTGCTGAATTAAGCACTAGGAAATCAACAGGGTGAATAACCACAAAGAACCTCCACATCTCTTACAATACCAATAGGGCAAATCGTTTCCTTATTATCAAGGTGAATAACCACATCAATGTCCTCAAGCTCACAAGGACCAATTTCATCCATAATTTCCCTATAAAGCTCATAAGGAATAGCACTAGAACTAGCACCAATATCACATAAACCATAATAGCAATGATCACCAATTTTAACAGAAAGCACAGGAACACTAGCTTTTCTAGCCTTACTAGGATGAGAGATAACATTACAAGCGTCTTCACAGAAGACAATGTGCTCATCCTCTATATTTCTAGTGACAGGGTCTTTCTCAATAGCTACCACGGGCTCAATATTAATTTCCTCATCGGGCTCCATAGTTTTCTTAGTACCTTTATTATTTGTACTAATCATCATAGAATACTCCTTTAACTTAGCTAGGAAAGGTATTTTCTCAACATAAGGTTCGGGCACAATATGATTAGTAGTACAAACTTCACTACTTCTAACAGGAACATGACTAACAACATCTTTATAAGAAGCATGGTACTTATTCCACTTCTTTTTGGGAATTTCTATGTAAGAGGCAATTGCCTTAAAATAGTTGGCAATACTTTGGGAATCAAGACCAAACTCACTGCTAATATCATGGAAGTCATCAGTTCCCATAAAAGATTTTATGCATTCATAATCATAGTTTATACCTGACTTTCTTCCTTTGTCATTTTCCCAAGCTTCAGTGTTCTCTTGAATACGGTCTAGGAGATCCCATTTAGCTTCTTCCTTCATACATGTGAATGATCCAGCACAAGAAGCATCTAGTAAATCTTTATCATGAAGAGAAAGCCTAGCATAAAAGTTATTGATAATAATATTGTTAGGGAGTTCATGAATAGGAAATTTAAGCATTAGTAACTTCAATCTCCCCCAAGCTTGAGATGTACTCTCTCCATCACGAGGCCAAAAGTTATATATCATACTTCTATCCTTATGAATCTCACTGGGAGGATAGAATTTAGAATAAAAGAGAGATGCCATTTCCTCCCATTCCATGGATTGTCCATTCTTCAGCAACTTATACCATTCTTTAGCTCTCCCTTTCAAGGATATAGAGAGTAACTTCTTCTTCATCTGTTCAGTTGTGATACCTGCACACTTAAACAACCTACATAATTCATAAATAAAAAGTAAATGATCACCAGGATGGACAGTTCCATCCCCAAAATAATAATTATCCATAATATGATCAACAATACTTGTAGGTATCTTAAAAGGATCTATCTCAACAGGCGGTGGTTCATCTACTACCCTAACAGTGGTAGTTTTCCCAAAGAGAAAACCAATTGGGTTATGCATATTGCAAACAAAGTAACAAACAGAAACAAAAAGCAATACTCACAGTAGAAGTTTCCTTTACCAGTTCCACTCTTCAATAGCGCTTCACTCCCCAGCAACGGTGCCAGAAAATAGTCTTGATGACCCACAAGTATAGGGGGTGTATCGTATTACTTTTGATAAATAGGAGTGTCGATCCCAACGAGGAGCAGAAGGTGTTGACTAGTGGTATGGAGCAGGAAATCTCTGTAAATACTTAGCAAACAGATTTTTAGGCGTTTTCTGATAAAGCAATGAAAAAAAGTGCAAGTAATAAAGGCAACGAATAACTGCAGCAAGTGGCCCAATCCTTTCTTAGCAAAGGACAAGCCGGTGGAAATACTTATAAGGACCAAACGTTCTCGAGGACACATGGGAATTCTGTCAAGTGCTTTCGCTTCATATAGCTGAGTACTCCTCTTTGGTGTTGTAAGTGTTGTGTGGGTAAACCTGTGCTAATGTACCGACCTTACTTGGACTAATACATACTTGTGATTAAACCCCTTGCAAGCATCCACAACTACAGGAAAGCAATTAAGATATAAACCTAACCACAGCCTTAAACTCTAAGATCCTACACTCCCTTGTGCAAAGGTGTCCTAACGGGGGTTCAGGTTTCTGTCACTCCGGAAACCCCACAATTAGTAGCCAAATACACAATGCATTCCCCTAGGCCCATAAATGGTGAAGTATAATGTAGTCGACGTTCACATGACACCACTAGAAGAATAGCACCACAACTTAAATACTAAACCATTGGATAATAACTCAACACAAATCCACTACTGACAACATGACTTCTCCCATGTCCTCAAGAACTAAACGAAATACTCACAAGACATCATATGGATCAAGATCAAATATGATATGGTGATGGATAACAATCTAAACATAAACAATAATCCAATGGTTCCACTCACAAGCATCAACTACAATAGTAATTAACACCGGGAAAGTTTCCTCTTAGAACTAATGCAAGATCCAACACGATTGTTACAGTGCGATGGATGGTGATGATGGTGCTGGTGAATATGATGGTGTGGATGATGATTATGATCCGATGAAGCCTAGCTTGATGATGGTGTTGATGGCGATGATCTCCCCTCTCCGGGAAGGGATTTCCCTGGCAGAAATCTGTCTGCCAGAGAGCTCTTTCTCTCTCGGTGTTTTCCGCCCCGCAGAGGTGGCATAAATCTTTCTATGGTCGCTCCCCTGGTATTAGGTATCCGAGAGGAAGATATAAGCGAGAGGGCAGATTTGGAGGCCGGCCAGGTGGGCCACACCTGCCCTAGGCGCGGCCTAGGGTGGGCCCGCGCCTAGGGGGTGTGGGCCCCCTGTGGCCCAGCTACGCCTCCCCTTATGGCTTCCCTCGTCTTCTAGGAAAATATAATTTTCCAATATTTTTCTGATCTTCGCGAAATTGCATCAAAACACCTCTTTTTCCATCAGAAACCTGACTCCGGCAGTGCATCCTCCAAGAATCATCCAACCTGCAAAAACAGAGGAAAAGACATAAGTAATACCTCATAATAATAAATATTTCAATGAATAGAGGCAAATTATGATATAGAATGGTGATGCAAATTGGACATATCAGATACCTAGGTCATACGATATTTGATCTTAAGAATCTCCATACTTGTGTTCGATCTTGTTACCAATGAACTCGTTTACTTGTTCCCGTGTCGTTGCATTCCATGATCCAATCATACGCTTGCAAGCTTCGTTAATGCAACGTCACAGAGTTGGTGTCACATCCCAAAATTCTCCTAATTTTGGAATGTGAAATAAATAAATAAGATTGATTGATTGTTTGACTTTGTTGAAAATTCTCAAAGAGAAGAAACTTTTTGAATAGAAAATCCTCTCAACCTTGAATTCAAAATCCTATATTCTTTTGTTATGACCTAAGTAGCCATATAGGAAAAAGGGCATGGATTGATTATGGATTGTAGAATTGGTGTGCAGGATTTCAAAATGAAAATCATGAAGCCTTCATAAGCATTTCGTTACATCCATGCAAAGTTCTCACAAACTGAATCCAAATCCTGGTATCTAAATCCTATAGTTGATTGGCCCAAATGTTCCTAAGGGTAATTAAATTGACTTATTAAGACCCATTGTTTCTAAGTCATAAATTATTGATAATTATAGACTAAAGAGATCCAATTAATACTACAAAATTTTAGAAACAAAATTGAGCTCATTTGGAGCTATTATGAAAAAGTTATGAAATAAATACAAACACATAAAGATATAAATAAAATGGAATATACAAGGATTTATAAATCCACTACTTCCAAACTAGTAAAAAGATTACAAATTTGATCCTACAATAATCTATATGATTTTAGAAAAATTTAGAAACAAAAATCGCGTTATTTGGAGTTCGTATGCAAAAGATATAAGGAAAAAAAGTAAATAGAAAAAAAAGAAAAAAAAAATCCTAACGGGCCGGCCCACCCGGACCGAGCCAGCCGAGCGAGCAGCACCACGTACGTTGATCGCCCAGATTGCTTTAAAAAGCGTGCAAATCGGTGTTTGTTAGACCTATCTCTACTCAAACTGCTATAACTTTTTATCTACAACTCTGAATCTACATATGCCCGAATCTTATTTCGCTTTTTAACCCATCTAGCCTTCGTCGTTTGCCTTCGGTCAAAAAACAAAAGTTGTAGGGATCGTCGAAATCTTTCAATCCCGACAAACCTCACCTCTTTTCATCCACCACAGCCGGAGAATTTCGTATCGCAATATTTCAGATCTTACGGTGTAAATCCAAGATCTACTCGCGCTCGTTTCTTCAAATCCAAATTCCTTTGGTGAGAAGGTAGGAATAATGATTCCCCACAACTTTCATGTTCTGAGTTTTTCGATTTGACCTACGGATTTGTCTCTCTAACACAGATCTATTTCTTGTCTATTCTGAGCCAAAATCGGGTCAATCTCTTCTTCTAGCCACCGGATCCTATCCAGACGGTCGAGATCCAATCAAACCGGTGCGTGCCATGTCGTCATCCCGGTCATCTTCCTCATCAACGCCACATCAACGTAAGGTCAACATCTAGTTCCAGTCAGCATGCAAAGTCAACCTGTCCAGTCAGCGGAATATTCCCTGAAATATTCCGTTCGAATTTAAAATTGCATATTATAGATCTAACTTGTAAAAATTCAATAGAAATTCATACCATGTCCAAAAATTGCGTATAATATATCAAATTGAAGATAATTTTACGTAGAATCATCTTATCAGATTAGATCCAACTTTTACTGTACGTGGTTACTGCAGTAATTTAATTAGTTTTAATGGTTTTAGGGTTAATAAATTCATAAGAAATTATCTGTAACTCCGAAAAATATGAATAATATATAAAATTGAAGCTACTGTAATGTACTTTAATAATATCTGGTTGGATCTAGCCTTTGCAGATTATTTAACCCGTAGTAATTTAATTAGTTTTAATGGCTTTATAAATCATTAAATTCATAGTAAATTATTTGCTTGTCACAAAAATATAAATGATATACCGATGGAAAGCTGGTTCCATGTAGATCATCAATATGCAATTAGTTCAGCATTTTACTGTAAGGTTTTTCCGTGAAGATTTAAATGGTTTAATGGCTTATTTAGAGTAATAAATTCATAAGAAAATAAATACTACTCAAAAAATTACAAATAATATGTCCCTGAAATGACAATTCCGTGGAGATTACAGATATAATTTTAGTTTTATTTTTGGACAACAGAAACTATATGAATCATTTAAAACCCATTAAACACTATTTAAATCATACAAAAAGATCTATAACTCCGATTAGGGTGAATCCAAGTGCTAAGGTTTTGTATTGACAATATCTATACAGAGAAATTGCACGAAAAATTATTTGGTACTGTTAAAACAGAAATTCATACAGAAATATTTAAACCCATTGAAATTATGTTTTAATCATAGGAAAATATCTATAACTCCTTTTTAGGTGTTTCAAATTGCCACTGTCTCTAAATTGCATTACCTATCCAGTAGCATCTAGTTCACAATTTAATACGACATAAACATATTTAGTTCAATTAAAGTGGTATACACCATATTAAATCGATACAACTTTAGTAATAAAAGCTTTAGTGCATTAAATGACTTTCCACATGCATCATGTAATCTAATTATATTCAGAACACTAAATGCAACCATTGTGACTCATTAAATCGTCATGCATGCATCTGTTCATCATTGTTTTCTTGTAACGTTGCACTGTTGCATGTTTGCAATGTTTTGAATGGTGTGTTTGTTGTGTTTGCTTCAAACGTTAGATTGCGAGGAGTGCAACTACTGTGATTGCAACTACTAAGATTGCAAGCATTGTGGTTATGACGAGTGCAACCATTATATCTATGAGAATTGTGAGGATTATCTAATCGACTACATCTACAACAAAGGCAAGTGGTGCTATCTTGGTCATAAATGTCCTACTATTTTCCTATGCATTGTAGATGTTTTTTTGTAGAATTGCATATGTAGGAATTGATGTGTATATGCTATGCTATGTCCCATATTATTCCCTAGCATTTCTTGTTTATGAGCCATCGTATTGATAGATTGCTTAGCTATGCTATTTAGACGAGGAAGGGAATCACATCATGAAAAGTTATATGTTTTGAAAGGCTTATGTTTTGATAAATGACAAACCAATATGTTTTAATGAACCACCTGGGCGGAATGGCATTGATTGGGTCATCGAGTGTGGATTTATGGTGGGGAATGCCGCCCAGGACATTGAGAAAGGATTGGTTTCTTTGTTTGGAAGCTTTTGTGTGCAACCATGTGCCAATAATGAAATGGGCGGTTGGTTGAACTCAGTAGGTTGTGGTAACTCGAACCCGCGTATCCAGAGATGTAAATAGTGTAGGTTGGACCGGTGCGCGTCGGGATTGGGGAGCTACTTCCCGAATGGTTCCTTCTTGGACTTCTCCCTATCATCACCCAATATGAGAGTGGTGGTATGAGCTGGGCTGGCCAAGTCACATGGGTAAAGTGTACTAACCCCTGCAGGGTGTATAAACTAATCGATTAGCCGTGTCCCCGGCTATGGACAATTTGAGCGACCTGATACTGATGCTATGATATTTCTCACTCATCCTTATTTCTTAATTACTTAAAACTTGTTGGGTGAACATAATTGGGTAGGAGCACCTGGGAGTGAACCAGAGTGTCCTATTTATCGTATTGGAAAACTACTTTGTTACAAATGTTAGGAGAAAACTGTTGCTTTATGCAAATGAGCCTGAACTCCACTTGGCCAAATAAGCATGTAGTTGATAGATCTGTTGTTAACAACTTTATCCTACTTGCCATACATTCAATGTATTGACCATTCGTGGCTGCAACGTTTCATGTTGCAGGTTATATCGTATCTGAGTGATCGTTTATAGGTCGCGAGACTCCACTCAACATTTGTTCGCCTGTGGCACATTTGAAGGATCGAGATCTACCTTGTATTCGTTTTCCGCTATGTACTTGAATGAATAATGTAAATTCTGGATCATATTCGTTGTATTTATGATGCACAGTTATATTTGGTATCATTTTGTACTGTGTGTGCCAGTGAACCGATCCATGGATTGGCACTATACACATGAACTCAGCCTTATCAGGCGAGGGTGTTACAGTTGGCCACGTGTATCTATCAATTACTTGGATTGGTAAATCCTGGTCTTGATAAAAACTCCTCAACCCATTTCTTTAGTAAACCCAACAATACCTTTATGATCACCCTTTTACGGCTTGATACTTGATATCATCAAAGTCTCCCTCCAAAACAGTGATTATGCATTATCTCACAGTCAAAGGATATAAGCCACGATGTCTCTATGTTATCATCGATGCTGAACGTTTAAGTAGCTAGTTCTCATTGTGATTAACTTTAGGATGAATGTCTATTACATCATTTTCCAATGATGTGACCTCATTGTCAATCGGAACTATCACCATGATCTCGAAACCATAAGATCACCACTTGCCCAATGAGCTTGTTTACTAGAGGTAACTAGAGACCTGGTTGTTTACATACCACACGTGTATTAACGTTTTGTATTAATATAGTTATAGCACGGTAAGAAACGTATTATGAACAAGAGAAAAATCAAATAGAAATTCTTTATTATTTGCCTCTAGGGCATATCTACTTTAGTCTCCCACTTGCACTAGAGTACAAATTAATCTAGTTTTACAATAGGCAATGGCCTAACACCAATATTATCCCGGTGTTGCTCATGCTTCATCTATGGAATACTTTTGGTAAATGGATCTGTGACATTCAGATCCGTATGCAGTTTGCAAATCTTTACTTCGCCAATCTCAACATTTTTTCTAATGGAATGGAATATAAGCTGGATGTGCTTGGTTATGGAATGAGTTCTTGGTTACGACGCATTTTCTATGGCACCATGTTGTCACAGTAGATTGTCACGGGGTCATCAGCATTAGGAACAACTCCTAGTTTGATGACGAAATTCCATAGCCATATAGCTTCATTGCCATAGAGTTAACTGCGATGTATTCTGACTCTATTGAAGATTGTGCCACCACTGGTTGTGTCACGCTTATCCAGTTTACCGCGCCCCCATTCACCAAAAAGATGAATCCCATTTGAGACTTTGAGTCATTGGAGTTTGTGTTCTAGCTCTCATCCATGTAACCAGTTACGTTCAGAGCTATATCGTCACCTCCATAGACTAGAAACATATCCCTAGTTCTTTTTAGATACTTCAGGATATTCTTTACAGTTGTCCAATGTTCTACTCCTGGATCATTTTGGAAACGACCTGTCCAACTGAGAGCCAGGGCCACATCGGGTCGAGTACATAGCATAGCATACATGATAGAACCTATGTCTGAGGCATACGGGACATTAACCATTTTTTATCTATC
This sequence comes from Avena sativa, assembly GCA_916181665.1. NCBI lineage: Eukaryota > Viridiplantae > Streptophyta > Magnoliopsida > Poales > Poaceae > Avena > Avena sativa. The sequence continues at coordinate 188,649,871 of OV702284.1, read as the reverse complement.
AGCATCTGTTGATGGACATTGAGTCTTACTCATGGCACACCTTTCACAAGAGGCACAAAACCCCTTTTGGCGTCTTCCATTTTGAACTTCTTCAAAATATTATCTATGTATGTACTTTGACTTAATGCTATCAGGCGTCTTGATCTATCTCTATAGATCTTAATGCCCAATATATAGGCTGCTTCACCTAGATCCTTCATTGAAAACTGACTTCTCAAATATTCTTTTATGCTCCCTAATAGATCCATAGTATTCCTAATCAGTAGTATGTCATCCACATATACCACCAGGAATGTCACCGAGATCCCACTCATTTTCTTATAAACACAAGCCTCTTGATAATATTGGACAAATCCAAAACTTCTGATTACTTGATCAAATCGCTTGTTCCAACTCATAGATGCTTCCTTTAGTCCATAAATGGAACATTCAAGCTTGCACAATTTTCTAGCATCCTTATGATCAACAAACCCCTCTGGTTTCATCATATACAACTCTTCTTCAATGGGACCATTGAGGAAGGTGGTATTTACGTCCATCTGCTGTATCTCATTATCATAATATTCAGCAATTGCTAGTAAAATCTAGATAGATTTCAACATTGCCACAGGAGAGAATGTCTCACTATAGTCAACTCCTTCCACTTTTCGAAAACCCATTGCGACAAGTCTTGCCTTATGGAAAATCACATTACGATCAGAATTTGTATTCTTCTTAAAGATCCATTTGTTCTCCACGTCCTTTCGACCTTCAGGGAGATCCACCAAGTTCCATACTTGGTTCTCATGGATGGATCCTATCTCGGATTTCATAGCTTGTAGCCATTTCTCAGAGTCAGCACTCTCCATTACTTCTTTGTAGGTTTTAGGTTCCTCTTATTCATCTAACAAGACTGACATCATAAGGCTACTATACCAATATGGGACAGCATGAGCCCTTGTAGATCTCTGAACCGCAGGAGCTTCGATGTTATGATTCGTTTCTTCTTCCAATGTAGAGGGCGGATCCGGAACATTTTCCGTTGCGATACTCGGTATTTGGAGAGAAGGGTCAACGATATCATCTAGCTCTATCATTCTTCCATGAACTCCTTTCGCGAGAAACTCTTTCTCTAGAAAGGTGTCGTTCCTAGCGACAAACGTTTTTCCCTCGGCTTTATTATAGAAGGATCCCATGGTTTCTTTTGGGTATCCTACAAAGATACACTATTCCGCTTTAGGTTCAAGTTTGTCAGGCTGCTGTTTCTTAATGTAAGCCTCACATCCCCAAACTTTCAAGAATGACAATGTTGGCTTCTTGCCATGCCATATCTCATATGGTGTTATCTCCACGGATTTGGATGGTGCTTCGTTTAATATAAAAGCGGCGGTTTCTAATGCATAGCCCCAAAACGACATACACAAATCAGTTAAAGACATCATGGAGCGAACACTATCCAATAGAGTGCGGTTACATCTTTCTGACACACCATTACGTTTTGGTTCCCGGCTGGCGTAAGCTGTGGTACTATACCACAGTTTCTCATGTGCATGCCAAACTCATAACTCAGTATTCGCCTCCCCTATCTGATTGGAGGTGCTTAATCTTCTTGTTGATTTGATTCTCTACCTCTTTCTGGAATTCCTTGAACTTCTCAAAGATTTCATACTTATGCTTCATCAAGTAGATATACCCGTCTCTACTCAAATCATCAGTAAAGGTAACAAAATAACGATACCCATTGTGTGTCGAGACACTCATTGGTCCACACACATATGTATGTATGATTCTCAATAGGTTTGCATCCCACTCCATTGTACCGGAGAAGGGTGTCCTGGTCATCTTACCTATAAGGCAAGGCTCGCATTTATCAAGAGATTCAAAATCTAGTGACCCTAGAATTCCATTAGAATGGAGCTTCTTCATGCGCTTTACGCCAATATGACCAAGACGGCAATGCCATAGGTACATGGTATTATCGTTATCATGCTTGCAGTGCTTGGCATCAATGTTATGGATGTGTGTACCAAGATCAAGACCTACTAAGAATTAACCTTTGCATACACGCGCATGAACATAAAAACATCATTCATATAAATAGAAAAACCACTTGTTCCGTATTTAAACGAATAACGATCTTTCAATAAGAAAGATCCACTCACAATATTCATGCTTAAGGCGGGTACAACATAGCACTTATTCAAACTAATATTAATTCTGAAGACAGACGTAGAGGAAAATCATTGACGGCCTTGACATCCACCTTCGATCTATTGCCGATGTGCATCGTCACTTCGTCCTTCCCTAGGCACCGCTTATTCCGTAGCTCCTATAGGGAGTTACAAATATAAGCAACAGAACCGGTATAAAATACCTAGGTGTTTCTCCTGGTTCTTGTAAGGAAAACATCAATAACATGTATATCACATATAACTTTGTCTTTTGTGTCAAACTTGGTAACTTTCTTGTCATCGAGGTACTTGGGTCAGTTGCACTTCTAGTGCCCTTCTCCCTTATAGTAGTAGCACACGACACCAATCTTTGGCTTTGGTCCCTTAGGGGAACGGGAAAATTGCTTGACATCCCTCTTAGGCTTCTTGCCCTTAGCCACCATTGACGTCTTAAATTGGTGGTCTTATTGACCATAAACACCATTTGCTCCTTCTTGATTTCCACCTTAGCAGTCTTGAGCATGGCGAACAACTCAACAAGGGTCTTAACCATCTCTTGCATGTTGTAGTTCATCATGAAAGTTCTGTAGCTAGGAGGCAACAAGTGCAACACCCTATCAATTGCCAGCTCATCCAGGATTTTGCAATCTAGGGTGTTCAAGCATTGAATGTAGCCAGACATCTTAACCACGTGCTCTCTCACACTACTATGCTCTTCCATCTTGGAAGAGAAGAAGAGCTTGGAAGCTTCATACCTCTCTTCCCGAGCCTTTGGAGCAAATATGGCTTTCAGATCCTCAAGGATCGCAAATGTAGCCATCTTATCAAAACGCCTTTGAAGCTCCGGCTCCATGGCATAGAGCATTCCACTCTGGATGAGGGAGGAATCATCCGCCTTGGACTGCCAAACATTATTTTCGTCCGTAGTGGCGGTGTCTGCGGGTTCGGCGGGCAGTTCTACCAGACGTAGTTGAGCTTGTAGGGTCTCAGGAGGATTCTCATGGTGCGGTGCCAGGTGGTGAAGTTTGTCCCATCGGTTTTCAGCTTGCCTTCTCTAGGAAAGCGCTAAGGTCGAAGGTGGGTGGGCGATACATCTACAATGGATTTGCAAAGAGTTTATACCATGTTCATAATATTTTGAGCACAAGTTTTAAGTTTTACCTAACTTAAATTAATAGGGCTGCCACTCAAGATGATCACATCCCTCCATTCGTATTAGTGATCACATGATCCCATTTCACTATATCACCCCTGATTGACACGACCGATGACATAGTTCCAAAGGTAGACATTCTGAATGTCAATCGCATCCCCATGTGATTCTTGCTCGGCCTTTCGGTCTCTTGTGTTCCGAGACCATGTCTTCACATGCCAGGCTCGTCAACTCTAACTTGTGTGTATTGTAGTGCAACCATTGCACCCACTGTATGTGAACGTAGGTATGTTTGACACACGATTAACATGACCTGCCTCATACCGACAAACTTTCTTGGTGGTGCACACACAAGGGGAACACTATCATTGGAATTGTGAGGGATCATCCTATTTATCTACCGCCATATAACTTAATATACTATGCCAAAAAAAGACATGCAAACAGATACTTCATAAGCATGGTGCCATGACATGCTTGCAGAACCTTGATCTCCATCGAGATCTCCAATGGACAATCATTTCATAAACTTACCATTAACATGTCATGACATACACCCCTGCAAAACAAAGTTAGACGCTTCTAATTTTTTCCTTTTGCAAGTTTTACGTGGCTTTAGGGCTTTCATTGAAGAACCCCATCCCACCTATGAACATTGAGCCACAACATTGATTCAATGATTGCCTCTTCGCTCCCTTTTCAGGGCCCTCCAGTGCAAAGGTCATATCAACTATTGGAAGAGAGACAGACACCTACCAGCCACTTATATGGAACAAGCCATATGTTGAGCGTGGAACCAGTCTCGCATAATCTTACACGTAAGGTCGGTCTGGGCCGCTTCATCAATCAATCCCGCGATATGAAAAGAACACGAAGGAGGGTCGCAAATAGAGAATCAATGCCCAGATACTTCTATGTGTTCTATTTGTATGACATGTCTACCCATAGATTTGGCTCTGATACCACTAAAGGGGTTTGCAGAAGAAAATCAAAAAACTTCTACCTACACAAACACGAGCACCAAGATCTATACTATGTAGACATAAGTAACGGAGATGAAGAACGGAGTTCGTACCCTTGAAGACCATGGCACGCCTTACGTAGGTATGTGTATAGTGATGAAGAAAGAAGCCGGACCGTCCTTCGCATGATGGTAGTGCGGAGGTGGAGAACTAAACCAAGAGGCTAGATCTAATATAATGGGGAGAGCTCTAGGGTTCAGGGGGAGAGGAGAGAACTTGTTGTTGGGGGTGCAAATAGAGGGGAAGGGGCTCCTCTATTTATAGTAGGGAGGGGGTAGGGTCAAACCCTAGGGCTTGGGGGTGGGATCCCCCAAGCCTCCGACAGGGATTGGGTGGCCGCCACCGGCCCTAGGCCCCACCCCGGGGGTGAGAAACCCTAGGGTTTCGGCTGGTGGCCCCTCCCCCTCTCTCCCTTAGGCGCCTACCCAATTGTGCCCTTCTAGAAGGGGCCCAATAGAAATAACGCTGCCTTTAAAATATAAAATAATTTTTTTAATATTAATTCAACTAATTAATATAAAACACAAATATTACAATACTCCATACACCGAAACTACATTCGGACCTCTTTCGATCGACATCGGATAATACCCGGAACCTTTCTGGTTTCTCTCTCTTATTTCTCCTTCGTTGTTAGTTCGAGGCCAAAGCATCCCCACCCTTAAGTGTGCCACCCTTCGGCTCGAAGTTGCTACGGACATGACCAAGACTCTCTTGTATAAATGATCAACATCAGGACCTGGATAGCCATAATGATCCCCATGCCCTCACGATTAATCTCATCGCTTGAACCCTAACTATGTAGTCCTATTCCATTTGCCCTATGATAACTAGGTAATCCGAGATTTGATCTTAAGCATCTCCATACTTGTGTTCGATCTGTTTAATGATGAACTGTTTTACTCGTTCTCGTGTCGTTCCATGCCATGATCCAATCATAGGCTTGCAAGATTCGTTAATGCAACGTCACCGAGTTTGCCACATGTATCTATCCGTTACATGGATTGGAAAATCCTGGTCTTGATAAAAACTCCTCAACCCATTTCTTCAGGAAACCCAACGATACCTTTATGATCATCCATTTACGGCTTGATACTTGATATCATCAAAGTCTCCCTCCAAAATAGTGATTATGCATTATCTCACAGTCAAAGGATATAAGCCACGATGTCTCTATGTTATCATCAATGATGAACATTTAAGTAACTAGATCTCATTGTGATTACTTTAGGGTGAATGTCTATCACATCATTCTCCAATGATGTGACCTCACTATCAATCGGCACTATCACCATGATCTCAAAACCATAAGATCATCATTTTCCCAATGAGCTAGCTTACTAGAGGTAACTAGATACCTGGTTGTTTACATACCATACGTGTATTAACGTTTCATATTAATACATTTATAGCATGGTAAGAAACATATTATGAACAAGAGATACATCAAATAACAACTCTTTATTATTTGTCTCTAGGGCATATCTCCTTCATGATCGTCTTCCCAAGAGTGGGAACACATGTCCCACTAGTATTGCTGAGGCCAAGAAAGTCGTGTGCCCTCTCGATCTACCGCAAGTGAAACACCACGTCTACATAAATGATTACATCATTTACCGGGGTGAGGACACGGAGAATACCACGTGTCCGGTGTGCAATGCCTCTCGATACAAGAGAGGGACCAAGAAAGCTCGTAGAAAAGTGGTGTGGTACTTTCCTCTAATTCCTCATCTGTAGGGGTATTTCACGGACCCTGAGGAAGCACAACTCATGCCCTAGCATGCGAAAATAAATAGGCCAGAAGACGAATATCCGAAAAAGGAGGAAATGTTGAGGCACCCTTCGGATGCTAGCCAGTGGAAGGCGTTGGACCTCAAATATTACCAACGGTTCAGGAAAGAGTCAAGGAACCTTAGGATGGGCATGAGCACCGACGGACTGAATCCATTCGTAAGATAGAGCAAAACACATAGCACATTGCACGTATTTGTATGGATCTACAACCTCCCCCTTGGCTGTGCATAAAGAACAAGTACATAACCATGAGTATGCTAGTTCAAGGGCCAAAAAAAACCGGTACAGACATCAATTTGTATCTCACGCTGTTGAAAGAGGAGTTGGCCATGCTATGGGAAGACGGAGCCCATACGTGGGACGCTGCCGCACAAGAATATTTTGATATGGACCGGCGGTGATAAATATGGTTCAAGACTATGCTGGTTACAGATACTTCGCGGGGCAGGTGATCCAATGATTCTTTGCGTGCATTAGGTGCAAGGATAATACAATGTATCGCCAGCTATAGAAAGATCTTGGGTCTGGTAAAACCGTGTTCCAGGGGTCTCGAAGGTGGATTCCCAATAATCACGCCTGAAGAAATCATCTGTTTGATGGTACACTCAATCTCTAAGGAATCCCAGACCGGAGGAGAGGCGCAGAAATCGATGAGTTGTTGATAAACCGGAAAGAGTGCCCTGCACCAGGAAAGAACCAAAAGAAGCCAGAGCCGATGTTGAGGGTTTGGAAGGCGAGGTCTGTTTTCTGGGACTTTCCATACTGGAAGCTCCTCCGCATTCCTCATAGCCTTGATCTCATGCATATCATGAAGGACATGGGGGAGAGTCTGTTTGCCACCATCCTTAACACCGACAAGACCAAAGATGGGCCGAAGGCAAGGAACGACTTGAAGCATATGGGCATCAGGAAGGACCTTCAACCACCTAGTGATGATGAAGACGATGATCAGTCGGAGTAGGAGGAGGATACGGAAACGCAAAATAGTCGTCGCAAGGGCAAAAAGTCCAAGGAGGCCGAAGTTAAGCTCAAGGCCGCGTGCTTCACAATAAGCAAGGAGGAGGCCACACAGTTTATGAAGTGCCTCATCGGAGTCAAATTTCCGAACGGCTACGCGGGGAAGATAAGAAGATGGCTAGATGAGGCGAAGAAGCGCTTTAGAGGGATGAAGTATCATGACATCGCCGTGATGATGACGCAGGTACTTCCGATTGCGATCTAAGGTATAATGTACAAGCACGTCCATGAAACGCTTTTTTGCCTCTACAACTTTTTTAACGTCATCTCTCGGAAGTCGATAGGCATTAAGCAGCTCACGAGGCTATAGGAGGAGATCGTGGTGATCATATGCGAGCTTGATATCTACTTCCCTCCCACATTCTTGGATGTCATGCTTCATCTGCTGCTCCATGTCGTGGAGGATATCATCCAACTCGGGCCTCCTTTTCTGCGAAGCATGATGTCGTTCAAAAGGCTGAATGGACACATCAAGGGATACATTCGTAATAGGTCCTGTCCAGATGGAAGCATAGCAAATGACTTCCTGCCAAAGAGCACATATCTTTATCATTGAACTTTCTACAAACCGAAACCCCTATTGGTCTACCATTCAACAAGCACCTTGGGAGGCTCGCTGTATGGGGTCACCACGAGCGTCAGCGTGCAAAGCATGTCGACTTCGAGGGGCGAACAAGGAATTTGAAAGAGAAAACCTTGTGCTACAACACCTATAGGTGGTCGATCCATATATACATGAGGACAAAGAATTTATCAAGAATAAGTACGCTGATCGCAGCTAGGTGAGGACAGAGGAAGATGTAATCAAAGAGCATAACTCCGGTTTCACGCAGTTGTTTAGGAAGAAGGTTCTTCATAGTCCACTACAGGGCGAGTCTTTGGAGAACGATAAACTCATATTCTCCTTGTCACAGGGCACCGCACACTACTTGATTACCTATCATGCATATGATATCAATGGATACATGTTTTACACCGAGGATAAGGACATTAACTGCAATTACCAGAATTCAGGGGTAATGGGGATATTCTACACTGATGACGTCCCAGACAGATACTACAAAAGGATCGAGGAGATATGGGAGCTCGACTACGTTATTGAGAAGGTGCCGATGTTCTGTTTCAGGTGGGCCAAGAGCAACAAAAAATAAGACCGGTATTTCACCACCATGGTTATACCTCCAAAGTCATAGACCACCGGCACGAACGTACCCGCGAGAAATGATCCATGGGTTTTGGCTAGTAAAGTCAATCGATGCTTCTACATTACCGGCCCGTCAAAGCCTAGCTGGGTTCTCATTAGGAGAGGCAAAAGGAACATCATCGGAATAGACAGAGTCGCCAACAAGCAAGACTTTGACCAGTACGGCGACCCAAATATGGAAGACAGATATGGCGACCAAGAAACATACACCACAAGACTACTGATCGAACCCCTCTCCCGCTAGTGCAACCTCTATTGCCCACCGATCGAACCTCTCTGCCGCCAGCGCCTGCAACCTCTTCCCGCCGTCTGTCGTCGAGCTCCTGCCGCAACCGCACGTCGTCGATTCGGTAGGTGAGCGCCCCTCCCCTTCCCCTTCCCATTCCCCCTTTCCTCTTTCCTCTTTCCCCATCTAATCGAGGACCTAGTCTCCGTCCGCAGGTGAGCACCCACAAGCTCTTGCTCGTCGCCGTCCGATTCACAAATGAGGAGCCAAGAGCCAGAATAAGGAGAGCCCGCCCGCTGCTTCTTTGCATTGTAGAATAAGGAGCGTCTTCCCGCCTGCCGCTTCTCTGCATCAAAGAAGGAGGAGCTGCCCCTTGATAGCTGTGAGATTCTAAACATTTTTGATGGATTATATCAATGCTTTTTGTTTGGATTTGATGGTTTTTCCGCTTTACCTAACGCTAATACTTCGGTAGCAAAGAAAATTGGTTTTTAATGTGTGTTTTAGGTTCTGAACATCAGCGGAGGGATTTAACAGCAAAAACACAATATTCAGGCAAAACAAGCAAGTCCTTTTTTGGAAGCAATCGAGGGGAATTCACTGCGAGTTTCTTGACCAACTATATGGACTGCTGCCGTATAGTTTCCACCGTATATTTGCCATCTCCTTCATCTTATTAAAATGGACAACTTTCGTGAAGAGGCCAAGCTTGAAAACAGAACACACGAGCTTTCATACCATCCAGAAGAGTGAAAGAAGGGATCCGGAGAAGAAGGGGAAAACGTTCTTCATCTCGCTCCACGATCTTCAATCTCCTAGCCACCACACCTCCATAGCCATTACTCGTACTTGAGAGAGAGATCTCCACTTTGCAAGATTAGGGTTTGAGATTGTTCTTCCTATCTTGAATTGTGTTGGATTTGTTTCTATTTCTTATTGTGGATCTCCACGGTAATATCGAGAAGAACTCCCTTTATTTAATTATATTTATGATGCTTTATTCTCACATTTATGAGTAAGTTCCCTTGGGCATGGAAGATGTAGGGGATTGGTGAGATGTCATGTGCCTACACAATTTCCCTCAAGTTTGTGGTTAATTCTAATTGCTATATTATGTGTGCTTGACTATCTATGGGTTGCTTAATGCCTATTGTCCAATAAAGGTCCCAGACAACTTGATGGTTTGTTCTACACAGATAAAATCTTGTTTGCTAGCAGACCGGTGACCCTTGAGTGACACGGGGATGTCAATGGGAAACTAGTTTAAGTTGAGGATAACGGGGAACCACCAAGCTTATTGCATTAGTCCGATCCAAGGAGCTTAATGTAAGGTTCCCTCCCTTTAATAAGGTAGAGATCCCTGTGTTTACAATGCTAGTCCCTGGATCAATAGCTAGCATCCACAGTTAAGATGTAATATCAAGAAACAAAGGTCATAATACAACTTTATAACCAGGAATAAAATAATTTATTACATCTCACATAGCTCATTTGGCTATCTCATTACAATGCAGCAGAATATAACAATAGCATGGGGTCCTTCATCTTCAAAGTGCCACAGGCAGTCATGTTGGTTGTAGACTTGTAATCCTAATCAATAAACTTCACTAACATCAAATAAACCTACAACATAATAAGTTACAGCCACAAGGGTCAATACATTTAAATTGTATTGGCAAGTGATACTATGGTAGTATAGTGGAGTCTATCATCTATATGCATTTGGCTAAGTGGAGCTTAGGCTTGCTTTGCTCAAAATAGATTTTCCTTATCATTTGAAAACACTAAGTTTTTGCTTGACAAAAATCACCCAAGGCATCTCCCAATAGAAATTGGTGATCCTTCAACCCTTGTTCAACCACAAAATTTTAACTTAGAAATTGGGATGAGGAGATTCTTGATAGATTCCATGTCTTGATGCTCAAATTGTCCTTTGCCAGGGACATGGCTAAGTACTTAGATTTTACACTCTGCAGAGGTGGTGCACTTTCCCCACAAGACTTGGTTTCCCAAGACAAGATCTTCCAAAAGCCTTCCCTTAGACCAGAATGGACGCGCTCCAACCTATCAATCCCCTACCACCAACTGTCCATTTGGCTAAGTTATTGCAACCTATATGATCTAGGCAGAGCCCATAATGCCAAGTGGCTGCACTTGAAGCTTCTCAACATTTGACATCTCAAATCTCTTTGTTATTGGGTGGCCATCCACATGTGAGATACCAAGTTTTCCCCAGTATACTGGACATGGTGATGCCCAAGTTTTCCCCAGCATACTTTACTTGCATAACCACTCAACACAAACCATTCTTTCCATTCCACCCAGGTGATTCATTCACTTAGTTGTTTTATTAAACAAAACACAAGTCCTTGACTTAGAAATATTCCATAGCATGAATATAATCCACCCTTGTTTTCTACTAGCTAAGCTAAGCATGTTAGTGGTAGGAATCTTAACTTAGGGGAATTCTACTAAGGTTTCATCTACTAAGATTTCCCATAGCATAGTTTACACTTAGCAAAATTCCATGCAAGTCCTACTTAGAAATATCACTAATGCATAGTGAAAATAATGGGAAAAAAGTATGAAGCATCACTTGCCTTTTTGGTAGAGAATATGAGTTCACTCCTTGATCTTGCAATATTCACACTCTTCAAATCACTACAATTCAATCAAGCAAGCAATATTCAAACTACCACTCAAGCAAACATCACATAAAATAATAGAAACAAAGTAATGCATGCAAGCATGCCAAAGATGGTTTATTTGGAAAAGTGGTTTCTAATGGGTTATAAACATTGGAAAACACTTATTGGTCATTTTATATAAGTGGCAAAAACCATTTGCAAAAGATTTTACTTATAAATCATTTTTGAACCAAATCAATATTTTATGTGGTTGAAAATGCCTTTAGCAAAGCAACAATTTTTATATGGTTCACCAAATACATTTTTAATTCTAAAACTTGGTGTTTGGGGTCCGAGAGTTTAAATCAAAACATTTCCCAAAGGTTTTCTTCCAAAATCATATTTAACAATTAAACCATATTTTTATTTGACTAGAAATGATTTAATTCAAGGTTTTATTCTTTTGCTTCACCAAATATGTTTTCAAATCCCTGAGTTGGTTTCTAAGGTCAGTAGGTTGAAAACAAACCATTTGCCAAAGGTTTCATCTCAAAAATCATTTTAGAATAAATTTTATATTCTAAATATGCCTACATAAGTTTCTGCAAAAAAAATCAATTTAACAGAAGCATTTTACTAAACAAAGTGCATGGTCAGAAATTACTTATTTTGCTGAATCTATTGATATAAAATTTGCAAAATTTGGACTTGTGGTTTGGAAGTTATGAATTTTTCAAATTGGAACATCAAATAGATCAAATCCTGGTTTTTATAAACAGGCAAGGCCACGTGGCGTGTTCTTATTCGTCTGTTCCGCTTCGTGTGGATCGTGCAGCGAGAGGCGTTGGATTTTAAACAGATCGTGTCACTCAGATACAGATCGGACGGCTACCATCGTATTGCCAAGATCTGGCGGCGCGACGACGGTGGCGCGGCAGCGGCACTCTGCTAGCGGTGCTGCGGCCGCTACAGGAAGCGAGGAAGGGAAAGGATGTGCTCACCAGGTTCACGGGGTCGTGGTGATGCTCAAGGTGGCCGCAGCTCGTCGAGGGGCGCACGGTGGTGACGGAAATCGCTCGCCGGAGTCAGTGACGGCGTCGGGCTCGCTCAGTTGTCGACGGGGGCGACGATTTATGGCACGCTAAGACAAATGGAGGGCACCGTTAGGTTCCTATGAGAGTAACAAACATGTGAGCATCCAATAGAGGGGAAGGGGCGGTCTGGTCTCACCAGTAATGCTCGTCGGAGCGGAGGCAAACGGTGGCGATGTGCAGTGGTCATCGTTGTCGAGGTTCTAGGGCGCGCGGGGGCGAGCTGGCGCTACTGGGAGGTTCGACAGGAGATGGGGAGCAAGTGAGCATGTAGTGGGAGGCGAGGGGTGATTGCAGTTCGCCGGAATTGATGAAAATGCTCGCCGGAGTCCGCGGCGGTGCAGGGTAAAATTGAGGCGGCCTGGTGGCGGGGAGGGTGTGGCGACGGAGGGGAAAGAAAGAGGGCGTCGAGGCGCTTAAGATGGCATGGTCGCGGGGTGGTTTTACTGCGGCGTTAACACGAATTTAATCGGGCCTTAATCGACTGCAACGGCCGGCGAGGTGAGGGGCGGGGTCAGCGGGGCGAGGAAGATGATGACACGGCTGAGTGGGGTCCGTTTGTCAGCGAGTGAGAGAGAGGCGGAGTGGGGCCTGGTCGTCAGCGACGCTAAGGGTAAGTTCGCAAGTGAAAAACGTTTCACTGCGGGAGGGGGAGATGGGCTAGTCTGGGCTTAGTGGGCTGGGCTGTCTAGATTCATCATTTTTTTTGTACTGATCATTTTTCTTTTTCTATTCTTATTATTCTGTTTTGATTTTGATTAATCAATTTAAACATCAATTTGATTTCAAAACTCAACCAAAATTTGTGTAGATTCAAATACTGGTTAATAGTTCATTTTAAAGTAAAAATTAGAATATTTCTTTTATTCTCTTAGGGTCTTTTAATTATTTAAAAGTAGGCCCATGCATTTAAATTTAATTAATATCAAATATATTTTAAACCCTTATTTAATTTCAATTCTCACAAAACCTTTTCAGTAGGTTTATTTATTTAATAGGGTGTCAAATATTTCACCTTGACTTATTTGGAAAATGATTTAAATCATTTTTAATTTGGTACTTGTCCTTTATTCTCATGAAATTAAATATAGTTTTAATTCCATAAATTTTATTTGGAAGTTTTCTTTGATCTTAGTTAGGTCAATTGATCCACTTTTATTCCACTTGGGTAAATTCCAAATATCTTTTCCCATGATTTAATTAATCATTTCTAATAAAGATTTTGTCTTTATTCAAATGGAAATGAAATTTGGTTGATGCCACTTTATTTTTATTTTGTAAAATTCTTTATCCATTTATTTTATTTGGAATTTGGATTATATTCATTCCATTTGCTTATGGATTTGGCCAAGATTTAATTTGGTCTTTAAATATTCCTTATTGAATAATTTCTTTCCTTATCTTATAAAATCCATATCTTTTTATTTATAGATCCAAACTTGGTGATTACAATTTGTAAAATCTTATTTGATATTTATTTATCCTTTTAAATATCTTTAGGATTATTTGCTCACCATTTGGTATGGATTTATAGATAGATGCTTTATTAGCTTTGGTAATTAAATATCCTTATCTTATTAAATTCATAAGATTTGATCTATGGCTCCAAATTGAATGAAATCAAGTTATATGGTTTTATAATATTTCTATTTGTCATTCTTGATCGTTAGAAAAGCAGTGGTATAATCTCTACTACTTCGAAGTATCCATTTTATCAGACAATTTCATTCAAGGGTGCTATCGAGTCTATTTACATTAAGCTCAATGGGGTTGATTATTTTCTAAAATCAAATCTTTTGGGATAAACATGGACTCAAGTCATCTATTGGATGCTTTTTCTTGTTGTAAAAATGTTGGAAATATTTAACCAAGTTCATTGCTCAAGGTTTCAAAGCTAAAAGTTGACACTAGCAAGGGAATATAACTTATAGGATGACAATCTAGGTGGGGAGTGACTCAAGTGTAAGCGAGTAAATAATTATACAATTAATTTAAAATTGCAAGAGAGGTGACGGAAGGAATGTGATACCTCCTCTCGCTTTCTTTGTTCTCGTACCTGAGTCCAATCCTTCCTATATTTCCCTATTGCCAAGTCACCTGAAATTGAGCAATCTCCGAGAAAAACAAAGAAAAAATTGCAATTGAAAGTTATACTAATTTTTTGTGTTTTGGGTTTGAATAATGCAAGCTGAAAGTAAACATGCTATTCTTGGAAAATAAAACAAATCAAAAGATGAAATAAAAATATGAATGCAAGTTTGGAGGTTTTCAAAACCTCCCCCAAGCTTAGGTTATTGCTGTAAGATCCCTCCTTTATAAAGGAAAAAGGATCCCTGTGATTGCAATGCTAGTCCCTGGATCATTGCTAGCATCCACCAGGAGAACTTACTTTTATAGGACACCCAATAGTTTCTACTGGCAGTTCATTTCTTTCAACAAATGCTCTTGATATGAATGAATGAGATGCACCAGTATCAAAGAGAACAAATGCTGGAACAGAATTGAGTTTGAACTTACCAGCAACAGCATCAGGCTCCTCATAGATTTCCTCCACACTGATGTGGTTCACTTGTCCCTTCTGGAAAGGGTTGGGCTTGTTGCACCTTCAACTTTCTTTTCTAGGTATTCATTTGCATAATGCCCCATCTTCTTGCACTTGAAGCATTCAACCTGACTTATGTCCTTGACAGGCTGGCTTCCACTTCCACTTCCACTTCCATTACCACTGTGGTGGCTCTTGTATCCACCCTTGTGGTTCTTGTACTTGTCATTGTCATGACTACTGTGACGCTTGTTGTCATGACGGTTGTGGTTGTGGTGCTTGGTGAATTTCCCATGCTTGTGGGATCCTGAACTTCCACTGTCATCATAATGGGAACGTTTGTGTGACGATCCCGAGTTGTGCTTGTCTGAGTGCTTTCTCTTCCTGCTCTCAACTTGCTTCATTTTGTTCTCCAAAATAGCAGCCTTGTCATAGAGAGACTGATAAGTGGGAACATAGGCCACAGCCAGCTGCAGATTCAGTTCATCATTTAACCCTTCGAGGAACTTTTCCTTCCTCTTAGCATCAGTGTCAACTTCATCCGGTGCATATCGCGCCAGATTGTTGAACTCCTCAATATATTCAGCCACGCTGCGGTGGCGCTGCTTCACGTTATGGAACTCCTTCTTTTTCAGACTCATCACTCTAGATGAGATATGAGCAGTGCGAAAGCCATCCTCAAAGATAGCCCATGCCACATCTTCTATGGGAGTGGTGATCTGGAAGTTGTCCCACCATGTGGCGGCTGGTCCCTCTAGCAGATGTGCTGCAAATCTGACTCTTTCAGCATCAGTACAGCCCACGGTTACCAAGTCCTTGTTCACAGAACGTAGCCAATCATTGGCCACCATGGGATCAGTTGTCCCCGAGAACTTTGCTGGCCTCAATCTCAAGAACCTGGTAAGCATATCAAAACCCGGTGGGTTGTTGTTGTTGTTATTGTTGCTGTTGTTATTGTTGTTGTTTTGGTTCTGGATAAACGTCGTCATCATCTGCATCAGCTGAGTTTGAGCAGTCATCATTTGCTGCATTTCTGGAGTGATGTTGTTGTTGGGGTTGGGGTTTGTAGGACGGGGAGGCATCTGTGGTTTGTTGAATAGAGATAAAAATGAGATACCCATAGATGCTTTCATGCACATTACATCACATAAGCAAACACAAGCATGCAATACAAAGATAAAGGATTCAACAACAAGATAACAAGTTCGCAAAATAAAACACACAAGTAGCAAGCCATCCACATGTCGGATGGTCAAATAACAAGTTCTCAAACAACAAGAATGATAGTAAATGATAAATGAGTAGTCAAATCTACACCTCAGCATCAATCTCCTCCTCGACAAAGGTAAGACCTGTGTTCTCCATCGTGGTCTTGTATTCCTCGACACTAGTGGTCAAGGTCTCTATCTTGGCTTTGAGAGCCCTCTTCTGGGAACGAAGCCTCTCAATCACCGTCTGCTGTTGCTCGAGCTCGAAGTCCTTGGACTGTAGTTCTTCAGTCATGTCCCGGATCTTCTTGTTCCTATCCTGGACACGCTTCTCCTGACTCTTGAACTTCCTGTCCTGGCTCTCGAACTTCGCCTCCATTTCCTTGACTATCTCGTCTTGCTCCACGAAGAGCTTGTCCTTCTCGCGAAGCTGCACCTGGAGTTCGTCATTGTTGAGCATGACGTTGGTCCTGTCAGTGTCCACGTGCCTAATAAGAGACTCTAAGTCCTGGAGGTACAGACGAATCGGCTCTGCTGTGTCCCTCAAATCGTCCTCGAAGTCGATGGACTCTCCATCCTTATCACGTCTACCGAAGACGTGGAAGCGAGTACCTCTAACCTGCCGGGAGTGTCTCCCTAGTAGACGTCCTATCAGATCCTGCATAACTACCTCAAGGCCTCTCTCCTTGTCATCGTGCATGAGCTTGAAGACAATGGCCTCTGTGGTAGGCTCAGTCTGGCGTCCGGTCTGGTTGACCTTGAATCCCCAGAGGTCCTTCCTCTCAAACTTGGTGAGGGGAAGCACCATGATGGTAGGAATAGGGAGATTGAGCAAAGTAGTAAGCTCAACGATACGAGGACCAAAGCGGGTAACCTGGAACTCCTCAACAGTGTTGATGGTAACAGTAGGCATCTATTTATAAGATAGAAAAGTTAGAACAACACAATTCAAGATAAAAACAAAAGACAAAACATCACATACATATCCTTGGAGATCAAAACACACAAGTCATAGCATACATGGATCCATTACAACATCCAAGGTTCAACTTATTTTAAAGCAACATTTTGGAAAATAAGGTGACAAGTGGTGGTCCAACTAACGAAGTACGTTTACAATCCTATCTCACTGGATCTGTTGGCTAACACAATGTTTCTAGAAGCAATCAGCCTATCTTGCTCACATGACTCCATCACTAAGTCTATAATGTCTCCTCTTAAGGTTTGGTTGGTAGCTTCTAACTCTTGGGTATGTTCCTTCTCTTTCTTTAGATCATTTTGGAGGTTGAGCATTCTGCACTTGACTCTATCACCAAGTTCTTTGATGGTCTTCCAAGCTGCATCCCTTGCTGATTCAAAGAATGTAGTGTGCACCACTGAATTGGTGAACATGTAGAATCCTTTTTCCTGATGGTTGTCTTCCTTATTTTTATACAAGTGAAGTTGCACCCACCAGTATTCCACTCCTTCATCCATCACAGGAAAACCCTTGTACATAGTTGCACCTTGTATTTCTAATGCAACCATGAGGTCCTTGAGAGCCTTGGGGAATTCTGTCTCACACTCCAAAGTCATTATCATGAGTGGTCCTTTCCTCACGGCTTCGTTGATGGAGTTCATCTACAAATAGAGATGAGAGAGAAGATTAGAAAAGTTTTACGAGAAGAATAGACAAGTGTAGAAGTTGAAAATTTTTCCTTAGTGGTTTCCAATCCTAGGGTCATAATCCTACAGGCAACACAGTGCTCTAATACCATCTGTTAGATCCCTCCTTTATAAAGGAAAAAGGATCCCTGTGATTGCAATGCTAGTCCCTGGATCATTGCTAGCATCCACAGTTTAAGATGAAGTACACAGATACAAAGGTCATTTATTACATCCATTCCAGAGATAAACATAGTTTTTACAACTCCAAGGCCATAGGCCTAATACAAGAGTTTGATTAATTAAATAAACAAAACTCTTCATCTTCATGTGCCACAGGCAAACATGTTGAGTGTAGACTCATGACACCTAATCCTCATAAGAGTAACCTGCAACATCACAAGTTACAGCCACAGTGGGTCAATACTTTGGAATAGTATTGGCAAGTGATACCTTAGTAAAATTTTAAGTGGACTAGATACTATATGCAATTTGGCTAGTGTAGTGTAACACCCTCAGAATCGGCCCTATGCAAGTTTAGCGAAACTCGCCAAACCCGCATAGAATCGATTCAAAGGTGCCCACCAGGCACTTTCGTGCGGGTGGAAAACGAAGTAATAACATTACACAACAGTCCTCGATGGGACCTACAGAACAGATATATATATACAACAGCGACTCATTGAGTCAAGAATACAGATATAATATACAAAGATCCAAATCACCTGGAAAACGATAGAGCGTCCGACTACGGACAAGACGCAAATGGGGCTAAGAGCCCTGAAGAACAACCAATGGCGTCCATAACCCTGCCCAGGCCAAGCCGGAAGGGTAACCCTGCTAACGACGTCGATCTCAAAACCTGCATAAACAAAAGGGGTTCCGACAAAGGGCAAAGGAAAAATAAGGAGCGTCAGTACTGAGGCCAGTACACTGCGAGACTAGAATTCGGCGGTCCTCGCCTACATAGGTATGGTGGACTGAAGCGGCAGCGACAGCGTGCACTGAACACCCTATAGAGACTCGATACAACTGGCGGCTATCAGAGAGGGGTAAGGAAGACCTATCCGGATCCAACCTGAATCTTACACCAAACAATCCCATCCTGGTATTTCCCCCTCGAGACCAATCGAGGAAGTCCACCGAGGAACTCACACAGTTGGCAGTTTTATTTATTCAGTTATCGTTGCAGCAATTACTAGTCAGGTATAGGTAATCATCCTGATAAAATAAGAAGTGGGCCGTTTTAGTTAACCATTCCGTTGTAGTTGCGACTCTTACTAGTCAGATTCAATTAGCATGAGATATCCCAAACCCAGAAGTTGTTGGTACTTTTATTTAGCCATTCGGTGGTAGTGAAGCTGATTACTAGTCAGATCGGATACAAGTCAAATTATAACAGTAAACTTTAGTTATAGTTTTCTATGATCAAGCACTGTGCTCCAAGTCGTCCATAACCGCGGACACGGCTTCTCGAAAAGATTTAACCCTGCAGGGGTGCACCAAAGTATCCACACGCACTTCGACCCTTTTTGCCAGATCAATTAACATACACCCATCGGTATGTCGGCGGGGCCTAAGTCATGACGTTTCCTAGACCCAAAGCAAGCACGGGGGGCCACCCCACTAAGTACACCCGCAACGAAGTCGGCCGGTCTCCGAGACGGACTCAGGGTTTGCGACAGTGGCTGTAAACGACAGCGAATCCCAAAACTGGGACTGTCGATACCGCGAAAACACTCCGCTTCCAAAACAGTACAGCGTGCTCCTCACACAATCGTAAATAAAGCAGTAAGCATGGCATAAGTACAGGATAGTAATAAAGCCCCAAACTACTTGTGGCCCCCAGTACAGTACTTTGAAAGCAGGTAATAAATCGATGGGGGCCCCATATCTCCCCACATGTGGTTAGCGCGCTCGATCTCGGAACAGGTGTCAAGAACTCGGGGTCCTACGGGACACAAGTGGACGGGCAACAACAAAATAACATCTATTTCCCACCTGTGCCTCTGCTTACCTACTTCAATTTTAGTTATTAAACAATAATTCAAGTGAACAATAAATAAAGCCATGGTCTTCTCCAACATTGAACATGCGGCGATTCTCCAACATCTGTGGTACTTGACGACACGCAACAACTCTTGAGCAAGCGACTACGACGCGCGGGTCCAACTATCTACCAAACAACAGGTAATAGGATGTGTCCAAGGCAATATAAGGCTGCAAGGGATATCACGGGTACGAAAGATAGAGCATCGCAACACAGATGGCAATAGATCAACAGGAGGGAATAAATACTATAAAAGTAAGATAGGTAGAAAGGGGGAGATGCTCGCCTGAAAACATTGCCGAAGGTTCATCCGAAGATCGGGTCGACACTCGCATCAACTCAACGGCCTTATCCGCGAAGAAGCAAAACACTAGAATAAACACCGGATGCAATATTTAATACTACGGAAAAAGATCGGGCATGATGCATGTATGATGTATGGCATGGCAAAGGTGCAATGCAATTAGGTCATATTAAGTGGAACCGGGGTCCCGACAATTAGTTATATGGTTCAAATTATTTAGCTACCCTGCATTTTAAATGTTGTATTAACATGGCCCAATATAGCACCGGTTCGCTACATCAATTTAAATGAGGCCGATATGAGACTAGAGTTGCCCGCATATGGGCCCCATATTTAATTATATGGTGAATCGGCATAAGGCCCCCAAACCACACAAATATGCATGCATGAACAATTATTATGCAACAATTATATAGAGGGCATTTATAAAAATAGGGTTCTCGGATAAGGGTCACACATTAGGGTTCGGCGATCTTGGTCCGGGGGGTTCGGGGTTCGACAGGGGCTCCGGGTTCGACGGGATCGGCGGGATCGGATACTAGATGAAGAGCTTGGCGATCCGGGAAGAGGGACTTGGGGTGGCGTCGGGGGCGCATCGGACTCGCCCTAGCCGGTGTCGATATTGTCGTTGCGAAGGTCTTGTCGCGTCCTCCTGTTGGGTCGGTCTTGGCGTTCGGGGTGAAGAACTTGGCGTTCTGCGTCGGTGTCCTTACCGTCTGTGTTCTCGAGCATCGCATCCGGGAAGGATTACTTGTTGCGCATGTGGTCTTCGGGTCCGGGGTCGTCCGTGAAGGAGATCTTGCTGGTCCACAATGAGGATCGACCTTCGGGTTTGGGGCCTTCGGTTCCGAGAAGGAGATCTTGGAGTGTCGCGGTTCCGTTGTCGGTGGCGATCTTGTTGAATCAGGAAACATACTTGTGTTACTGGCTGTGTCGTCCAGACAAGATGTTGCACGAGGTCTTGGGTCCGGAACACGTAGGAGCTAGGGTAAGCCAAAAGAACCTGTTGTGATGACAACCATACTGACCAAGACTCTGATCTCTTGACTAGATGCAAGGGACACAGCCCGCAGGGAAAAACAAAGAAGTACAGAGGCGGGCGGTGCGATGGCGACAAACTGGAGGTGGCGAGGTGTGCTCTGCAAGCAGCCAGGGTCGCGGCCGACACGGATCCTGCGGAGACGGATTACTGCAGGGGAAGGAGCGAGCGATGGGGAAGAGGTGCGCGACTGCGGCCGGAGGAAGGCCGAGCGGACGGCCAGCAGCGGCGAGGTCGGGCCGGCCGGAGGAAGAAGCCGCGAAGGGGTGCCGGCGGCCAGAGGCGACGCCATCGGGGACGACGCGGAGACGGCTGCAGGCAGAGGAAGGGAGGCAGGCCGGCGAGGCGGGCCTCTGGCGGCGGGCGCTCGCGGAGGGTGGCCGCGCGGCGGCGGTGATGGGCGAGCTCGGCGGCGGCCGGAGAGGAGCGGGGCCGGCGCGGCCGGAGGCGCCTGGAGCGGTGGTTGGAGGCGAGCGGGGGGGGAAGAGAGAGGTAGGCGGGGGCGTGCGTGGACTGGGTCGCGTGCGAGCGTGGGGCGTGTGTGCTATGGGTCCCAGGCGGGCCAGGAAGGTGGGGTGGGGCTGACGCGGTGAGTGGGTGAGGGAGTGGGGCTAGGGGTGGATCCGGTTGTGGTGTTGTGGGTGTGTGTGCACTGCGGGGTGGGGCCGGGGGAGAGAGAGAGAGGGAAGGGGAGCGGTTCAGCCTGGTGAGGTGGCAGGGTTTGATAGGATAGGGGGAGGGGAGAGGTGAGGTGGCGAGAGGAGATTGGGTGAGGTGAGGTGGAGGGGGGCTGGGTAGATTAGGACAGGGTAAGAAAATATTTAGGGGGGGACTGGGTAGATATTTATCTGGGGAAGTAGACTGCTGCCAGCTGGGCCGTTTGGACCTGGCCGGTGGCGGCCTTTCCCGGAACAAAACAGATTTATAATATTTTATTATTTTCTTTGTTTTTAAATCAAAACATTTGTAAAAAGGTTTTTAGACAAACAAAAGGTTCGGGCAGATCTAGGGTTTGAATTTGAACAAAGCGGAGAATATCTAGAGAACAAAATAGGCTTTTAGAAAATAGTTTCAGACAAACAAATGCATGATTAAGATGACGATGCTCAAATGCAATGTGGCATGATGACATGAGCATGCGGTCATGACGATGCAATGCACAAAAACAACGCGATTTTCTAGTAGTGGTATTGCGGGATGCCACATGTAGCTTGGCTTGCTTTGCTCAAAATAGGTTTTGCCTATTAGTTGAAATCACTAAGTTTTTCTTTGACAAAACTTTTCCCACGGAACCACCAATATACATTGAGGTCCTTCACCCTTGTTCACCCACAAGTTTTTACTTAGAAATTGGGATGAGGAGATTCTTGATAGCTTCCATGCCTTGATGCTCAAGTTTTCCATTGCCATGGACTTGGCTAAGTACTTAGATTTTTCCATCTACAGAGGTTGTGCACTTTCCCCACCAGACTTGGTTTCACCAAGACAGGACCTTTCAGAAGCCTTCCCTTAGACGGAATGGACGCGTTCCAACCTAACATCCCACTACCACCAACTGTCCAAATGCCTAAGTTCTAGCAACTTATGTGATCCAGGCAGAGCCCATATTGCCAAGTGGCTGCACTAGAAGCTTCTTAACACTTGGCCTCTAAAATCTCTTTGTTCCTGGGTGTCTTACTACAAGTGAGATACACAAGGTAAACCATAGAAATGGGCCTTGTGTAACCACTCAACATAAACCTTTCCTTCCATTCCACCCAGGTGTTTCATTAACTTAGTTGTTTTATTAGGCAAAACACAAGTCCAAAGGACTTAGAAATATTTTCATCATAGCATGTATATTTTCACCAACCCTTGTTTGCTACTAGCTAGGCTAAGCATGGCATAGATAGTAACTTAACTTAGAAATTTCCTAGCATTTCTACAACTACTAGGATTTCCCAACATGGCATATAAGCAAAAATATAGCATGCAAATCTAGCAAAGTATTTCTAATGCTTAGTAGAAAACATAGGATAAAAATATTCATGAGTACCACTTGCCTTGGAAGTTGGGAGAGTAGCACTCCTCACAATCACAATCACTAGCACCAAAATCTACATAAAGAATTATAGCCACAATCACATACAAAACATATTCAATCAAAAATATATGCATGCATGCAAAATGCTAAGTGATGATTTTCAAAACTCAACCAAGCAAGTGCATAGTACTGAATCCTAAACAAGTCAAAAACTTGCCAAACAATATTTATTTAACCCTTAAAACAATTCCTAAACATTTCATATACTCAAATCAGACCTACATATGTTTCTGCAAATAAATCCTTTTTAACTGAAGAAAAACTTTAAACACATTGCATAATCAGAAAGAGCTTGCTCTCCTAATTCCAACGATATAAAATTTGATAAATTCTAACGTGGGGATCAAAAGTTATAGCTAATTCAAATTCAAACAATAATCTGATTCAAATTCTGTTTTTAAACTCTAAGAGCTGCCACACGACGCTTTCCTATTGGCCGGTACCGTTTCACTCAGGATCACGCTTCTGCGCCGTCGGATCAAGTTAGATCCAACGCGCCAGATCTAAAGAAAACGGTTCGCTCCAGATCTAATCTAATCCCTACGATGCAGATCTAACAACGGTTGTTGCTTTGACCAAAGTCGAGCGGCGCTAGCGGCGGCGACTGGTGGCGGCGCCTCTGTCAGAGGTGCTACCGGCGTTCTAGGTCGCGCGGGAGAGGGGGAAGGGCTTTACCGGAATCGCAGAGAGCTGCTGATGCTCATGGTGGCGGTGGTTCGGCAAGGTGCGCTCTAGAGCGGCCGAGGGAGCTCGTCGGAGTTGCGGGCGGCGTCGAGTTGGAGTGGACGGCGACGTTGGCGATGTTCCTGGTCTCCCTAGCACAAACCAATGGCATCAGATGATGCACAAGACAGTGGCGAGCCTATTCGTATGCGAGAGAGGTCAAGGGGCGCTCAGTGCTTACCGCAATTGCTCGCCAGAGAAGAAGAAAGCATCAGGCACTTGCGGTCATCGTCGTTGGCGAGTCTCCAGACGGTCCTAGTACGCACCAGAGGGGTCAGGAGATGCGCATGGTTGCGGAGATTGTACTGGCAAACTTAGACAGCAAGGGGCGACGGGGTCTTACCGGAATACCTCGCCGGAGTTGGCTCTGACTGCGGCGGTGCAATGAGAATTAGCGGCAGCCTGGTGGCGAGGAGAGTGTGCAGTGTGGGGGGAAATGGCCGCGAGGGGGAGAGGTTTATATAGCCGGAGCTGGGCGTGGAGTTACTCGCGGAATCAATGGGAATCAACGTGGCAGTGACTGCGGCGAGTAACGGTGGCTTGAGCGTCGCAGGCGCGCGTGATTGACGAAGACGACGACGTGGTCACGGGTCCACTTGTCAGCGAATAAAACAGAGAGGGGGTGGGGTCCTGGCGTCAGCGACTCTATGGGTGCGTCTGCGAGTGAAAGAGAGAGAGAGAGGGGACCCGGGTGGGCTAAATGGGCTGGTTTCTCTGTTGGGCTAGAATAGTAGCGCTGGCCCTTTTTCTTTTCTTTATTCCTTTTCTATTTCTGTTTTGATTTTCTGGAATGAATTTCAAATGATTTCAAAAGCTATTTGAATTCAAATCTTTTCAGGATTTTTGCAGTGTGCAATAGTCACAAATCTGGGCATAAAACCAAGTGGTTACTTTGAATTGGCTTGGTCATTTGAAATAAAATAGAATAAACAGTGACATAGCACTTGTTTTATATTGGTTTTGAAATTGGATTTCAAATTGTATTTTCTTTGAAATTTTGGTTTAAACCTTGGCAATCTAGCAAAACAACCTGAGAGCAACATGACATCAAAGTTTGGTTTCATGAACAACAATCTCTATTGGAGAGTATCATTTGTTTCAAATGCTGATCACATAAAATAATGAGCTCATATGCTCCTGTTTTTGAAGTGTTTTGTTTGAAATGAAAAACATATGATCATGGATGCATGGATGATATGCATAAGTTTGAAACATGATTTTAGGGATGTTACAATTGCCATGCTTAGTTGTTGCCGTCGTTTGGCGGCGGTTGGTGGTGCTGCTGGTAATAGTCGGGGAAGTAGGTCATGAAGTTACCAAATGTGTGATTTAAAGCACCCACATCATCAC
The DNA here is from genome assembly GCA_916181665.1 of Avena sativa. Lineage (NCBI taxonomy): Eukaryota > Viridiplantae > Streptophyta > Magnoliopsida > Poales > Poaceae > Avena > Avena sativa. The sequence continues at coordinate 188,624,644 of OV702284.1, read as the reverse complement.
TAACTCCATGAAGAGTCTGATCAATCTCCCCAACGGGCTGGTTGAGCTGCAAAAATTCTTGATAGGGGACATTGTTGAATCCCTGTTGCTGTTGTGGCTGACTGGGACATTGGTCCCAATGCTGCTCCTCCTCCTGCTGCTGCTGCGGTCCTTCCCAAGTAGGATTGTGCTCCTTCTCCTGCTGGTGCTCCTGTTCTTCCTGCTGCCCTCCTTCTTCTTCTTCTTCATTGGAGTCCGGATAGAGCACCTCCATAATTTCAGTCACTTGATCCTTGGTGAGAATCCAATTGCCCCTTCCTTGAACCTCGAAGAATTGCAGGAAAGGCAATGGTATCTGACCCTCCTATACATCATTAAGATAACCAAACCGATAGGCTAGGAGCCTCCTGTTAACTCGGTAAACACCGAGGAAGCCACAAGCAGTAACATATCTAACATCCATAAGTATGGAGCCATCAACAGGTTGAGCAATAGGAATTGCAATTTAAAGTGCTTGGACTAGGTGGGTTACCATCCCACCGATACGAATATCATCTTTTGTTTTTTTGCTCTGGTGGCGGAGGTGCTGGAAGAATAGTGAAGGAAATATGCCCTAGAGGCAATCATAGAGATGATTATATTTCTTATGTATCCATGAGTTATTCTAATGTTCCTTGAATATCCATATCAGGCAACTTGTATTGATTAGAAATTATGTGAATTGTTTGTGAAACTCTATACTTGTATGGTTATCTAATAGTTGTCCCTAGTCAGAGTTCATGTGAGGACACACGTGAATATTAGACTAGCACATCGATTGGTTGATGACTATGTTTCGCAAGTCATAGACATGGAGATGTCAAACCAATGATGTGGACACATGTTATGAACATGGGGTTGGACTGACCCAACTTGAGACTGGCAATTAGTTGCAGCTCTCTCTACACATCGTGTACGTTTTGTCCTTAGACCTGAGATTGTCGCATGTACTTGAGATGTGGATCGACCTAGTTTGGGGCTATCAGACGCTACTCCGTAACTAGGTAGTCATAAAGGTAGCTTTCGGGTTTGTTCTGAAGCATGATGCAAGGCATGGTCAATCAAGATGGGATTTGCCCCTCTCTACTTGAGAGAGATATCTCTGGGCCCCTCGAGTGATCGGATCCAGAAATGCATGGCCGTGCTACATAAGGTTAAGAGTTAAACTATTAAAGGGATTCCGAATCATAATATCGAGAAAGGGAGGTCAGCTTGGAGCTAGACCAAATATCGTGAGGCAAAGGGAAAGACATGTACTAAACCTTGTGATGGTTCGTCCGATATGATCTTTGTATGCGTTTTGGAGTTGGCACGTCTTGCTAGAGGCCTCTACCAACTATTGACAGAATAAGTGTATTCATGTCATGTCTACACGTGTATGAACCAATAGGGTCACACACTTAAGGAGCTGGAAGCCTAATGAGGATTGGATCCGAATTAGACCAGGCTTAGGCTACTAATGGGATACTAATGTAGAAGCCCACTAGGGACGCCTATATAAGGGAGGGTGGGGCTAGCTGACCATGGTTAGACCATTCCACCCAGCCGCCACTGCTCACGCCTATGTTACACGCGTGGACCTAGCTGTCCGATGTCTGACGCTTCCACCTGTACGTGTGGATACCTCGGAGCTGCTGCATTTGTGGCACTTGGACGAGCTGCGCAAAGGGAGCTGCTCGTGGGACGAGGACAAGGAGGAGACATAGAACATCTAAACTTCCTCGACACGCTTCATCAAGTTCCGCAACCGTGCGTCGAGTGGTAATCCCGTGATCTATGAAAACAGTAATCCTGGTTTACGCGGTAGAATTTTTTTGATTTGCGCTAGTGGAGCCTACCCGTATCCCTTCAGTGGTATGAGAGTCGATGCTGTTCAGTTATAGGTTCGTGAAGTTTGCATATGGTGATATGCAGATTGATATGAATGATGTGATCATTTGTATTGCGGTGGTTCATGATTGATCTATGATCTTTCTTTTCGTGATCGTGATTCTGATGTTGTCGAACGACTTACCCCTACCGGTCGTTTTCCGCCATCGGGGTAGACAGTGACACATAGATCCTGTTGAATCACGCAAAGATCAATATGATAGATTGAATCAAAACCTAGATCTAAAATCGATGTACCGTGATCAAAGGAGTTTGATCGAATCGGAACAATAATCGGTTTATGATAAATTTGATTTGCCGATCAAAATCCTTAAAGAAAATTGTATAGATTTGATCGTAGCTCCTTTTGTATCTCGTTAAGGTAACTAGGTGTTGCGAGTTCACATGATACGGTAGAATGCGATTCTATGCATAACTTATATTTGCAGGATGCATGTGATCAGTATGGCCCATATATGTATGTGATGCATGTATGAAATTTTTCATGACCTGCGTGTCGTTATTAGGGCAACACGGCTGGAGCCATATGTGTTGTCAATTATTGTAATGGCCTGCGTGCCAACTTGTGATGATCCCAATATACTATGTAATTTTGATTACTAGCTGTTAGGAGTAATAGCTTGTATTAGTTCTTGGAGGACTCATCAATTAGAGGATGGCTCACATGGAACATGAAGATGGAGATCATCATGGTGGACAGGTTCTATGGCGATGGAGATCACCATGAGAAAAATGGGCCATACTGTGTCACAGCTATGTGAATGTTATTCTTATGTGTTTTACTCTATGCATGCTTAGATGATAGAAGTAGAACGATCCCTCACAAAGTTTAAGTTAAACCATGCCCTCCCAACCAAACCTTGCACCATCCTATGCCCTGTAGAATTGTTGGTGGGCCTATGAAATTAGGGTGCCACGGTTTTCCTTGGCAGGATGGGTTTGTATCAGATACCTACACGCATAAGGGTTGGTGAGCTTGACAAGGTCATCTTAACAGTTAAGGACCTTGGGGCATAAAGGTTGGGCGCCTATTTTGGACATAGAGATGTCACCCAACAACAAGAGTCATATGTGATGTGATTAGCAAGTGTTGCTTACCGAGTTACCTTGTCTTCTAGTAGTGATGCTAAAGCTCACTAGTCGACTGGTTAATTGTGGATCTTGAATCACTTAGTATCAATAGAGGGATATTGATTTAAGTGGGAGTATATGCTATTAAATTGTTTAATATGTTTTACTCTTTCATGGTTACATGGCTTAGTATTTTTCATGTTTTCTGTTGTAGATAAATGGCACCGAACACTACATCACCTTTTTCTTTGCGTTCGATTCTTGACAAAGATAAACTTAATGGAACAAACTATTCGGACTGGGTCCGTAACCTAAGAATTGTACTCAGGTCTGATAAAAAGGAAACGGTTCTGGATACCCCATTCCCCGATGAACCTGCTGATAATGCATCTGCTGCCCTTAATAATGCATACAAGAGAGCCTGTGATGATTCTCTAGAGGTTAGCTGTCTTATGCTTGCATACATGGAACCTGAACTCCAAAAGAAGTTTGAGGATCAGGAATCGTACGATATGATCGTCGCACTTAAGGACATGTTCCAAGATCAGGCAAGGACTGAGAGGTACAATGTTGTCAAGTTCTTTGTGGAATGCAAGCTGGCAGAGGGAGCAGCTGTAGGCCCCCATGTGATCAAAATGCTTGGTTACAGTCAGACTTTGGAAAAGCTTGGTTATCCACTAGGCCAAGAGTTGGCTACTGATTTCATTTTGGCGTCTCTTCCGTCTAGCTATGGGCAGTTCATTTCGAACTACCATATGCATGGGGTGGAGAAGGGCCTTAATGAGTTATGCGGGATGCTAAAAACAGCAGAAAGTGACATGAAGAAGTGTGCAAGGAATAGCCATGTGATGGCTATGCAGAACAAGCCTAGCTTCAAGAAAAAAGGTACTTCTTGGAACAAGAAGGCAAGGCTAAGGATACGATCCCTAAGCCTGCACCCAAGCAAAAGGCTGGACCTGCAGATGACACTGAGTGCTTCTTTTGTCATGAACATGGCCACTGGAAGAGAAACTGCAGCAAGTACTAGGCTTCTTTGAAGAAGAGTGGAAGTAAGAGTACTCCCCACTCAGGTACGCTTGTTGTAAATGTTGTGGACATTCTTATCATTGATTCATCTGTTAACTCTTGGGTATTTGATACCGGATCGGTTGCTCATATTTGCAATTCGATGCAGGGGCTAATAAGGACTAGAGAAGTGCAGAAAGACGAAGTGGATTTTCATGTCGGAAATAAAGCAAGAGTTGCTGCATTGTTCGTCGGCGTCATGCAACTTCACCTTCCGTCAGGATTTATTATGGAGTTGAATAATTGTTATTACATTCCAAGTATGGGTCAAAACATTTTATCACCTTCATGTTTGATGAGGGATGGATATTCATTTGCGAGTATGAACAATGGTTGTGTAATCTCTTAGAATGATATGTTTATGTCTAATGCTCCCATTGTGACTGGGTTATTTATTTTAAATCTTGATGATGCATTTGTTTACAATGTTAGTGCTAAAAGGCTTCGGACTAATGATTTGAGTCCTACCTATTTATGGTAGTGTCGTTTGGGGCATAAAAGTGAAAAGCGCATGAAGAAGGTCCATGGTGATGGTCTTCTAACTTCGTTTGATTTTGAATCATACGAGACATGTCAGGCTTGTTTACTTGGAAAGATGACCAAGTCGCGTTTTTTGGGTTTACCCGAGAGAGCGACAGACTTGTTGGAACTCATACATACTTCATTAGTTTTACTGATGATTTCAGTAGATATGGTTATGTCTACTTGATGAGGCATAAGTTTGAAACTTTTGAAAAGTTCAAAGTGTTTCAGAGTGAGGTAGAGAATCAACGTGGCAAGAAAATAAAGGCCTTGCGATCTGATCATGGAGGTGAATATTTGAGTCACGAATTTAGCAATCATCTTAAGGGTTGCGGAATTGTTCCACAGCTCACGCCGCCCGGAACGCCTCAAAGAAACGAGGTCTCTGAATGGCGCAATCGAACTATGTTGGACATGGTTTGATCGATGATGAGCTAGTCGGATTTACCATTATCATTTTGGGGATACGCTCTAGAAACGGTAGCTTTCAGACATAATAGGGTACCATCTAAATCCGTAGTTAAGACACTATATGAGATGTGGACTGGAAATAATCCCAGTTTGTCTTTTCTAAAGATTTGGGGTTGTGATGCATTTGTCAAGCGAATTCATTCGGACAAGCTAACACCCAAATCATATAAGTGCATTTTTGTGGTATTACTTCTACAACTGAGAAGAGGGCAAAGTGTTTGTCGCTCGTAGCGGTGTTTTCCTAGAGAAAGAGTTTCTCACAAAGGGAACAAGTGGAAGGTCGGTGCGACTTGAAGAAGTTCAAGATGAGCCAGTCAGGGATGCTTCTATGAGTGATGCTATTTGTAAGGTTCCCTCCCTTTAATAAGGTAGAGATCCCTGTGTTTACAATGCTAGTCCCTGGATCAATAGCTAGCATCCACAGTTAAGATGTAATATCAAGAAACAAAGGTCATAATACAACTTTATAACCAGGAATAAAATAATTTATTACATCTTACGTAGCTCATTTGGCTATCTCATTACAATGCAACAGAATATAACAATAGCATGGGGTCCTTCATCTTCAAAGTGCCACAGGCAGTCATGTTGGTTGTAGACTTGTAATCCTAATCAATAACCTTCACTAACATCAAACAAACCTGCAACATAATAAGTTACAGCCACAAGGGTGAATACATTTGAATTGTATTGGCAAGTGATACTATGGTAGTATAGTGGAGTCTATCATCTATATGCATTTGGCTAAGTGGAGCTTAGGCTTGCTTTGCTCAAAATAGATTTTCCTTATCATTTGAAAACACTAAGTTTTTTCTTGACAAAAATAACCCAAGGCATCTCCCAATAGAAATTGGTGATCCTTCAACCCTTGTTCAACCACAAAATTTTAACTTAGAAATTGGGATGAGGAGATTCTTGATAGCTTCCATGTCTTGATGCTCAAATTGTCCTTTGCCAGGAACATGGCTAAGTACTTAGATTTTACACTCTGCAGAGGTGGTGCACTTTCCCCACAAGACTTGGTTTCCCAAGACAAGATCTTTCAGAAGCCTTCCCTTAGACCAGAATAGACACGCTCCAACCTATCAATCCCCTACCACCAACTATCCATTTGGCTAAGTTATTGCAACCTATATGATCCAGGCAGAGCCCATAATGCCAAGTGGCTGCACTTGAAGCTTCTCAACATTTGACATCTCAAATCTCTTTGTTCCTGGGTGGCCATCCACAAGTGAGATACCAAGTTTTCCCTAGTATACTGGACTTGGTGATGCCCAAGTTTTCCCCTGCATACTAGACTTGCATAACCACTCAACACAAACCATTCTTTCCATTCCACCCACGTGATTCATTCACTTAGTTGTTTTATTAAACAAAACACAAGTCCTTGACTTAGAAATATTCCATAGCATGAATATAATCCACCCTTGTTTTCTACTAGCTAAGCTAAGCATGTTTGTGGTAGGAATCTTAACTTAGGGGAATTCTACTAAGGTTTCATCTACTAGGATTTCCCATAGCATAGTTTACACTTAGCAAAATTCCATGAAAGTCCTACTTAGAAATATCACTAATGCATAGTGAAAATAATGGGACAAAATTATGAAGCATCACTTGCCTTTTTGGTAGAGAATATGAGTTCACTCCTTGATCTTGCAATATTCACACTCTTTAAATCACTACAATTCAATCAAGCAAGCTATATTCAAACTACCACTCAAGCAAACATCACATAAAATAATAGAAACAAAGTAATGCATGCAAGCATGCCAAAGATGGTTTATTTGGAAAAGTGGTTTCTAATGGGTTATAAACATTGGAAAACACATATTGGTCATTTTATATAAGTGGCAAAAACCATTTGCAAAAGATTTTACTTATAAATCATTTTTGAACAAAATCAATATTTTATGTGGTTGAAAATGACTTTAGCAAAGCAACACTTTTTATATGGTTCACCAAATACATTTTTATTTCTAAAACTTGGTGTTTGGGGTCAGAGAGTTTAAATCAAAACATCTCCCAAAGGTTTTCTTCCAAAATCATTTTTAACAATTAAACCATATTTTTATTTGACTAGAAATGATTTAATTCAAGGTTTTATTCTTTTGCTTCACCAAATATGTTTTCAAATCCCTGAGTTGGTTTCTAAGGTCAGTAGGTTCAAAATAAACCATTTGCCAAAGGTTTTATCTCAAAAATCATTTTAGAATAAATTTTATATTCTAAATATGCCTACATAAGTTTCTACAAAAACAATCAATATAACAGAAGAATTTTAATAAACAAAGTACATGGTCAGACAGTACTTATTTTGCTGAATATATTGATATAAAATTTGCAAAATTTGGACGTGTGGTTTGGAAGTTATGAATTTTTCAAATCGGAACATCAAATAGATCAAATCCTGGTTTTTATAAACAGGCTGGGCCACGTGGCGTGTTCTTATTCGTCTGTACCGCTTCGTGCGGATCGTGCAGCGAGAGGCGTTGGATTTTAAACAGATCGTGTGGTTCATAAGCAAGTGTACCCCTTCGTCTAGATTCTATCGTGTCACTCAGATCCAGATCGAACGGCTACAATCGTATTGCCAAGATCTGGCGGCGCGACGACGGTGGCGCGCGGCGGCGGCGCTCTGCTAGCGGTGCTGCGGCGGCTACAGGAAGCGAGGAAGGGAAAGGATGTGCTCACCGGGTTCACGGGGTCGTGGTGATGCTCAAGGTGGCCACAGCTTGTCGAGGGGCGCACGGTGGTGATGACAATCGCTCGTCAGAGTCAGTGACGGCCTCGGGCTCGCTCAGTTGTCGACGGGGGCGATGATTTATGGCACACTAAGACAAATGGAGGGCACCGTTAGGTTCGTATGAGAGTCACGAACATGTGAGCATTCAGGAGAGGGGAAGGGGAGGTCTGGTCTCACCAGTAGTGCTCGTCGGAGCGGAGGCAGACGCTGGCGATGTGCAGTGGTCGTCTTTGTCGAGGTTCTGGGGCGCGCGGGGGCGAGCTGGCGCTACGGGGTTCGCCAGGAGATGGGGAGCAAGTGAGCATGCAGTGGGAGGCGAGGGGTGATTGCAGTTCGCCGGAATCGATGAAAATGCTCGCTTGAGTCCACGGCGGTGCAGGGTAAAATCGAGGCGGCCTGGTGGCGGGGAGGGTGTGGCGACGGAGGGGAAACAGAGAGGGCGTCGAGGCGCTTAAGATGGCATAGTCGCGGGATGGTTTTACTGCGACGTTAATGCGAATTTACTCGGGCCTTAATCGATTGCAACGGCCGGCGAGGTGAGGGGCGGGGTCAGCGGGGCGAGGAAGATGATGACGCGTCCAAGTGGGGTCCGTTTGGCAGCGAGTGAGAGAGAGGAGGATTGGGGCCTAGTCGTCAGCGACGCTACGTGTAAGTTCGCGAGTGAAAAACGTGTCACTGCGGGAGGGGGAGATGGGCTAGTCTGGGCTTAGTGGGCTGGGCTGGCTAGATTCATCATTTTTTTTGTACTGATCATTTTTCTTTTTCCATTCTTATTATTCTGTTTTGATTTTCATTAATCAATTTAAACATCAATTTGATTTCAAAACTCAACCAAAATTTGTGTAGATTCAAATACTGGTTAATAGTTCATTTTAAAGTCAAAATTAGAATATTTCTTTTATTCTCTTAGGGTCTTTTAATTATTTAAAAGTAGGCCCATGCATTTAAATTTAATTAATATCAAATATATTTTAAACCCTTATTTAATTTCAATTCTCACAAAACCTTTTCAGTAGGTTTATTTATTTAATAGGGTGTCAAATATTTCACCTTGACTTATTCGGAAAATGATTTATTAATCATTTTTAATTTGGTACTTGTCCTTTATTCTCATGAAATTAAATATAGTTTTAATTCCATAAATTTTATTTGGAAGTTTTCTTTGATCTTAGTTAGGTCAATTGATCCACTTTTATTCCACTTGGGTAAATTCGAAATATCTTTTCCCATGATTTAATTAATCATTTCTAATAAAGATTTTGTCTTTATTCAAATGGAAATGAAATTTGGTTAATGCCACTTTATTTTTATTTTGGAAAATTATTTATTCATTTATTTTATTTGGAATTTGGATTATATTCATTCCATTTGCTTATGGATTTGGCCAAGATTTAATTTGGTCTTTAAATATTCCTTATTGAATAATTTCTTTCCTTATCTTATAAAATCCATATCATTTTATTTATAGATCCAAACTTGGTGATTCCAATTTGTAAAATCTTATTTGATATTTATTTATACTTTTAAATATCTTTAGGATTATTTGCTCACCATTTGGTATGGATTTATAGATAGATGCTTTATTAGCTTTGGGAATTAAATATCCTTATCTTATTAAATTCATAAGATTTGATCTATGGCTCCAAATTGAATGAAATCAATTTATATGGTTTTATAATATTTCCATTTGTCATTCTTGATCATTTTGAAATGTTTGTTTGACAAATTTCTATTTGGATCAAATCCATGGTCTTAGTGATAGCTTGGAAATGATTTTCTTCTATTAGGGTTTTAGAGTTTTTGGTTTATTCTCAAGGTGCTTAAATTTCAAGATGCATTTATGAAGAAAGCATTCCACTTGATTTGAATTTAGTTGAATTCAAACATTAACCAAAGTTTGTTCAAGATGGGATTTTAAGTTTTCATTTAGAAACAAAAGTTTCTTTTCACTCTAATTTTCAACAATTATTTATTTTGTTTTATTTATTTTTCACATTACAAGATTTGGAAAATCGTGGGATGTGACAGGCTACCACCCTGAAAATAAATCTCATCCCGAGATTTGGGAAGGCTAGGGTTACAAGTTGTCTCAAGGCAACTAGGGTACTACCACCCTTAAAAATTTTCCAACTAGATTACATCTTGGCTTTCTTGGGATCTTGTTGAAATCTCTCTGGGCAAACATCTGCATAGTGTCCTTTGTTTCCACACTTGAAACATGTGACAAGGCTGAGATCCTTCATAGGCTTTATCTTGTGCTTCATCTTTTCTGGGAAATTGCTTACATAATGTCCTTGGTTACCACAATTGTAACATGTGATAAGATTGAGTTCTTCACGTATCTTCTGTGGACAAGTTGACACATAATGGCCTAACTCTTTGCAGTTGTTGCACCATACTTGGCTAATCTCCTTATACTTTTTCTTCTTCTCTGGACATTCATTGGCATAGTGTCCCATCTCTTTGCAATGCCAACATTGCACTTGGCTTTTGTCCTTCTTCTTCTTGGGTTTCTCCAAAGCTAGGAGTGCTTCTAGTTCATGCTCTTCATATCTTATCTCAAAGGTAGGAAAGTTTCCTGGTCTCCTTGACCTTTTCCTTGGATAATACATATGTCTCCTCTTTGGTCCTTTAAATTGAGTCATATTGCATGGAGGTGCAAGCTGAGATTTTTCTTTGTCTTCATCCTTCTTGGTAGACTTTGTTCTCTCATGGTAGTCTGCAATCAGTTGTTGTTTTCCACCTTGTTTCCTTTGTTGAACTATGGAATAGATGGGGCATTGGATAGGGACATGATTATTTCCTTCACATAGGAAACAAGTAGCTTGAGATGTGAGGCATTGATTAGTTGCATGTTTCTCTTCACAATTGGGGCATTGATCTTCATGCTCTTTGGAAGTGTGATCCTTGTCTCCACAAATATTGCAAGCTTGGGTTCCTTCTAGAATATCATCCTTGACATCCTTGTTGTCACAAACTCCTTGGGAAGAGTTCCCTCCCATGTTGATCATTTGATCTGTCACCTTATGCAACAATTGGGTTTGGGTTTCCAAAAACCTTTGCATGGTTGGATCTAACTCACTGGTGTTGGCTAAAAACTGAGTTGTCACTTGGTTCATCTGGGTTTGGGTTACTATGAGTTCCCTCATGTTGATCTCTTGGTTGTTGTTGTTGTCACCATCCTTGATGTTGGAGTTCCTTGGAGTAGTCATCTGTTTGGGTTGGATTGAGATTAGAATAGGCAGAAGATTTCTAAGGAAATAATTCTAATCACTCATATCACAATTCACACAAGCAAAGTGCAAGCAATCACAAACAAACATTCCACTCAAACAACAAGTTTCAAGCACATTTTTAGGCTGCTACACCACATAAGTTGGTGTGTTTGATTTAATCTAAATATGGTGGTCCAACTATATGATTCACTTGAAATTATTCCATCCTTTGATTTTTTCTTGAATGAGATCATGGTTTCCTTGGAATATTCTTGTGTCTTGGTCACAAAACTTCAAAAGTGATGATGTTTCCTTCTAACTTGTGTTTCCTTATTCTTCAAGTCTTGAGCAATATTTCTTGTCTCATTTGTAATCCTTAGTGATATCCAAGTTGAAGTCCTTGGTGAGAATAAGGTTGAAATTACTTGAAGATGTTGAAGTCATTAGAGTTGATGAATTCCTTTGCACATGGTGAAGTCTTTGGCCATGAAAAGGATTTATCCATCAAGTTGAAATAGAAGATATGTAGAGTCAACACCAAAATGGTTGAGGAAAGAGTTTACAAGATTGTTTGTAAATAAGTTTTGGAAAAAATACAGCTCCTATTATTCTAAGGGGTTTTGTCCAATCCTAGGGTTACAAATCCTACAGGCAACACAATGCTCTGATACCATCTGTAAGGTTCCCTCCCTTTAATAAGGTAGAGATCCCTGTGTTTACAATGCTAGTCCCTGGATCAATAGCTAGCATCCACAGTTAAGATGTAATATCAAGAAACAAAGGTCATAATACAACTTTATAACCAGGAATAAAATAATTTATTACATCTTACATAGCTCATTTGGCTATCTCATTACAATGCAACAGAATATAACAATAGCATGGGGTCCTTCATCTTCAAAGTGCCACAGGCAGTCATGTTGGTTGTAGACTTGTAATCCTAATCAATAAACTTCACTAACATCAAACAAACCTGCAACATAATAAGTTACAGCCACAAGGGTGAATACATTTGAATTGTATTGGCAAGTGATACTATGGTAGTATAGTGGAGTCTATCATCTATATGCATTTGGTTAAGTGGAGCTTAGGCTTGCTTTGCTCAAAATAGATTTTCCTTATCATTTGAAAACACTAAGTTTTTTCTTGACAAAAATAACCCAAGGCATCTCCCAATAGAAATTGGTGATCCTTCAACCCTTGTTCAACCACAAAATTTTAACTTAGAAATTGGGATGAGGAGATTCTTGATAGCTTCCATGTCTTGATGCTCAAATTGTCCTTTGCCACGAACATGGCTAAGTACTTAGATTTTACACTCTGCAGAGGTGGTGCACTTTCCCCACAAGACTTGGTTTCCCAAGACAAGATCTTTCAGAAGCCTTCCCTTAGACCAGAATGGACGCGCTCCAACCTATCAATCCCCTACCACCAACTGTCCATTTGGCTAAGTTATTGCAACCTATATGATCCAGGCAGAGGCCATAATGCCAAGTGGCTGCACTTGAAGCTTCTCAACATTTGACATCTCAAATCTCTTTGTTCCTGGGTGGCCATCCACAAGTGAGATACCATGTTTTCCCTAGTATACTGGACTTGGTGATGCCCAAGTTTTCCCCAGCATACTGGACTTGCATAACCACTCAACATAAACCATTCTTTCCATTCCACCCAGGTGATTCAGTCACTTAGTTGTTTTATTAAATAAAACACAAGTCCTTGACTTAGAAATATTCCATAGCATGAATATAATCCACCATTGTTTTCTACTAGCTAAGCTAAGCATGTTAGTGGTAGGAATCTTAACTTAGGGGAATTCTACTAAGGTTTCATCTACTAGGATTTCTGATAGCATAGTTTACACTTAGCAAAATTCCATGCAAGTCCTACTTAGAAATATCACTAATGCATAGTGAAAATAATAGGACAAAAGTATGAAGCATCACTTGCCTTTTTGGTACACAATATGAGTTCACTCCTTGATCTTTCAATATTCACACTCTTCAAATCACTACAATTCAATCAAGCAAGCAATATTCAAACTACCACTCAAGCAAACATCACATAAAATAATAGAAACAAAGTAATGCATGCAAGCATGCCAAAGATGGTTTATTTGGAAAAGTGGTTTCTAATGGGTTATAAACATTGGAAAACACTTATTGGTCATTTTATATAAGTGGCAAAAACCATTTGCAAAAGATTTTACTTATAAATCATTTTTGAACCAAATCAATATTTTATGTGGTTGAAAATGCCTTTAGCAAATAAACAATTTTTATATGGTTCACCAAATACATTTTTAATTCTAAAACTTGGTGTTTGGGGTCAGAGAGTTTAAATCAAAACATTTCCCAAAGGTTTTCTTTCAAAATCATTTTTAACAATTAAACCATATTTTTATTTGACTAGAAATGCTTTAATTCAAGGTTTTATTCTTTTGCTTCACCAAATATGTTTTCAAATCCCTGAGTTGGTTTCTAAGGTCAGTAGGTTCAAAACAAACCATTTGCCAAAGGTTTCATCTCAAAAATCATTTTAGAATAAATTTTATATTCTAAATATGCCTACATAAGTTTCTGCAAAAACAATCAATTTAACAGAAGCATTTTACTAAAAAAAAGTGCATGGTCAGAAAGTACTTATTTTGTTGAATCTATTGATATAAAATTTGCAAAATTTGGACGAGTGGTTTGGAAGTTATGAGTTTTTCAAGTTGGAACATCAAATAGATCGAATCCTGTTTTTTATAAACAGGCAGGGCCACGTGGCATGTTCTTATTCATCTGTACCGCTTCCTGCGGATCGTGCAGCGAGAGGCGTTGGATTTTAAATAGATCGTGTGGTTCAGAAGCAAGCGTACCCCTTCGTCTAGATTCTACCGTGTCACTCAGATCCAGATCGGACGGCTACCATCGTATTGCCAAGATCTGGCGGCATGACGACGGTGGCGCAAGGCGGTGGCGCTCTGCTAGCGGTGCTGCGGCGTCTACAGGAAGCGAGGAAGGCAAAGGATGTGCTCACCGGGTTCACGGGGTCATGGTGATGCTCAAGGTGGCCGCAGCTCGTCGAGGGGCGCAAGATGGTGACGGCAATTGCTCACCGGAGTCAGTGACGGCGTCGGGCTCGCTCAGTTGTCGACGGGGGCGACGATTTATGGCACGCTAAGACAAATGGAGGGCACCGTTAGGTTCGTATGAGAGTCACGAACATGTGAGCATCCAGGAGAGGGGAAGGGGAGGTCTGGTCTCACCAGTAGTGCTCGTCGGAGCGGAGGCAGACGGTGGCGATGTGAAGTGGTCGTCGTTGTCGAGGTTCTAGGGCGCGCGGGGGCGAGATGGCGCTATGGGGAGGTTCGCCAGGAGATGGGGAGCAATTCAGCATGCAGTGGGAGGCGAGGGGTGATTGCAGTTCGCCGGAATCAATGAAAATGCTCGCCGGAGTCCGCGGCGGTGCAGGGTAAAATCGAGACGGCCTGGTGGCGGGGAGGGTATGGCGACGGAGGGGAAAGAGAGAGGGCGTCGAGGCACATAAGATGGCATGGTCGCGGGGTGGTTTTACTGCGGCGTTAACGCGAATTTACTCGGGCCTTAATCGACTGCAACGGCCGGTGAGGGGCCGCGTCAGCGAGGCGAGGAAGATGATGACACGGCCGAGTGGGGTCCGTTTGGCAGCGAGTGAGAGAGAGGAGGAGTGGGGCCTGGTCGTCAGCGACGCTACGGGTAAGTTCGCGAGTGAAAAACATTTCACTGCGGGAGGGGGAGATGGGCTAGTCTAGGCTTAGTGGGCTGGGCTGGCTAGATTCATCATTTTTTTGTACTGATCATTTTTATTTTTCCATTCTTATTATTCTGTTTTGATTTTGATTAATCAATTTAAACATCAATTTGATTTCAAAACTCAACCAAAATTTGTGTAGATTCAAATACTGGTTAATAGTTTATTTTAAAGTCAAAATTAGAATGTTTCTTTTATTCTCTTAGGGTCTTTTAATTATTTAAAAGTAGGCCCATGCATTTAAATTTAATTAATATCAAATATATTTTAAACCCTTATTTAATTTCAATTCTCACAAAACCTTTTCAGTAGGTTTATTTATTTAATAGGGTGTCAAATATTTCACCTTGACTTATTTAGAAAATGATTTATTAATCATTTTTAATTTGGTAATTGTCCTTTATTCTCATGAAATTAAATATAGTTTTAATTCCATAAATTTTATTTGGAAGTTTTCTTTGATCTTAGTTAGGTCAATTGATCCACTTTTATTCCACTTGGGTAAATTCCAAATATCTTTTCCCATGATTTAATTAATCATTTCTAATAAATATTTTGTCTTTATTCAAATGGAAATGAAATTTGGTTAATGCCACTTTATTTTTAACTTGGAAAATTCTTTATCCCTTTATTTTATTTGGAATTTGGATTATATTCATTCCATTTGCTTATGGATTTGGCCAAGATTTAATTTGGTCTTTAAATATTCCTTATTGACTAATTTCTTTCCTTATCTTATAAAATTCATATCTTTTTATTTATAGATCCAAACTTGGTGATTCCAATTTGTAAAATCTTATTTGATATTTATTTATCCTTTTAAATATCTTTAGTATTATTTTCTCACCATTTGGTATGGATTTATAGATAGATGCTTTATTAGCTTTGGGAATTAAATATCCTTATCTTATTAAATTCATAAGATTTTATCTATGGCTCCAAATTGAATGAAATCAATTTATATGGTTTTATAATATTTCCATTCGTCATTCTTGATCATTTTGAAATGTTTGTTTGACAAATTTCTATTTGGATCAAATTCATGGTCTTAGAGATAGCTTGGAAATGATTTTCTTCTATTAGGGTTTTAGAGTTTTTGGTTTATTCTCAAAGTGCTTAAATTTCAAGATGCATTTATGAAGAAAGCATTCCACTTGATTTGAATTTAGTTGGATTCAAACATTAACCAAAGTTTGTTCAAGATGGGATTTTAAGTTTTCATTTAGAAACAAAAGTTTCTTTTCACTCTAATTTTCAACAATTATTTA
Source organism: Avena sativa (assembly GCA_916181665.1). Classification (NCBI taxonomy): domain Eukaryota; kingdom Viridiplantae; phylum Streptophyta; class Magnoliopsida; order Poales; family Poaceae; genus Avena; species Avena sativa. The sequence continues at coordinate 188,608,604 of OV702284.1, read as the reverse complement.
TTTTGTTTTATTTTTTTTCACATTACAAGATTTGGAAAATCTTGGGATGTGACACTTAATTACTAAGCAACCTGAAGGATCTTAATCGTCTAGCGACTGACCATGGTTGTGGTAAACAAGCTAGTAGGATTATTGAAGTTGGGATGAAATATACCAAGAGGAGTTTCGGCTAATTATGGGTTGCTCTCCTACACACGTAGTTATAATATTATAATTGTTACATTTATCACTCATTCACTGGCACATTCACTATCACCATGAACTGAAACTCCCTGCGCCTACTTCGTCATCTGCACAAAACAACAAACAAATCATCCTTTACTTTTTATGCTTTTTATTTCTGAAGTTTACATTTTAGCTTTACTTAAGTACTTTCATTTACACCCAAATTACATCCTCATTCTCAACACTTGCAGTCAATTCACTCAGACATGTGACAACTTCAGGTGCAATAGAGACTTCACCAATAAACATTTACCTTTGGGCTCCCTGTGGGATCGATATTTGAACTTCAAAACTATCTACAAATGATCTGTGCACTTGTAGTCATCAAGCTATTTTCTGGCGCCGTTGTCGGGGAGCTAAGAGCTAACTGTTTTGTCTCTTGACATTTCAGGTTTTACTGTTGCAAGATGTTCTCCCTAGGAGACAAAGGTTCTACACGCTCTGGTAGGACTTATCTACCAGATTATTTTGAACGCGTGCCTACTCAAAGGCGCGAGGAAATTATTGAAAAACTTTTGAGATCGAATAGAGTTGAAGTTGACAACTTAAGTGACTTCATGGAAATAATGTCCATTCATAGGACAACACCAAAGAATCCTGAGAAGACTCTCAGAGAATATAGTTCTCCAAACTCTGCATTTTGTAAACAACCTATAGAATTTCCAAATCCTGGAGTTAGGGAATATCGATTTGATGGTGAAATTATTAAAATATTGCAGGAAATGGCTTTCAGTGGAAGGGAAGATGAGGACCCAGGAAGGCATCTTAGAGTGTTTGAAGATGTGATAAAATCACTTGGAGCAAAAGGTTTGCCAAAATAATTCTCTCATCTAAAATTATTTCGTTGGTCTCTCAAAGGTAAAGCTCTAGACTGGTTATATTCTCTCCCTCGCCATTATATTAAATGTTGGGAAAACTGCATCGTCAAATTAATAAAAAGGATTAATCCTTTTTCAAAGGTAACATAACTTAGAAAGAATATAGGAAATTTCAGTCAAAACATGGGATAAAACTATCCACAAGCCTGGGAAAGATTTTTTTTGGAATGATCAATAATATCCCTAATCATGGCTATTCTGAGACAACTGTTTGCCACTTATTTTACCATAGACTTAATTCCCAATGTGGAGAATGGCTAGATTCATTGGTAGGAGGATCGATAAATACCTTAACTATTAAAGCATGTTTGGAATTAATGGCTACTAGGGCTAAGAATGATTCTTTATATAATCTTGATTTTGGCACTAAGCTATAAAAGGTAATACTTCATATAAATCATGATCTTATGCCTAAAGTGCGTAAAACCATGAAAGAAAAAGGTATACTACAAAAGATGAAACTACAAAAGTTTTTCAAGTTTGTCAAGGAAAACAAAGTAGATTTATTACAAGTTTTAACTGAAAAAGATGAAACTACAAAAGTTTTTCAAGAATTGAAACATCGACAGACAAAGTCTTATAATAACTTGCATATGCAATTTCAGAAACATAAAAAGATTTTGGCCGAACTTACAGAAAATTATGAGGAAATTGGTCAAGAAATAAAATTATTCAACAAGTACCTTAGTATGATTGAAACTCAATGTGAACAAATAGCGTCTGGTTATCAAATTTTTCTTTGTGATTATATAAATATTGATGTTTCTACTAATGTTGTTACAAGAAGAGGTGTAGTTGTAAAAGGACCATTAGGACAACTGGAATATGAGGCTGAAAAAGATCGAAAGGAAAAAGCCTTACTTAAAGCAAGTCAGGAAGATGATACATTGGTGGATCCTCAAGATGAGACTGCTACCTCGGAGAAGAAGAACGATGAACAGGATGACATCCCAAGATTTTCCAAATCTTGTAATGTGAAAAATAAATAAAACAAAATAAATAATTGTTGAAAATTAGAGTGAAAAGAAACTTTTGTTTCTAAATGAAAACTTAAAATCCCATCTTGAACAAACTTTGGTTAATGTTTGAATCCAACTAAATTCAAATCAAGTGGAATGCTTTCTTCATAAATACATCTTGAAATTTAAGCACTTTGAGAATAAACCAAAAACTCTAAAACCCTAATAGAAGAAAATCATTTCCAAGCTATCTCTAAGACCATGAATTTGATCCAAATAGAAATTTGTCAATCAAACATTTCAAAATGATAAAGAATGACAAATGGAAATATTATAAAACCATATAAATTGATTTCATTCAATTTGGAGCCATAGATAAAATCTTATGAATTTAATAAGATAAGGATATTTAATTCCCAAAGCTAATAAAGCATCTATCTATAAATCCATACCAAATGGTGAGCAAATAATCCTAAAGATATTTAAAAGGATAAATAAATATCAAATAAGATTTTACAAATTGGAATCACCAAGTTTGGATCTGTAAATAAAAAGATATGGATTTTATAAGATAAGTAAAGAAATTATTCAATAAGGAATATTTAAAGACCAAATTAAATCTTGGCCAAATCCATAAGCCAATCGAATGAATATAATCCAAATTCCAAATAAAATAAATGGATAAAGAATTTTCCAAAATAAAAATAAAGTGGCATTAACCAAATTTCATTTCCATTTGAATAAAGACAAAATCTTTATTAGAAATGATTAATTAATTCATGGGAAAAGATATTTGGAATTTACCCAAGTGGAATAAAAGTGGATCAATTGACCTAACTAAGATCAAAGAAAACTTCCAAATAAAATTTATGGAATTAAAACTATATTTAATTTCATGAGAATAAAGGACAATTACCAAATTAAAAATGATTAATAAATCATTTTCCAAATAAGTCAAGGTGAAATATTTGACATCCTATTAAATAAATAAACCTACTGAAAAGGTTTTGTGAGAATAGAAATTAAATAAGGGTTTAAAATATATTTGATATTAATTAAATTTAAATTCACGGGCCTACTTTTAAATAATTAAAAGACCCTAAGAGAATAAAAGAAATATTCTAATTTTGACTTTAAAATGAACTATTAACCAGTATTTGAATCTACATAAATTTTGGTTGAGTTTTGAAATCAAATTGATGTTTAAATTGATTAATCAAAATCAAAACAGAATAATAAGAATGGAAAAAGAAAAATAATCAGTACAAAAAAAATGATGAATCTAGCCAGCCCAGCCCACTAAGCCCTGACTAGCCCATCTCCCCCTCCCGCAGTGAAACGTTTTTCACTCGCGAACTTACCCATAGCGTCGCTGACGACCAGGACCCACTCCTCCTCTCTCTCACTCGCTGCCAAACGGACCCCACTCGGCCGCGTCATCATCTTCCTCGCCCCGCTGACCCCGCCCCTCACCTCGCCAGCCGTTGCAGTCGATTAAGGCCCGAGTAAATTCGCGTTAACGCCGCAGTAAAACCACCCCTCTACCATGCCATCTTAAGTGCCTCGACGCCCTCTCTCTTTCCCCTCCGTCGCCACACCCTCCCCGCCACCAGGCCGCCTCGATTTTACCCTGCACCGCCGCGGACTCCGTCGAGCATTTTCATCGATTCCGGCGAACTGCAATCACCCCTCGCCTCCCACTGCATGCTCACTTGCTCCCCATCTCCTGGCGAACCTCCCTGTAGCGCCAGCTCGCCCCCGCGCGCCCTAGAACCTCGACAACGATAACCACTTCACATCGCCATCGTCTGCCTCCGCTCCGACGAGCACTACTGGTGAGACCAGACCTCCCCTTCCCCTCTCCTGGATGCTCACATTTTGTGACTCTCATACGAACCTAATGGTGCCCTCCATTTGTCTTAGCGTGCCATAAATCGTCGCCCCCGTCGACAACTGAGCGAGCCCGACGCCGTCACTGACTCCAGCGAGCGATTGCTGTCACCACCGTGCGCCCCTCGACAAGCTGCGTCCACCTTGAGCATCACCACGAACCCGTGAACCAGGTGAGCACATCCTTTCCCTTCCTCGCTTCCTGTAGCCGCCGTAGCACCGCTAGCAGAGCGACGCCGCCGTGCGCCACCGTCGTCGCGCCACCAGATCTTGGCAATACGATGATAGCCGTCCGATCTGGATCTGAGTGACACGATAGAATCTAGACGAAGGGGTACGCTTGCTTCTGAACCACACGATCTGTTTAAAATCCAACGCCTCTCGCTGCACGATCCGCACAAAGCGGTACAGACGAATAAGAACACGCCACGTGGCCCTTCCTGTTTATAAAAACCATTTGAAAAATTCATAACTTCCAAACCACACGTCCAAATTTTGCAAATTTTATATCAATAGATTCAGAAAAATAAGTACTTTCTGACCATGCACTTTGTTTAGTAAAATGCTTCTGTTAAATTGATTGTTTTTGCAGAAACTTATGTAGGCATATTTAGAATATAAAATTTATTCTAAAATGATTTTTGAGATGAAACCTTTGGAAAATGGTTTGTTTTGAACCTACTGACCTTAGAAACCAACTCAGGAATTTGAAAACATATTTGGTGAAGCAAAAGAATAAAACCTTGAATTAAATCATTTCTAGTTAAATAAAAATATGGTTTAATTGTTAAAAATGATTTTGGAAGAAAACCTTTGGGAAATGTTTTGATTTAAACTCTCTGACCCCAAACACCAAGTTTTAGAATTAAAAATGTATTTGGTGAACCATATAAAAATTGTTGCTTTGCTAAAGGCATTTTCAACCACATAAAATATTGATTTGGTTCAAAAATGATTTATAAGTAAAATATGTTGCAAATGGTTTTGCCACTTATATAAAATGACCAATAAGTGTTTTCCAATGTTTATAACCCATTAGAAACCACTTTTCCAAATAAACCATCTTTGGCATGCTTGCATGCATTACTTTGTTTCTATTATTTTATGTGATGTTTGCTTGAGTGGTAGTTTGAATATTGCTTGCTTGATTGAATTGTAGTGATTTGAAGAGTGTGAATATTGCAAGATCAAGGAGTGAACTCATATTCTCTACCAAAAAGGCAAGTGATGCTTCATACTTTTGTCCCATTATTTTCACTATGCATTAGTGATATTTCTAAGTAGGACTTGCATGGAATTTTGCTAAGTGTAAACTATGCTATGGGAAATCCTAGTAGATGAAACCTTAGTAGAATTCCCCTAAGTTAAGATTCCTACCACTAACATGCTTAGCTTAGCTAGTAGAAAACAAGGGTGGATTATATTCATGCTATGGAATATTTCTAAGTCAAGGACTTGTGTTTTGTTTAATAAAACAACTAAGTGAATGAATCACCTGGGTGGAATGGAAAGAATGGTTTGTGTTGAGTGGTTATGCATGTCCAGTATGCTGGGGAAAACTTGGGCATCACCAAGTCCAGTATACTGGGGAAAACTTGGTATCTCACATGTGGATGGCCACCCAGGAACAAAGAGATTTGAGATGTCAAATGTTGAGAAGCTTCAAGTGCAGCCACTTGGCATTATGGGCTCTTCCTGGATCATATAGGTTGCAATAGCTTAGCCAAATGGACAGTTGGTGGTAGGGGATTGATAGGTTGGAGCGCATCCATTCTGGTCTAAGGGAAGGCTTCTGAAAGATCTTGTCTTGGGAAACCAAGTCTTGTGGGGAAAGTGCACCACCTCTGCAGAGTGTAAAATCTAAGTACTTAGCCATATCCCTGGCAAAGGACAATTTGAGCATCAAGACATGGAAGCTATCAAGAATCTCCTCATCCCAATTTCTAAGTTAAAATTTTGTGGTTGAACAAGGGTTGAAGGATCACCAATTTCTATTGGGAGATGCCTTGGGTGATTTTTGTCAAGCAAAAACTTATTGTTTTCAAATGATAAGGAAAATCTATTTTGAGCAAAGCAAGCCTAAGCTCCACTTAGCCAAATGCATATAGATGATAGACTCCACTATACTACCATAGTATCACTTGCCAATACAATTCAAATGTATTGACCCTTGTGGCTGTAACTTATTATATTGCAGGTTTGTTTGATGTTAGTGAAGTTTATTGATTAGTATTACAAGTCTACAACCAACATGACTGCCTGTGGCACTTTGAAGATGAAGGACCCCATGCTATTGTTATATTCTACTGCATTGTAATGAGATAGCCAAATGAGCTATGTAAGATGTAATGAATTATTTTATTCCTGGTTATAAAGTTGTATTATGACCTTTGTTTCTTGATATTACATCTTAACTGTGGATGCTAGCTATTGATCCAGGGACTAGCATTGTAAACACAAGGATCTCTACCTTATTAAAGGGAGGGAACCTTACAAATAGCATCACTCATAGAAGCATCCCTGACTGCCTCATCTTGAACTTCTTCAAGTCGCACCAACCTTCCACTTGTTCCCTTTGTGAGAAACTCTTTCTCTAGGAAAACACCGCTACGAGCGACAAACACTTTGCCCTCTTCTCAGTTGTAGAAGTAATACCCTAAGGTTTCCCTCGGATATCCCACAAAAATGCACTTATCTGATTTGGGTGTTAGCTTGTCCGACTGAATTCGCTTGACAAATGCATCACAACCCCAAATATTTAGAAAATACGAACTGGGATTCTTTCCAGTCCACATCTCATATGGTGTCTTCACTACGGATTTAGATGGTACCCTATTAAGTGTGAAAGATACCGTTTCTAGAGCGTAACCCCAAAATGATAATGGTAAATCCGACTAGCTCATCATCGATCAAACCATGTCCAACATAGTTCGATTGCGCCATTCAGAGACCTCGTTTCTTTGAGGCGTTCCGGGCGGCGTGAGTTGTGGAACAATTCCACAACCCTTAAGATGATTGCTAAATTCGTGACTCAAATATTCACCTCCATGATCAGATCGCAAGGCCTTTATTTTCTTGCCACGTTGATTCTCTACCTCACTCTGAAACACTTTGAACTTTTCAAAAGTTTCAGACTTATGCCTCATCAAGTAGACATAACCATATCTACTGAAATCATTAGTAAAACTAATGAAGTAGTGATATCCTCCTCTGGATGTCATGCTCATTGGTCCACATACATCAGTATGTATGAGTTCCAACAAGTCTGTCGCTCTCTCGGGTAAACCCAAAAAAGGCGACTTGGTCATCTTTCCAAGTAAACAAGCCTGACATGTCTCGTATGATTCAAAATCAAATGAAGTTAGAAGACCATCACCATGGACCTTCTTCATGCACTTTTCACTTTTATGCCCCAAACGACAAAGCCATAAATAGGTAGGACTCAAATCATTAGGCCGAAGCATTTTAGCTTAACATTGTAAACAGATGCATCATCAAGATTTAAAATAAATAACCCATTCACAATGGGAGCATTCGCCATAAGCATATCATTCTTAGAGATTACACAACCATTGTTCATACTCGCAAATGAATATCCATCGCTCATCAAACATGAAGGTGATAAAATGTTTTGACCCATACTTGGAATGTAATAACAATTATTCAACTCCATAATAAATCCTGACAAAAGGTGAAGTTGCATGACGCCGACGAACAATGCATCAACTCTTGCTTTATTTCCGACACGAAAATCCACTTTGTCTTTCTACACTTCTCTAGTCCTTATTAGCCCCTGCATCGAATTGCAAATATGAGCAACCGATCCGGTATCAAATACCCAAGATTTAACATATGAATCAACGATAAGAATGTCCACAACATTTACAACAAGCGTACCTGAGTGGGGAGTACTCTTACTTCCACTCTTCTTCAAAGAAGCCTAGTACTTGCTGCAGTTTCTCTTCCAGTGGCCATGTTCATGACAAATGAAGCACTCAGTGTCATCTGCAGGTCCAGCCTTTTGCTTGGGTGCAGGCTTAGGGATCGTATCCTTAGCCTTGCCTTCTTCTTCCAAGAAGTATCCTTTTTCTTGAAGCTAGGCTTGTTCTGCACAGCCATCACATGGCTATTCCCTGCACACTTCTTCATGTCACTTTCTGCTGTTTTTAGCATCCCGCATAACTCATTAAGGCCCTTCTCCACCCCATGCATATGGTAGTTCGAAATGAACTGCCCATAGCTAGATGGAAGAGACGCCAAAATGAAATCAGTAGCCAACTCTTGGCCTAGTGGATAACCAAGATTTTCCAAAGTCTGACTGTAACCAACCATTTTGATCACATGGGGGCCTACAGCTGCTCCCTCTGCCAGCTTGCATTCCACAAAGGACTTGACAACATTGTACCTCTCAGTCCTTGCCTGATCTTGGAACATGTCCTTAAGTGCGACGATCATATCGTACGATTCCTGATCCTCAAACTTCTTTTGGAGTTCAGGTTCCATGTATGCAAGCATAAGACAGCTAACCTCTAGAGAATCATCACATGCTCTCTTGTATGCATTCTTAAGGGCAGCAGATGCATTATCAGCAGGTTCATCGGGGATTGGGGTATCCAGAACCGTTTCCTTTTTATCAAACCTGAGTACAATTCTTATGTTACGGACCTAGTCCGAATAGTTTGTTCCATTAAGTTTATCTTTGTCAAGAATCGAACGCAAAGAAAAAGGTGATGTAGTGTTTGGTGCCATTTATCTACAACAGAAAACATGCAAAATACTAAGCCATGTAACCATGAAAGAGTAAAACATATTAAACAATTTAATAGCATATACTCCCACTTAAATCAATATCCCTCTATTGATACTAAGTGATTCAAGATCCACAATTAACCAGTCGACTAGTGAGATTTAGCATCACTGCTAGAAGACAAGGTAAATCAGTAAGCAACACTTGCTAATCACATCACATATGACTCTTGTTGTTGGGTGACATCTCTATGTCAAAATAGGCGCCCAACCTTTATGCCCCAAGGTCCTTAACTGTTAAGATGACCTTGTCAAGCTCACCAACCCTTATGCATGTAGGTATCTGATACAAACCCATCCTGTCAAGGAAAACCGTGGCACCCTAATTTCATAGGCCCACCAACAATTCTACAGGGCATAGGATGGTGCAAGGTTTGGTTGGGAGGGCATGGTTTAACTTAAACTTTGTGAGGGATCGTTATACTTCTATCATCTAAGTATGCATAGAGTAAAACACATAAGAATAACATTCACATAGATGTGACACAGTATGGCCTATTTTTCTCATGGTGATCTCCATCGCCATAGAACCTGTCCACCATGATGATCTCCATCTTCATGTTCCATGTGAGCCATCGTCTAATTGATGAGTCCTCCAAGAACTAATACAAGCTATTACTCCTAACATCTAGTAATCAAAATTACATAGTATATTGGGATCATCACAAGTTGGCACACATGCCATTACAATAATTGACAACACATATGGTTCTAGCCGTGTTGCCCTACTAACGATACGCAGGTCATGAAAAATTTCATACATGCATCACATACATATATGGGCCATACTGATCACATGCATCCTGCAAAAATAAGTTATGCATAGAATCGCATTCTACCGTATCATGTGAACTCGCAGCACCTAGTTACCTTAACAAGATACAAAAGGAGCTACGATCAAATCTATACAATTTTCTTTAAGAATTTTGATCGGCAAATCAAATTTATCATAAACCGATTATTGTTACGATTCGATCAAACTCCTTTGATCACGGTACATCGATTTTAGATCTAGGTTCCGATTCGATCAATCATATTGATCTTTGCGTGATTCAACAGGATCTATGTGTCACTGTCTACCCCGATGGCGGAAACCGACCGGTAGGGGTATGTCGTTCGACAACCTCAGAATCACGATCACGGAAAGAAAGATCATAGATCAATCATGAACCACCGCAATACAAATTATCACATCATTCATATCAATCTGCATATCACCATATGCAAACTTCACGAACCTATAACTGAACAACATCGGCTCTGATACCACTGAAGGGATACGGGTAGGCTCCACTAGCGCAAATCAAAAAAATTCTACCGCGTAAACCAAGATTACTGTTGTCATAGATCACGGGATTACCACTAGACTCACGGTTGCGGAACTTGATGAAGCGTGTCGAGGAAGTTTAGATGTTCTATGTCTCCTCCTTATCCTCGTCCCACGAGCAGCTCCCTTTGCACGGCTCGTCCAAGTGCCAGAAATGCAGCACCTCCGAGGTATCCAGACGTACAGGTGGAAGCGTCAGACATTGGACAGCTAGGTCCGCGCGTGTAACACAGGCGTGAGCAGTGGCGGCTGGGTGGAATGGTCTAACCATGGTCAGCTCGCCCCACCCTCCCTTATATAGGCGTCCCTAGTGGGCTTCTACATTAGCATCCCATTAGTAGCCTAAGCCTGGTCTAATTCGGATCCAATCCTCATTAGGCTTCCAGCTCCTTAAGTGTGTGAATACACGTGTAGACATGACATGAATACACTTATTCTGTCAATAGTTGGTAGAGGCCTCTAGCAAGACATGAATACACTTATTCTGTCAATAGTTCATACACGTGTAGACATGACATGAATACACTTATTCTGTCAATAGTTGGTAGAGGCCTCTAGCAAGACGTGCCAACTCCAAAACGCATACAAAGATCATATCGGACGAACCATCACAAGGTTTAGTACATGTCTTTCTCTTTGCCTCACGATATTTGGTCTAGCTCCAAGCTAACCTCCCTTTCTCGATATTATGATTCGGAATCCCTTTAATAGGTTAACTCTTAACCTTATGTAGAACAGCCATGCATTTCTGGATCCGATCACTCGAGGGGCCCAGAGATATCTCTCTCAAGTAGAGAGGGGCAAATCCCATCTTGATTGACCATGCCTTGCATCATTCTTCAGAACAAACCCGAAAGCTACCTTTATGACTACCTAGTTACAGAGTAGCGTCTGATAGCCCCAAAGTAGGTCGATCCACATCTCAAGTACATGCGACAATCTCAGGTCTAAGGACAAAACGTACACGATGTGTAGAGACAGCTGCAACTAATTGCCAGTCTCAAGTTGGGTCAGTCCAACCCCATGTTCATAACATGTGTCCACATCATTGGTTTGACATCTCCATGTTTATGACTTGCGAAACATAGTCATCAACCAATCGATGTGCTAGTCTAATATTCACGTGTGTCCTCACATGAACTCTGACTAGGGACACCTATTAGACAACCATACAAGTATAGAGTTTCACAAACAATTCACATAATTGCTAATCGATACAAGTTTCCTGATATGGATATTCAAGGAACATTACAATAACTCATGGATACATAAGAAATATAATCATCTCTATGATTGCCTCTAGGACATATTTCCTTCACTATTCCTCCAGCATCTCCGCCACCAGATCAACAAAACAAAAGGTGATATTCGTATCGGTGGGATGGTAACCCACCTAGTCCAAGAACTTTAAATTGCAATTCCTATTGCACAACCTGTTGATGGCTCCATATTTATGGATGTTAGATATGTTACTGCCTGTGGCTTCCTCGGTGTTTACCGAGTTAACAGGAGGCTCCGAGCCTATCGGTTTGGTTATCTTAATGATGTATAGGAGGGTCAGATACCATTGCCTTGCCTGCAATTCTTCGAGGTTCAAGGAAGGGACAATTGGATTCTCACCAAGGATCAAGTGACTGAAATTATGGAGGTGATCTATCCGGACTCCAATGAAGAAGAAGAAGAAGAAGAAGGAGGGCAGCAGGAAGAACAGGAGCACCAGCAGGAGAAGGAGGACAATCCTACTTGGGAAGGACCGCAGCAGCAGCAGGAGGAGGAGCAGCATTGGGACCAATGTCCCAGTCAGCCACAACAGCAACAAGGATTCAACAATGTCCCCTATCAAGAATTTTTGTAGCTCAACCAGCCCGTTGGGGAGATTGATCAGACTCTTCATGGAGTTAGTGATGATGTGGGTGCTTTAAATCACACATTTGGTAACTTCATGACCTACTTGCCCGACTATTACCAGCAGCACCACCAACCGCCGCCAAACGACGGCAACAACTAAGCATGGCAATAGCCTAAGCTTGGGGGAGGTTTTGAAAACCTCCAAACTTGCATTCATATTTTTATTTCTTCTTTTGATTTCTTTTCTTTTCCAAGAATAGCATGTTTACTTTTAGCTTGCATTATTCAAACCCAAAACACAAAAAATTAGTATAACTTTCAATTGCAATTTTTTTCTTTGTTTTTCTCGGAGATTGCTCAATTTCAGGTGACTTGGCAATAGGGAAATATAGGGAGGATTGGACTAAAGTACGAGAATGAAGCAAGCGAGAGGAGGTATCATATTCCTTCCATCACCTCTCTTGCAATTTTAAATTAATTGTATAATTATTTACTCGCTTACACTTGAGTCACTCCCCACCTAGCTTGTCATCCTATAAGTTATATTCCCATGCTAGTGTCCACTTTTAGCTTTGAAACCTTGATACTTGGTTAAATATTTCCAACATTTTTACAACAAGAAAAAGCATCCAATAGATGACTTGAGTCCATGTTTATCCCAAAATATTTGATTTGAGAAAATAATCAACCCCATTGAGCTTAATGTAAATAGACTCGATAGCACCCTTGAATGAAATTGTCTGATAAAATGGATACTTCGAAGTAGTAGAGATTATACCACTGCTTTTCTAATAATTTTAGTAGGATATTGTTGTACGGGTGTCACTAAAAATACTATCATACTCCTTGGGGAACTATTAACTCCTCTGGCCAACGAACGATCTAAATGTGGGAAACCACTTGATTTCGGCTATGAGTTATGTAAACGTCTGTAGCTGCAAAGCTATGACGTGTAAATATTTTAATCTCCTCGTGGTTTTACTTTCCAAGTGAAGTTGTAGTACTCCTCTGATCCACTATTGCTCAATAGCTATCTATTGGCATGGTCACGAGTGTGTAACACAGCCCCAATTAACATGTTAAAAACAGTGGCATGATTTCTCTATGAAAAGAGTTGAAGTTTTTGAAAAACAAGGAAAGGAAATAGGTGCTTTGAGAGTCTTGAAATTTTGACGTGGGAGTAGATGAGTTGTTCTTAAATTAAAATGTTCTTGGTGAAAACTTGAGTACTCTTAATTGATTAAAGGAACAAGAGCAAAAAGTTCTCATCTCTCAATAAGCGAGAGACCAAAAAGATTTGTTTCACTTTCCTAGCTAAACTCTCGACACTCGCTCATACATATGATTTATTTGCTAGAAAGATATGTGTGGTTAGGAAGTGAACTCAATGCAATCTTGTGAATACTTGTATGATCATGTTTAAGATTGCAGGAAACGTGAGAATTTGACACCAATTCAAGCTTTAAGTTCTTTTATTTCAGTTTCGAATCTCCGCTATCCTTTCTTATTTCCTTGTCACTCGAGGACGAGCAACACCTAAGCTTGGGGAACTTGCTAGCTATGAGATTCTACACATTTTTTATGTCTTCTATCAATGGTTTTCGTTTGGATTTGATGGTTTTTCCGCTTTACCTAATGCTAATACTTCGATAGCAAAGAAAACTTGGTTTTTAATGTGTGTTTCAGGTTCAGAATATCAATAGAGGGATTTAATAGAAAAAACATAATATTCAGGTGAAAACAAGCAAGTCCCTTTTTGGAAGCAATCGAGGGGAATTCACTACAAGTTTAAAGACCAACTATAGTGACAAGGGACAACTTTCGTATAGTTGCCATCTCCTTCGTTTTAATAAAAGGGACAACTTTCGTGAAGAGGCCATGGTCGAAAACAGAACACACGATCCGCCATACCTTCCAGAAGGAAGAAAGAAGGGATCTGGAGAAAAAGGGGAAGACGTTCTTCATCTCGCTCCACGATCTTCTATCTCCTAGCCACCACACCTCCATAGCCATTACTTGTACTTGAGAGAGAGATCTCCACTTTGCAAGATTAGGGTTTGAGATTGTTCTTCCTATCTTGAATTGTGTTGGATTTGTTTCTATTTCTTATTGTGGATCTCCACGGTAATATCAAGAAGAACTCCCTTTATTTAATTATATTGATGATGCTTTCTTATCTCATGTGTGACTAAGTTCCCTCGGAAGTGGGAGATGTACGGGATTGGTGAGATGTGATGGGCCTACACAATTTCCATCAAGTTTGTGGTTAATTATAATTGCTATATTATGTGTGCTTGATTATTTGTGGGTTGATTAATTCCTATTGTCCAATTAAGGTCCCAGACAACTTGATAATTTGTTCTACATAGATAGAATCTTGTTTGCTAGCAGACCGGCGACCATCGAGTGACACGAGGATATCAATGGGAAACTAGTTTAACTTGAGGATAACGGGAACCACCGAGCTTATTGCATTAGTCTGATCCAAGGAGCTTAATTGCTAAGCAACCTAAAGGATCTTAACCGTCTTGCGACTGACCATGGTTCTGGTAAACAGGCTAGTAGGATTGTTGAAGTTGGGATGAAATCTACCAAGAGGAGTTCTGGCTAATTATGGGTTCCTCGCCTACACACGTACTTACAAGATTATAATTCTTACACTTATCACTCATTCACCGGCACATTCACTATCACCATGAACTAAAACTCCCCACGCCTACTTCGTTATCTGTAGAAAACAACAAACATATCATCCTTTACTTTTATGCTTTTTATTTCTTAAGTTTACATTTTAGCTTTACTTAAGTACTTTCATTTACACCCAAATTCCATTCTCATTCTCAACACTTGCAGTCAATTCACTCGAAGACCTATGACAACTTTGGGTGTGATAGAGACTTCACCAATAAACATTTACCTTTGGGCTCCCTATGGGATCGATATCTGAACTTCGAAACTAGTTACACACAAACTGTGCACTTGTAGTCATCACCCCTGCACATCGTCGAACTCCTGCATGCCATCGAGTCTGCAGGTGAGCCACCCCACTCCCTCCCTTCCCTCTTTCCTCTTCCCGGAATTGTCTGCCCTGGCATCCATGTCCATATCATCCATGGCCCTGTTCTAGCTAGTTTAGGTTTAGGATTTGGTGATGATTTTGCTATGTTGGTTGAATTGCTAGATAGATTTCCAGGGCATGTGTTTTGTGATCCTAGTGAGGAATTGCCCATGTCTAGATTAAGTATGTGGTTGTGTTCATCACATATATGAACTCTGTATAATTGATTATGTTAGGTTTTGTGATATAGTTCATCATAGATGAACCTTGGTTCCATGAATTCTATCTGGTTTATCTCTAGGGCTTAATTAGTTATGTAATGCATAGAGTGGTTTGCTTAATTTGTGCCCCTGTCTAGATTGAGGAGAAGTTGGACATGTCTTACTACAAATAAAATGATCCTATCCATCATAAGATGGGTATGATCCACACATGTATCAGTCAATCATAGGACATGTCTTAATTGTTGGTTTTTAGCTCAGGTTGTCCATGCCCAAAGTCGGTTATTTTTCCTGTAGGTAGCAAGTGTCACATCCCAAAATATTCCAAATTTTGAAATGTGAAAAATAAATAAACAAATAAACAATTGTTGATTTTTAGGGTGAGAAGAAACTTTTTGATTCCAATTGGAAACATCAAAACCTATTTTGATCAAATAAAATCCTAAAGGGATTTTAAAAGATAAACAATTAATAAATAAACTTAAAATAGTTGGAATCACTATTTTTAGATCTTTTAATAAAAAGATTTGATTTTCAAAAGCAAAGGTAGAATTATAAATACGGATTATTTTATAGAGCCAAATTAGATCTTGGCCAAGCTTTTGAAATAAAATATTTCTATTTCATAAAAAGAGTAAAGGTTTATTTAAATAAAGTAATGAGGATTTATTAATATCCAATTTTATTAAAGTAAAGGCTTTTCCATTTTAAATAAACACTAAAACTTGTTAATTTATTTTAAATAAGATTTCCAAGTGTTTTATATTTTGAAATAAAACCTACTGAAATGATTTTGGTATTATTTAGATTTCAAATAGAGTTTTTAATAAATAAAATCCTATTTGAATTAATGACTAAGGTCTATTTATTTAATTATTAAATAGATCCTAAAAGAATAAAAGTATTATTTTATTTTGGACTTTGGATTATGATGTTAAACAGAATTAAAATCAATACAAAGTTTGGTGGTGGTTTGAATTGATTTGTTGTTTGAATTATTTGTTTGAAAATCAAAATAGAAATTCAAATAGAAAAAGGAAAAAAGCTTCAGTAAAAAAAGGGAGACAAACAGTAGCCCAGCTAACAGGCCCAGCAAGCCCAACTCGCCGCCCAACTAAACCCCTCTGGCGAAACGTTTTCTTACCCAGAGATCCACCCGCTGAGTCACTGAGCAGTGGACCCTGTGCCCCCTCTCTCTCTCACTGTCAGCACGGCCCCACGCCAGCACGTCGTCGTTCTCACCCGTGCCAGGCGTTTCCCCCTTTCTCAACGGTGTTCTGTCGCGGTTAATTCCCTTTAATACGCATTGATGGCCGGAGTAAACTCACCAGTGAACACGCTCGTTAAAGCGCCTCGCCCTCCTCTCTCTTTTCCCCCAAGCGCCATCCCCTCTCTGCCTCCAGGCTGCGTCAATCGCGAGCTCGAACCCACTATCCCCGACGAACTTCTCCGGCAAAATTCCGTCGACTTCGACCACCTCTCCACTCCCAGAGCACGCAAGCTTGCTCTCCAGTCCCTTGCGCATCTACCCGTGTGCTCCACTCGCTCGCCTGCGCTCCAAATCGTCGGCAACGACCACATCAGAGCGCCACCGTCTACGGCCGTTTCTCCGGCGAGTCCCCCTGGTAAGCCCAGACCGCCCCGAGCCCTCTCAATGATACTCCCGTACTCCCCATGCTCGTACGCATATAACGCCCCCTCCCACTTGCCTCGGTGCAACCTGCAGCTCCGTCCCCGACGACAAACCGAAGCAACTGGCGCCGCTACTGACTCCGGCGAGAAATCCCCTCCGTTCCAGAGCGCCCCTTGACGAGTTGACCACACCACGAGCACCACCGTGACGTTGCGAATCTGGTGAGCCTCTCCTCCCTGTCCCTCGCTTCCTGCATCGTCAGCAAGCTCACCTCCAGAGCATGCTCCGCCGCTCGCCGTCGCGCAGCGCCGCCAGTCTTTGACCAAGCAACTACGTCTGTTAGATATCGATCAAGTGGCTAGGATTAGATTCAAGCGAAGGGGTATCATGTGCATCTGCGCCGTACGATTTAAATGAAATCCCACGGTTCATAGAGGCTAATCCGCACGAAGCGGTATCGACCAGTAGGGAAGCGCCACGTGGACAAGGATTTGTTTAAAACAGAAATTAGAATCTATTTGATATGCAAACTTGTAAAATTCATAACTTTAATTATACACGTCCAAATTTTGCAAATTTTATATCAATGGATTCATCAGAACAATTACTTTGCAACCATGCACTTTTTTTAATGATTTTCTTCTGGAAAATTGGTTGAAATTGCAGAAACTTGTGTAGGCTTGTTTTGAATATAAAAATTGTTCTAGATATATTTTTGGTATGAAATCTTTGCAAAATAGATTGTTGTGAACCTACTGACCATAGGAACCAACTTATAGATTTAAAAATGTATTTTGTGAAGATAAGGAATAAATATTTGAATTAGCTCATATCTAGTCAAATAAAAAAATGTTGATTATGATTTAGAAATGATTTTTGAGTGAAACCTTTGGGAAATGTTTTGATTCAAACCTGCTGACCCTAAACACCAAGTTTTGAGAATTAAAATATATTTGGTGAACCCTTTAAAGAATATTGCTTTGCTAAAAGCATTTTCAACCACACAAAATATTGATTTGATTTTAAAATGGTTTATAGATAAAACCTTATGCAAATGGTTTTACCACTTTAGTAAATGACCACTTTGAACTTTAAAATGTTTAGAGCCTAGTAGAAACCACTTTTCTAAATAAAAACTATCTTTTGCATGCTTGCATGCATGACCTTGTTTTTGTTATTTTATGTGTGACAAATTGTTTGAATGCTAGTTGAGTTTGTGTTTGCTTGATTGATTTGTAGTGAAGTTAGAAGAGTGTGATATTTGCAATATCAAGAAGTGAACCAACATTCTCTACTAAAAAGGCAAGTGACACTATCATCCAATATCCTACTATTTTCATTACACTTCGTGGATTTTTGTAACATGCATGATAGGACTACTATATTTCTATGCTATGCTATATCCTATTAGGATATCCTTATATCCTCCTTAGTGAAAACATTGTAGTTGTAGTATGCTTAGCCCTGCTATATATTGGGATGGGATTCATGATATGAATATATGAAGTGTTGGAAAGATATATGTTTTATATAATAAAACATGTACTCAATGAACCACCTGGGTGGACAAGGATACGCAAGATTGGACAAGGTGGCAACAAAAGGAACCATGTTTATATGGCTATCTCTTTTTGTAAGTGCACTAGAAGAAAACCACCCAGGGACTTAGAGATTAAACATGTTTCTCGTACAGTGGCTTCCGTGTACAGCCACATGCTAAATGGGCTCTAGCTTAGTCAACTACATAGTGGAAGACCCATGCATTGGCATCTTCAGGTTAACTAGAATTGCGTAAGGGAAATTTATCCCTACATTGGTGCCTGGTTGACAAGCTAGCATTGTGTATTGGAAGGACTCCTATGGAAAGACTTTGTCACATTCTCAATCTGCCAGTACTCCATCTTGGTGAGTACTTATCCAGCGGCCACTGGTGGCATCAAGATGAGATTGTGTCATGTGGGTAAAGTATACAACTTCTGCAGAAGATCAAATTCTAAGTACTTAGCCGTATCCCCGGTTATGGACAATACTGAGCAACTAAGGCCTGAAGCTATGGAAGATCTCGACATTCCAATTTCTCAAAGTAAAACTTGATGGTGACAACAAGGGGTTTGAACCACTTGCAGTTTTCCAAGAAGTTCAGAAAGATTTGACAAAAGATCAAAAACTATTTTGAAAAGATAGGATAAACTATATTGCTTTCTGCAAAAGATCCAAAACCCTACTTAGCCAAATATGCATGTAAATGATAGGATCCACTTATTTCTACATATTAGTGAAACTTGCCAATAGAATTCAAATGTATTGACCCTTGTTGGTGCAACTTATTATGTTGTAGGTTTGTTTGATGTTAGTGAAGTTTGTTGAATAGGATTACAAGTCTACAACCAACATGATTGCCTGTGGCACTTTGAAGATGAAGGACCCCATGCTATTGCTGTATTCTGCTGCATTGTAATGAGATAGCCAAATGAGCTACGTAAGGTGTAATAAAATTATTTTATTCCTGGTTATATAGTTGTATTATGACCTTTGTTTCTTGATATTACATCTTAACTTTGGATGCTAGCTATTGATCCAGGGACTAGCATTGTAAACACAGGGATCTCTACCTTATTAAAGGTTGGGAATCTTATAGATGGTATCACAGAACTGTGTTTCCTGTAGGATTGTAACCCTAGGATTGGACAAAACCCCTTAGAAAATAGGAGTTGAATTTGTTCAAAAAACTTATTTACAAACAATCTTGTAAACTCTTTCCTCAACCATTTTGGTTTTGATTCTACATCTCTTCCTTTTCAACTTGATGGACAAAGTCTCCACCATGACCAATGACTTCAACTTTAGTTTCACCAAGGGGACTTTAACTTAGACATCACTAAGGACTACAAGTGAAACCAAGAGACATTAGATTGCCTGCCAAAGACATTGATATCAAGTTAGAGTATGGATCATATTGACCTATGAGGTATGACTATACTAGGTAGATTATTTCAAGAAAACTTGTTGTTTCCTTCAACTCATGAGTTAAACTCATAAGTTGTTAAGTGGATAGTTGCTTGTTGATTGCTTGATTGTTTGTTTGAACTTGGATGTTTTGAGTTCTGTGTTAGAACTTCTTAAAAACCTATCCATCATTACTCATCCCTATCAAACCAACAGATGCCTCCTCGTCGTGCCAACCCCAATCAAAACAACAACATCACTCCTGAGATGCAGCAGATGATGACAGCTCAGACTCAACTGATGCAGGAGATGACCACATTCATACAGAATCAGAACAACAACAACAACAACAACAACAACAACAACAACAACAACAACAACAACAACAACAACAACAACAACAACAACAAAAACAACAACAATCAGAATAATCCTCCAGCACTTGACATGCTCACCAAGTTTCTGAAACTTAGGCCTGCAATATTCTCTAGAACAACTGATCCCATGGAAGACAATGACTGGTTACGTTCGGTGAATAAGGACTTAGTGACTGATGGCTGCACCGACGAAGAAAAAGTAAGGTTTGCAGCATTTCTGCTTGAAGGACCAGCAGCAACATGGTGGGACAACTTTCAGATCACCACTCCCCTTGAAGATGTGACTTGGGCTATTTTTGAGGATGGATTCAGAACAACTCACATCTCACCTGGAGTGATGTACTTGAAGAAAAAGGAGTTTCACAATCTGAAACAGCGTCACCTCAGTGTGGCTGAGTATATTGAAGAATTCAACAATCTGGCACGATATGCACCGGATGAAGTTGATACAAATGCAAAGAGAAAGGAGAAATTTCTTGACGGACTTAATGATGAGTTGAACCTGCAGCTAGCTGTTGCCTATGTCCCAACTTTGAAGGGAATATGCCCGAGAGGCAATAATAAAGTGGTTATTATCGTATTCCTTATTTATGATAAATGTTTATTTTACATGCTATAATTGTATTAATACGGAAACGTTAATACATGTGTGTTTAATAAACAAAAAGGAAGTTCCTAGTTATGCCTCTCTTATAAACTAGCTCGTTGATTAACAAGATGATCAAAGTTTCCTGATCATGGACATTGGATGTTGTTAATAACGAGGTCACAACATTAGTGTAATGATGTGATGAACATTCATCCGAAGTATAGCATTACGATCAAATTCATTGAGTTTATATTGCTATAACAACTTACGAAGTGATCCTAATCCTTAGACCATAAGATCATGTCAATCACTAACACCGGAAGAGTTTCTTGATAACATCAAACGTCACACCGTAACAGGGTGATTATAAAGATGGGTTCAGAACTACTAAAGTTTTATGTTGAGGCCCATGGATCGAGAGTGGAATTTGTTCATCCCGATGACGGATAGATATGCCTTGGGCCCTCTCGGTGATATCACATTGATTAGCTTGCAAGCAAGTGATTTGATCACTAGAATGTTATATCACGGGAACGAGAAAAGAGTGCATGTCAGTAACGAGATCAAACTAGGTATGGAGATACCGATGATCGAATCTCGGACATGTAATATATCGTGAAACAAAGGGATTAAGATACTAGCATAAAAGGTTCCGACGATCACAAGAAAGTCATCGTTGAATGTGTGGGAGTCAGTATGGGTCTCCAGATCCCGCTTCTGATTATTGATCCGAGAGGGGTCTCGATCATGTCCGCATTATTCACGAAGCGTAGGGTGACACACTTAAGAGACACCGACATCCAATTGGAGCAAAAGTTTCATGCCGAAAAGAATAACAAGCGCAGGAATTTATTTCACTAGATACCGAAACAGGTTTTCGGGTGAAATTGCATAAAGTGGTTATGCATGTGAAATGGAATTCTAGCAAGGGGTTATTTGTGAATGTTTGTCATTAAAGTAATTGAAAAAATTCTGAATAAAAATAAAAGAGTTTTATTTAATGAGAGTTTGCATTAAATTTGGTGGAAATTTAATGGGAATTTGTGTGGACTTTTGAGTGGAGGGAATTTAAAGGAATTTTGTGAGTGGAGTGTCCACCCACATGAAGAGGGGAGGGCAAGGGGGCAGCCCCCATGCGCCGGCCACCCCCTTGGGGTTCCCCCCTCCTCCTATAAAAGGAGCCCCTCCTCTCACTTGTCTCTCACACCTCCTCGTGAAGGATCTCTCTCCCCCTCTAGAATTTATCCCCCATGGTCTCGGACTAGCGAGATACATGTTCCCGGTGGCTATTCGGCAAGAAAGGGTTGTGCTTCCGTTGCATCGCTGGAGCGAGGAGGCGGAGGTTGCCCGGTGTCTTGTACGTGTGTGCGAGCACGGATGCGCTGCTGCTTTGCAGCGCTAGGACTTCCTCTCGATCTTGAGATCGGCAAGAGATCGTCTACATTAACCACGAGTTAAACTCGTTAAGCTTTGTCGGTCTTCAAGGTTATGTTCTCTACGGATATACATCCGCCCGTTGTTTGTATCTAGTAGATAGATCTTGGTACATAGTTCCCATCGTAGGAAATTTTTTGTTTTCTATGCTGCGAACCCTACAGTGGTATTAGAGCCGGATCTATGCGTAGAAACTTTGCACGGGTAGTACACATATGAGTATGTGGGCGATGATGATCATTTTATTGCTACTTAGTTGTACTTTGGATATTGGTGGCATAGTGGGATAAAGCGGCCCGGACAAACTTTACATGTCCTCGCACATGAGACCTGTTCCACGCTTGACATGCAACTAGTTTTGCATAAGTGGCTAGCGGGTGTCTGTCTCTCCTACTATAGTCAATATCTAATTTGCAACGAGTTGTGAACAATTTGGTTATCCTAGTTGTGCTTCATGTTCGTAGGTAAGGACGGTTATATCTTCGAAAGCCCTAAGCCACGTAAAATTTGCAATGGATAAATTAGAGGCGTCTAGTTTAGATTGTTGCTGGGCTAGTGTTATGATATGGTGATGTTGTAAGTAGAAGTATGAGATGATACTCTTACAACACACATAGCGTGTAAGTTCCATAGACCTTGGCCTTACACATAAAGGTTTGATAGAGATCATACCACGGTGCACATGATGGAGATCATATGCGGGAACCATATCATTTCACTTATAAACATGTGATGTTTGATAGCATCTTATATTGCTTGTTTGGAGTTTTATTAGCATAATAAGATGATCCCTCATTTAGATATCAAGATAAAAATGTGTTCTTCCTTAAGTATGCACCGACAATGTTTCGTCGCTTCAAGGCATCACGTGATGATCGGGTGTACTTGAATCCACGAGCACATCTCGGGTGTAAGACAGTTACACACGCGAATACTAAGGTTCTTACTTGGCGAGCCTAGCATGTACAGACATGTCCTCGGAACACGGACTGAAAGGTTAAGAATGAGTCATATAGTAGATATGATGCCCATTTGATGCTCGCCTTTGAAGCTACACCGACTCACGTGATGATCGGACTTGGTGTAGTGGATTTGGTTCATGTAATCACCAAAAAGACACGAGGGATGTCGTTTTTGAGTGGGAGTTCATTTCTTATTTGGATTAGTAGAACTCAATTTATCATAAAATAAATCAAAGTGAATTTGCATAATTTGTTGTAGTCAGTGGCATTCGTTCACCACCTTATGCATAGTTGTAATTGAGATAATAGAACTATAGAATTCTGGATATATACTTTACGAACTGGTATCGTATTGTGTTGAGTGTCAATCTAAAGTTTAAAGTCCTATTGCAAACTTTCTGCAAACTCTAATTACTCTGTGAAATTTAATAGTTGGTATTAAATCGAGAGTAACAATTCCAGTGTTAGTATCTTAAGTATCATGTTTTGCCTCCATGATTCTTGATTGTTTTAATATCAAGTTTATCAAGGAGCTGAAAGAATTGTTTCAGAAACTATCATGTGTGGCAGATATAACGATATCTGAAACAATGTTTTGGTTGCAATATGATAGAGTATAATATATGTTCTCATATTGGATGAGAATTTACGAAGGTTGGAGATGCTAGACATCCTAATCATCCAAAAAGGGTTTTGGAAAGTAATGTTATACTCACGATTCGCCTTTATAAGCTACAGTAGCTTGATCATGAAAGTCGTCATGATAAGGGTGAATAGAAGATGTATGTAAAGTGTTTACTACACTAAAAGATTACTAAAGAATGGATTTTGAAAGAATACCGATCATTTTGATGATGGTGATCTACTTCAAAGTGCAAGTCCAAAGGTATTATTATTTGAATATACACGCTTTGGACTATGTGTCATGTATATGGCGCCACTTTTGATGTTGATAGATTCTTTTAAAAAGGAAAAGAAAGTGCTGAAAGAGAATCTATAAAATATATTTGGCAGAAAAGAAAAGATTGGAAATATCCAATTTAGGTATATAGATGATATACATGTTATGGTTGTATTCTTTGCTTGTTAAACAATGTGGTTCTTGGGTATTGGATACCGAATTGGTTGGTATGAAATTTCATACGGAACGACGCAATTCATGAACCACAATGGCCTAAGTAACTAGCAAGAGAATATGTGATGATGTTCATCGAAAACAAACAAACCGTTGTTTGTATTTCTCGTTGACATCAAAGCTTGACTTCAAGATTTGTTTTAATAATTGTTATTTAAATCAGGTATTATGAGAACAAAGGTTGTTCAAATAATTACCGTATTCCATATAAGATGGATGATTTACAAATCTAGTTGGAGAAATCACATCCATGAAACCTAATGCTAAAATGTCGCAAGACAAATGATTGAAAGATCACTTACGAAGTGACATCGCTGTTTAAATTATATTGGAAAGAAAACATGAAGAATCTCCATATTCATGGATTTTTGGAGTCTTTGATTTGATCAAGTGACGCTTGTGAGACTTTCCACGTGATAATTAAAACTTCACTCAAAGGCCAAAGAAGAACGAACAACTAAATTATTGTAATTTATACATATCGATGTATGTAGTCCATTATGTATAGTCGTAAGCGATGGATTTCAACTTCATATGCTTTCTCCGGAAATTTGAGTGAATGTTCACTTAATGAGAAAGAAGTATGAAATATTTGAAAATGTTTCAAAGACTTTCAAGATGAAGTGCAAAATCATTGTAACAAGAAAATAAATGATTATGATTTTATCATAAAGGGATTTATTTGAGTTGCAAGTTTAGCAAAACACCTAGATTTACATTTCCCGAAACACCATAGGAGTATGGAGTGTTTGAGATTTGTAATGAAACCTTGTTTGACATGGTTGGATCAAAGGTGTTATTTATAAAACTGCCATTATGTTTTAAAAGATTAAGGCTTTAGAGACTATCGCTTTTAAACCGAAAAGAGCTCCATATTAATCCGTTGAAATGACACCATATGAGTTATGGTTTGGGTGAAAACCCAAGTTGTCATTTCTTAAATTTTGGTATGCTAAACATAAGTAAGATGTTTACAACCAAAGTCGGATGAGCATGTCTTTGTAGGTTATTTCGAATAACAATTGGTTATTCCTCCATAACACCGAGGACAAAAGGGTTTGTCGCTTGAAACGTGAAGTTTCTTGAAGAAGGAATTTTTCGTAAAAGTTAAGTGGGAGGACAATAGAACTTTGATAAGGTTAATGAACCTTAGCTATATGTTCTGAGTTGCACAGCGCCGGAAATTGTTCCGAAGGCTGCCATAATGATCATAGCTTATGTGCCTCAAAGGTTGTGGTCACGGAGATCTAAGTTCCTATTGAACCAAGTAGGTCGGTTAAACAATCAAATGCTAAGATTTGAGAGTAAATCATTATTGTTTGACAATGATGAACCGAATACATACAAAGAAGCGATGATGGGCCCTGACTCCGTCAAATGGCTTGAAGCCATAAAATCCGTGATAAGTCCATACACGATAAATCAAGTTTTGAACTTGGAAGACCCTCCGGAAAGGTGTAAAAACCTATTGGTCGTATTTGGATCTATAAAGAAACAGACATGGATGTTTCACATCTATGAAATAGTCGACATGTCGTAAAGTATTTTACGACAATGTTCAAGGAGTTGACTATGACAAGATTTGATCTTTCATAGCGATATTTAGTCTGGACGGATTAAAGTAGCAACCACTACATATAATTTGTTATATGGTAGATGAATAAACAAAACAAAGTTCTTTTAATAGAATGGTTACCTAGGACGTGTACATGACACGATCCAAAGGGTTTTGTTAATTCAAAGGATGCTAAAAAGGGCATGCAAACTTCAATGGTTGAAGTAAGCATTGCGGAGTTGGAATCTTCACCGTGATGAAAAAGAGTTTTCATCAGGAGACGATGAAGATGCTTGCATTTGCAAGAAATTAAGTGGGAGCATTGAGACATAATTCTAATACATTATGTGGATGACATCTTGTTGATTAGAAATGATGTAATTTTTATTGACTAAGGTTAAGAATTTCATTTCGATGAAAAACTTAGGCAAAACCCGAATATTTAGCATGAATGTCTATAGTGGATAGACTGTGACGGTAATATGTTTATGCCAAACGTACATATATGAGATATTGAAGGAGTTCAATATAGAAACGACTAGAAACGGTTCTTGTCGCATGGAAAGGAATTGAATCAAGATTCAAGTGTATTGACACTTGATAAGTGAAACAAGATTCAAGTGCTTAGACACTTGATGAGTGAAATCACAAGGATGTTTTGATCAATCATACCATGATATGTACACATCCAGATATATCCTATGCTCTAAGTGTTATGAGCATATACCAGAATGAATCATAAAATCATCATTGGACGATAGTGAGGATATTCTTATGATCTTTTGGAAGAACTATGAATATATTTGTGTAGAGGTGACAAACAATTACAAATAGTTCATTGTAAAGCGTTACATTGATACTAGTTTTGTCACAAGATACAAATTAAGTTTATCTCAATTTAAACTATGGGTGGCACAATGTAATGGAAAGGAGATTCCATGATGGATTTGGAAGAGTTCCAAAGTTAAGACATTGTGACGAATACTACAACAAAAGGCTAAGTATATGACTGCTATAGTAGCAGCAAAGGAGGGAATTTGTGTCAAGTAGTTTGTTATCAAACTAAGGTGTGGTTCGCAACGGGCTAACACTAAAGATATATTGTGTGACAATAGTATCGACGTGTTTTAACCCCAAGGAACTAAAGGTCTCACCAAAAGACCAAATTTATACAATGCCATCTCATTGGAGAATGAGTGATGCGTGGAGACGCAAAGACATGCAAATACACACGAACCTGAAAGCGTCAGATCTGTAGATTATGTTAACCACTTGCAATTGCGTATTTGGAACACCGGAAAGCCATAGGTGTTCAATACACAAAGTTTTCAAACTAGATTATTGTCTCTAGTGCAAGTGGGAGACTGAAGGGAATATGCCCGAGAGGCAATAATAAAGTGGTTATTATCGTATTCCTTATTTATGATAAATGTTTATTTTACATGCTATAATTGTATTAATACGGAAACGTTAATACATGTGTGTTTAATAAACAAAAAGGAAGTTCCTGGTTATGCCTCTCTTATAAACTAGCTCGTTGATTAACAAGATGATCAAAGTTTCCTGATCATGGACATTGGATGTTGTTAATAACGAGGTCACAACATTAGTGTAATGATGTGATGAACATTCATCTGATGTATAGAATTACGATCGAAGTCATTGAGTTTATATTGCTATAACAACTTACGAAGTGACCCTAATCCTTAGACCATAAGATCATGTCAATCACTAACACCGGAAGAGTTTCTTGATAACATCAAAGGTCACACCGTAATAGGGTGATTATAAAGATGGGTTCAGAACTACTAAAGTGTTATGTTGAGGCCCATGGATCGAGAGTGGAATTTGTTCATCCCGATGACGGATAGATATGCTCTGGGCCCTCTCGGTGATATCACATTGATTAGCTTGCAAGCAAGTGATTTGATCACTAGAATGTTATATCACGGGAACGAGAAAAGAGTGCATGTCAGTAACGAGATCAAACTAGGTATGGAGATACCGATGATCGAATCTCGGACATGTAATATATCGTGAAACAAAGGGATTAAGATACTAGCGTAAAAGGTTCCGACGATCACAAGAAAGTCATCGTTGAATGTGTGGGAGTCAGTATGGGTCTCCAGATCCCGCTTCTGATTATTGATCCGAGAGGGGTCTCGATAATGTCCGCATTATTCACGAACCGTAGGGTGAAACACTTAAGAGACACCGACATCCAATTGGAGAAAAAGTTTCATGCCGAAAAGAATAACAAGCGCAGGAATTTATTTCACTAGATACCGAAACAGGTTTTCGGGTGAAATTGCATAAAGTGGTTATGCATGTGAAATGGAATTCTAGCTAGGGGTTATTTGTGAATGTTTGTCATTAAAGTAATTGACAAAATTCTGAATAAAAATAAAAGAGTTTTATTTAATGAGAGTTTGCATTAAATTAGGTCGAAATTTAATGGGAATTTGAGTGGACTTTTGAGTGGAGGGAATTTAAAGGAATTTTGTGAGTGGAGTGTCCACCCACATGAAGAGGGGACGGAAAGGGGGCATCCCCCATGCGTCGGCCACCCCCTTGGGGTTCCCCCCTAATTCTATAAAAGGAGCCCCTCCTCTCACTTGTCTCTCACACCTCCTCGTGAAGGATCTCTCTCCCCCTCTAGAATTTATCCCCCATGGTCTCGGACTAGCGAGATACATGTTCCCGGTGGCTATTCGGCAAGAAAGGGTTGTGCTTCCGCTGCATCGCTGGAGCGAGGAGGCGGAGGTTGCCCGGTGTCTTGTACGTGTGTGCGAGCACGGATGCGCTGCTTCTTTGGAGCGCTAGGACTTCCTCTCGATCTTGAGATCGGCAAGAGATCGTCTACATCAACCACGAGTTGAACTCGTTAAGCTTTATCGGTCTTCAAGGGTATGTTCTCTACAGATATACGTCCGCCCGTTGTTTGTATCTAGTAGATAGATCTTGGTACATAGTTCCCATCGTAGGAAAATTTTGTTTTCTATGTTGCGAACCCTACAAACTTATCAATCACTCTGTGACAAAGACACCATTTTGGAAACAAGATGAATCAAGTTGAGAATAGAAAGAGGAAGCATAAACTCAAGTATCATTCAGGATCATCACAAAAGAAGCGTTCATTCAAAAAGAGCAATGAGGATTCTGAACCACATCAGTATCACCACAACAACTATGGAAGTGATAGTAATGGAAATGATACTGACAATGGAGATGACCGTCAGAACCAACATGACACTTTCAAGAAGAAAGATATTAGCCAGTTGCAGTGCTATAATTGTAAGGAACTTGGACACTATGCATCAGACTGTCCTGAGAAGAAAAATAAAAAGGATGCTAGAAGAACCAATGGAGATGACTCCAATGTGACCCAGAAAGGACATGTGAACCACATTGACATGGATGGAAACTTTGAAGAGATAGAAGAAGTGGATGTCAGAAACTAGTTAACTCAGTTGAGTCAAATAAGGATTCCTTGTCTAGATATTAGGTGTTGAACCATAGTCAAGTGAACCATCAATGTAATCCGATGAGACTTTATTTTAAGGGTGGTAGTACCCTAGTTGCCTTGAAACCAACTTGTAACCCTAGCCTTCCCAAATCTCGGGACGAGATTTATTTTAAAGGTGGTAGCCTGTCACATCCCAAAATTTTCCAAATTTTGAAATGTGAAAAATAAATAAACAAATAAATAATTGTTGATTTTTAGGGTGAGAAGAAACTTTTTGATTCCAATTGGAAAGATCAAAACCTATTTTTATCAAATAAAATCCTAAAGAGATTTAAAAAGATAAACAATTAATAAATAAAGTTAAAATAGTTGGAATCACTATTTTTAGATCTTTTAATAAAAAGATTTGATTTTCAAAAGCAAAGGTAGAATTATAAATAAGGATTATTTTATAGAGCCAAATTAGATCTTGGCCAAGCTTTTGAAATAAAATATTTCTATTTGATAAAAAGAGTAAAGGTTTTTTTAAATAAAGTAATGAGGATTTATTAATATCCAATTTTATTAAAGTAAAGGCTTTTCCATTTTAAATAAACACTAAAACTTGTTAATTTATTTTAAATAAGATTTCCAAGTGTTTTATATTTTCAAATAAAACCTACTGAAATGATTTGGTATTATTTAGATTTCAAATAGAGTTTTTAAATAAATAAAATCCTATTTGAATTAATGACTAAGGTCTATTTATTTAATTATTAAATAGATCCTAAAATAATAAAAGTATTATTTTATTTTGGACTTTGGATTATGATGTTAAATAGAATTAAAATCAATACAAAGTTTGGTGGTGGTTTGAATTGATTTGTTGTTTGAATTATTTGTTTGAAAATCAAAACAGAAATTCAAATATAAAAAGGAAAAAAGCTTCAGTAAAAAAAAGGGAGACAAACAGCAGCCCAGCTAACAGGCCCAGCCATCCCAACTCGCAGCCCAACTAAACCCCTCTGGCGAAACGTTTTCTTACCCAGAGATCAACCCGCTGAGTCACTGAGCAGTGGACCCTATGCCCCCTCTCTCTCTCTCTCACTATAAGCACGGCCCCACGCCAGCACGTCGTCGTTCTCACCCGCGCCAGCCGTTTACCCCTTTCTCAACGGCGTTCTGCCGCGATTAATTCCCTTGAATACGCATTGATGGCCGGAGTAAACTCACGAGTGACCATGCTCGTTAAAGCGCCTCGCCCTCCTCTCTCTTTTCCCCCAAGCGCCATCCCCTCTCTGCCTCCAGGCTATGTCAATCGCGAGCTCGAACCCACTGTCCCCGACGAACTTCTCCGGCGAAATTCCGACCACTTCGACCACCTCTCCACTCCCAGAGCACGCAAGCTTGCTCTCTAGTCCCTTGCGCATCTACCCGTGTGCTCCACTCACTTGCGTGCACTCCAAATCGTCCGCAACGACCACATCAGAGCGCCACCGTCTTCGGCCGTTTCTCCGGCGAGTCCCCCTGGTAAGCCCAGACCGCCCCGAGCCCTCTCAATGATACTCCCGTACTCCCCATGCTCGTACGCATCTAACGCCCCCTCCCACTTGCCTCGGCGCGACCTGCAGCTCCGTCCCCGACGACACACCGAAGCAACTGGCGCCGCTACTGACTCCGGCGAGAAATCCCCTCCGTTCCAGAGCACCCCTTGACGAGTTGACCACACCACGAGCACCACCGTGACATTGCGAATCTGGTGAGCCTCTCCTCCCTCTCCCTCGCTTCCTGCATCGTCGGCAAGCTCACCTCCAGAGCGTGCTCTGCCGCTCGCCGCCGCACAGCGCCGCTAGTCTTTGACCAAGCAACTGCGTCCGTTAGATATCGATCCAGTGGCTAGGATTAGATTCAAGCGAAGGGGTATCATGTGCATCTGCACCGTGCGATTTAAATGAAATCCAACGGTTCGCAGAGGCTGATCCGCACGAAGCGGTATCGACCAGTAGGGAAGCGCCACGTGGACAAGGATTTGTTTAAAACAGAAATTAGAATCTATTTGATATGCAAACTTGTAAAAATCATAACTTTAATTCTACACATCCAAATTTTGCAAATTTTATATCAATGGATTCAGCAGAACAAGTACTTTGCAACCATGCACTTTGTTTAATGATTTGCTTCGGGAAAATTGGTTGAAATTGCAGAAACTTGTGTAGGCTTATTTTGAATATAAAAATTGTTCTAGATATATTTTTGGAAAGAAATCTTTGCAAAATGGATTGTTGTGAACCTACTGACCATAGGAACCAACTTATGGATTTTAAAATGTATTTTGTGAAGATAAGGAATAAATATTTGAATTAGCTCATATCTAGTCAAATAAAAAAATGTTGATTATGATTTAGAAATGATTTTTGAGTGAAACCTTTGGGAAATGTTTTGATTCAAACCTTCTGACCCTAAACACCAAGTTTTGAGAATTAAAATATGTTTGGTGAACCCTTTAAAGAATATTTATTTGCTAAAAGCATTTTCAACCACATAAAATATTGATTTGATTTAAAAATGGTTTATAGATAAAACCTTATGCAAATGGTTTTACCACTTTAGTAAATGACCACTTTGAACTTTAAAATGTTTAGAGCCTAGTAGAAACCACTTTTCTAAATAAAAACTATCTTTTGCATGCTTGCATGCATGACCTTGTTTTTGTTATTTTATGTGTGACAAATTGTTTGAATGCTAGTTGAATTTGTGTTTGCTTGATTGATTTGTAGTGAAGTTAGAAGAGTGTGATATTTGCAATATCAAGAAGTGAACCAACATTCTCTACTAAAAAGGCAAGTGACACCATCATCCAATATCCTACTATTTTCATTACACTTCGTGGATTTTTGTAACATGCATGATAGGACTACTATATTTCTATGCTATGCTATATCCTATTAGGATATCCTTATATCCTCCTTAGTGAAAACATTGTAGTTGTAGTATGCTTAGCCCTGCTATATATTGGGATGGGATTCATGATATGAATATATGAAGTGTTGGAAAGATATATGTTTTATATAATAAAACATGTACTCAATGAACCACCTGGGTGGACAAGGATACACAAGATTGGACAAGGTGGCAACGAAAGGAACCATGTTTATATGGCTATCTCTTTTTGTCAGTGCACTAGAAGAAAACCACCCAGGGAATTTGTGTTTGCTTGATTGATTTGTAGTGAAGTTAGAAGAGTGTGATATTTGCAAGATCAAGAAGTGAACCAACATTCTCTACTAAAAAGTGACACTATCATCCAATGTCCTACTATTTTAATTACACTTAGTGGATTTTTGTAACATGCATGATAGGACTACTATATTTCTATGCTATGATATATCCTATTAGGATATCCTTATATCCTCCTTAGTGAAAACATTGTAGTTGTAGTATACTTAGCCCTGCTATATATTGGTATGGGATTCATGATATGAATATATGAAGTGCTGGAAAGATATATGTTTTATATAATAAAACAAGTACTCAATGAACCACCTGGGTGGACAAGGATACTCAAGATTGGACAAGGTGGCAACAAAAGGAACCATGTTTATATGGCTATCTCTTTTTGTAAGTGCACTAGAAGAAAACCACCTAGGGACTTAGAGATTGAATATGTTTCTCGTACAGTAGCTTCCGTGTACAGCCACATGCTAAATGAGCTCTGGCTTAGTCAACTACATAGTGGAAGACCCATGCATTGGCATCTTCAAGTTAACTAGAATTGTGTAAGGGAAATTTATCCCTACATTGGTGCATGATTGACAATCTAGCATTGTGTATTGGGTGGACTCCTATGGAAAGACTTTGTCACATTCTCAATCTGCCAGTACTCCATCTTGGTGAGTACTTATCCAGCGGCCACTGGTGGCATCAAGATGAGATTGTGTCATGTGGGTAAAGTATACAACTTCTGCAGAAGATCAAATTCTAAGTACTTAGTCGTGTCCCCGGTTATGGACAATACTGAGCAACTAAGGCCTGAAGCTATGGAAGATCTCGACATTCCAATTTCTCAAAGTAGAACTTGATGGTGACAACAAGGGGTTTGAAGCACTTGGAGTTTTCCAAGAAGTTCAGAAAGATTTGACAAAAGATCAAAAACTATTTTGAAAAGATAGGATAAAACTACATTGCTTTCTGCAAAAGAGCCAAAACCCTACTTAGCCAAATATGCATGTAAATGATAGGATCCACTTATTTCTACATAGTAGTGAAACTTGCCAATACAATTCAAATGTATTGACCCTTGTGGCTACAACTTATTATGTTGCAGGTTTGTTTGATGTTAGTGAAGTTTTTTGAATAGGATTACAAGTCTACAACCAACATGATTGCGTGTGGCACTTTGAAGATGAAGGACCCCATGCTATTGCTATATTCTGCTGCATTGTAATGAGATAGCCAAATGAGCTATGTAAAGTGTAATAAAATTATTTTATTCCTGGTTATATAGTTGTATTATGACTTTTGTTTCTTGATATTACATCTTAACTATGGATGCTAGCTATTGATCCAGGGACTAGCATTCTAAACACAGGGATCTCTACCTTATTAAAGGTTGGGAATCTTACAGCAAGTTAGCTGGTTGGTGCAGATTTTCAAGTACTTAGTTTCATGTGGTAGTATCTGGTCTGGTTCGGAAGATAAATGAATGCTTGGTTACATTATTTTGTTGTATACTTTAAATGAATGAATGCTTGATCAATAGTAATTACTTGAGATGATTTAGATGCAAATTAATAACTTGAAAATCCGTAGTCAATGATGCCAGAACATATGATTTATTTGCCAATGATGCAAGAACAGATGTTGTATACTTTATAAGGAGATATTGAGGCATGGATGTGAATAAGAACAGATGCTTTATTTTCCTTCCTAGCTCAATGACGAAACTAACATAACAATTCTATACTGAGAGCTCCTTCTCCCTTGAAATATTTTTCTTAAATAAAATGATAAGAACATCTGTTATATTTGATTTTGGAGATAACAACCTACAGTTGTGTTGAGGCTGTTTTTGCTATATACTTTTACTAATATACTAGCTCTTATTTCCTACAGAATAACTATGTTGGAGGTTTGTTTCAAGTACTGAAACTTCCTTAGGTGTGTACAGTAGCTCTATCTAGTGGTGTATGCTGGTGGTGTTTGTGCCTGTAGTTGTGCATGCTAGCTGCAACGTTGCTGGCGGAAAAGGATCCACGGACTTCATATTCTTAATGTGGTTGTGTATCCTGGCAGCAAGTTGCTGGTTGTGTTTGTGCCTATGCAGGCCATTTTGTGTAGGTTTTTTATATTTGAGATGCCAATGTTTCACCTGAATGTTAATTCATTTCCGTTCAGGTGAATTTCTGGCACTCCTATGTCTAGGAAATTAGCAAAGTTCATGCCCAAATTTTTTGTGAATTTTGGTGCTTATTAGTTCCATTTATTTTCATGTTTAGATATGTCGGGTGGTGGACAGCACAACGCCGAAGCGGGCACTTCTAGAAAGAAGGACTATTGGGAGCATTTGGAGGAGATGGAATTAAAAGTGGACTCGGAATTCGTGCCGTGGGAGGAAGAGGGGATGGAGGATGAGGATACATCGTCTGATGAGTACATGGGGGATGATGCCATTGGAGAGGACGCCACTACCACTTATGGTGGTGGCGGTGGTGATGCCACAGACGGTAGCCACCAACTAAAGAAGCCCCGGAAGGAATGGACCCCGATCATAGTCGGCCTCAAAAGGTCCATCTTCACAAGCGTGAGTGATAAAGGGGTGCCTTTGGAGACGGAGGAATTTGTCGGGTCATACTCACTATAGCTCTCTACAATCCTCTAGAACACCATCACGATCAATATCGAGAACCTAAAGGCCCCTGAGAACGAGCGTTACCTCCATCAGCTCTTTAGGAAGATGCACGCAAGATACGCGTACCCGAGTGATGAGGACAACAAATACAACAATGACAATCTCAAAGGGAATCCGTTAATCAAGTTCGCCATCAAGATGATGACCGAGGCCTTGTCGAATTGGAAGGCACGGGTGAAGAGGCTCATTTACAAGAAAAAACTAAGTTACAAGCAGGTCATCAAGAAGGATCCTCTGGTCACGGAAGATCACTTCAAGGTGTTCAAGACCAGATGTGACTCCGCCATGGGCAATGCCAAGAGTTTATACTTCAAGGAGTTGTACGAGATGAACATTGGTACCCACCATCTCGGCTCCATCGGTTATAGAGCTGTAATTCCCAAATGGGAGAAGGAGGACGCCTCCGCTCGTGAAAAAGGGGAGACACCTCCCTTTGCCACTATCACCAAAGTGTAGGCAAAGAACTTTGTCAGAGCCCGATTTCGGAAGCCGAAAGGGTGTTCTGAATATTCATCGGAACCCCACGGTCCCTTCGCTCCAAAGGTGAAGGACTTCATCAATATATGTAAGTACTTTTCATGCAAGTCGATTAATTGCATTCATAATTAATCAATGAAGTCCAATTTCTCAAATGCTTCACGTTCCTTATGCGCAGGACAAGGAATGTAGGAGCTCCTCATCTCAGGGGTCGGCGCCGGTCGCCAAGTGGTACACCACTTTTAATAGCGCACTGAACCGGGTCAAAAATTTCGATCCCCAGGAGCCACCATTGTCGGATGGCCATGTGCCTGGCTTTGGTGGTATTCCATGGTCTGAATACTATGGCACCTCACCGCGGAAGGGAAAAGAAGGCCGAGAGCATTGAGGTAAAACACCTAAGGGAACAAGTGGAGAAGTTTCCACAGCTGCTCAAAGATACAGTGAAGGAGGCTGTGATGGTAGTATAGACACAATTCCCATCACAAGTCCAGACACAAGTCCAAACACAAGTGACCGAGAAGCTCAACACCATCCTTCCCGCCTACTTCGAGCAGTACGCCAAGTGGAAGAAGAGTGGTAAACAGGGTCCGCTCCCGGTTCCAAACATCGCTAGCGCCCAACTGGAAAACATGGTGCCGGAGGTATTGGTGACTCCTCTGACAGGGATCAAAGGTCCGAGCTTACCTTGTATGGTGCGGAGAAGGCACCGACCCGCACCATGCTAGCAAGCAGCCACTACTCCACTTGCGTGCTCGGCGTCAACGGTGGTGCCTCGCCATTGGCCGAGCTCGATGCCTTCAAGGTAACTAATTAAAGCGAGAGTTGGGAGGCTCAACCTATGACTTCATCTCCCTTTTTACTGACGACCGGCCTATATATGTCTTTCGCAGGAAGACACTCCTTGCACTCTACTACACTAGGTGAATGGAGAGTTGAAGGATGTTGCCAAGGGTTCTATCGTTCTGTTGAAGATATGCCCAAGAGGCAATAATAAAGTGGTTATTATTATATCTTTGAGTTTATGATAAATGTTTACATCCCATGCTATAATTGTATTAATAGGGAACATTAATACTTGTGTGTTTTGTAAACATAAAAGAGTCCCTAGTAAGACACTTGTTAAACTAATTTGTTGATTAATAGATGATCATGGTCTCATAATCATGGACATTAGATGTAATTAATAACAAGATCATGTAATTAGGAGAATGATGTAATGGACACACTCCTATAGTTAACATAGCATAAGATCAAGTCATTTAGAGTTCATTTGCTACAAGCTTTCAAATACATAGTAACCAAATCCTCCGACCATGATATCATGTTATTAATCACCATCACTGAATGGATGCTCTAATGACATCAAACACCACTTGCATAACTAGGTGGTTATAAACGTGGCATTAGGTATCCTGAAAGTATGTGTTGCAGCACATGGATCAAGAGTGGGATTTGTCTATCCATATGACAGATAGATATACTCTGGGCCCTCTCGGTGGAGTGTCATCCAGTTGGCTTGCAAGCATGTGACTAGATCACAAGGGATGTCATATCAAGGAACGAGTAAAGAGTACTTATCGGTAACGAGGTTCAACTAGGTATGGAGATACCAACGATCGAACCTCGGATAAGTAAAGTATCGCGCGACAAAGGGAATCAGTATCGTATGTAAATGGTTCATTCAATCACAAAGTCATTGTAGAAATATGTGGGAGCCATATGTATTTCCAGATCCCTCTATTGGTTATTGACCGGAGAGGTTTCTTGATCATGTCTGCATAGTTCACGAACCGTAGGGAGACACACTTAAGGAATCGATGTTGTTAAAGTAGATATGGAATATGAGTTGGAGACCGAATGTTGTTCGGAGTCTCGGATTGGATCTAGGACATCACGAGGAGATCCGGAATGGTCTGGGGAATAAGATTCATATAAGGAAAGTGGTTTTCTGGGGTGCGAGAAAAGTTTCGGTATATTGACCGGATACTTCTAGAATGTTCTAGAGGGACCACAAGTGGTTCCACCACCCCGGGCGGGGTCACTTGGGTAGTGGCATGCCCTAGGGGCCAGCCGCACCAAACCCTAAAGGGCCAATTTGTCCAAGACTAGTAAAAGGTTCAAACCCTAGTTTTAATAGTCAAATCCTAGTTTGAAAAGTCAAACTCCAGTTTTTTGGTAAGAAGGAAGACTTGGTGGAAAAGATTTCAAGCTCTTCCCTTGATGGCCGAGTTTCGGGGGGACATGGACTAGTCTAGGAACCCTTGGCCGGCCTCCCTCAACCTATATAATGAGGGGCGGGGCGCACCCCAACCCCCCCCCCACACACACCCCTTGTCCCTTGGCGCCTAACCCTAGCCGCCGCCTCTCTTCTCTCTCGTCCATCGTCCTGCTCCGTCTTAGGCGAAGCCTTGCAGAATCTCTCCTCCTCCACCACCACACCGTTGTGCTGATGGGATTTCGAGGAGATCTACTAGCTCCACTGCCCTAGTGGAACAAGGGAGAGGAAGGTCTTCATTGACTACCGTACATGTGACCAACTGCGGAAGCGCTACTAGAACGCAGTGCCGGAAGGATCGTCTACGCGATCTTGAGATCGACAAGAGATCGACTACATCAACCACGAGAATCTGATCTCGTTAAATGCTTTGGATCTACGAGGGTTAGTTCTCTACAATCTTGTTGCACCAATCTCGTAGATTAGATCTTGGCTTTTCCATAGATTGGATCTTGGTTTTATGCGTTCATGCGATAAATTTTTTTTGTTTTCCATGCAACGAACCCTACAGTGGTATCAGAGCCAAATCTATGAGTAGATCTATTGCATGAGTAGAACAGAATGGTTTTGTGGGCTTTGATGCTTTTGTTGTCGCTTGCTTTTCGTGTACTTTGCATCTTGCGGGATGGTGGGATGAAGCGGACTGGGCTAACCTTACATGTCGTCGCACATGAGACTTGCTCCAAGCTCAGCGTGAAACTTGTATTGCACAAGTGTCTTTGCGGGTGTATGTCTCTCCCACCATAGTTAAGATTTAATTTACAATGGGCACTAGACAACACTTGTATCAGCGTTGTGGTTCATGTTCGTAGGTAAGAATGGTTCTTATTCAGAAACCCCAAGCCACGTAAAACATACAAAGAAAATTAGAGGCTTCTAACTTGTTTTTGCAGGGTCATGTGATTTGATATGTCCATGATGTGATTGTGATTATATTTGATGTATGCAATGATCCTTATTGTAATATGGCAACCGGCAGGAGCCTAATGGTTGTCTTTAAATTTGTTAAGACATGCGTGTCTATTCATCATGTAATAGCTTTATTCCAAGTAGTTTTAATAGTTGTTGTTGGTGATGGACAACCATGAAGCGGCACGAGGGACCTTGACGCAATGCTGGTGATGATGGAGATCATGTCCGTTCTTTGGAGATGAAGATCAAAGGTACACGAATAAAGGCCATATCATATGACATATTATGAATATCATGTGATAGTAGTCCTTTTTATGCATCTTGCATTGCTTAGATCACGACAGTAGCACTATAAGATGATCCCTCTCACTAAATATCAAGTAATGAAGTGTTCGTCCTTAGTAGGCACCGTTGCTAAGACTCGTAGTTTCGAAGCATCTCGTGATGATCGGGTGTGATAGATTGTATGTGTGCATACAATGGGTGCAAGCCAGCTTTGCACATGCAGAGACAAAGGTTAACCTTGAAGAGCCTAAAATGTATAGACATGGTCTCGGAACATGAAATACCTAAAGGTAAAGCATGAGTAATATGGATGATATGATCAACATGTTGATTATATGCCTTTGAAGCTACATCATCTCTCATGATGATCGGACTTGGTGTAGTGGATTTGGTTCGTGTAATCACCAAAATGACTCGAGGGATGTTGTTTTGAGTGGGAGTTCAAATAGTAATATGATTAAATTTGAACACAATTTATCATAAATTAAATCAAAGTGAATTTGCATAATTGTTGTAGTCATTAGCATCCGTTCACCACCTTATGCTTAGTTATAATTAATATAATAGAACTATAGAATTCTGGATAATTACTTTACGAACTGGTACCATATTGTTTTGAGTGTCAATCTAAAGTTTAAAAGTCATATTGCAAACTTTTAGCAAACTCCATTTACTCCATGAAGTTTAATAATTAGTATTAAATCAAGAGTAACAATTCCAGTGTTAGTATCTAAAGTATTATGTTTGCCTCCATGATTCTTGATATTCAAAAAGATTGTTTTAATATCAAGGTTATCTAGGAGATAAAAGAATTGTTTTAGAAACCATCATGTGTGGAAGATATTGTGATATCTAATACAATGTTTTGGTTGAAACATGATAGAGTATAATTTGGCAAAAATTATGTTCTCATATTTGATGAGAATTTGCGACGATTGGAGATGCTAGACATCCTAATCCTACAAAAGGTTTTGGAAAGCAACTTTATACTCGTGATTCACCTTTATAAGATATAGTAGCTAGATCATGAAAGTTGTCATGATAAGTACGAATATAAGATATAGGTAAAATGTTTACTATACTGAAAGATTACTATTGAATGGATTTTGAAAGAATGACAAACATTTGATGATGGTGATCTACTTCAAAGTGCAAGTCCAAAGGTATTAGTATTTGACTATACATTCTTTGGACTATGTGTCATGTGTATGGTGCCACTGTTGATAGATTCTTTTAAAAGGGAAAGGAAATGCTGAAAGAGAATCTCAGAAATATTTGGCAAAAAAGGAAAGACTAGAATTGTCCATCTTGGATATATAGATGATATACATGTTATGGTTGTATTATTTGGTTGATAAACAATGTGGTTCTTGGGTATTGGATACCGAATTGGTTGGTGTGAAATGTCATGCGGGACAACTCAATTCATGAACTCAATGGCCTAAGTAACCAGCAAGAGAATATGTGATGATATTCATCGAAAACAAACAAGGTGTTGTTGTGTTTCTCATTGACATCAAAGCTTACCTTCAAGATTTCTTTCAATAATTGTAATTTCGATCAGGTATTACGAGAACAAAAGATTGTTCCAATAAATACCGTGTTTCATATAAGATGGATGATTTACAAGTCTGGTTGGAGAAATCATGTCCATAAAACTAATGCTAAAATTTTTGATATACAAATAATTGAAAGATCACTTAAGAAGTGACATCGCCGTTTAAATTATAATGGAAAGAAAACATGTAGAAACTCCATGTTGATGGAATTTTTGAGTCTTTTGATTTTTATCAAAATGACGCTTTTGAGACTTTCCTAGAGATAATTGAAACTTCGTTCAAAGGCCGAAGAAGAACAAACGACTAACTTATTGGAATTTCTACATATTGATGTATGTAGTCCATTATGTGTAGTCGTGAGCGATGGATTTCAACTTCATATGATTTCTCTGGAAATTTGAGTGAATATATGTGCATATTTACTTAATGAGGAAGAAGTGTGAAATATTTGAAAACTTTCAAAGACTTTCTGTACAGGGAGTGTCCCAACCTTTACACAATAAAGGGTGGAGTCCCCTGTGTTTACAATGCTAGTCCCTGGATCAATAGCTAGCATCCACAGTTAAGATGTAATATCAAGATACAAAGGTCATATTATAACTTTATAACCAGGAATAACATAATTTTATTACATCACACATAGCTCATTTGGCTATTACATTACATTGCAGCGGAATAGCTATAGTCATGGGGTCCTTCATCTTCAATGTGCCACAGGCAGATGTTGGTTGTAGACTTTGTAATCCTAATCAATCAATCTTCACTAAAATCAATCAAACCTGCAACATTACAAGTTACAGCCACAAAGGGTCAATACATTTGAATTGTATTGGCAAGTGATACTATGGTAGTATAGTGGAGTCTATCATCTATATGCATTTGGCTAAGTGGAGTTGAGGCTTGCATTGCTCAAAATAGATTTTCCTTATCATTTTGAAAATACTAAGTTTTTGTTTTGACAAAATCTTTTCCAAAGCTTCTCTCAATCAAAGATTGAAGATTTCAATAACCCTTGTTCAAACCACAAGTTTTAACTTAGAAATTTGAATAATGAGATTCTTGATTGCTTCCATGTCTTGATGCTCAAATTGTCCTTTACCAGGGACATGGCTAAGTACTTAGATTTTACACTCTGCAGAGGTGGTGCACTTTCCCCACAAGTCTTGGTTTCCCAAGACAAGATCTTTCAGAAGCCTTCCCTTAGACCAAAATGGACGCGTTCCAACCTATCAAGCACTACCACCCTCTGTCCATATGGCTAAGTTCTTGCAACCTATATGATCATGGCAGAGCCCATATTGCCAAGTGGTTGCACTTGAAGCTTCTCAACATTTGACATCTCAAATCTCTTTGTTCCTGGGTGGCCATCCACAAGTGAGATACACAAGGTTCACCAGTCCCCTGGCCTTGTGTAACCACTCAACCAAAAACCACCAAGCAAGTCCCATTCCACCCAGGTGATTCATTAACTTAGTTGTTTTGTTAAACAAAACACAAGTCCTCAGACTTAGAAATTTTTCCATAGTGTGAATATATATTCCACCCATGTTTTCTATTAGCTAGGCTAAGCTGGATAGTAGTAGGAGTCTTAACTTAGGAAAAATCCTACTAAGGATTCATCTACTAGGTTTTCCTATAGCAAGGTTTATACTTAGCAAAATCCATGAAAGTTTTACTTAGAAATCACTAATGCATAGTGAAAGTAATGGGACAAAAAGTATGAAGCATCACTTGCCTTTTTGGTAGAGTATGGGTTCACTCCTTGTCCTTGCAACAATCACACTCTTCAAGTCACTACAAATCAATCAAGCAAGGCACAAGTTCAATCTACCAATCAAGCAAAACAACACATAAAATGACAAAGTCAAAGTAATGCATGCAAGCATGCCAAGCTTTGTTTTGTTTTGAAAAGTGGTTACTAATGGGTCATAAACTTTTGAAAACACCTAATGGTCATTTTGTAAAGTGGCAAAGTCATTTGCAAAAGGTTTCACTACAAAAACCATTTTCAAAACAAAGTATCATTTTATGTGGTGTAGAAATATTTTTACTAAGGCATTAACCTCCAAGGTTCACCAAATATGTTTTCAAACTATAAAACTTGGTGTTTAGGGTCAGAGAGTTTAAAACAAATCATTTTCCAAAGGTTTTCTTCCAAAAACAATTTTAATAAATAAACCACATTTCTATTTGACTAGAAATGGTTTTAAATCAAAGAATCATTCTTTTGTTTCACCAAATACATTTTTGGATTCACAAAGTTATTCTTATGGTCAGTAGGTTCAAAGCAATCCAATTGCAAACGATTTAAACCCCAAATTCATTTTTTAAACAATTTTTACATCCTTAACAAGCATACAAATGCTTCTGCAAAAACAAACACTCTAACAGATACTATTTACTAAACCAAGGGCATGGTTGGCTAGGGTTTGTTCCACTGATTCCAACGGTATCAAATTTGTAAATTTTGGACGTGTGGATTGAAAGTTACAAAGGTTTGAAATTGCAAATTAAATCTGATTTCCAATTTCTGTTTTAAACAGACCTGGCCACGCGTCGTGTTCTGGTTGGACGGTACCGGTTCGGCCAGATCGGTGTTGCGGTGCGTTGGATCTAATAGATCGTGCGGCACAGGACTCGTACCCCTTCGCGGTTAAATGATCTAATCCGGCTCGCTCAATCTAGATCCTACGGTACTGATTCGCTTGACCAAAAGTGAGCGGCGCCGACGGTGGCTAGCGGCGGCGCACGGACAGGTGGTGGCGTTATAGCGGCTACAGGAAGCAAAGAGGGGAGGGAAAGTGCTCACCAGAATCGCAGGGCTGTGGTGATGCTCGACGTGCTGTTGGCTTGAGAAGGGGCGCTCGGGTACTGCAGCAATTGCTCGCCGGAGTTTGCAACGGCGTCTGGCGGCTCTGGTTGACGACGGGGAGATGCTGCAGTTCACCCCAGGGCAGATGGATGGTACGGTTAGACGCGGACTGAGCTGGAGATGATGTGAGCATCCATGGAAAGGCTAGGGGTGGTCGAGGCTTACCGGGGAAGTTCGACGGGGACAAGACAGACGGCGGCGTTGTCAGAGCTTGTCGAAGACGGTGTTCTGGGGCGCCCATGGTTGAACGAAGAGCACTGGGAGATGTGTCTGGGAGTGGGGAATCTGCTAGCGTGCTCAGGGAGGCAAGGGGCAGCGAAGCTCGGCTGGAATTCGACGAGGAGGGTCATCGGAGACAGAGGAGCTTGGGGAAGAATTGGGGCGTCTGGGAGCGCGTTGAGATGGGGCGACAGAGGGGAAGTGGAGAGGAGACATGAGCGTTTAAGCCTGCGTGATCAAAGCGGGTAACGGTGGTCGCGTTAAGGCGAATTAAGGCCGCAAAATCATCGGCAGGAACGGTGTCGAGGGGAGGGAGAAGGAGTCGCGCGGGTGAGAAGGAAGAACAGGAGGAGTGGGGTCCAGTCGTCAGTGAGAAAAAGAGTGAGGGGAGGGTCCACTGGTCAGCCTCTGCATGGGTTAGAACTTGAGTACGAATCGTTTTTCTTCGGGGAGGGAAACTGGGCTGGTTCCTGGGCTTATGGGCTTGGCCGGCTGGGCTGGCTGTTGTTTCATATTTTTTTCTTCCTGGATGTTTTTCCTTTTTCTAAATCAATTTCTGTTTTGAAATTCAAACAAACATTCATACATTCAAACAATTCAAACCTTCAACATTCTTTGCACTTGAATTTGGTTCTGTTTAACAACATAAACCAAATCCCAAAATAAAATAATATTTTTATTTTTAGAGTCCATTTATAATTAAATAAAATGGACACTACTTAATAAATTAAATGGGTTTTAATTTATTTAAAAACTCCATTTGAAATCCAAATATTTTCAAAACCAAATCAGTAG
The DNA here is from genome assembly GCA_916181665.1 of Avena sativa. Lineage (NCBI taxonomy): Eukaryota > Viridiplantae > Streptophyta > Magnoliopsida > Poales > Poaceae > Avena > Avena sativa. The sequence goes on along the minus strand of OV702284.1, from coordinate 188,564,011 downwards.
GTTTTATTTGGAAATAAAAGATATTTGGAAAACTTGTTTAAAATAAAATAACATCTTTATTTTAGGATCCATTTAATAATTAAATAAAATGGACCTTAGTTATTAAATCAAATAGGATTTGTTTTATTAAAATATTTATTTTGAAATCTAAAATAAAACCAAAACACTTCAGTAGGTTTTATTTGAGAATATAAAATACTTGGAAAACTTATTTAAAATAATTTAATAAGTTTTAGTGTTTATTAAAATAGGAAAAACCTTTACTTAAATAAAATTGGATATTAAATCCTTATTATTTTATTTAAATAAACCTTTACTATTTTTATCAAAACAAAACATTTTATTTCAAAATCTTGGCCAAGTTTTAATTTGGCTTTATAAAATAATCCTTATTTATAAATCCTCCTTTTCTTTTGAAAACCAAAACCTTTTATTAAAAGATCCAAAATAGTAATTTTAAATATTTTGAAGTTTAATGTTTATTTATCTTTTTAAATCCCTTTAGGATTTTATTTTATCAAAATAGGTTTGAAAGTTCCCAAGTGGATTCAAAAAGTTTCATCTGGCCCTGAAAATCAAACAAAGTTTTATTTTATTCATTTATTTTTCACATTACAAGATTTGGAAAATCTTGGGATGTGACACTTTCAAGATGAAGTGGAAAATCATTGTAACAAGAAAATAAAGAGTTTATGATTGGATTATAAAGGAAGATATTTGAGTTACAAGTTTAGCATAACACCTAAGATTTTAGGAATCGTTCCATGGATTTGCATTTCCCGAAACACCATAAGAGTATGGAGTGTTCGAGATATGTAATGAAATCTTGTTTGACATGGTGATATCAAAGGTGTCAGTTATAAAAATGCCATTGTATTTTAAAGATTAAAAGCTTTAGTGACTACCGCTTTTACACTAAAAAGAGCACCATCGTGATTCGCTGAAATGACACCATATATGTAATGGTCTGGGATAAAACCCAAATTGTCCTTTCTTAAAATGTTGGTATGTTAGGCATAAGTAAGATGTTTGCAACCAAAGTCGAATGAACATGCCTTTGTATGTTATTAGAATAACCATTGGGTATTCCTACATAACACTGAAGACAAAAGTCTTTATCTCTTAGAACGTCAAGTTTCTTGAGAAGGAATATTTCATGAAAAGTTAAGTGGGAGGACAATAGAACTTTGATAAGGTTATTGAAGTTTAGCTAATATGTGCTGAGTTGCGCAGCGCCGGAAAGTGTCCCAGAGGCATCAACAATTCTCATAGCTCATGTGCCTCAAAGGTTGTGGTCACGGAGGTCTAAGTTCTTATTGAACCAAGTAGGTCGGGTAAACAATTAAATTCTAAGATTTGAGAGTAAATCAAGGTTGTTTGACAATGATGAACCGAATATATGCAAACAAGCAATGATGGGCTCTGACTCCGTCAGATGGCTTGAAGCCATAGAATCCGTGATAGTTCCATACACGAGAAAATCAAGTTTTTAAACTTGAAACACCCTTTGAAGAGGTGTAAAACCTTTCAATCATATTTGGATCTAGAAAGAAATAGACATAGATGTTTGACATCTACGAAATTGTCGACATGTTGGGAAAGAGTTTACGACAATGTTCAAGGAGTTGATTATGACAAGATTTAATCTTTCATAGTGATATTTAGTCTGGACGGATTTATGTAGCAACTACTTCATATAATTTTGGTATATGGTAGTTGAATAAACAAAACAAGGTTCTTCTAATAGAATGGTTACCTAGGACGTGTACAGGACACAATCCAAAGGGTTTTGTTAATTCAAAGGATGCTAAAAGCATATGAAAACTTCAATGGTTGAAGTAAGCATCGCGGAGTTGGAATCTTCACCGTGATGAAACTGTTAAAAGAGTTTAATTTCATCAGAGACGATGAAGATGCTCGCATTTGCAAGAAATTAACTGGGAACACTAAGAAATATTTCTAATACATTATGTGAAAGACATATTGTTGATTGGAAATGATGTATCTTTTGTTTACACATGTTAAGAATTTCATTTCGATGAAACACTTAGGAAAAACCTGAGTATTAGGTATCAATGTCTATATGGATAGATTGAGACACTAATATGGTCGTGCCAAATGTACATAGATGAGATATTGAATGAGTTCAATATGGAAACGGCAATAAAGGTTCTTGTCGCACAGGAAGGATTGAATCCAGATTCAAGTGTTTTGACACTTGGTAAGTGAAACGAGATTCAAGTGTTTTGACACTTGATGAGTGAAATCACAAGATATTTTGATCAATCATATCGTGATATGTATACATCCAGATATGTCCTATTCTAAAAATGTTATGCACATATACCAGAATGATTCATAAGATGATCATTGGACGATAGTAAGGATATTCTTTTGATCTTTGGAAGAACTAAGAATATTTTATTTATGTAGAGGTGACAAATAGATAGATAGTTCATTGTGAAGTGTTACATTGATACTAGTTTTGTCACAAGATACAAATTAAGTTTATCTCAATTTAAACTATGGGTGGCACAATGTAATGGAAAGGAAGTTCCACAACGGATTTGGATGAGTTCCAAAATTAAGACATTGTGACAGATACTACAACAAAAGGCTAAGTATATGACTACTATTGTAGAATCAATAGAGGGTATTTGTGTTAAGTAGTTTGTTATCAAACTAGGTGTGGTTCACAGCGGGATAATACAATGAAGATATATTGTACAACAATTGTATCGACATGATTTAACCCCAAGGAACTAAAGGTATCATCAAAGGACAAAATTTATACATTGCCATCTCATTGAAGAATGATTGATGCGTAGAGACACAAGGACATGCAAATACACATAGACCTGAAAGTGTCAAATTCGAAGATTATGTTTACCACTAGCAATCGTGTATATACAACACCAGAAAGCCATAGATGTTGAATGCAGAAAGTTTTTCAAACTAGATTATTGACTCTAGTGCAAGTGGGAGACTATTCCAAGAGGCAATAATAATGTGGTTATTATTATATCTTTGAGTTTATGATAAATGTTTACATCCCATGATATAATTGTATTAATAGGAAACATTAATACTTGTGTGTTTTGTAAACATAAAAGAGTCCCTAGTAAGACTCTTGTTAAACTAGATTGTTGCGGTGACCCAGCATACCACTGCATGTGTAGTACATTATAGTCGTTGACATGACATTCATAGAACATCGTTCCATAAATATCATATCCCTCAGAGTGGTACAACAGAAACATTGCGGGTCCATATTACAAACATACATACATTATTATTATTATAATACCAGAAGTTCAAGACTTCAAAAGATTCAACTTACAAACCAAATATAAATTATTTCAGCGGAAGTTTTAAAGTACAACTTCATCTCTGAATTGAGCTCAGCAACTTATTCTTATATAAGGTCCATGTTGCTCGTCTCAATTGGTTACTTATACTAAGGTAATTATTCCGAATCATGGTGCTCTCCTCCATAGACGACGTCGTAGTCCACCCCTTCATAGCTCCGTACAGATCGGGCTCTTCATAGAAGACTTCCTCTTGGCTTTCAGCTGCATACATTGGGGTATCTTCTGGATCCTCAGAGTCTAAGCAAGGGATCAAAGGAAAAGGTGAGTAACAGCATTACCCAGCAAGTTCATTATATGCAAGGTGGGAAGTTTGATGCTCTATCTACCACCTCGGACTATAAGTCCTTGGCACTATGCAGTTTTCGTAAATCTTTCTTCAAATATTGATTTTATTGTAAAAAACTATGCCCACCAGCCTTCACAGGTTTACCAGAACTTTCATGGATTTCCTTTCCTGCCGCGTTCGTAGCTCCTTCCCGGAACAGGGAGTAACAAGTTACAATTCTTACACTCTGTAGAGGTGCGTTACTTTAACCATGAGAGATCAACTCCATGTTGCACAACTGGCCATACTTTCCCGTCCACAATTCCATGATGTGGGGCCCAGTAGATGATCCAAGCCAATCACTTCCCTTTCTGCGACCCCATATGTCTGAACGATCCTTCGGGGATGGCTCACCTTTGTTAAGCCCCCTTTCGGGCAAACCTGATGAGTTCCCGAAGACTCTATGAGCTGGTGAAGCCCCTCGAAAGTACCATATAGGTCCGTCTATACCTTCAACAGCCACTCATAGATAATCTAGACACCAAAAACATGGGGCCTAAGCGTTCCCACCCATATGTTGGATCCTCACAAGGAATCACAACGTCACATTAATGTTGTCTTGCCTCCAATGAAAGGAAAAGGATACAGCTGACTTCTCCATCCCATTCCAAATCTCATGGTTAACTTGTTATATACGGCGCTAGAATCACTGATGTCATGGGTTGTTGAATTCCTAGGTGATTATCATTGTTGCAAATAGAAACCTAAGTTCTATTGCTCCACTATATCATCACTTAGGATGATATCAACAATTTGTTTATTTGAGAAAATGATATTTTCTTTCCTTAAAAGATAGATGATAACACACAATTTATAAATACTTTGGTAAAGACTCTTCAAAGGACATGAGCAAGTGATGAACTTGCCTTGTCATTGAAAGGTAGTGAAGTCGGCTGCTTGCACTGGACCTTGAGCTTCTATGTCTACAAAACATCATTATTGCCCGGTAAGGACAATATTTAAAGAAAGCAAAAATGAACATGCATAGTAATGTAATGCATTACTTGTGATTTACTTTCTTTATGTGTTTTACCCATTATTTTAGTTTCCTGGAATATCTTTAGGAACTTAAGAACTTCATTTTTTTAAAAAAAATAGGAATATTTGATAAATATTATTTTCACTATTTTATAATGTAATATATATATTTTTAATAGAGTTAAAACTAATCTTTATTTAATTTAACTCTTATATTTATTTATTTAATGATTCTTTTTAAGAATGAGCATTTAAATAAAAGGGGATTTATTTTGGTAAATCTAAATATTTATTTAGTATTTTTCTAAAATACTATAATAAAAAAATAGAATAAAATTTATTCTTATTGCTTTTAATATATTTTCTTGAATTTTGTAAAATTCCATAAGGAATATATATTATAAAATCCATAACAAAAAATTCATTTATTAAAAATGGTTTTTAATTTAATTAAATAGGTTGATTTATTATGAGTCTAAAAATATATTATTTGTATTTTTTAGACTTCTGTTTTATTTTCTAAATTTATTGAGTTCTAGGGGTAGTTTGGTCTTTTACTTATATATTAATGTTCCTTTTAGGGTTTTGTGCCAACCCATTGGGCTTTTTGGGCCCATCTTGGCCCAATTGGCCTAGTCAAAGGGTCTCCTCGAAGGGGTACTAGCCCTATCAGCCCAGTCATCTGCCTCACCTTCTCTCGACCTCATCCCTTCTCTTCCTCGACCCCATGTTCGCTGACACCGCCGTAGTGTGATTCCCGCCGCCGTGGTCCTCTCTGGCCGCCGCCCTGGTGCATGGTGTAATTGTCAACCGCACTCCATCATTTGGTACAATTTGATTTGGATTTAGAGCTCTCCTGCGGCCAGTCTAGCCATGTCCCGAACCCTAGGGTTTGGGGTGGTGCCGGTGATGCCTTCACCACTGCCCCTAGTGGTTCTTTGGTTGCAGTGATGGTGCTGCTCGTCTTCAGACATTGTTGTGGCCGATGCCTCGTCTTGGTGCGGGTTGCAGCACCCCTTAGGTGCTCCCCGTGCCGCCGTGTGTTCGTCGGCCTCTCCGCTTCCTCTTCTAATCTTCAGCAAGGACCTACAGTGAGTTGATTTGGTTTACCCCTTGTGGTTATTTGTCCTCTGCCCCTCTTGAGCTAGGCTGTGTGACTCTGCCTTATATGTCTGATTAGGGTTCATACTTGTTCTAGGGTTCCTCCCTGGTTCTAGGGTTGATCCCTCGATTTAATTGTAAATGATGAATTGGACTGGTTCTAGGGTTGATCCTCCCTGGTGCCTAGCGGGGATTGTCATCAATTGCACTTTAGTTCTTACTTTCTTGATTTGATTATCTGATGCTACTGGTTCTATAATGTTGCCTCCAATTGGTAGTTGAGCTTGGTTAACATGATAGTATTACTGTGAAATCTCACTGGTTGTGTTGATGATTGGTGTGTTCATCTTCTTTTAGTACACTAGTACTGACAGTAGCACTATCAGTGATTACTCACTACATCAGTAGATGTTGGCTTATATGGTCATAAAGAGACAGAGTTTAATCATTTGAGTGTAATGATACTCTATGAATGCTTAGATAAGTTTGATGATGATTTCTCAGTGTAGTCTCGGGAAAATGATATCCAATGGCTTCCTACTTTCTTTGTGTTATCTTAATAATCGTTTTACTTGGCTTATAGAACCTGTTCTTGTTACACCACTTAACTATGACACACAAGCTGTTGGTTTCTACAATTGGTTTGATTCTGTTGAGCTTATGATTAGATTAAATCAAGTTAAATGGAAATCTTCTTCTTAAACGAATTTTCCTGTGATGTTGGTATGAGGCATAGGAACTAGTTTCCTATATTGTTGTCCCTAACAGAAATTTTTAAGTATCATTGTGGGATACTGGATCTTGGATCCTAATTGGCTAAGATGGTTGGTTTGCTCATAGCTTTATTGTAAGGGTCCCAACCTTTAATAAGGTAGAGTCCCCTGTGTTTACAATGCTAGTCCCCGGATCAATAGCTAGCATCCACAGTTAAGATGTAATATCATGAAACAAAGGTCATAATATAACTTTATAACCAGGAATAACATAATTTTATTACATCTTACATAGCTCATTTGGTTATTACATTACATTGCAGCGGAATAACTATAAGCATGGGGTCCTTCATCTTCAAAGTGCCACAGGCAAACATGTTGGTTGTAGACTTTGTAATCCTAATCAACACACTTCACTAAATCAATCAAACCTGCAACATAACAAGTTACAGCCACAAGGGTCAATACATTTGAATTGTATTGGCAAGTGATACTATGGTAGTATAGTGGAATCTATCATCTATATGCATTTGGCTAAGTGGAGCTTTAGGCTTGCATTGCTCAAAATAGATTTGCCTTATCATTTGAAAATACTAAGTTTTTGCTTTGACAAAAATAATCTTTTGCAAGGCATCTCCCAATCAAAGATTGATGATCCTTTAACCCTTGTTCAACCACAAGTTTTTAACTTTGAAATTTGAATGATGAGATTCTTGATTGCTTCCATGTCTTGATGCTCAAATTGTCCTTTACCAGGGACATGGCTAAGTACTTAGATTTTACACTCTGCAGAGGTGGTGCACTTTCCCCACAAGACTTGGTTTCACCAAGACAAGATCTTTCAGAAGCCTTCCCTTAGACCAAAATGGACGCGTTCCAACCTATCAAACTCTACCACCATCTATAAATATGGCTAAGTTCTTGCAACCTATATGATCCAGGCAGAGCCCATAATTCCAAGTGGCTGCACTTGAAGCTTCTCAACATTTGACATCTCAAATCTCTTTGTTCCTGGGTGGCCATCCACAAGTGAGATACACAAGTTCAACCATAAACATGGGCCTTGTGAACCACTCAACCAAAAACCACCATTCAAGTCCCATTCCACCCAGGTGATTCATTAACTTAGTTGTTTTATTAAACAAAAACACAAGTCCTCAGACTTAGAAATTTTTCCATAATATGAATGTATATTCCTCCCTTGTTTTCTATTAGCTAAGCTAAGCTTGATAGTAGTAGGAATCTTAACTTAGGAAATTTCTACTAAGGTTTCATCTACTAGGTTTTCCTATAGCAAGGTTTATACTTAGCAAAATTCCATGCAAGTTTTACTTAGAAAAATCACTAATGCATAGTGAAAGTAATGGGACAAAAGTATGAAGCATCACTTTCCTTTTTGGTAGAGTATAGGTTCACTCCTTGATCTTTGCAATGTTCACACACTTCAAGTCACTATAAATCAATCAAGCAAACAATATTTCAATCTACCATTAAAGCAAAACAATCACATAAAATCATAAAGTCAAAGTAATGCATGCAAGCATGCCAAGCTTTGTTTTATTTTAAAAAGTGGTTCCTAATGGGTCATAAACATTTGAAAACACCTATTGGTCATTTTGTAAAGTGGCAAAGTCATTTGCAAGAGGTTTCACTTCCTAAACCATTTTCAAAACAAAGTATCATTTTATGTGGTGTAGAAATGTTTTTACTAAGTCATTAATCCATAGGGTTCACAAAATACATTTTCAAATCATAAAACTTGGTGTTTGGGTCAGAAATTTTAAAACAAAACATTTCCCAAAGGTTTTCCTTCAAAATCATTTTCCATAAATAAACTATATTTTTATTTGACTATAAATGGTTTTAAATCAAAGAATCATTCTTTTGTTTCACCAAATACATTTTTGAAACCACAAAGTGTTTCCTATGGTCAGTAGGTTCAAATCACACCATTTGCCAAAGATTTTATCCCCAAAATCATTTTTGAACAATTTTTATAATCTAAACAAGCATACAAATGTTTCTGCAAAAACAAACATTTTACCAGAGGCTTTTTCCTAAACAAATGGCATGGTTGGCTAGGGCTTGCTCCACTGATTCCAATGGTATAAAGTTTGCAAAATTTGGACATGTGGAACTAAAGTTATGGAATTTACAAAATTGGAAATATAATAGATCAAATTCTGTTTAAATCAAACAGTCTGGGACACGCGTTTGTTTCCTATTCGTCGAAAACGGTTCGCGTGGATCGACTAACACAGACCGTTGGATCAAGTCATATCGCACGGCTCAGATCACACATACCGCTTCAGTTTAAGTCAATCTATTGCGTCCACTGGATCACGATCTAACGGCTTAGATGAGTTTGACCATCAGCTGGCGGCACCGGCGGCGACGACTGGCGGCGCACGCTCTGTCCGAGGTGGTCCGGCCGTTCTAGGAAGCGAGAGAAGAGGAGGAGAGGCTCACCGTGATCGCAAGGACATGGGAAAGCTCGACGTGCTGGTTGCGGACGAAGGGGCGCTCGCATGTGCTGGCGATTGCTCACCGGAGTTCGCTCGGCGTCGGGCACGCTCTGGTCGACGCTGGGGGCGGGGCTACAAGGCACAGGAGGACGAGACAAGGGGTCTGTTAGACGCGCGAGGGAGAGTAGAACTTGCGTGCGTGAACGAGAGGGAAAGGGGCGAACGGAAACTACCTGGGGCACTCGCCGGAGAAGTAGCAGACGTGGTGGTGCTCAGAGGTGGTCGGAGTCGACGCTCTGGGGCGCCCGCAGGTGAATGGGTGGTACGGACAGATGCGCCTGTGAGTGGAGAATGTGCCCGCGTGCTTGGGGAGGCAAGGGGTGGCGTGGGGTCGCCGGAATTGGCTGGGGACGATGGTCGGAGCAGTGAGGGTGTGTGGCGGAATTTGTCCAGCCTGGGGGCAGAGAGAGGGAGGCGCGTGAGGGGAAATGGAGAGGATGCCAGGGCGATTAAATGGGCTTGATGACAGCGAGGAATAAACGCAGCGTTACGACGAATTTACTCGGAGGAATCAACGGCAGGAGCGGGGAAGAACTGGTCGTGGGTGTAGACGATGAACAGGAGGGGTGGGGTCGGTTGGTCAGCGAGAGAGAGGAGAGGGGAGTTGGGTCCACCTGCCATTGGCTCTGCGGGTCGTCTGGTGAGTGAGAGAAAAACGCTTCGGGGGAGAGAGGGAAATGGGCTGCTGGGCTTAATGGGCCAGGTTGGGTTGGGTCGAGTCCAATTCTATTTTTTTCCTATTCTGAAACCTTTTTCTTTTTCTATTTCTTTTTCTGTTTTGAAATTCAAACAAACAAATCAAACAACCAATTCAAAACAACTTCCACCAAACTTTATATTAAGTTTGGTTCTGTTTATCAACACAAATCAAAGTCCAAAACAAAATAATAATATTTTTATTCTTTTTAGGATCTATTTAATAATTAAATAAAGCAGACCTTAATTATTAATTCAAATAGGTTTTCATTTATTTAATAAAATCTCCATTTGAAAACTAAATATTACCAAAATCAAATTAGTAGGTTTTATTTGAAAATGAAGAATACTTGGAAAACTTGTTTAAAATAAAATAACATTTTTATTTTAGGGTCCATTAATAATTAAATAAAAATGGGTCTTAGTTATTAAATCAAATAGGATTTGTTTTATTTATTTTCAAAACTCTATTTGAAATCCAAAATAGTACCAAAACCATTCAGTAGGTTTTATTTGAAAATAATAAACACTTGGAAAACTTATTTAAAATAATTTAATAAGTTTTGATGTTTTTAATTAAAATGGTAAAACCTCTTATTTAAATAAAATTGGATATTAAATCCCTATTATTTTATTTAAATAAACCTTTACTATCTTTTTTTTATCAAAACAAAATGTTTTATTTCAAAAGCTTGACCAAGGTTTATTTTGGCTCCATAAAATAATCCTTATTTGTAAATCTACCTTTTCTTTTGAAAACCAAATATTTTTTTAAAAAAGATCCAAAAAAATAGTAATTTTAAATATTTTTAAGTTTATTGTTTATTTATCTTTTTTTAATTCCTTTAGGATTTTATTTGATCCAAATAGGTTTTGAGTTCCCAATTGAATTCAAAAAGTTTCTCTCACCCTGAAAATCAACAAAGTTTTATTTTATTCATTTATTTTTCACATTACAAGATTTGGAAAATCTTGGGATGTGACATTTATATTGATTCATAGAGTTTATGAAATCTGAGGTGCTACTCCATTAAGAGATGTGCCCAGAATTTATAAGCTATATGAAAACTTGTGGGAATATATAAATTGTTTGTCACCTCCAGGATCTATGATGTTGGTCTGAGATTTTGGTTGATTTGGTAGAATTTACTTATAGCTTTTATATTCCAAAATCCTCTATGATATATTCATCCCACTTGGGTGATTACTGAGAGGTTAAATATAGAACAACACATGAATTTCTGTTTAGATAAAACAAATAGATCATGTGAGAGTTTTATAATACTCACCATAACAGTTGGTTATTGTTTTGGTTGCTGGTTGATCTGATGCTTCACCTCCTGGTGCATCTCCTGCTATTTTTAGCTCCTAGAATATTGGCCTTGATCTTGCCCTTCACCTCCTTGCTCCTGCAACTTGGCCTTGCTATCCACCTGATCCAACCCCTCCTTATGTCACCATCTGGCGATACTAGGATGATCTTGTGTGTGTGGTTTGGCTGGTGATTTGTCTAGGCTTTGACAGGCTTGGTGTGTTCCTAGTTTGCTATTTGAGATGAAGAGAATGAATTGTTGGAAGTTGTTCCACGGCTGTGATACTCATTTTGCTTGTGTGGCTACTGCTGTGTTGACAGCTCTCACCATGCATTTAGGTGATTGTGCTGCCATGTCTCTGGTACACCATTTGGATCAGATCAATGAGGTGTCTTTACCTTTTGATATTTTAACCTTTTACTCTCCTGGTGAAACTAGTCCCTTTTACTTGCTGTTGAGAGTTGTGTTGTGGATTATTGGTTTATGAAAGAATTGATTCTTTCATATTGGTGAAACTTGCCCCTTTTTATAACAATACTCAATGATGAATCATGAGCAGTGCACCTCACTGCTCTCTACTGAGAGTATTTTAACCACTAACCTTTATTTTCCTTTTTGTTTGATTTTGTATTTTGTTGCAGGTACAAAATTTGGATATTCAAGATTCTAGTATAGGATCGGATAGATAGATTGTAACTTTTTATTAATTCATTTGTAAAGATTTTTTAATATCCTATTTATTCTGTTTGTAACATTCTTTTAATAATTTATTATTGAAATTTTATTTGCTGTAATTCCTCTATTGTACTGAACCCTTCATGAGTTTATTATTGTAAAAGAAGAATGTATGTGGAATAAAGATAATAATTAAAGATTCATTTCCTATTTGAATTATTTTATCTTGAATTCCATTTTATTTATTATCTCTAAACATTATATCAAATGAGATTACTTTATTAGTTTATAATTCATTACTTAATAAAAATTCTTAATCTTTAAATTTAAATTCAAATTTGGAATTTTGAATTCAAATTCTCCTTTCCAAAACAGACTTATCCAAAAAGATCATGTCAGAATTTATAACGATCACTCCCAATAGCTATCCCTACATACAGAGAGTGAAAGAAACTATGATCACTTTAGGTTTTTTAGTTTGGCGAAAACTTTACCCGCATTTTACAGATGAATGCATGCACATGCACAAATTCCTAAATCTACCCTTCGTTGGTTCCTAAATGATGGAATGTTACAGACCTCCCCCCCTAAAATTAAACTTCATCCCGAAGTTTGCTGAAGTGTACCTAAATAGTTTTGGATAGTATTCTCTTAATTCATCCTCTTTCTCCTAGGTGGCTTCCCTCTAGGGTGATGCTCCCCCTGTACTTTGCAGTAGTTGATTGCCCTGTTTCTCAACCTTTTCCAGTTCTCTTCCAGAATTTTATAGGGTTTCTCAGCATATGTTAGATCTGCTTGTAATTCCACCTCTTGATGTGTAATTGCATCATCAGGAACCTTAAGACATTTCCGGAGTTGTGACACATGGAAAACATTCTGAACTTGATCCAATCTTGGTGGTAACTCTAAAGCATAAGCTATAGTCTTGTTCTGACTTAGTACTTTGAATGGTTCTATATATCTGGGACTCAATTTTCCTTTAACTCGAACCTCTTAACTCCTTTCATTGGGCTTACTTTGAGATATACCATGTCTCCTACTTCAGGATGCCATGATCTTCGACTTAGATCAGCATAACTTTTTTGTCTACTTTGAGCTGTTTTCAATCTATCCTTGATTACATCGATGATATCTTGCCTTTCCTTGATATAGTCTTGTGCAAATTCTTTGCTACTACCAGGCTCATACCAACATATTGGTGATCTACATTTTCTTCCATATAGTACTTGATATGGAGATGCCTTCAGACTACTTTGATAGCTATTGTTGTAGGAAAATTCTTCCAATGGTATATGATCTTCCACAAACCTCCAAAATCTAATGCACAAGCCCTAAGCATGTCTTCCAATATTTGCTTGGTTCTTTTAGTCTGACCCGTAGTTTCTAGATGATAGGCTATGCTGAAATCTAACTTTGAACCAAGTGCTTCATGTAATTGTCTCCAAAATGCTAAAGTAAACACAGATCATCTATCAGTTACGATATTATTGGGCACTCCATGCTTACTTACTATCTCCTTGACATAAATTTCTACTAACTTCTCGGCATTATCTTTCTGATTCACCGGAATAAAATGTGCACTCTTAGTGAGTCTATCAACAATCACCCATATCATATCTTTCCGTTTTGGTGTCATGGGTAATCCTGTGATGAAATCCATACCAATTTCCTCCCATTTCCACTCAGTAATTTCCAAGGGTTGTAATGGTCCTACTGGACTTTGATGTTCAGCTTTTACTCTTTGGCAAGTATGTCATTTCGACACATATTTTGCAATGTCTCTTTTCATTTTATTCCACCAGAATAATTATTTCAAATCCATGTACATCTTGGTACTTCCTGGATGAATGGAATATGGTGTCTCATGTACCTCTCGGAGTATCACTTCACGAATTTCTGACCCATCTGGTACACAAAGACGATCTTGGAACCATAAAGATCCATAATATACTAAGCAAAAACTGATGCTTGACCTTGAGATATCCTCCGAATTTCTTCAGCAATAAAAGGATCTTCAGCTTGATGTCTAAAAATTTCATGCCTGAGATCACTATTTTGTTCTGCATCTACCGGCCATGTAGCTAGTCCTCCAAGAATCTCTGTTCTTATGAATTGAAGTTCCAACCTCTCCAAATCCATCTATAGCTCTTTTGGTAGTTATCGATTGCTAGGTTGAATATCGATTCTCTTTCGACTTAAAGCATCTGCTACAACATTTGCTTTTCCAGGGGTATAATTGATAGTCAAATCATAATCCTTGATTAACTCTAACCAACGCTTCTGTCTCATATTCAATTCCTTTTGAGTGATGAAATATTTGAGACTTTTGTGGTCAGTGTATAACTCGCACATTGCTCCATAAAGAAAATGTCTCCATCCTTTCAAAGAAAAGACTACTCCTGCTAGTTCCAAATCATGGGTTGGATAATTGACTTCATGTGGTTTCGGTTGTCTTGATCCGTAATCAATTAGTTTACGATCTTGCATTAACACACAACCCAAACCTTCTTTAGATGCATCACAATATACTGTATCGTCCTTTCCTGTTTCAGGAACTGCTAAAATTGGAGCGGTAGTTAATCTAGTCTTTAACTCCTGAAAGCTTGCTTCACACTTCTCATCCCAGATGAATGGTGTGTTCTTTCTTAGCAATTTAGTCATTGGTCCAGCTATCTTGGAGAAACCTTCAATGAACCTTCGATAATAACCATCCATACCCAAGAAACCTCGAATTTTCTTCACATTGGTTGGTGCAGTCCATTCTAATACTAATTGAACTTTGGATGGATTTACAACAATTCCATTCTTACTGATCACATGACCAAGTAATTCTACCTAATCTAGCCAAAATTCACACTTGCTAAACTTATCATAAAGCTTATGTTCTCTTAAGATCTACAATGCTATTCTCAAATGATCAGCATGCTCTTCCTTGTCCTTTGAATATATTATAATATTATCAATAAACACTATGAAAAACTTATACAAGTACGGGATGAAGATTTTGTTCATCAGTTTCATGAATATTGTTGGTGCATTGGTCAAACCAAAGGGTACGACAAGATACTCATGGTGTCCATACCTTGAGACAAATGCTGTCTTTAGAACATCTTCCGGTTTGATTTTTATCTGGTGGTATCCTGATCTTAGATCAATCTTAGAAAATACTCTAGATCCCTTAACTTGATCAAATAGATCTTGAATTCTTGGCAATGGTTACTTACTCTTGATGGTAACATTATTGAGATTTCTATAGTCCCCACACATCCTTCGTCCTCCATCTATTTTATCTAAAAATATCACCGGAGTTCCCCATGGAGATACACTTTCTTGAATGAATCCCTTCCTGGCTAAATCATCAATTTGCTCTTTAAGTTCTTTTAATTCCTTCAGACCCATCTTGTATGGTGATTGATATATTGGTGTTGTACCCGTAATTATATCAATAGTGAACTCTATTTCCCGATCTGGTGGCATTCCTAGTAATTCTGCTGGGAAAACATCCTGAAACTCATTGACTACAGGAATATCCTCCAACTTGACCTCCTTCATTGAGTTTAACTAAAGATCTACCATAATATGACTATGCTTATCTGCCTGATATACAATTCTTGCTCCACTTTGAGTTTTGATTGGGACAATTTTATCCACACAATTAATCTGAGCCCCATGTTCAGTCATCCAGTCCATACCCAGCACTACTACAATTCCCTTCAAAGGAATCACATAAAGGACCGCAAAGTATGTACAACCACAGATTGAGATAACTTGATCTTATTTAATGTGGTGTACAACTACATTTCCCCCTACCATCACCATAGTCATAGGGTTTACTAACACTTCCCTTCTAATCCCGAATTTATCATAGAATTCTACATAAATGAATGAAGTAGTTGCACCGGTATCAAATAGAACTTTTCCGGGATTGGTAAGGATATTGAGCGTACCTATCACTACATGCTCGGAGTTATCCACCTCCTCCAAGGTTGCACAATTCAGCTTCCTAGTAGGCCTGCTCCTCTTGCCATTATTGTTTTTGACAAAGCTTCCTCCTCTATTGGGTTATCCATTGCTTCCACTAGTTTGTCCTCCACCTTTAATAGGCCAACCACCTTGTGGTTTACTCGGATGGTTTGGATTTATATGACCCCTCTGGCCACAAGCATGGCAA
This sequence comes from Avena sativa, assembly GCA_916181665.1. Classification (NCBI taxonomy): domain Eukaryota; kingdom Viridiplantae; phylum Streptophyta; class Magnoliopsida; order Poales; family Poaceae; genus Avena; species Avena sativa. Next base: position 188,548,143 of record OV702284.1, on the reverse strand, counting down.
ATTATCACTGGTTTCTGGCAATCCCTGCTCATATGCCCTAGAAGTTTAAAATTATGGCATATAATATTCCTTCCGGTTGGATTTGCATTCTGGTTGGAATTATTGTTATTGTTGTAGGGTATATTCCTTGGCTTGAACTCCAAATTGGTATTGGGTTTACTTGCCTGAATCCTCTTTGTTTCCTTCTTGGCTCTTTTCCTTTGGTCCTCTTGGACATTCTTATAATCATCTTCAAAAGTGATGGCTGCATCCAGTAACTGCTGAAAAGTTTGTTTATTGGCCAACCTCAACTGCATCTTCACGAATGGATTTAACCCCCACAGAAAACGTTTCTTCCTCTTCTCCTTAGTGCTCACTTCATCCTCTGCATAACAAGACAGTTGGATAAACTCCCGGATGTACTTCACGACACTGGTATAACCTTGCTGAAGCTCCCCAAACTCCCTACGCTTCAACTCCATCACACTTTCAGGAACATGATACTCACGAAACCTCTGCTTGAACTCTTCACAGGTATACTCTCTCCCTGGCAGTTGCATTGCTAACTGATTTTCCCACCATGATGTTGTAGGTCCAGTCAAAAGATGAGTTGCATACCTCAGCTTTTCTTCAGCATTACAACCTACAGTATTCAACTTCCTCTCAGTATCTGCTAGCCAATCCTCTAGATCCATTGGTTCTGGGGCTGATGCAAAAGGTAACGGCCTTGCAGTCTGGAAGTCAGAAAGACTCACTCCTCCTCCTTTAGGTACTCTCTGATTTCCATCTCGTCCCAACAACTCTTCCATGAATTTGTTTTGGTGTTCTTGCATCATTTGCATGTATTGCATAAAGTTCTGTTAGCGGCCTCATTAGTGGTGGTGGTAATTCTCCTTGATTTCCAAAATCTGCATCTGCCTTCTCCTTAGCCTCGCGCTCCATGAGCTGCTGTTTAGATTCGGTTTCTACACCCGATTCCATGACCTCCTAGTCCTGAAACATAAAGCGAATACTCATAATTACATCATGCACATGTGTTATGAGCTCAACTTTACGCACAGAACTAGTCACACAATGCAACTCAAAACCCAAATAAGATCCAAATATGCATTTCACATATTACACATTACAAACCACTTAGTAAATACAAAGTCATTACAAACCTGTACCATATAGGTACCATAACAAATTAAAAACACCACCTCACTTATTTAGCTACATCATTCTCTCAGATTACAATATGCAATACCATCTACTTCATAATAAGTAACCTATGCTTGTAGTACCCACGACGCTCATCATACATGCCTGTAGTCCAACTGTGATGACGTAACGTCTGTTGCACAGTTTGTGAAACAAATGGCCTTCCATATAGAACATACTCAGTATCTAAAGTATCAGGACTTGAGTCATTACTCAGCCTAAGTTCATTGACTCCATCCAGCTCAGCTAAAAAGTCTTCAGAAACCTGTTCGACATTATCACCCACTTGCATCTCCTGAGCTTCATTCCTAGAGTTGTCAATAGAATACGCAGATTCTGCTGCTCCCTAGGTGCTCTGTTGGGCAAGATAATTAAACACTGGATAATGTACATTCCCTGGGTTTTGAGAAGGTGTTGACGATTCAAACACTCTCTCCTCGGGATCTTCTTCCTCATCCTGACTTTCTACAAATATGGTATTTCTACTACTATTATTAGGGTTGATTCTCGCATCCATCCAGCTGGATTGTCCAACATCTCTGTCAGACCCATCTACTGACATCTGATTCCCTTGGGATACCTCAAGTGACCCTATTCTCCATCCATCAAAATTCTCGATAGGAAGTTCTGAATCATATCCTTCCTCAGAAGCCTGTGATACATAATACCTCATTTCTAAACTAGGATCATAGGTACGTTCTGGTCTGAATGAACAAGGATATGGTGTAAATGAGTTGGGATCTATAGGTATATCCTTAAATATTGGTTATGCACTACTCCTTGCTTCATTCTTAAATTGGAATGCTAAATGTTTCCTTCTTTCTGGATCATTTAGATCCTCTAACATGTCATTTTTATCCTCTACTATAACTTGATGTGTCTTATAAAAAGACGCAACAAATGTTCCATATCGATCCATAAACTTGGAAGCTAACTTAGGATGCTTCTTAACCAAGGTAAGATGATCTGGTACTGGCCCCGAGTCTATAGAATCATGAGGAATCATGAAAAATGTGGTCCCTTCTAACTCCTGGGCTTTATGCTCCCGGATATTGGTTATCGCCTCCACAACAACAACATGATATGCTGCTAAAGGACTCCTACCTTCACCTATAGGTAGATCATGATATAATCCAAGCTCCTCTGGAAGTTGGATACTCACGCAATACTTGGATAACCTATGACCATCATAATAGGTTATGGTATTCACTGGGATTTTAGTTGGACAACTAAAAATCCTTAAGAGTTGACGAAGTTGATCAGTAAATGATCCTTGATAATCATCGAGAGTATCATCTTTCCTTACCAAAGGTTGTTTTGGAAACTTTGGTGCCATTACTCTATATAACAAAAATATTTTTATTAGTATTCCATGATATATTGCATCATAACAAAGAATTATCGCACTAAACTATATAATGGAATATTCTCATTTGAATACCCATTATACCCTTTTAGATAATTCTTTATCGTTGCTATACACTCCTAAAGGTAATACCCTTTACTAGGTTTCCAACCTAAGGTCAAAGCAATTTGCTCTGATACCAACTGTAGTGACCCAGCATACCACTACATGTGTAGCACACTATAGTCGTTCACATGACATTCACAGAACACCATTCCATAAATAGCATATCCCTCAGAGTGGTACAACAGAAACATTGCGGGTCCATATTACAAACATACATTATTATTATAATACCAAAAGTTCAATACTTCAAAAGATTCAACTTATAAACCAAATATAAAGTATTTCAGCGGAAGTTTTAAAGTACAACTTCATATCCGAATCGAGCTCAGCAACTTATTCTTATATAAGGTCCATGGTGCTTGGCTCAATTGGTTACTTATACTAAGGTAATTATTCTGACTCATGGTGATCTCCTCCATAAACGACGTCGTAGTCCACCCCTTCTACAACGCCGTACAGATCGGGTTCTTCATAGAAGACCTCCTCTTGGCTTTCAGCTGCATACATTGGGGTATCTTCTGGATCCTCATAGTCTAAGCAGGGGATCAAAGGAAAAGGTGAGTAACAGCGTTTCTAACAAGTTCATTATATGCAAGATGGGAAGTTTGATGCTCTATCTACCACCTTGGACTACAAGTCCTTGGCACTATGTAGTTTTCATAAATCTTTCTTCAAAGATTGATTTTATTGTTAAAAAACTATGCCCATCAGCCTTCACTAGTTTACCAGAACTTTCATGGAGTTCCTTTCCTGCCGCGTTCGTAGCTCCTTCTTGGAACAGGGAGAAACAAGTTACAATTCTTACACTCTGCACAACCGGGCGTACTTTCCCTCCACAATTCCATGATGTGGGGACCAGTAGATGATCCAAGCCAATCACTGCCCTTCCCACGAACCCATATGTCTGCACGATCCTTCGGGGATGGCTCACCTCCATTAAGCCCCCTTTCGGGCAGGCTAAAACCCCGATGAGTTCCCGAGGACTCGATGAGCTGGTGATGCCCCTGGCAAGTACCATATAGGTCCGGCTATACCTCTGACAGCCACTCATAGATAATCTAGACACCAAAAACATGGGGCTTAAGGGTGCCCACCCATATGTTGGATACGCACAAGGAATCACAACGTCACGTTACTATCGTCTTTCCTCCAACGAAAGGAAAAGGATACAGCTGACTTCTCCATCCCATTCCAAATATCATGGTTAACGCGTTATATATGTCACTAGAATCACTGATGTCATGGTTTTTCGAATTCCTAGGTGATTATCATTGTTGCAAATTGAAACCTAAGTTCTGTTGCTCCAATATATCATCACTTAGGATGATAACAACAATTTGTTTATTTGAGAAAATAATATTTTCTTTCCTTGAAACATAGATGATAGCACACAATTTAGAAATACTTTGTAAATACTCTTCAAAGGACATGAGCAAGTGATGAACTTGCCTTGTGATTGCAAGGTAGTGAAGTCGGATGCTTGCACCGGACCTTGAGCTTCTATGTCTACAAAACATCATTATTGCCCGATAAGGACAATTCATTATTCTGATTTGCTTTCTTTATGTGTTTTACCCATTATTTTAGTTTCCTAGAATATCTTTAGGAACTTCAGAACTTCATTTTTTTTAAAATAATATGAATATTTGATAAATATTACTTTCACTATTTTATAATGTAATATATATTTTTAATAGAGTTAAAACTAATATTTATTTAATTTAACTCTTATACTTATTTATTTAATGATTCTTTTTAAGAATCAGCATTAAAATAAAAGGGGATTTATTTTGGTAACTCTAAATATTTATTTAGTATTTTTCTAAAATACTATAATAACAAAATAGAATAAATATTATTTATTTTTATTTTTATCTATTTTCTTGAATTTTGTATAATTCCATAAGAAATATCTATATTATAAAATCCTTAACCAAAAATTCATTTATTAAAAATGGTTTCTTAATTTAATTAAATAGGTTGATTTATTATGAGTCTAAAAATATATTATTTGTATTTTTAGACTTCTGTTTTATTTTCTAGAATTTATTGAGTTCTAGGGGTATTTTGGTCTTTTACTTAATTATTAAAGTTCCTTTTAGAGTTTCGGGCCAACCCATTGGGTTTTTGCGCCCATCTTGGCCCATTTGGCCTGGTCAAAGGGTCTCCTCGAAGGGGTACTGGCCCTATCGGCCCAGTCCTCTGCCTCACCTTCTCTCGACCTCATCCCTTCTCTTCCTCACCCACGTGGTCGCTGACACCACCGCCGTGGTCCTCTCTGGCCGCCGCTGTGGTGCATGGTGTAGTTATCAACCATGCTCCATCGTTTGGTCCAATTTGATTTGGATCTGGAGCTCTCCTGCGGCCAGGCAAGCCCCGTCCTGAACCCTAGGGTTTGGGGTGGTGCCGGTGATGCCTTTACCGCTGCCCCTAGTGGTGCTTTGGTTGCGGTGTTGGTGCTGATAGTCTTTAGAGGTTGCTGTGGCCGCCGCCTCGGCTTGGTGTAGGTTGCAGCGCCCCTTGGGTGCTCCCCGTGTCGCTCTGTGTTCGTCGGCATGTATGGTCATAAACAACCTGAGTTTAATCATTTGATTTTAATGATACTCTGTGAATGCTTAGATAAGTTTGATGATGATTTTTTAGTGTAGTCTTAGGAAAATGATATCCAATGGCTTGCCACTTTCTTTGTAGTATCTTAATAATGTTTTTACTTGGCTTATAGAACATGTTCTTGTGGCACCATTTAACTATGGCACACAAGCTATTGGTTTCTACAATTGGTTTGAACCTGTTGAGCTTATGATTGGATTAAATCAAGTTAAATGGAAATCTTCTTCTTAAACTAATTTGCCTGTGATGTTGGTCTGAGGCATAGGAACTAGTTTTCTATATTGTTGTCCCTAACAGAAATGTTCAAGTATCATTGTGGGTTACTGGATCTTGGATCCTAATTGGCTAAGATGGTTGGTTTGCTCATAGCTTTATATTGATTCATAGAGTTTATGAAATCTGATGTGCTACTCCATTAGGAGATGTGCCCAGAACTTATAAGCTATATGAAAACATGTGGGAATATATAAATTGTTTGTAACCTCCAGGATATATGATGCTGGTCTGAGATCTTGGTTGATTTGGTAGAATTTACTTATAGCTTTTATATTCCAAAATCCTCTATGATACATTTCATCCCACTTGGGTGATTACTGAGAGGTTAAGTTTAGAACAACACATGAATTTCTATTTAGATAAAACAAACAGATCATGAGAGAGTTTTATAATACTCACCATAATAGTTGGTTATTGTTGTGGTTGCTGGTTGATCTCATGCTTCACCTCCTGGTGCATCTCCTGCTAATTTTAGCTCCTAGAAGCTTGGCCTTGATCTTTCCCTTCATCTCCTTGCTCCTGCGACTTAGCCATGTTGTCCACCTGATCCACCCCCTCATTATGTCACCATCTCGTGATACTAGGATGATCGTGTGTGTGTGGTTTGGCTAGTGATTTGGCTAGGCTTTGGCAGGATTGGTGTGTTCCTGGTGTGCTATTTGAGATGAAGAGAATGAACTGCTGGAAGTTGTTCCACGGTTGTGCTACTCCTTTTGCTTGTGTGGTTGTTGCTGTGTTGACAGCTCTCACCATGCATTTAGGTGAGTGTGTTGCCATGTCTTTGGTACACCATTTGGATCAGATCAATGAGGTGTCTTTACCTTTTGATCTTTTAACCTTTTACTCTCTTGGTGAAACTAGTCCCTTTTACTTGCTATTGAGAGCTATGTTGTGGCTTATTGTTTTATGAAAGAATTGATTCTTTCATATTGGTGAAACTTGCCCCTTTTTATAACAATACTCAATGATGAATCGGGAGCAGTGCACCTCACTGCTCTCTACTAAGAGTATTTTAACCACTAACCTTTATTTTCCTTTTTGTTCGATTTTGTATTTTGTTGCAGGTACAAGATTTGGATATTCAAGATTCTATTATAGGATCGGATAGATAGATTGTAACTTTTTATTAATTCATTTGTCAATATTTTGTAATATCCTATTTATTCTGTTTGTAACATTCTTGTAATAATTTATTACTGAAATTTCATTTGTTGTAATTCCTCTATTGTACTGAACCCTTCATGATTTATTATTGTTAAAGAAGAATGTATATGGAATAAAGATAAGAATTAAAGATTCATTTACTATTTGAATTCCATTTTATTTATTATCTCTAAACATTATATCAAATGAGATTACTTAATTAGTTTATAATTCATTACTTAATAACAATTCTTAATCTTTAAATTTAAATTCAAAT